>CM068371.1:63619695-64858102 GCA_034769895.1 Magicicada septendecula
ATATCGCCTGCCAAACGCGATATATTTTCTCTTATACATGATGTACATTAAAATGAAAAAATTTTAATTTTATTGCTTGGCAACAAAATTATTTTATTTTTAACAATTACCATTGTTTGAAAAAGTTTAAAAAATTTTCAAGTACTTTACTCTTGTTAAAACGTAAAAGGTTGCAGGTAAACAACCCCTTCCCCTCAACCGATCTTCACCAAAATCGAAAGTCCTTGAGACCTCTACAATTCAGGGACGTATGCAAAAAATTATTTGATTCTGTTTGAATTTGCGGCAGTTATCGTTTGCCATAGAAAATACGCTTGATAAAAAAACGTTGCAGGTAAACTACCCCTTCCCCTTAACCGATCTTCACCAAAAACAATAGGTCTTGAGTAATCTACAAATCAGGGCTGTATGCAAAACATTATTTGATTCTGTTTGAATTTGCGGCTGTTATCGTTTGCCATAGAAAATACCCTTGTTAAAAAAACGTTGCCGGTAAACTACCCCTTTCCCTCAACCGATCTTCACCAAAAACAATAGGTCTTGAGAACTCTACAATTTAGGGCTGTATGCAAATAATCTTTTGATTCTGTTTGAATTTGCGGCTGTTATCGTTTGCCAAAAAAAGAAAAAATTCCCTTGATAAAAAAAACCGTTGCAGGTAAACTACCCCTTTCCCTCAATCGATCTTCACCAAAAACAATAGGTCACGAGTACTGCAACAGGCAGCAAAAACTGATCAGGGCTGTATGCAAAAAATTATTTGATTCTGTTTGAATTTGCGGCAGTTATCGTTTGCCATAGAAAAAAAATCTACAGACACACACACAGACACTTTTCGGAAAACGACTTTTTTTCATGTTTTGAGTGTAGTAGAATCAGAATCTGCAATAATCTCGAACACGATTTTTTTTGCCACCACCATACTTCCATTCCTTAAAGAATATGGAAGTAAAAAGTAAAAATTACCCTTGATAAAAAACCGTTGCAGGTAAACTACCCCTTTCCCTTAACCGATCTTCACCAAAATCAGCAGATCTTGAGAACTCTACAATTCAGGGCTGTATGCGAAACATTATTTGATTCTGTTTGAATTTGCGGCTGTTATCGTTTGCCAAACAAACAAAATTACCCTTGCTAAAAAAAAACCGTTGCAGGTAAACTACCCCTTTCCCTCAACCGATCTTCACCAAAAACAATAGGTCGCGAGTACTCTGCAAATCAGGGCTGCATGCAAAAAATTATTTGATTCTGTTTGAATTTGCGGCAGTTATCGTTTGCCATAGAAAAAAAATCTACAGACAGACACACAGACAGACAGACAGACAGACAGACACACACACACAGACACTTTTCGGAAAACGACTTTTTTTCATGTTTTGAGTGTAGTAGAATCAGAATCTGCAATAATCTCGAACACGATTTTTTTTGCCATCACCATACTTCCATTCCTTAAGGAATATGGAAGTAAATATCGGTATGGAGAACCATACATGACTTCCATATTCTAAGATTTATATTTAAAATCATTTTCAGCCAAACAGCCAGGCTGTGTCTTACCTGCCTTTTTATTGCTGTATTAAATGAAAAATATTATATTACATTAAAATGAAAAAATTATAATTTTATTGCCTGGCAACAAAATTATTTTATTTTTAACAATTACCATTGTTTCAAAAAGTTTAAATAAATTTTCAAGTACTTTACTCTTGTTAAAACGTAAAAGGTTGCAGGTAAACTACCCCTTCCTCTTAACCGATCTTCACCAAAATCGAAAGTCATTGAGACCTCTACAATTCAGGGACGTATGTAAAAAATTATTTCATTCTGTTTGAATTTGCGGCTGTTATCGTTTGCCATAGAAAATACGCTTGATAAAAAAACGTTGCAGGTAAACTACCCCTTCCCCTTAACCGATCTTCACCAAAAACAATAGGTCTTGAGTACTCTACAAATCAGGGCTGTATGCAAAACATTATTTGATTCTGTTTGAATTTGCGGCTGTTATCGTTTGCCATAGAAAATAAAACGTAAAAGGTTGCAGGTAAACTACCCCTTCCCCTTAACCGATCTTCACCAAAATCGAAAGTCATTGAGACCTCTACAATTCAGGGACGTATGCAAAACATTGTTTGATTCTGTTTGAATTTGCGTCTGTTATCGTTTTCCATAGAAAATACGCTTGATAAAAAAACGTTGCAGGTAAACTACCCCTTCCCCTTAACCGATTTTCACCAAAAACAATAGGTCTTGAGTACTCTACAAATCAGGGCTGTATGCAAAACATTATTTGATTCTGTTTGAATTTGCGGCTGTTATCGTTTGCCATAGAAAATACCCTTGTTAAAAAAACGTTGCAGGTAAACTACCCCTTTCCCTCAACCGAACTTCACCAAAAACAATATGTCTTGAGAACTCTACAATTTAGGGCTGCATGCAAATAATCTTTTGATTCTGTTTGAATTTGCGGCTGTTATCGTTTGCCATAGGAAATACCCTTGTTAAAACATAAAACGTTACAGGTAAACTACCCCTTTCCCTTAACCGATCTTCACCAAAATCAACAGATCTTGAGATCTCTACAATTCAGGGCTGTATGCGAAACATTATTTGATTCTGTTTGAATTTGCAGCTGTTATCGTTTGGCAAACAAACAAAATTACCCTTGCTAAAAAAAAACCGTTGCAGGTAAGCTACCCCTTTCCCTCAACCGATCTTCACCAAAAACAATAGGTCGCGAGTACTCTGCAAATCAGGGCTGCATGCAAAAAATTATTTGATTCTGTTTGAATTTGCGGCAGTTATCGTTTGCCATAGAAAAAAAATCTACAGACAGACAGACACACAGACAGACAGACACACACACAGACACGTTTCGGAAAACGACTTTTTTTCATGTTTTGAGTGTAGTAGAATCAGAATCTGCAATAATCTCGAACACGATTTTTTTTGCCATCACCATACTTCCATTCCTTAAGGAATATGGAAGTAATTACCCTTGATAAAAAAAAACCGTTGCTGGTAAACTACCCCTTTCCCTCAACCGATCTTCACCAAAAACAATAGGTCGCGAGTACTCTACAAATCAGGACTGTATGCAAAAAATTATTTGATTCTGTTTGAATTTGCGGCTGTCATCGTTTGCCATAGAAAAAAATCTACACACACACACACACACACACACACTTTTTGGAAAACGACTTTTTTCATGTTTTGAGTGTAGTAGAATCAGAATCTGCAATAATCTCGAACACGATTTTTTTTGCCATCACCATACTTCCATTCCTTAAGGAAAATATGGAAGTAAAATTACCCTTGTTAAAACATAAAACGTTGCAGGTAAATACCCCTTTCCCTTAACCGATCTTCACCAAAAACAATAGGTCATGAGAACTTTACAATTCAGAGCTGTATGCAAACAATTATTTGATTCTGTTTGAATTTGCGGCTGTTATCATTTGCCATAGAAAAAAATCTACAGACACATACACAAACACTTTTCGAAAATATCGGTATGGAGAACCATACATGACTTCCATGTTCTAAGATTTATATTTAAAATCATTTTCGAAATGAAATATTACCATTGAAACTACTTCTTTCTACTTACTGCTTCAGCCTTAACCACAGTACTGTGGTCACTAAAGTATATCACCTCACGTTATCGTACTCGATTTTCACTGATGATGGAAGTCGATGGCATTGCCGAAACGTCTGGTTTTGTAGAAAACATTGGACTACAGCCAAACATCCCGGGAAGGAATTTTAACAAAAACTACTTCTTTGTTGCCGATAACGTTGTACACATATATATAAAAAATATGTATAAAATTAATGGCTTGTATAAGTTAATGTTTGATCTCCATTAAGTAGTGCTCAAGTTTCCAAAGTTTGAATATTATGATGTCCGTAATTAAAACATCAGAGCAGGTTTAGTGTGTATGCAGAGCCAGTCCAAGGCATTGTTTAAGTGTAAGCGGGTAAATTTTTGGCGCCCCCCTTCCGTCTTCAATATAGTGTGTAAAAAAATGCAGGAATAATAATTGTTATTGTTTGCTGCTTTTAGGATGGTGGAGGATAGTATTGTCATTAAAAACAAACACAGCTTTGTACCTTGACATTCTTTATTAAACAGGTCTAACTTGACAAACAGTGTACTTTGTTATACAACTGTTTTAAATCTTTTTTAATTACTGTAAAACTACTTGTTATTAAATTCTGGAAAAATCTTTAACACAGATTTATTTTAAACAAGAAAGTCAATCGTTACATAAGTTTTTTCCAAGACTACAAGCTACATTTCAGCTGGAGAGTAATTTCCTACAGGTCTATTACACTTTTTAACAATTTCTACTAAAACAGTGAAATTAAACTACAAGGAAATTTTCCTGGCTTTCATTTTAGCAAAGTTTTTGATGATTAAATCTGTATCAATGTCTTCAAGAATTTCGTTTTCAATGGCCATCAAAGCCAGTCCACTTAAACGTTCTTGACTAATGGTAGATCTTAAATAAGTTTTTATTATTTTCAATTTTGAAAAACTTCTTTCACCACTGGCAACGGTCACTGGAAGAGTCAGAAGTATTCTTAAACTTAAGAAAACATTGGGAAATATATCTACAAAGCAATTTTTCGTTATGAAACTTAAGGCTTCCGTTGGAGAGCTTCCATAGGGTAACATGGGTGCGAGTATCTGAAGCTCGTTAAAGAGGTCTTTTCCATCAACATCTTGATCCTCTCCAACAGTTAGTGTAGTTTGAAGATTTGTACATACTGTCTTCAACTTCTCTTGTTTCCACGTCTTGAGAGAATTAATGTTATACAGAAATTCAAAAACGTTGCTATGGTTTTCCATGAGCTCAAACCTTTCTTTTAGAGATGCTATTGCTGTGTCAAGTATAACATTAAAAAAGTTCACTTTAAACGATTTTTTGCTATCCAAGTTCACTATAGGTTGATCGTCACTTTCATAAGAGAATGCCTTTTTACTTTTCTTGGGCGAACTTGGACTTCTTTCTCAAAGTCAGCGACGACTCCAATTTTCTCTGCGAGCTCCTTAGCATCTGTAATTACACTATTGAACCCATCATCAGATCTCATGTTTTCAAGAAAACTTTGAATACTTTTGATAAGACCCATTGAACTTTGTAAGTCAGACGTGACGTTTTGTAAAACCTTGCTCACCATATTTATTTTGAACAGTACTTCATGCCAAGTAACAACACAGCAAAGAAACTTAAAACTCTGTAGTTTTTTGGCAATTCCCAAAGCTGAATTTCTGCCAAAGGCGTCAAGCTTTTGGTCTTGCGAGGCTTCATACACAGCATCGTACACTTTGTCAATGTGATATCTGAGGGGCAACAAAGCGTTAATCCCACTCTCCCAGCGAGTATTATTCAGAGCTTTTACTGTCAAAGCTGATACATTTTCTGTTAATATACTCCATCTATATGTAGAAGCAGAAAAGAAGTTAAACACTTCTTGCACAATGCTAAAAAAGTCTACTGCAATCGGGCATGACAGCGCTGCATCATTAACCACTAAGTTGAGTGAATGGCTTCCACAAGGCACAAAAAATGCCCGTGAATTTAAGTCAGGTAACCTCCTCTGCACTCCAACATGCTTGCCTTTCATGTTGGACCCATTATCGTAACCTTGGCCTCTCATGTTCTTCAATGGGATGTTGAGTCTTGACAACTCATTTAACAAACACTGTGTGAGTCCTTCACCTGTAGAGTCATTAATGGGCACAAAACCTAAAAAATGTTCTTTTATGGACGCTTCTGCATTCTCATTTACCTGAACAAATCTTACAACCATCGTCATCTGCTCGGTGTGACTGACATCTGGTGTACAGTCCAGTATGATAGAATAATATGTTGCTTTGCTTAGTTTATTTAAAATATGGTCTTGGAATTTTAGAGGAAAGGAGACTGATGAATTCATTTTGTACTCTTCTACTTAAATAATGTACTTGTGTTTCTTCAGATGATACTCTTCTAACATGCTCAGCCATAACTACATCAAATTTAGCAGTGTACTCGACTAGTTTAAGAAAATTACCATTATTACTCATGAAAAGAGTATCATTCGTTCCTTTAAATGCCAACCCTTGGGTGCCGAGAAATTGAACAATGCACAACAATCTTTTGAGTACTTGATTCCAGTGTTCTGTTTCTGCTTGTATTAATCTTTCATTTTCCTTGTCAATAGTTTTATCTAAACGTAAATGTAAGCACATTTCTCGCCAGGATTGATAATTCTTTATGTGTTTGGAAATTTCTCATGACTACTCAAAATCTTTGACAAATTCTGCCAGGCTGAATACCCTTTATCTCCAGCAAGAGATGAATCTAGATTTCCAAAAAGTTTGCAGACAACACAAAATACAGATTTTTTTGATATAGAATACATCAGCCACATTCTTTGGACTTGTTCCCCATTACAAAGTTTTCTTATATAATGAGTTGGAGAAAATTTCCTACCTTTAGAGTCAAGGGGAAAGTTTATGTCTTTTACTTGTATTGGACCTCGCTCAACAAGCAACTTCCGGACATTACTGGTGATTTTAGATGGTCACTCTCCGCAGTCGGTTGATAGTGGCGAGGACTTGTCTCTCAATACTTCCTGTAAATGAAAAAATTATAATTTTATTGCCTGGCAACAAAATTATTTTATTTTTAACAATTACCATTGTTTCAAAAAGTTTAAATAATTTTTCAAGTACTTTACTCTTGTTAAAACGTAAAAGGTTGCTGGTAAACTACCCCTTCCCCTTAACCGATCTTCACCAAAATCGAAAGTCATTGAGACCTCTACAATTCAGGGACGTATGCAAAAAATTATTTGATTCTGTTTGAATTTGCGGCTGTTATCGTTTGCCATAGAAAATACGCTTGATAAAAAAACGTTGCAGGTAAACTACACCTTCCCCTTAACCGATCTTCACCAAAAACAACAGGTCTTGAGTACTCTACAAATCAGGGCTGTATGCAAAGCATTATTTGATTTTGTTTGAATTTGCGGCTGTTATCGTTTGCCATAGAAAATACCCTTGTTAAAAAAACGTTGCAGGTAAACTACCCCTTTCCCTCAACCGATCTTCACCAAAAACAATAGGTCTTGAGAACTCTACAATTTAGGGCTGTATGCAAATAATCTTTTGATTCTGTTTGAATTTGCGGCTGTTATCGTTTGCCATAGGAAATACCCTTGTTAAAACATAAAACGTTACAGGTAAACTACCCCTTTCCCTCAACCGATCTTCACCAAAAACAATAGGTCTTGAGTACTCTACAAATCAGGGCTGTATGCAAAACATTATTTGATTCTGTTTGAATTTGCGGCTGTTATCGTTTGCCATAGAAAATACCCTTGTTAAAAAAACGTTGCAGGTAAACTACCCCTTTCCCTCAACCGAACTTCACCAAAAACAATAGGTCTTGAGAAATCTACAATTTAGGGCTGTATGCAAATAATCTTTTGATTCTGTTTGAATTTGCGGCTGTTATCGTTTGCCATAGGAAATACCCTTGTTAAAACATAAAACGTTACAGGTAAACTACCCCTTTCCCTTAACCGATCTTCACCAAAATCAGCAGATCTTGAGAACTCTACAATTCAGGGCTGTATGCGAAACATTATTTGATTCTGTTTGAATTTGCGGCTGTTATCGTTTGCCAAACAAACAAAATTACCCTTGCTAAAAAAAAACCGTTGCAGGTAAACTACCCCTTTCCCTCAACCGATCTTCACCAAACACAATAGGTCGCGAGTACTCTGCAAATCAGGGCTGCATGCAAAAAATTATTTGATTCTGTTTGAATTTGCGGCAGTTATCGTTTGCCATAGAAAAAAAATCTACAGACAGACACACAGACAGACAGACAGACAGACACACACACAGACACTTTTCGGAGAACGACTTTTTTTCATGTTTTGAGTGTAGTAGAATCAGAATCTGCAATAATCTCGAACACGATTTTTTTTGCCATCACCATACTTCCATTCCTTAAGGAATATGGAAGTAAATATCGGTATGGAGAACCATACATGACTTCCATATTCTAAGATTTATATTTAAAATCATTTTCAGCCAAACAGCCAGGCTGTGTCTTACCTGCCTTTTTATTGCTGTATTAAATGAAAAATATTATATTACATTAAAATGAAAAAATTATAATTTTATTGCCTGGAAACAAAATTATTTTATATTTAACAATTACCATTGTTTCAAAAAGTTTAAATAAATTTTCAAGTACTTTACTCTTGTTAAAACGTAAAAGGTTGCAGGTAAACTACCCCTTCCCCTTAACCGATCTTCACCAAAATCGAAAGTCATTGAGACCTCTACAATTCAGGGACGTATGTAAAAAATTATTTCATTCTGTTTGAATTTGCGGCTGTTATCGTTTGCCATAGAAAATACGCTTGATAAAAAAACGTTGCAGGTAAACTACCCCTTCCCCTTAACCGATCTTCACCAAAAACAATAGGTCTTGAGTACTCTACAAATCAGGGCTGTATGCAAAACATTATTTGATTCTGTTTGAATTTGCGGCTGTTATCGTTTGCCATAGAAAATACCCTTGTTAAAAAAACGTTGCAGGTAAACTACCCCTTTCCCTCAACCGATCTTCACCAAAAACAATAGGTCTTGAGAACTCTACAATTTAGGGCTGTATGCAAATAATCTATTGATTCTGTTTGAATTTGCGGCTGTTATCGTTTGCCATAGGAAATACCCTTGTTAAAACATAAAACGTTACAGGTAAACTACCCCTTTCCCTTAACCGATCTTCACCAAAAACAATAGGTCTTGAGTACTCTACAAATCAGGACTGTATGCAAAACATTATTTGATTCTGTTTGAATTTGCGGCTGTTATCGTTTGCCATAGAAAATACCCTTGTTAAAAAAACGTTGCAGGTAAACTACCCCTTTCCCTCAACTGAACTTCACCAAAAACAATAGGTCTTGAGAACTCTACAATTTAGGGCTGTATGCAAATAATCTTTTGATTCTGTTTGAATTTGCGGCTGTTATCGTTTGCCATAGGAAATACCCTTGTTAAAACATAAAACGTTACAGGTAAACTACCCCTTTCCCTTAACCGATCTTCACCAAAATCAACAGATCTTGAGAACTCTACAATTCAGGGCTGTATGCGAAACATTATTTGATTCTGTTTGAATTTGCGGCTGTTATCGTTTGCCAAACAAACAAAATTGCCCTTGCTAAAAAAAAACCGTTGCAGGTAAACTACCCCTTACCCTCAACCGATCTTCACCAAAAACAATAGGTCGCGAGTACTCTGCAAATCAGGGCTGCATGCAAAAATTTATTTGATTCTGTTTGAATTTGCGGCAGTTATCGTTTGCCATAGAAAAAAAATCTACAGACAGACAGACAGACAGACAGACAGACAGACAGACACACAGACACTTTTCGGAAAACGACTTTTTTTCATGTTTTGAGTGTAGTAGAATCAGAATCTGCAATAATCTCGAACACGATTTTTTTTGCCATCACCATACTTCCATTCCTTAAGGAATATGGAAGTAAAATATCGGTATGGAGAACCATACATGACTTCCATATTCTAGGATTTATATTTAAAATCATTTTCAGCCAAACAGCCAGGCTGTGTCTTACCTGCCTTTTTATTGCTGTATTAAATGAAAAATATTATATTACATTAAAACGAAAAAATTATAATTTTATTGCCTGGCAACAAAATTATTTTATTTTTAACAATTACCATTGTTTCAAAAAGTTTAAATAAATTTTCAAGTACTTTACTCATGTTAAAACGTAAAAGGTTGCTGGTAAACTACCCCTTCCCCTTAACCGATCTTCACCAAAAACAATAGATCTTGAGTACTCTACAAATCAGGGCTGTATGCAAAACATTATTTGATTCTGTTTGAATTTGCGGCTGTTATCGTTTGCCATAGAAATTACCCTTGATAAAAAACCGTTGCAGGTAAACTACCCCTTCCCCTTAACCGATCTACACCAAAAACAATAGGTCTTGAGTACTCCACAAATCAGGGCTGTATGCAAAACATTATTTGATTCTGTTTGAATTTGCGGCTGTTATCGTTTGCCATAGAAAATACGCTTGATAAAAAAACGTTGCAGGTAAACTACCCCTTTCCCCTTAACCGATCTTCACCAAAAACAATAGGTCTTGAGTACTCTACAAATCAGGGCTGTATGCAAAACATTATTTGATTCTGTTCGAATTTGCGGCTGTTATCGTTTGCCATAGAAATTACCCTTGATAAAAAACCGTTGCAGGTAAACTACCCCTTCCCCTTAACCGATCTTCACCAAAAACAATAGGTCTTGAGTACTCTACAAATCAGGGCTGTATGCAAAACATTATTTGATTCTGTTTGAATTTGCGGCTGTTATCGTTTGCCATAGAAAATACCCTTGTTAAAAAAACGTTGCTGGTAAACTACCCCTTTACCTCAACCGATCTTCACCAAAAACAACAGGTCTTGAGAACTCTACAACTTAGGGCTGTATGCAAATAATCTTTTGATTCTGTTTGAATTTGCGGCTGTTATCGTTTGCCATAGGAAATACCCTTGTTAAAACATAAAACGTTACAGGTAAACTACCCCTTTCCCTTAACCGATCTTCACCAAAATCAACAGATCTTGAGAACTCTACAATTCAGGGCTGTATGCGAAACATTATTTGATTCTGTTTGAATTTGCGGCTGTTATCGTTTGCCAAACAAACAAAATTGCCCTTGCTAAAAAAAAACCGTTGCAGGTAAACTACCCCTTACCCTCAACCGACCTTCACCAAAAACAATAGGTCGCGAGTACTCTGCAAATCAGGGCTGTATGCAAAAAATTATTTGATTCTGTTTGAATTTGCGGCAGTTATCGTTTGCCATAGAAAAAAAATCTACAGACAGACAGACAGACAGACAGACACACAGACACTTTTCGGAAAACGACTTTTTTTCATGTTTTGAGTGTAGTAGAATCAGAATCTGCAATAATCTCGAACACGATTTTTACTTCCATATTCCTTAAGGAATGGAAGTATGGTGATGGCAAAAAAAATCGTGTTAGAGATTATTGCAGATTCTGATTCTACTACACTCAAAACATGAAAAAAAGTCGTTTTCCGAAAAGTGTCTGTGTGTCTGTCTGTCTGTCTGTCTGTCTATCTGTGTGTCTGTCTGTCTGTAGATTTTTTTTCGATGGCAAACGATAACTGCCGCAAATTCAAACAGAATCAAATAATTTTTTGCATGCAGCCCTGATTTGCAGAGTACTCGCGACCTATTGTTTTTGGTGAAGATCGGTTGAGGGAAAGGGGTAGTTTACCTGCAACGGTTTTTTTTTAGCAAGGGTAATTTTGTTTGTTTGGCAAACGATAACAGCCGCAAATTCAAACAGAATCAAATAATGTTTCGCATACAGCCCTGAATTGTAGAGTTCTCAAGATCTGTTGATTTTGATGAAGATCGGTTAAGGGAAAGGGGTAGTTTACCTGTAACGTTTTATGTTTTAACAAGGGTATTTCCTATGGCAAACGATAACAGCCGCAAATTCAAACAGAATCAACAGATTATTTGCATACAGCCCTAAATTGTAGAGTTCTCAAGACCTATTGTTTTTGGTGAAGTTCGGTTGAGGGAAAGGGGTAGTTTACCTGCAACGTTTTTTTAACAAGGGTATTTTCTATGGCAAACGATAACAGCCGCAAATTCAAACAGAATCAAATAATGTTTTGCATACTGCCCTGATTTTCTAGAGTACTCAAGACCTTTTGTTTTTGGTGAAGATCGGTTAAGGGGAAGGGGTAGTTTACCTGCACCGTTTTTTTATCAAGCGTATTTTCTATGGCAAACGATAACAGCCGCAAATTCAAACAGAATCAAATAATTTTTTGCATACGTCCCTGAATTGTAGAGGTCTCAATGACTTTCGATTTTGGTGAAGATCGGTTAAGGGGAAGGGGTAGTTTACCTGCAACCTTTTACGTTTTAACAAGAGTAAAGTACTTGAAAATTTATTTAAACTTTTTGAAACAATGGTAATTGTTAAAAATAAAATAATTTTGTTGCCAGGCAATAAAATTATAATTTTTTCATTTTAATGTAATATAATATTTTTCATTTAATACAGCAATAAAAAGGCAGGTAAGACACAGCCTGGCTGTTTGGCTGAAAATGATTTTAAATATAAATCTTAGAATATGGAAGTCATGTATGGTTCTCCATACCGATATTTTTTGCCATCACCATACTTCCATTCCTTAAGGAATATGGAAGTAAAAATAATGATTAAAGCACTTCTGTTGGGCAAATAAGATTAATTCAGCATTCAATACAAAAATTGAATTATACTACAATCTAATATACTACAAAGTTATTATTTTGCAACCAGTATACTTTGATATAAATAGTCATAAAAATTAAAATATTTCTGATTGAAATACAGACTTCAGGAAAAGAAACCTAAAGACTTGTTCGTTGGATTTTTGTTAGTAGTATTTTAAAATATTTTTTAGCTGTCTCTTCGATTATCCCGAAACGTCCTAAAAATCCTTAAGGTGGCCACCATTGTGGTCTCTACCCTAAATAGAGCGAACGTAATCCTTTATCGTTGCGATGACTTACTCCACACGGTGGGCGGGCACGTGACGTGAATGTGGTCATACAGCAATGTGTACATACGAGCTTGACGTTGCGGCATGGTATGGTTTGTGCACATAACAATCGTACACGATATTATTTTACACTAAAAATTATGCACCAAGTTTTGTGCACAAGTGCAGAAAAAAGATTTTTATTGTACACAAGTGTTTCACACTTCATATTTAAGAAAATTAAAAGTAAACACTTGTGCATAATAAAAAATTTTTTTCTGTACTTGTGCACAAAACTTGGTGCATAATTTTTCGTGTACAATACTACGATTCTTATGTGCATAAACCATACCATGCCGACGTTACAAAGAGTACGGTAACTCTTTAAATTAGCCAGAATGAAAAATTTTACACAATTTTTATATATTAGTATAGATAATTTTTTTTTAGTTGTAAGCTTCGTTTGAAAAAAAAACCCATTAAAACAATATTATCTTGATTAACATTAATTTTATTTAAGCTTACCTCGTCAATATTTTGGGAAGGTCCATTTGAATTTTCCGTTTTCTCCGTAGATTCAGAGGGTTCCAGGAAAGATGTAGATGTGACATCGTGACAATATTCACTAGCTGTTTCTTCATTTTCGTTATCGGGGTCAACTGATTCTTCATTCAAATCCACTGATTTTGACAACTTATTGTTTGTTAAACTTTTACGGTCTAATTTTATTGGAGTAGATGGAGCCGAAAAAAACTTTTTTAACGATTCAGCGTGTTTTTCATATGCCTTCGAGTGTAGAAGCTTTCTTTTTCGATAATATGCATCGGAATGTTTCTTGTCGTCAGCCATTCTTTTATTTTAACGAAAAGACTGTTCAAAATGAACTGATATCGTACTGACGGTATGAATGAAGGCAATTTCACAGACGCCGGCAAACGAACAGGTTAGGTTACACGCAGCTAGACGTGACAGGGCGTTTGGCGCCTATGTGTCAATGTATGGGCGAGTCCATTTACATGAATTTTAAATCGCGCCTTCGGCGCCCTTGACTATGCGGCGCTCTCAGCGGCTGCTTACTTTGCTTACCTCTCGGACCGGCTCTGTGTGTATGAGGGTACACCGTGGACAAAAATTTTCAACATTTCCTATTGAGCGTTGCTTAGAGTAAAGCTGCGAATCTACAGTGTACGTTTCACAGAACAAACACGCGGAAAAGAAGGAGCGCTCCGAAGTCACTCTTGGACCCTCAGCATCTTGCAGAGGGTTCATTCCCTAAAGTCGAAAAGTCTGTCTATGAATCGTTCCTCTGTAAACACGTGCAGTTACACTGCCCAGCGATCCACACGAAGCAAATCGCTATCCACGCTGGACACTTTCGGCTTGCACGCGTTATGTTGGTATGGGTTTCGGCACTTTCCATTTAAAAAGCGTGCAAATGTAAGAAAATAAACATGAGTGAGGCCAGAAATAACGCGAATTTTGTGTGTGTGTGTTCCCTGCCTTTTTATTGCGGTAGTCACAATAATAAAATGGAAACGTAAACACTACATAACCGAGATATGCTTGCCTGCACGAACGATATATTTTCTCTAATACATGATTACATTAAAATGAAAAAATTATAATTTTATTGCCTGGCAACAAAATTATTTTATTTTTAACAATTACCATTGTTTGAAAAAGTTTAAATGAATTTTCAAGTAATTTACTGTTGTTAAAACGTAAAAGGTTGCACGTAAACTACCCCTTCCCCTTAACCGATCTTCACCAAAATCAAAAGGGCTTGAGATCACTACAATTCAGGGACGTATATAAAAAATTATTTGATTCTGTTTGAATATGCGGCAGTTACCGTTCGTCATAGAAAAAATTACCCTTGTTAAAACATAAAATATTGCAGGTAAACTACCCTATTCCCTTAACCGATCTTCACCAAACCAAAAGGTCTTGAGAACTCTACAATTCAGGGCTGAATACAGAACATTATTTGATTCTGTTTGAATTTGCGGCTGTTATCGTTTGCCAAAAAAAATTACCCTTAAAAAACGCTGCTGGTAAACTACCCCTTTCCCTTAACCGATCTTCTCCGAAAACAATATGTCTTGAGTACTCTACAATTCAGGGCTGTTTGCAAATAATTATTTGATTCTGTTTGAATTTGCGGCTGTTATCGTTTGCCATAGAAAAAATTACCCTTGATTAAAAAAAAACCGTTGCCGGTAAACTACCCCTTTCCCTTAACCGATCTTCACCAAAAACAATGGGTCTTGAGCAGTGGCGGCGATAAGGCCCCCGCAGACCCCGCGGCGCGGGGGGGCCCCGACCCTCTGGGGGGCCCCGCCACTCTGGCCCCTAGAAAAAAATATGAAACGAGCTATAATAGGAAAAAAGTTTTAATGGGGTCCGACTACCGGCAAATTTGTATTTAAAATACGAAATATACGTTTTATTTAAGTGTATAGACATGCAAAAAACTACGTTTTCCGAAATGACATTACTGTTTGTAGTTTGTAAGCGAAGCTTATCTTATCTCTTGTGGTGCCCGTACGTCCGTGCGATGAGTCACTCGGCACTGAGGAGACGTAAACAAACACAACACAATGTAGTTCAGTACTCAGTAGTGCGTCGCATCTCCTGCGCGATTGTACTGTATTGCATTCATTTCGTAATTTAGTGCCGTTTAAGTTTAATGACTTAACATTTGATTTTAGTTTTTGTATTTTGTGTAGAGTTAGAGTGTTAGAGACAGAGTTTATAAAATGGAAAGTAAGCGTGAATATTTAAGTGGTGCTACGAAAAGGAAACTGCAAAAACAACGAGAAGAATCTAAAAGTAAACTTTCAAAACTCGACCAGTTTATAAAAAATCATCAAAATGTGAAGTTGAACAACCCAAACCCGAGTCAAGTGCAAGTAATGAAAAAGAAACAAAAATCGGACTTGAAGTTGATTGTGACAGTGACAATAAACCTTATTTAAACATTAGTCCGTCGGATACAAGTGATACAACTACGGAAACAAATAAGCAACTGCAACATGAACAAGAAGAACAACTGCTAGGCATTGAATGTGTTCGCGAGTCCGAAGACATATCTGGACCAGAAAATCAGTTTGAACCAACTGAAGTTATAAGTAATCACGCAAATAAAACTAGTTTAGCAGGCCCTTCCGATCCAAACTGCCAAAGTTTTGAGACAGATATTGCATTCTATAAAAATCAAGCTACAATGACAGACGAGGTGAAAAAGTTAATAACGTTAAGTGAACTTTGTCAAACAAAGGGTCCTTTCCCGAAGGATTCCGTTTCTAAGCGGTCTTTCAGTACAGCATATTATTCTATCAAAACTGCAGCAGGCCAAATTGTTCACAGGTTTTGGCTTTGTTACTCTCGTAATCTAGATGGAGTCTATTGTTTACCATGTTGGCTTTTCACCCAAAGTGCTGATGCCCAAAGCTGGCGTGAAGGCGATATTAGAGATTGGAAAGGTCTCAGTAAAAAAATTAAAGTTCATGAAAGCAGCAATGCTCATTTACAATCTTGTCTCACGTATGCCACTTGGAAAAAGAGTAAAACGGTAGCTGATCAAATTTCCAATGAGCGGAAAAATGGAAAGATATTTTCATACAGATTGTGGATGTCATTCGAACCATGGCACTGTGTTCATTGCTGTTTCTTGGCCATAGAGAATCATTACATGAAATAAATCTTGAAAGTGGAAATTTTTTGAACATACTATCTTTAATTTCTCGCTACGATTCTCTCCTTAGTGCACACTTAGAAAATGAAAAAAACAGATCAAAATACCTCCACTATGACATTCAAAATGAAATCATTAACTTGCTAGGAAAATCAGTATTGACTGCCTTACTAAAACAGATTCACTCGTCTCCTTTTTTTTCTATAATTGTTGATAGCACACAAGACATTTCTAAGATTGACGAAATGATTGTTGTAATCAGATACATTAACATAGTAGAAGAATCTCCTGGCAATTATAAAACTGTGATTAGTGAGTCCGTTTTGGGATTTCAAGAAATAAAGGATCCCAACAGTGAGGGGTTTCAAAGTAAGATTTTAGACTTTTTGAAAACAAATGAAATTGACATTAGTAAGTGTAGAGGTAAAGGTTATGATGGTGCAGCAACAATGAGCGGGAAATACTCTGGGTTACAGAAAAGAATTATGGATATAGTCCCAAACGCGGATTACGTACACTGTGCTGCACATAACCTGAACTTGGTGATCAATGATTCAGTATCAAATATTTCTGAAATAAGACAATTTTATGACATACTACAGAAAACTCATGTGTTTTTCAGTGAAAGCTTACATAGATGGCAAGAACTTAACACTGCCGTTAAAGAAGACAGCTCTGCCAAAAATCTAACTTTAAAAAAGCTATGTCCAAGAAGGTGGTCTTCTAGACACGACTGTCTGTTAGCTTTAAGAAATGATTTCAAAATTGTGATTAAGTGTTTGACAGAAATTATTCTATACAGCTCAAAGAACCCCGAGGCAGAAGAAGCATTAGCAATTAGAAACCACCTGGAAAACTTTGAATTTATTCTTGTGCTCTGCCATGAAACTAAGATTTTAGAGAATGTAAATATAACTTCGAAAGCACTACAGAGGCCAACTGTTGACCTAGGCAGAGCGTGGCAGTTTCTAAGCCGCGCTTGTGATGAGTTAAAAGTTTTAAGAAAGGACTTTGCCGGCTTTCTTGCTGGTGCTAAACAGTTGGCCCAGTCATGGGACATAACTTGTAACATGAAAAATAAGCGTAAGCAAGTTGTAAAACGCTTCTTTGTTGAATTATCAGTTGACCATAGAATTGACGACCCAGTGAAATCATTTGAAGTAAAAGTTTTCAATCCAACACTAGATATTGTAATAGCTCAGCCACAAATGAGATTCGAAGGATTTCGTTGCATTGGTGATAGGTTTTTATTCCTGATGCCTCAGAATTTAGTAAACTTCTCACAAGAGACAATAGTGGAGAAAAGTAAGGCTCTGGTAAATGTGTATCCTGGTGACCTTTCCACATCACTGCCTGACCAAGTAATATCCTTCAAAGCTCTGATGGCCAAAGAAATTGTACACAAGAAAAGCATTCGAGAAATGATGATTTTACTGGTTGAAGAAAAAACAGCTGCCTTATGAGCTGCCTCCCAGACTTAACTATAGCTTTGCAGCTTTTCAAAACTTAAATTAATTAAGTCATACTTAAGAAGTGCCATGGCCCAAACTCGGTTGAGTGATTTGGCACTGTTAAGCATTGAACATGAAGAGACACAGAAAACTAATATCAACGAAGTGGTTGAAAAGTTCTTAGCTATTAAAAAAAGAAGACTAGGCTTAGGAAAACAGTGAACTTTGGTTGATCCTCAACTGTAAATATTGTACATTACTTGAGTTCGAGTGTTATTGAATTGGATTAGACTTAAGGAGAACTTGTATAGAGTATATTCAAGAATTTTACAAATTCAGTTACAAACTAATTTAAATGTTTGAAAAAAGCTAGAATGTTACTTTGATATTCGTTTTTAAATAATAAATTTTTAACACTCTGTGTGCGGTACTGTTTCATAGTCTGAATTTAGATCTTTGACGTAAAAATAAATAATTCTTTTTATTTTGGTTTTTTTATAGTTTGTATAGAACTTTGTCTATTTAGCAACAATGAATTTTAAGAGTTTGTATACGTGTAAAACATCCTTTGCAAATTGCAAACGCTTTGTGATAGACGAGAAAGTATTCACAAACCATTGTTGTGAAACACACGTAAATAGAAACTCATTTGAGTGTTTTCCCCTATTACGTATACAAAATTTAACCATTATTATAGGGCCCCCTAATTAGTTTCGCGGGGGGGGGGCCCGTTTCGTTAGCGCCGCCACTGGTCTTGAGTACTCTACAAATCAGTGCTGTATGCAAAAACGTATTTGATTCTGTTTGAATTTGCGGCTGTTATCGTTTGCCATAGAAAATACCCTTTTTAAAACATAAAATGTTGCAGGTAAACTACCCCTTCGCCTTAACCGATCTTCACCAAAACCAATAGGTCTTGAGAACTCTATAATTCAGGGCTGTATGCAAAAGAGTAGTTGATTCTGTTTGAATTTGCGGGTGTTATCGTTTGCCATAGAAAATACTCTTGTTAAAACATAAAACGTAGCAGGTAAACTACCCCTTTCCCTTAACCGATCTTCACTAAAAACAATAGGTCTTGAGTACTCTACAAATCAGTGCTTTATGCAAAAACTTATTTGATTCTGTTTGAATTTGCGGCTGTTATCGTTTGCCATAGAAAATACCCTTTTTAAAACATAAAATGTTGCAGGTAAACTACCCCTTCCCCTTAACCGATCTTCACCAAAACCAAAAGGTCTTGAGAACTCTATAATTCAGGGCTGTATGCAAAAGAGTAGTTGATTCTGTTTGAATTTGCGGGTGTTATCGTTTGCCATAGAAAAAAATTACCCTTGATTAAAAAAAACCGTTGCAGGTAAACTACCCCTTTCCCTTACCCGATCTTCACCAAAAACAATAGGTCTTGAGTACTCTACAATTCAGGGCTGCATGCAAAAAATTATTTGATTCTGTTTGAATTTGTGGCTGTTATCGTTTGCCATAGAAAAAATTCTACAACAGACAGACACACAGACACACAGACAGACAGACACACAGACACTTTTCGAAAAATGACTTTTTTTCATGTTTTGAGTGTAGTACAATCAGAATCTGCAATAATCTCGAACACGATTTTTTTTTGCCATTACCATACTTCCATTTCCATAAGCAACATGGAAGTAAAATATCGGTATGGAGAACCATACATGACTTCCATATTCTAAGATTTATATTTAAAATCATTTTCGAAATGAAATATTACCATAGAAACTACTTCTTTCTACTTACTGCTTCAGCCTTAACCACAGTACTGTGGTCACTAACGTATACCACCTCACGTTATCGTACTCGATTTTCACTGATGATGGAAGTCGATGGCATTGCCGAAACGTCTGGTTTTGTAGAAAACATTGGACTACGGCCAAATATCCCGGGAAGGAATTTTAACAAAAACTACTTCTTTGTTGCCGATAACGTTGTACACATAACGTTTAAAAAAAACGTTATATAAAATATGCATAAAATTAATGGCTTGTATAAGTTAATGATTGATCTCAATTAAGCAGTGCTCAAGTTTCCAAAGTTTTAATATTATGATGTCCGTAATTAAAACATCAGAGCAGGTTTAGTGTGAATGAGGGTACACTGTGGACAAAAATTTTCAACATTTCCTATTGAGCGTTGCTTTACAACTAAACGTACAAGCTTCAGTTTTTAACATTATAACATGTGAAATGTTGATAAAGAAAATTATTGTGATATTGATTATAATTACAATACCTGGAAGCTTGTTTCAAATATAGTAGAATACATAGAAATGTTTACGCGCGCGTGCACACACACAAACACAGGCCTGCAATATCGCCTCCTTTCCGACTTATTTTTTACATATTGTGCCATTTTGTCAATATTATATGTAGACAGACTTGCTTACTTTTCTATTAAATGTGGAAATAGATTTTACCATTATTTTTGTCACAAACCATTTAATCTTATTGTTTAATTCTTTTTCTATATGAATAGCTCTTTAAAATTATTGTTAATACTCCGTG
The DNA here is from genome assembly GCA_034769895.1 of Magicicada septendecula. Taxonomy (NCBI): domain Eukaryota; kingdom Metazoa; phylum Arthropoda; class Insecta; order Hemiptera; family Cicadidae; genus Magicicada; species Magicicada septendecula. The sequence goes on from CM068371.1 coordinate 63,639,996, forward strand.
TAATCAGCAGGGACATGCTAAATAGGGCAGTGTTTCAGGTAAGACTGCAGTGGTAAATCAAGCCTCGCGCGAATTCCTTCAACGCGGTGACGTCACAGCGAAGCAACCAATGGGAGCGTAATAGGCCGGAGTGGCCTACCTTATACATTACTCTAGTTAACATTGATTGACAATGATGTGCTTATTTTTAGCCTACTACGGATGCACGCCCTCCCAATATTTTTTGGTGTTTCAACGTAAAGAAAATTATGAAAATAACATTATTCATGTCGCCTTTGGCCAGAATCACGATCCTTGTGCTAAATTTTTTAAAATATGTATGTATATAAATTATTTAACAGTATAATAAAATAATGGAGTTTGTAATATTATAAACAATCCAAAAACGAAATGCGCTGTTTAGTTTTATAAGTGGCCGATGGGAGCGTGGCTAACGCGAACTACTGTTCAGCGGCGCGAACGACTGTACTGTAGTCAGTAGTTCACTTGACGGAGTAGTTCTTGGATTTCGTTGTCCATGACGTGTCCGTTACTTAACTAAGTGATATTTAGGAGTAGTTCTTTTTGGCTAAAACCTGACACATACTAAGAACAGTAAGAACGAACATTAATTTATTGAGCAACACGATTTTTACGGAACTTCCTTCGTGCCAAACTATGACGTATACAACTGAATCTATATTTATGTTTGTATTGTTTAAAAATGCTTACCACGTTTGACAGTTCCACTCGCAGCTGATATGCTCCGGTTACGTAAGATTACCACTTCGAAAGCAGCTGATCCAGGCTGAATCGTAATTGTTCACATACGTTCGCATACGCGCGACAATCATTGGAACGAAAACACTCGATAATTATTTACAAAAAACTACACTATTAAATACATAGTCCTATATGTATGCACATCAAATCCACACGCGCTGAATATTTAATAATTTCATGAACACTTCAACGAGCAAACTTAAAAATTATTAAAAATGTCTTAACTTTATAACAATCATTTTTTTGCAGCAGCGAGAGAGCAGTGTTCTATATGTCGGTTTCATTGGGCACTATAACAGTACCGTGTGTTAATTTACTTTTTTTGGTGGAATAAAGTCTCCTCTGTAGCACGATATTTCTTTTCTGAGAAGTCGAGCAGCTGGGGATATTTTGAACTGCAACGCGAGAGCGAATTGCACTTATTGTAGCTTTTAAAGTAGCAGTTTGTAGTTTAATCACTTCCAGTTCTTCTAACGTGGTTACACTGTTAACTAATTCAATTAAATCCCCTTTGAGTGCTTCTTTTTGAGTCTCCATACATGTCAAAAAACTTTCTCTTTTGCTGACTTGGGATAAAATTTCTTGTTTTTCCGTCGTATCCACAGCTAGACTTTTTCTTTCGCTGTCTGTGAGACCTAAATGGCTCAAGTCATTTAGATGGCCAACATGAGTTGACACATATGTAATCTTGCAGGTACCATCTTCATTTTCGGTGACGCGAATGCTTGCGGGACAGACAGCATTGATTTTGTTACTTCCCTGTAATTTTAATTGCCGACTACCTTTACTTTCAGACACAAATTGCCCGGACCTATGACATATATAATAATGTCTCTTTGTGCTGTCGGTAGCAGAATGAGAGCCACGCTTTTTAACGTATCTTGAAATTGTTTCCTTTTCAGTCTCTTGTTTCCACTCCAAGAAACTTTCTAAGGAATTAAATTCTTTAATTTCACACTTCACTGATATGTTGTGCTGCAACTCGAAGTGTTCAAGTAAGGCTTGCTCCTTCGCTGCTGCAAAAACACATAAGGGGCACTTAACTTTATTCGGTCCTGATACCCATGCACCGTGGGATTCACGTTCATGACGCTTCAATGTGGATCCATGCTTAAAGTGTTTATCACAGATGTTACATTGATGTGTACGTGACTTCAAGCTGCTCAAAACCGGCACTTCACTGTTTACTTTTTCGGGATGTAATTTCGAATGCTGGCTGAGATTCTCTACATTTTCACAATCTTTACCGCACTCCGAACATAAGTATTGTTTAAGCTCACTCATTTTAATAAACCAAAAATTAAAAAGGTATAAGAACTAGTATAGGCGCGAACGCGAACACAGTAGTGAATTCTAGTGAGTAGAAACATTGGGCGCGAGCGGGGCACGTGTATGGTAATCTGATGTGAACCTATACTACTACGTAGACAGAACGTTTTGTATTTTCCCATCGCCAGTGAAGCATTGTTAAAAAGTAGTGTGCTGTTGAAAAGTTTATTTCGAAATTGATTTATAGTAGCCATAGGATACTTCAGTAGGTGGAAGGTAATTTTTTTACTTAATGACGGCAGGTTAAGGTGAAAATAACGATAATAGTCACTGATAGGATAAGAATAGGTTAGAAATGTACTTAGGGCATAGGCAAGTAGCCCTGTTATATAATGTACAGGACAAATTCAAGAGTAATGTAATATTATTGTAGCTTGCATAACCTACAACAGGACAAACCACATATTCAAGAGTAATGTAATATTAATGTAGCTTGCATAACCTACAACTGGACAAAACATAACACTGCATTTACGGCATAATTGAATACTAACATAATGTGAACAAATCCTGATCACTTTATACAAAATCTTAGAAATTATAAAGCGTAGTACCCTAAAAGTTGCTACAGTCAAGTGGAATAAGGAAAAACGTGTGTGTGTGTGTGTGTGTGTGTGTGTGTGTGTGTGTTCAGCACTTCTAAGCATAGTGCATGAAGTAATACCTTATATTTCTCCTCATAGTAAGGTGGATTATAGAGTATTCTTGTCATAATTTTTGTTGTTTAATAATGTGAATATTAGCTAAGATATAAGGCTTAACTCGTGCACTTAGGGGTTTACTAATATGACTGTGTAGGTTGTGATTTGATTTTTGTTTTTGAAAAATGCAGACTTTGAAATAACTACATAAATGACAGCAAGAATACAGTAACACTGAAACATACTAATATTCAACAGAAAATTGAGTATTACTGGTAGTGAGATGTTACAAGTTGTAAGTGTTACTGGTAGTTACAAGTTGAACAACAAATTGGAGATGATAAATAAATTGTTTACAGTAATTATTATTGCAGTTGAAAACAATATACTCAGTATACGTATTATCAAAACCATGTAATTATATAATTTATATCGAACTGAAGAATAAAATAAAGTAAACCTTTTGTAGACTTCCAAAATCAAAGTATATTAGAACACATTTAGACAAATAACACTTTCAGATTCATAACTTTTACACTTTCACTTTTTATTTAGTCATAGTTATTTTCAGTATATATTTCATGTATGTAGGCTAATGCCCATTTTTACTTGAGTAAGTGTGTTTAATGTAAAGGTAGCGCAGTTCAGCTTGGTTAGGATCTAACTGTGTCAGTAAATAAAAATAGTAATGTAGCCATGTTAGATGAGATAGCTTTATGGAGAGGGGGATATAAAATTGCTTTATAGTTTTTGAGGAAAATTTATTTTTGGAAGGGGTTGTATATAATATTATTAGTTTGGTCATTATTGTATTGTATTAAAGTAAATTTTAATATTATTAAAATACACAATGTAAACTAAAAATCTAATACACAAACATATATGTTTACCAACTACTAAATATTATTGTTTTGTCATTCACAATCATTAATTATGAACAAACAGTTCAGTATAAACATAATGTTATTGTAGATTGGGCATCCCTATTTTTCTTGTTAAATTGTGAAATTCAAGTACATTATTCTGAGAAATCATGTAATTTTGTTTTTAATTCTGTAATAAGTGTAATTTAACTTACGTATAGACACTGGTAATACAGCAGGAGTGCAGATGTGGTGTTCTTTCATTTAGCCATTTATAGCTGACATTGCGATACCCCTCCCATACCAACAAACAAACATTGCCAACCTTTATTAGCAAACAAACACATCCATTTTCAATGATATATCATATATCATCACATTACATTTTGATCTCTTAGCAGTTTTTTTTTAATGTGGTTTGTTTTAGTAATGTGTTAATAGGCTGTTGGTAATTATATCACTGACATAAATTTACTAATGGTACTCTTTATGTTAATGGAAAGCTGTTGAAAGTGGTCTCAGTGGATCATGAATTCAGTACATTTCCAGTTCACCTTTTTCTATACATCCTTAAATTTTTAGTGACCGTCAATCGGTGAATGTTTTAGTGGATAGTTAGTGAGGATCGGTCAATAATACAACTTTTAGTAATTTTGCGTCGACGTTTCGACAATATTTATTGTCATCTTCAGGACATCTTCATACACAGGTCCTGAAGATGACAATAAATATTGTCGAAACGTCGACGCAAAATTACTAAAAGTTGTATTATTGACCGATCCTCACTAACTATCCACTAAAACATTTTTCTATACAGTTTACAAACCACAAAGTATTATTTTGTTGTCCATTATGATACTTCAAGTCGTTAAAAATTATAATTTGTACAATTTCTGTAATATTATTTGTTGGAAAGATATTCTGTTTAAAATCAGTTTTAAGTTAACTAAGCCCAGAAAGGTGTAAACAAGATGAAACGTTTCGTTAGACTAATTGAAAGCAGAACAAATATATTAGAAGTTTTTCAAATCTCTCGGATGCTTAAAACTTCTGCTGTATACAACAATTTGCCGTTAGGCTGCTGGTAATATTGCAATATATTCCCACAACTGTCAATTTGCTACTTTCATTGTTAGCACTCTATTGATATCAAATTTTTATTTCCTTCTCAAAAAAATAGATATAATAATTCTAAAACGGATGTCAAAACTTTTATAATTTGTGATAAATAGGAATTTAAAACGTAGTCTTTGTGAAAATATGTAACATGCTGCGACAAACATAACAAAAAATATGGATGCCTGTTGTATGGTTTCCAGGAAAAGTGTATCTTTATGGGGAAAACATTTTTTCAGGGAACATCATTATAGTCAGCACTGTGGTTTAGATACTCTTCTATACATTAGTTCATCCCAGTTACATATTCAGTGTGACTGTATGCTCCCAGGGAGCATTAGTGTGAGTTCTCCTCTAAATAAGTTATCTCGAATCTCCTTTCAGCCAGAAAGAATTTATTGTATTAACATGAATGACCTCACACAGACTAAGATAGGCATCAACAATGATGAAACTCACTTTTGACAATGGAAGGATGTTGTTTATTAATGAAGATGTATGCATTAAATAGAAAACATTGTTCTTAATCAGACGTTATTCTTGTGCTAACTTGTGTGTGATATAGATTTAGTCTTATAACTAACAGTTTGTTTTCATTTCTTTCAGGTGTTAAAAAAAGCAGTTTATTCACCATAAGACAAATGGAAGAGATCAAATTTGAGGACAAGGTATATGTTTTAAATGCAAAAAACGTAGTTAACATATGATTAATTTGATACACATGTCATATATACACACATATTCATGCACATAGCCTTCTTATATTTTAATAATATTTTATTTGTCAGTATGTCCATTTTTAATTAATTGCTGTACAGAATATGATTTATAAATATGGTTTACATTGGCAATATGTAATCTTCCAAAACATCGTAACTCTCAAGCAATTCTCCTCCTCCACCTCCACCTCCTGCTACTCCTCATTCCCCTCCTACCATGTCTAAGTCAGGCTCATAGTCTGTTCCATTTACAAAAAACTTTCCAGCATTTCCTTGATCAGCCAGTCCTCCGACTTTCCGTTGGTTTATTATGTCAGCATACTCATACTGTTACAGGGTCAATCCATTTGAAATCACCCAATTTCAGATTAAAAGGTTGCTGACAAAATTTATTATTTTTTAATTTTTTTACACAAAGTTGTACTATATTCAGAGAGTAGAAAACAAGCATTCATTCATTTTTTAGATGTTCAGTTTTTTTGAGCGGCCATTTTGTATAGGTGCGTTAGCCTATTTTGCTCTTTACAAAGGTTTGCGGTAAACTCTGTAGCTCCTTTATTTTTGAAGATATTGATTTCAAACAAAAACCATTTTAAAGAGAATTAAATGTATAACATTTTATGTCCAGTGCACATGTAAACCTACTGCACTACAAATACCTTAAAACAATCGTTGAAAGTTAACGTTTTAAAAACGCAAATTGTCATTTTTGAAATTAAAAATTTTAAAGAAAAAACTAAGACTCACCTTTAATTTTTTTTCTAGATATATGCTTCATAGTATACTACTTCCTAAAAATGTTTGATACCTGAGAGTCTCATCCCTTTTTTTTATGGGTCTTCAAACATTGCGATTTTTCTGAAATCGGCTATATTCAACCTGAAATATCTCAAAAGGGACACACTTGCAAAATCTCAAATTTTCACAAAACATTCTTTACTTGTGTAGTAATAAGTGGTTAAAATTTGATAACAGACTTTACTAGTATTTGAGTTATAACTTTTTTTAAGTACTGAAATCACAAGAAGTGGTGCGATGTGCAAATATTATAAAAACTGTGTTGTAAATCTAAATAATACATTAGTAACATTATCCTAGTATATTTTTTTTATTTATACAGTTCACACTTTAAGCAAAAACACAAACACTATTAATCCTTCTCTTTTATCTTCTTAAAATGTCACTGATGAAAAACGTTGACTGATTTCTGACCATAGTTTTTCGCTGAAATTGAAGCTTCGACCTGTAGCATTTGTGAACTCTATTGGTGTTAGTTTCCTTAGGACCTTACTAATTGGCACCCAAACTTTGTCATCTTTAGAGATTTGGAAAGAAGTTCTGGGGCCATGTGGATGAAAAGATCGTTGTTTTCCTCACTTGTTTCTTCAATTATCCCGATCCACCAGTTCTTGTCATAAATGCAAGCTACTGTATCTTGTATATTTAATGAAAATACACTTTCTTCTGGAATTTCTGTAGCACGCTGCAATCAATAAACTCTTCGGATGTGAGTATACATAGCATCTGATTTTTGTTTGAGTTAGAGGTACAAATCTATGAAATGACCTTGTCTGTGGAATTTGCTTACAATAATCAAATCTCCTCTGTAATTTCATGCTGTTTGATTGCACTTCTTCTGATTGTACATAAATAAAATGGATGCCTGATACATTCTCAAGGCAAAACCTGTACATTTCCTCAGCTGTTAAAATTTGATTGCTATATGGTCGCTGCTGGCTTGCCTTGGTCACCGCTCTTTTTGTGGTGCCACCGATTCCGTCACACGCGTTTTTCCCATGTGAGGAAGCAAAAAAATTCCATTCAACGTCAAGACCAAAGTCAGTTTTATGGTGACAAATGTCGGTAAAGTTTTTTTATTCTTGTATTGGCTGCTGGTGCTACTTTCTTAACTTCTTCAACTAAGTATTTTTGAAAAGTGTGTACAGAAGCAGTATTGTGGTCTAAGTTGTCACTGATCACACATAAACTCTTGCAGCAAATCTTATCATCATCATTTTTTTTGTAATAAAACAATAAGACAAGGCAGCGTGTATTTTTTAAAAATTATTTCCTTCAAAACATGCTTAAGAATTAGTTTGTCCCAGTAAAATATTATTACAATAAAACAACATGCACAATTGAACTGAAAGTCCTTTCATTGTTGTTTTAATACCTAACGTATAGTTTAGTTGTAGAATGAACCATAAGTTTAGTTGCTAATAAACCGAATTTCACCACATAAAAAAAAAGTAACTCAAAAACTAGTAAAGTCTCAGTGATCATATTTTAACCACTTGTTACTACACAAATAAAGATTGTTTTATGAAAATTTGAGATTTTTCAAGTGTGTCCCTTTTGAGATATTTCAGGTTGAATATAGCCGATTTCAGAAAAATCTCAATGTTTGAAGACCCATAAAAAAAAAAGGGATGAGACTCTCAGGTATCAAACATTTTTAGGAAGTAGTATACTATGAAGACTATATCTAGAAAAAAAAATTAAAGGTGATTCTTAGTTTTTTCTTTAAAATTTTTAATTTCAAAAATGATAATTTGCGTTTTTAAAACTTTAACTTTCAACAATTGTTTTAAGGTATTTGTAGTGCAGTAGGCTTTACATGTGCACTGGACATAAAATGTTGTACATTTAATTTTCTTTAACATGGTTTTTGTTTGAAATCAATATCTTCAAAAATAAAGGAGCTACAGAGTTTACCGCAAACCTTTGTAAAGTGTGAAATAGGCTAACGCACCTATACAAAATGGCTGCTCAAAAAAAACTGAACACATAAAAAATGAATGAATGGTTGTTTTTTACTCTCTGAATATAGTACAACTTTGTGTAAAAAAATTAAAAAATAATAAATTTTGATAGCAACCATCATTGGTTGATTTGATATGGATTGACCCTACATCATCATTCATTCTGTCATGTTGGTTCCATCGTGTCTTTCTCCTAGCAAACCCGTACTCTGTGTTGTCCACTTCACAAGTGTTCCTGATATTCTAATTGACTCTTTCTCTCTGTCTGTCTGCCTGTCTCCCTCTCCCCTCCTCCTCTTCTCACCTCTAAAGCTTCCTTGGCACCCTCCTGAACCCCTCACTTGTGATGTCTCAATTTTCTGTCATGACTTTATTGTCTCACTCCCAGTTTCTACAGAAGTCAGTGTCAGTATTGGACATAATATTTGTTTATATATTCTTATGTTTGTGTCCTGTCTCAGATGTTTGCTAGCCAAAAAGTATGAACCAGACACACAACTAACTATACCTTGAGCGTTCATGACTTGCATTTGAACTTTTTATCCGACCAGCCGCTCTTGTGGTAACTACTCTGAGGTATTTTATTCTCAAGTTGTGTCATTTCCCACATCTACATTGTCAGTCTTTACTCATTAATCTTCAACTCTTCATTTTGTTAGTGTTTATTTTCTATTATCTGCCTTGAATATGTGAACATATCTGCACCTGTAATAGTGTGCTTGTTTGTGTTCTGTGTCATTTGTTTTAGAATATTTTTACTCATTACATGTCGTAATACATGTTTGTTAACATTCCAGTGCAGTTGTGTTATTTGTGCTGACAATCTTAATGTGAATTACTGTTTTCTTTTACTTTCATTGTACAATTTCCGATCCATAAGTGAAAATTGCAGTACTGTGTTTTAAACACACACCAACCTTTGTTTTTCCAGACCAGTCAGTGTTACATAAAGAAATTTCTCTTCCAAAATTAAAACAAAATTCATTTCCTGAATGCCTCTGAGAGAACTTTATTATTTCATGTGAGAGAATCGATTATTTTATTATTTTCTGAGAAAATGACTTTTCTATATGTTTTTATGGTACATGATATTGTAGTATAAACTAGCATCTAGCTGTACCTTACTAGCCAGGACGTGTAAGACGCACAATGTTGGTGGCGGGTGGGGGGGGGCAACATTATCTCTGTATCTGGTAGTGCCACTCTGGCGCGCCTTGAAAATCAATTTGGTTGATTTATACACTATTGTTTTAAGCGCACATTGCTGTTAAGTTGAAATAGGTTATACATTTATGAACTCAGAGAAGTTTAAAATTCAAGTGGCTCAAGTGTAGTTTAATCATTAGGAATGCAACTATTATTTTAAAACTGATGCAATAATAATTAAAAAACACAATCTTTATGACTAATTACAGAGGACATTTATGTTTGTTACACTTGCATCAACCTAACTACATACAATATCTTAAACACATTAGGACACAAAAACAACATTTGTAGTTAATATTATCCAAATCAAATACAAATAACGATTTTAAATAAGCCATATTTATTTCAGTGATGATGTCAGAAATAGTAACAGTGTGTACAATAATTTAATTCCAGTTTATAATGTTTATATTTGATTTATTAATATTAAATTGTTTTCCTTTACTGCTCACAATTACTGTATGGACCCTACTGATGGAAGCAATATGAAAAGCTATCCTGGATAGCAAATAACTAATGCAATGATTTGTACCTTAATGAAAAAATTACTACAAATAATGTGACGTTAACTAATGCAAGTAAATTAATAAAAAATGAATAGTTCTAATAAACACTTGGGTTATGTATCATTGTTTTTATAGTTCATTAAGTTTTCCATCAAAAGCAGAATCGATTGCTAAATAATTTAATTTTGTAACCATTATTTCAAATTGCTATTATGGATGAAGTCTTTTCGGTAATTGTTCAGATACTGGGGCTGATATAATTTACAGTTATCACAATTCCCAAGATAATTGGGAATGCTGTTACTCAATCTTGTACGATTAAATAAAATATTATAATCATATACTTAAACTGTTAAAAAAACATGAGAGAACACTCGTAGAAACACCACTAAACAAACCGAAAATAAGTTACGGCCTATAGGTTAAGCTTACAAAATATCTCACTGTTGATGTAGTTGTTAGGCTCATCGATAGAGTGGCAGTGTTGTCCGATGTTGTTTCCCCCCGTCATTGTGCGTCTCACACATCCTGGATATTAAGGTATAGCTAGAAACTAGTGCAGTATATTTGTATAAATTTGGATAACCTTTTTTAATGATCAAGTACTTAATGTGTTATCACATAAGACACTTTTTATATGTAGTTTCATGTCCAGAAATTCCTGCCTCTGCCAACTCCTTACTGGCTATTGGTGTAGCCAGGATTCCTGGGAGGACAGATGTTGGGGGGAGTCCAAAGTTCACCATCTATTGCCCACTGTTAATGTTATTATCATAACCATTGGCGATACAATTGCATCCTTTGGAATTTATGTAAATGACGTCCCCAATGGAGGGGAGGGGGTTAAACTCAGTAACCCTCCATGCTAAGCACTGCTCTCTAGATTACTTATAAATGACGGTCAATAAAGCACACAGTAGGCACGATGGTTTTAACTGTAAAATTAACAAACTATTAATGGACAAAGTATGTTAATAAGTTTATTTACATTACAGTAAATAATCACATTTACTTAATAAATGAAGTAATAAATAATTAAATATATTAATAAATAAATACTCACTTACAGATAATTAATCAAATTTGACTTATTTAAATATCTTACTTGACTTTTACCTATCTTACTTCAATGTCATTCAAATTCTTATCACCTCATCATAACTAATAATCTTTAGTGTAACTATATATTATTAAAATCTGTTTAAAAGATGGTGTTTCTCAGGTAAGATTATTTTATCCTTTCAAGTACATTTCAGGTATATACTAGGGCAATTTAAAAGTCCATGACCTGATAATGAAAGACTTACATTTTCTTTCTGGAATCATTTTTATATTTCAGCATAGTCTGCATGTAGTTCAACACACTTGGGCGAACGATGCTCATGTGGTTTTATCCCATTGCAGAAATTTGATTGTTCTAGGTCTTCAAAATAACGCTTACTGCAGATTTCAGTTCGTCATCTGAGGAAAATAACCCTCCCCCAGGAAACTTTTGACGTTTGGGACTTGAAAGTCGGATGGAACTAAATCAGGCAAATAAGGCTGATATTGCAACAGATCGTACTTCAACTCAGCGATTTTTGCCATAAAAACAATGCTTGCATGAAGTCTTGCATTATCTTACTACAAAGTTATCTATTTCTGTGCTAAACCTGATCTTTTTTCATGACTTTTTTCATTTGTTTGGTCTAAAAGGTCAACATAGTGCTCTTTATGCTTATCATTTGACCCTTTCATGATAATGTATTAGGCCTAACAATTTCCCTTAGCATCTCAGAAAATCAGACACATACCTTTCCAGGAGGCAGAGAGCCACTGTAGATACATTGTTTTGACTGTTGTTCTGTTTTGTAGTGAAATGATGGACCCAAGTTTTATTAGTCGTTATGTGTCTACAAATAAACTGTACTAAATGAATTTCAAGCATCACCCAACATATCTTTCATCTCATTAACAATTTCTGTTGGCGTTAAACCTTTAGTTACAAGAAATTTTATGCTGAACACTGTTAAATCTTCTCTATTTTCAACAGCACACTGAGAAATGATCTTGAGGGATGACTTTGTTTACACAACAGTTTATATTTAACAATGCAGCAGGCCAACTTGATGCTTTACAGCTATTGATGGGGCAGATGTGGTGTTAAGATCCAGTGAGAAACAGAACTCAATACACACCTCTAGATGGTAGACCACAAACTTTTGAAATTGCCCTTGTAACCTCTAGATGCAGAAATTTCTTTCTGGAAAAGCAATAACGAATGTTTTAAGATTACACCATTCACGTGTCACTCTTTTATCATCAATACATGCTTCCTTGTTTTATATGGTTGTTATGCTCTTTGTATCCTTAGCCAGCTTCTTTATCTGGAGTGCTTACAGTGTCCCTCAACGTCAGCAGTCAACCTGTCTCCGCCTTCCTCTGTAGTACTTCCCATTCACTGGGCTCCCATCACCAAAGTCCTGGTGGACACCAGGATGTCTCCACCAGTTACTCACCATACCGTCTTGTCTTCACAAACCTCTCCTTTCTCCCATTGTTTCCAGAGCCTGTTCATTTTTTAATATTACTTTGTCAGTTCCTCCTAATTCGTAACCCAGTCTATTTTATTCATTACTGTTCCTAAGTGTGCCTTGTTTTCTATTAATAGAAGCCATTCATCAGTAAATCTTAACAGTTTTTTACTCTTTCCATGAAATGTTATTCCAATCTTAAAAGTCTTTATTATTTCCTTTACAGCCTCATGTAAAGCATTTTACTGTAATGGTATTAAATTTGTATAATAGTAAATTTATTTCCTTTTTATTTGTAGGATGTTTTAACAGTTGTTATAAAGAACGAAGCGGATGTAGAAGAAGCAGAGACTGAACAGGTAATGTACACAAACCTGATTATGTAACCAACAGCTAATGTGTTAGGTTGTTCAATGCCTTGTACCACTTGAAAGTAGGATCACGTTCATTTGTAGGTATTTACTTTAAACATCAACAGAATACCAGTATCACAGTATTGCATATGTTTAAACCACATGTAATTGAGTAAGTGACGTGTAATTGAGTAAGTGTGTGAGTGAGTGCATGCCCCCCACACATACATCTATAATATAACACGCTAGGTAGTGTGTCCGTCATCGGTATGTTACCATAGTAACAAGTAAATAAACAAATGATATTTACCGGCATCGAATGTATACATTTATCCGTTCCTATAGTTTTTAAAGTTTTTACTATGCGATTGTGTTGTTATGTTTTGTAATTTTGTATACAGGTACATCTATACATTTTGTAATTGTCCTATATTTCTGTATATGTTTTAATTGTGATATTTATGTTTATACGTATTTCTGATGGTCCAATGAATAAGTAATGAAATATGATCAAATATGCCTCCTAAACGCCAGCAACCACCAACTCCTGAAGAAATTGCAGCAAAAAAAGCATGTAATGCTGAAGCTCAAAGACGCCGTAGAGCGGCCTTGTCAGAAGAGCAGCTTCAAGCAGAATGTGAAGCTAATGCTGTAAGTCACCGGCAACACAGAGAAAACATGCCACAAAATCAACTTCAACAAGAGCGCGAGGCAAACGCTGAAAGACAAAGGGTTGCACTCCAACATCAAAGAGGACGTCTGAGTAGATATGTCTGATCCCGCAACACCGCTTTGCTTCCCGAAAACTTCAATGAAGACGAAATTGAAGAAAGTTATCTTGCCCCAATGGACGCTAAATGTCCATTTTGCAATGCCACGCATTTCAAAAATGAATTAATGTCAAATTGCTGCCATAAAGGGACCATTGCATTAGATGAAATACGAATGCATCCCTTCATTACAAATTACATGAATGGATCTGATCCAAATTCCAAAAATTTCATGGAAAACATAAGATCCTACAACAGTGCAATGGCCTTTGCCTCAATGGGAGCACAAGTTGACCAATCAGTGACCAGACGTTCAGGTCCTTTTTGTTACAGAATCCATGGGCAAATTTATCACGCTACATCTGCATTACACCCAAATCAAGGTGAATTACCAAGGTATGCCCAACTGTACATTTTGGATTCGGCCCAAGCCTTGACAGAAAGAATGAACAATCAAGCAAACAATGGATGCATTCGTGTCGTAATGGAGAACCCTTTGCTTTTCCCATATGGGGATTCAGGGTGGACCACAGATCTGAAGAAAGCTGTTGGTCAAGGAAATGTGTCCCAGCTTCAATGGTATTCATACCATTTTGCCATTCGTGATGGAAACTTTAACGAGTTCCTCAACGCAGGAAAGCTGACTCACCAATTCATGGTTGATGCCTATTGCAAGACCGAGGCAAACCGTTTGAATTGGTTTCGAAAAAATCAAAACACAGTAAGAGCTGAAGACTATGATGTTCTTCACCGATTTGTGAACAACCACAATTTTGAGGACGTTAACATATTGCCTGGAAAGAAAGTTATATTGCCTTCAACCTTCCAAGGGACTCCAAGAAATATGGCTCAAAATTACCAAGATGCTATGGCCATGGTCAGGAAATATGGCAAACCTGACTTATTTGTAACATTCACGTGCAATCCTAAATGGAGGGAAATCAGGGAAAACTTACTTCCCGGTCAGCAACCATGCGACTGGCCTGATTTAGTAGCAAGAGTGTTTGAGTTGAAACTGAAATTGCTACTTGAAGACTTAACCAAACACCATAGATTTGGACGTGTTAGGGCTATGCTCCACGTGATCGAGTTCCAAAAACGTGGTCTACCACATGGGCACATATTGCTATTCATGGCCCCGGAAGACAATGTCTGGGAGAATGAAAGAATTGACAAAATTGTCTGTGCAGAACTCCCTGATAAAGATGCCCACCCGAGGCTACATGAAATTGTAAAATCCTGTATGATACACGGCCCATGTGGTCCATTAAATCCAAACGCACCGTGTATGGAAAACGGCAAATGCACAAAAGAATTTCCAAAAGATTTCTGTGCCGAGACCAACAGCAATGTCAATGGTTACCCAAAATATCAACGCCGAGATGATGGTAGCTTTGTTGAACTTGGGGGAAACAAAGTGGATAACAGATGGGTGGTGCCATACAACCCATACCTGTCTCTGAAATACAATGCCCACATTAACGTAGAGATTTGTAGCTCAATTCAAAGCGTTAAATACCTCTTCAAATACGTTTACAAGGGGCATGACTATGCAAATATTCAATTCGTTACTGTTCCCACAGAACAGGAAGCTACTATTGAATGGAACGAAGTAAAAAAATTACTTGGAGACCCGTATGTAAGTGCACCTGAAGCATGCTGGAGGCTCAGGGAATACAAAATGCACCACCAAACTGATCATGTGGAAAGATTAAATGTCCACCTTGAGGACAAGCATACAATATGTTTTATACCAGGCAAGGAAGCTGAAGCTGTACAGCAAAAAGCCACCAAGTCCAAACTTCTGGCTTGGTTTAAACTTAATCAGGAAGACCCTAATGCCAGAGAGTATTTATATATTGAAATTCCCGAACACTATACCTGGGATGACAAAACTTCTAAATGGAAACCACGTCTTAGAGGACATGAAACTACAATTGGCAGAATGTTTGCCGTAAGTCCCACGGATAGAGAAAAATGGTTCCTCCGAATTCTCCTTCTCAATGTTAGAGGAGCAACATCTTTCGAGGACCTAAGAACGGTCGAAGAAAATCCTATCCCCTTTGCAACTTTCCAAGAAGCATGCATTGCAAGGGGATTAACTGATGATGACTCAGAATGGGATACTTGCCTTACAGAAGCTGCAACCCATCAAATGCCAGTACAACTTAGGCAGTTGTTTGCATTTATTTGTATCATGTGTGAGCCGTCGGATGCAGCAGCATTATTCGACAGACATAAGGACAATCTTACGCAAGACTATAAGAGACGCTTTCCTGATGGAGAAAAAGCTCTCTATTTGACGCTTAAAGAAATTGAATCTGTCCTTCGAACACATGGAAAGTCATTGGTAGATTTTGGCCTAGAACTTCCAGTCGGCAACTATGACGACCCAATCCATTCTGGAAAATATTACGATCCAATTGCCGAGAAAACCATGTTCGAAGAAAAGTTTCAAATGCTCAACCCAGGGCAAAGAAGGGCTTTCGACAAAATCAGGGAAAGCAATTGAAAACCCTAACTTACCCAAACGTCTATTCTTTATTGATGGACCTGGCGGAAGTGGTAAAACCTTCCTTTACAACACAATCATGCACTATGTGCGTAGCAAAAATGAATTAGTCTTGCCATGTGCATTTACAGGCATAACAGCAACTTTGCTTGAGGGAGGCAGAACTTCCCACAGTCGTTTCAAGCTGCCTATTCCAATAAATGAAACATCAACCTGTAATGTTCGACATGAGACTGATACGACAAATGAACTGGAAAAGGCCAAAGTGATAATCTGGGATGAAGCTTCAATGGCCCCAGCACATGGAGTAAATGCAGTTGACACACTGTATAAAGAACTCTTAGCTGAAGATCCAAAAGTTCCTTCTAAAAAACCATTTGGAGGTGCGGTCTTTCTTTTCGGTGGAGATTTTAGACAAATTCTCCCTGTTGTTCCACATGCCAGCAGAACCGAAATACTTTCTTCATGCATGAAGAATAGTAAGTGTTGGAAAAATATTCAGGTCCTAAAGTTAGACAAAAACATGCGTGCCAATGAGGACAATGTCCCATCAGAACACCGAGGCTTTTCCGATTGGCTTTTAAAACTTGGGAATGGAAAACTCCAAGAGCCTGGATTAGAGGAAGGCATCTTCGAAATTCCTCCAGTCTGCATTGAAAATGGATGTATTGTTGCTGCTGTCTTTCCTGAGGTCATCCAATCAGGAGATGACAGCATTGCTAACCGTGCAATCCTGACTCCAAAAAACCATGAGTCACTTGAACTTAATGAAAATGTCCTTAGACGAATTCAATCTGAATTGAAATGCTATACCAGCATAGATTCTATTCAGCAAGACAGTGCAAATGCCGAGGCAGCAAACTATCCAATGGAGTTTTTGAACAGCTTAACACCTGGAGGTATGCCTCCTCATAGACTTAACTTGAAAGTTGGTGCAGTAGTAATGTTGCTACGAAACCTTGACTCAACAAGAGGTCTTTGCAATGGCACCAGAATGGTCGTCAAGCAAATGATGTCAAAAGTCATTGACTGTGAAATCCTGACCGGATCTTTTAAAGGTACCAGGGTATTTATTCCAAGAGTTATTCTTGCACCCAGTTACCCTGACCTTCCCTTTACATTAAGACGAAAACAGTTTCCATTTAGACTTGCTTTTGCTATGACCATCAACAAAAGCCAAGGGCAAACACTGGATTCAGTTGGTATTTATTTGCCATCTCCAGTATTCAGTCATGGACAACTTTATGTTGCATTTTCAAGAACAAAGTCCTTTCAGCAAGTCAAGGTAAAAGTCTTAGGAACTGACCAACAGGGCAACTTAAAGAAAGACCACAGAGTTTACACCAAAAATGTAGTCTACAAAGAAGTTTTCGCCCAATAATTAAATTTCATAGCCAATATATAATTAAATGTATATGTAATTAAATATATTTAATATATGCCAATAAATAATTAAATATGTGCTAATAAAAATGCTCGCCACCCGGGCGTAGAACGGGTACTTCAGCTAGTGTACATATGTAAGTGCAGTGTGTGGTTATTTATTACAAAAATTGATGGATAATTCTACTTATTTTGTATGCCTTTTCAATTGCCTCATTATGTATTCTGTAAATCACTGGGACGAGAAAGTAAATTTTATAATTTTTCAATTTGCAGGGTGAATTGCCAGCTATAAAGTCTGTTGTAAAAGAAGAACTGTTTGTAAAAGAAGAATTCATCAAAGGACAGAATAAACAGTTTATTGATCAGGTATAGTGCACAGTTATATATTTGTTTGTTATAATAAGCCTGTATTGTTATTGTACAATTAACACTATTGTTATTTGTAAACTTATTGAGTAAAATTATTGAGACAGTTGGTGTCCCATCGGAATCATTATTATGTGCGCTTTCCTTTTTCACATGATTTTTCAATTTGCAGGGAGAATTGCCAGTTATAAATTCTGTTGTAAAAGAAGAACTGTGTGTAAAAGAAGAATTCATCAAAGGACAGAATGAACAGTTTGTTGATCAGGTATAGTACACAATTACATATTTGTTTGTTATAATAAGTATTTATTGTTACTGTGTATTGTTTTTGCAATACGCAAATAGTTTTGTTTTCGCGTACAATATGACGTCAAATCTGGTGTTTCATTGCAACCGCAATTATAATTGCTTTCAGTGAAAGTTTATAAGAGGTCTTGTCAAAAATTATAGTTCATTCCTCCTGTCACAAACAATAATTATGACCACCCATACACAATGATGTAATAAGCATTTTGCATATCCACTTATTATCACACAAATAAGAGTGACTAATCGTTATAGTTTAGTCTCAAGCTGACAAAATCACACTACATGACTGCACCTGAATAAAGAGATACTGTAATGTCTAGCCTACACCAGGTCATAATAATGTCAAGTCGCCGTGATAAACATGAAAATAAAAGTAGGGTACTACACTTGGTGGCTAAACCGTGTTGGGTATGAAGAGTGTTGAGCTGTTGTTATGTCTACATCTCTGCGGTCCTGAAGTTCGAGCTCTGGCAAATCGAAAACATCAAGCCAACACCGTTCAAAACATCAAATTCGTGGAACTCCATATCTAGAATTGCGGGGGCTCTCGCAATAGATAGAGCCAATTCATTTACACTTTTTTTCAGTGTAAGCACGCTTACTAGTGCGTGCTAATTACTCGTCCTGTGTGAATTGGTGTACGTAGTAATTGGTGACAGTTTTAGTGTTTACAAATATTTTTTTACACTTTTAATACTGTGTGTACATACTGTACATATTATCATTTATTGTACATAACCAATCATATAGCCTGGTAGCCTACTGTATAAGTTTTATTTTATTTTAAACTGTCTCATTTAATGGAATAATAAACATTTTGTATTCTTCTGATAATCCGACCTTTTTTGCGTTCCGACCATACCCCCAGTCCCACAGGTGATGGATTAGTGAGGTTCTACTGTACGTAGTTGCACTTACATTTACTTTAATCCTTTGTTGCACCTTTTGATATGTAATCTGTCCGAAAACTTCAAATATGTAATCAGATTAGATCAACGAAACTTTATTTGTTGATCACTGATGTTGTTTTTATATTAATACGACAACATAGTCCTTAATTCCGCCCACAGGCACCGAATCGCTATACTTCGTAACGTGCGTACTGCTTCAAAGTTGTAAGGCGACTGTTTGTAATACCTTTTGAAAACTCTTCTTTACTTTCTCACACCAAACACTACTAATAGTATTCACTATTATTGCATATTATTACTGTTTTGAATTTTTTCACCATTGTCCAAACTTTGTGGGTGAGACGTGGTCATTTACATCTGCTCTCTCTGATGTTTAACTTGCGACTAACTACCACATGGCTTGGTGTGTAATTATACTTTCCTCTTTATTATTTAATTTATTTTAATTTTGTTTACTTTATTTGTCCATTGTCCGGACGCCATCTTTACTAGTTACCAACAATGATATAAAATTCGTCCATTGTCCGGATGCCATCTTTACTAGTTACCAACAATGATATAAAATTTACCTACCTCTGGGCCAGGTTCGGTTAGGCGAACTGAAATAGCAGAACGGGTTATTTTCAGTAAATTACTCTTATATTTTTTGTTTACCAATGACATTCCCCTTTTATTTTACTCATAACACTTGTACATTAAATCCTGCTTCGAAAAAATGAAAACATTAATCGGCCATGAAGCGCAATTTATAAAATCAAATCAAAAGTAATTATTACCATCAACATTTTAATCACCCACCAAAATAAAGTATAATAAATCATCAATTTAAATTATATATGTATAACAGATCACAACCCAGCACTTCTTAAATATAGATTCTTTCCATTCACACAACCATGCACCCTTTCTTGCGGTACATATTTTATATTCCCCTTTTGAGCTCATTTTAGTAAAACATTTCTTTTAACAAAATTTAGAATGGTTTTGAATTTATTTATGCTTGACTGAAGAAATTATATGATGCCCTCGTTCTTGGTTACAACAGGCGAGTCCATCTTACTGCACACTTTCGATCATTCCTGCTATTTCTTGGTCTCCCGCACTTTGCTGAAATAATGTACTTTTACATCATAACTGTTAATTAATTTTATGCAATTCCGTTCCGATTTTGTTGATAATTTCACATTTTTGTTTGGGTGCACCCGCGATTTCGTTTCGGAACTTTTATCAGTGACCGGCCGGCACTAGCTGTAATACGTGACTGGGCTGAATATACTGCGTTATTTTCTGAGATGGAGAGGGGGGTCACGTGACCTTTTCTTATCTTCTGAATATGACGAACCAGTTTTCAAGGTGAGGCTAATTACGCACTGCATTCCAAGTGACGTCTTTACAGGCTTGGCTGTTATGTCACTGGTGACTTCATCGGTCAAAGTTCGTTTGGCTAAATATAATTTTTGTTTTTGCGTCAACAATGTTGACCTTGATACGATTTCATGCACTTGTCTGCGTCGTTACAAAACTCTACCATTATTATTTATACTTTTGAATAACAAAT
Organism: Magicicada septendecula; assembly: GCA_034769895.1. Taxonomy (NCBI): domain Eukaryota; kingdom Metazoa; phylum Arthropoda; class Insecta; order Hemiptera; family Cicadidae; genus Magicicada; species Magicicada septendecula. Next base: position 63,660,581 of record CM068371.1, read on the forward strand.
AAAATTTATTTGTTTCCCCCCCCAAACCACTATGTGAACTGAAATGTCCCGTTACAGGTGTTACTCCCTCTACTGTGCCTGTTTTTTTCCAGGTGTGATGTTGCTTTACTTCCATGTTCCATAAGGAAACGGAAGTATAAACGGAATGAAGTATTGAAAAATCGTGTTCAAGCTAAGGGCTAATTCTGATTGTACTACCCTCAAAACATGAAGAAAGTCATGTTTTGAAAAGTGTGTGTGTGTCTGTGTAGAATTTGTTTTCTATGGCAAACGATAAGTGCCGCAAATTCAAACAGAATCAAATAATGTTTTGCGAACGCCCATGAGTTGTAGAGGACTCAAGGCCTATTGATTTTGGTGAAGATTGGTTAAGGGGAAGGGGTAGTTTACCAGCAATGTTTTATGTTTTAACAAGACTAAAGTACTTAATTTTGATAAATAAAGTATCCTGAAAAAAGGTCATAATAATCCACTGTAGAAACGTAGATAAATATCTATAAATGAAAAGGGTACTTGAATGGGGTGGGGGTAATTTTCTATAAATGAAAATGATAGTTGAAAGGGGAGGGGATCATTTTTATTTATGTCATGTGTACTACGTTATCAGCAACAAAGAAGTAGTTTGTTGTTAAAATTCCTTCCCAGGCTGTTTGGTCATGGTCCAATGTTTTCTACACAACCAGACGTTTTGGCAATGCTATCGACTGCCACCATCAGTGAAAATCGAGTGCACTAACGTGAGGTGGTATATGTTAGTGACCACAGTACTGTGGTTAAGGCTGAAGAAAGAAGTAGTTTATATGAAATATTTCATTACAAAAATGATTTTAAATATAAATCTTAGAACATGGAAGTTATGTATGGTTCTTCATACCGATATTTTGTGCTCACTTCTTGACCTTGCGAAACTGATTCTTGAGCACGTACAAATAATTACGCACTTCCCAGGCCAAGGTCACGTACACAGTTTGATGTTATCACCCATGAATATCCCAATGAAATTTACAATTGCAACGGGCATGGTCCACTGCTCGTCTTACACATGGACATAGTGTTGAAAGTGTTAATAAGCAAAAGTTCGTATCTAGCACACATTATGCTAACCAATTGTCTGCATAATAATGTATTTGAGAAATTCTTGGCATAGGATTTTTGCTGAGATCTGGAAACAGTTAGGGATATAACGGTTATGGATTATACATAAGGCCCTGGAATCTATCATTGATATTGTTATTGTAGCATGACAGATAATGCCCGTAGTTCTGAATGGAGAGAAAGATCATAAAATAAAATAAAAACATTTTAAATCCAAGAAAGCAACATTAAAAATTAAATAAGAACCACCGTAAAGCACAATCATAGATTGAAGAAAGGGTTTCATTAAAACCAATATTACAATGAGTGATGAGTAATCAAAGTAAACTTCAAAACTAAAAATAAAGTAAGGTAATACCCAGGTAGGATAGGAGTAAGTAAGGAAGAAACCCAAACAAGACAACATCCACCATAAAAGGTGATACTTTTCTAAGAAACAAGGAGGATAGGAGCAATTAAAGAAGAAACCAGAACAAGACAACATCCACAAGAAGAAGGAGTGCTCTTATAAGAAACCAAAACAAAACCCCAAAAGAAAGTAATAAAAATAATGACCAATGAAAGTATAACAAAATCCAAAATTTAGAAAACCATGTAAAATAGATATAAACCAAAAGTGTATAAAGTAGAATTGAAAGTGAACCAATGTGAATTAATTATATAATGCAAAAAACAAACCTTCATTATCCTCTATAAATAGATTTCTTGATTTTAATAAGACTATAAAACTAATTAGAAATAAAATCAAAGAATAAAAAGGGGATCAGTGCAAGTTTTTATATTATATTAAATAAACGTAATGTGTCAATATTGGAGTTCATAAACTGAGTAAATTGTGAAATTATACAACTTTAAAGTGTTTATATTGTGTCAATGAATAATATTAAATAGAGTATTATAATGACAAATAATACAAGTGTTTCTAAATAATAACTGCCACTCTTTATATACAACATTCATTAGAATGACAGTAAATAAAACAAGAGCATGCCAGTAAAAAAGTGAAGTGACCAAGAATCACTACCCCAAAAATCAAACAAAAACAGCTAAGACTGAAAATGAAACTAGTATAAGAAATAGTGTAAACGATGGAAGGACAGATATGTTTTGTTTAGAATAAGTTCAGATAACTCAATACTGAAATATCAGAGTGAAATACCATTCTTTTATTATGAAAATGTTTATTATGTTTTAAGAATAGTAGTAATCCAGAATAAATGTCTGAGATGAAATACCATTGTTAATTTCAATTATGTGTTATGAATTAAATACTAAATGTTCTTTTGTTAAAATAAGGAAATGTTAATCAATATTATATTAGAATAGAAAGTCAGAAAGGGTATAAACAAGATGTATTATTTAAAAACTTTGTATGTAAAAACAGTTAAAATCTAGGCCAAATGGTAAATCTAAACAGCATTATAATTGATGAATTAAGTACAGAAAAATAGTTAAACTGATGGAATTTATATAAGGTAAATCAGTCATAGAGTCATATAACTGGAACTACATTAAGAAAGATATTGTAAAAAGATAGTAAGAATTATTGTTAAAAATGCAAATGTAAAAACTGAAAATTCAAAGAGGGGAGTCACATATTAATGCATAATATTTAAAAAGATAACCAATTAATTAAATTACAAGAAATTAAGGGAAGATAAACCTTTTATGTCAATCTGAGATTTAGTACAATCATAAATATAACATGTAAAATGGCAAACATTTTGAGAAGGACAGGAAGTAAATTTTAAGCCTACAATTTTCAAAATGAAGTAATTATAGCATTTTAGATAAAAAACTTAGTAAAACTATCTTATTTGGTATCAAATCAAGCAGAATGAACTAAAGAAACAGATTATGTATTTAGTATTTCATAAATTTAAATAATAGCAAAAATATATTCAGTAGTATAATGTAAAAATTTTAAATGTAACGGAAGCTAGAAAGTTTTGAAACAATGTATTGCTAATATTAAATTGGCTAAGACTTTAGTAGAAGACGAAGGAAGTAAGTTAGTTGATTATTAGATGTTGTGAAGTACACTTAAGACGAGCTCTTGCTAAAATGTTAACCTATAGCGAAATCATAAATGGCGTTCATTCGACAAGCCTAGTCTACTGCGAAAAACGCGAGTTTTGTAAAATTACATTTAAACCTTAACTTCAGTGAAACTAACACCTACAAACATTAAATTAACTTAAAATAGAACAGAAAACAAGTGAATACACAATTTAAACGATTAAAACCATTACTTCTACATAACAAAACAAACAGTGCAATTGTCGACCTTATTAACTAAAGTGAAATATAACTTAATCCAACACATTTTATCGAAGTGAACCACAAACACTTAACCAGGACCACTCCACTAACACCAGAAGGAATAATCGCAGCTGCAGGAATGAGAAATAATAGGAAAAGCAGCATTTATTTGAAGCAGATTCTTCGAGGTGCATTCGTCAATTACATCTGAACACGGAGTGGCCATCTTTGAATTCCCACAATTCCAAGCGACACTGTCAGTAAATCTTCACGGTTCGAAAAATTCTTTACTTACTATTATATATTGAATGTTATAAATGTATTTTAATTAATAAGAATATATTTTGTAATGTTATACTTTCAATACTTTGCCCTTTTCTCTGACTATATATAAAATAACTGTTCAAAGAACCCGATAATAAATAATTGTACAATCTATTGATATACCCTGAGAGAGTCGATTAATCAATCGATAGAAAATCGATTACTTTAAATTTGTTAATAAAAATTCCTTGAATATTATAAAATTGAATCCTATTTATTCCTAATTTATAACTAGCATAATATATCATCTTAGTTGAGACTTAACTACCAGAATTTCACAACTTTAAAGGAAGATAACCTGCAAATAAGGAAAGTTCACCAATCGATTGTTCCCGGAGACAATCCTATTAACTGGTAAAAGAATTCCAAATACAGAAAAGGATATAATTCGATTCAAACAAATAATAAGAAGTTCGAAACACAACGAAACATTTTAAAATAATTAATATTAAATTAATTTAAGATCTAAAAAAAAATAAAAATAAATAAATAATAAATAAACATTTTTTTTCAAACAAGAATTTAATTTTTTAATTTGTTACAAATTGGCGACCAACTGAGGGGCTTTAATTAGTGATTGATAGGCCACTATAACTTGCCCAATTCCTAATTAGAGCTTGGCAGCAGTTATAAAGTTAGAAGAAAGGGAAAATGCAACGTCGAGCAACATTGAAGAAACGGGCGGCGGAGGCTGAAAAGGAAATCAATATGGAAGACAAAGAGATGACGCCGGTGGAAGACGTGGAAATGATGCTACCTCCGATCGAACCAACCAAACTGATGTTACAAAAGGAACAACCCGAGGTACCAACGCAAACAGGGACATAAATATCCCAGAGAAACAGGTAGGAAAGTCCACACGAACAGAAAATGGGGACATGCAAGAAATGTTCAGGCTGATGATGGAAATAAGTAAGGCCTCGTCCACACTAGTAGACTTGTTGCGCAACCGAGGTCTCAGAGACGTGTCTAGGATGTCTCGGTAGACTGCCTAAATAGACCAACTTGGTCTACGGGGGCCGTTGCGAGACCAAAAATCGCCGGTCTAAAGTCTCCCGATCGGAATGGGAGACCTGATGCAACGGTTAGACATGTTGCGCAACATATCGATGGTGTGGACGTTTGTCTAGAGACGAGACGAGACCTGCCCCACTCCTTCCCCCGCGCCGTTTACCCCCCTACTTTAGTTTGTTTACATCACGTGCAACATGTGGTTAAATGAAAACGTATTAAAATTAATCGAAGATTACCATAATGAAAAATGTTTGTGGGATGTGACAAGTCCCGATTACAAAAACCGGGCTAAAAGAAGAGCAGCTATGGAACTCCTGGCTGCAAACCACCAAGTTTCCGTGGAGGAAATAGAGAAAAAAATTCATAATCTGAAAACTTCATTCAACAGGGAGCGGAAAAAAATCACTCCGTCAAGTGGGTCGTCTCCGAAGAAGTCTTCATGGTTCGCTTACGACTATTTATTATTTTTACTACCGGCAAACGAATCAAAGGGCAGCCGCAACACAGATAACACGGACAGTGGGAACAACGAAATTGAAGTAAGTACAAATAACTCTATGAAACTCTTTATTAAAATACATTTATCCTTTATTAATTTGATTTAAATCAACCTTAATTCTTTAGTTTTAATTAAATTGGTTCTACTAACAAAAAGTGATCAAGTAAATTACTTTATTGAATCGTATTGCCAAGATACCACTCCCTCTTGTGAAACAAAGTAATCTCGAAATTCATCACGAATTTTATGCAAGTTAGATGAACATTTTCGAGGAGCGTTGCGCAGATCAACCAAACGATTCTCTTCGTTGATTTCTCTTCTCCAAAATCCTTCAATTACATTTCCATCGCCATCGTACGAGTCCAAACTTCCTGGTGGGGTGTAGGCATATCTTGACGCTGAATTCCTACGTAAAAAATTGTGTAGGTAGGCACAAGCCAACACGACAGACTCCACTTTATCTGGCTGTAAAGCTATCGGTTTAAGAAACACCCGAAATTTGGACGACATAATACCGAAAACATTTTCAATTATTCTTCGAGCCCTGCTTAGCCTATAGTTGTAGACTCTCTTCGGAATGTCCAATATACGACCAGGGTACGGCTTCATCAAATAATTAGACATAGCAAAAGCATCATCTGCCACAAAAACATATGGTACAGGTTCTGTTCTTCCTGGTAATGCCTCACTTACAGGTACGTGTGCGGTATTGTTTTCTAAATCCTTGTATAGTGAAGTGAACTTGAAAACGCCCCCATCAGAAATACGCCCTTGGCATCCAACATCGGCGTACAATAAGTTGTAGTTGGCGTCTGCAACGCCAAGGAACACAATGCTGAAAGTACCTTTATAGTTAAAATACAAGCTCCCGCTGTGTTCTGGGGCCACCATCTGAACGTGTTTACCATCAATGCTGCCTATGCAGTGTGGAAAATTCCATCTACTCAGAAACTCCTGAGAAATAGCTTTCCATTCAGCTTCGGAAGTCGGTCTCTGAAACGAAGAAATAGGTAATCACAAATTATGAATATATATGTGTGTGTATAAATAAAGTAAAAATATTAAATCGGTAATGCGATCAATATTTTAAAAAATTTTGTGCTAGTTAAAATTATTTGTTTAGATGTTGACCTTATGTTAGGCTTTTACTGCCAATGAAATAGGAAAGCTATATAACTAAAGCTGGAGACGATGTTCGTGTTCCTTGAATATTTTTGAAAAACTCCACTTTAATTATTCATTTCAAGCGAAATGAAGTCGATCTGAGTGGTGCATTATCTTTTGGTGAAATCTGAGAAAACGATAAAGATAATAATAGTAATTTTTATTAAAGAAACAATTCTGTTAACGTCTTGAAGACATATTTTTAAAGAGTTTCTTTGTGTTTCAGGATAGTTTGCTAGATACAGGCGATCACGAGGAAGAGAATGAAACCGTGCATGTGGAATGTGAGGACAACAGCCCACCATTCAAACCCCCAGGACGCGCTCCTAAACGCGTCCGCAAGAACGAGGACTCCGCTGCCCAACAAGCAGTCAACTGCTTGAAATCCTTAACTCAAGTGGTGAGTTCCAGAGATGAGTACGCAGTATTCGGGGAATATGTAGCGAATAAATTGAGGAACTGTAACAAAAGTAGAATGGAAATTGCTTTGGCACAGCGTAACATAAACGACGTCTTATTTAAATTGGACATGGGTTTCTTAGCTTCGGAAATCCCGCCCATTCAGATGCCACGTCCACCATCCACTTCTTCCGTCGCATCAACATCTCACGTTTCGGAAGAAAGTTATAGCTCAAATCCCTCTGCACCTACTGGTATTTATGAAATCGGAGAGGTTCAAATACAACAATTGGAGTCAGGGGATGACGCATTTGTAATTTTGTAAAAAAAAATCATACCAATTTATCAATTTCATTTGTTAAATAAATTTATAAAGTCTCATTTGTTTCTTATTGTAAAAAATAAATTGCACAAAAAATTGTAAAAAATTGTAAAAAAATTTAGTTTTGTAAAAAATGTTAAATATAAAATTGTTTATTAAAAATAATATTAATTTTTTATACATACCTTTATCTGTTGTTTCAATGAAGAGATAATTGCTTCACAAACTTCTGGTACTATTTTCGATATTGCCTGTTTGGATATTCTGAAGGTGTACATGAGGCTCGTGAATGAGTCTCCACTTGCTAGAAAACGCAGTGTGACTGCCAGTCGAAGAGAAGCTGTAATGGTTTCCCTAAATTTTGTATCTTGCTTCGAAATTTTCCCTCCAACCATCAGAAGTAATTCTTCGAAATCAGTAGGCGTCAGGCGGGTGAAATTCCGAAATCCCATGGCGTCTTCCATTTTTAATTTATTTAATAATGTGGTACCGAACCTTGGTCCTTCTGTGAGTACTTCGCGCGTCCACCAACGTTTACGTTTTCGCGATCTTTCATTCGTAATAATAGCCAAACAGGCACTCATTCCACACAAAGCAATGTCCTCCATGGTGGTGTGCTTAGACGAGACTAACAAAATTCACATAGTAGTGTGGACGCTAGACGAGACCAAGATTGTCGTCTATAGACCATGTCTATGTCTCGTCTCGAGACCGTTGCGCAACACGTTGCGCAACGTGGTCTACTGGTGTGGACTAGGCATAAGAACATAGAATCCACAAAGGAAGAATTAAAGGAAACCAATAAGAAAATGGATTCCACAAAGGAAGAAATGAGTAAGAAAATGGATTCTACAAAAGAAGAATCGAGTAAAGAAAGGAAGGAAGACAACCAATCCTTAAGTAAAAAGATGGAAGTAATAAATAAGAAAATAGAATCCACAAAAGAAGAATTAAGGAAGGACATTGAAGAAAACGGTAAGAAGATGGAAGAAGAAATGGGGAAGAAGTTAGAAGAATTGAAGGAGGACAACCAGTTTTTAAAGGAAGAATTCAAAACAACCAAGGAAGAATTGAATAATAAAATTGAGAATACAAATAAGAGAATTGAAGAAACCAGTAAGAAGATGAAAAGTGACAACCAACAGTTGAAGGAAGAGTTAAGGGAAAATAACAAGAAAATGGAGGAGAGGCTGGACGAATTGAAGGAGGATAACCAACTATTGAGAGAAGAATTAAGGGAGGTTAACCAAGAAAATCTGGACAAATTAGATGAGAGGATAGAGTTGTCAAAGGAAGAGTTGAGCAAGGAAATCAACGATAATAATGAATCCACAACTAAGAAATTAGAAGAAGAAACCATGGAAATCAAACAACAAATTAAGGAAGTGGACGAAAGGTGTAGCCAGACGGAGAGAGAAGTACAGGGTTTCAAAGAAGAGGTAAACACCAAATTCACTAACATCAAAGAGTACAGTAAAAGGAAGATAGAAGAAAACCGAAGAGAAACCCAGGAAGAATTCGGGAAGGTACGGAACCAAGTCGCGGAAAGGTGTGACAGAATGGAAGAGGCTATGACAAATATAACGGGTCAAGTACGGCAGAGCCAAGAAGAAATGGAAGTCATGAGAAATCGACCCACTAACTTTACTGGGATACCAATCAGTGAAAATCGGGAATGGTTAAATTTCCGACAGTACAAAAGAAAACCGATGGAGTTCCTGGCCCGGATTGAGGAATACTTCGCCAAACGTAGAGGGAGTAGGTGGAATAACAACCGGGAGATATTGAACGAGTCGTTCAGGGAAATGACCGACAATTGGTGGATGGCGAATCGAAGTGAGATCGCGGACTACCAACAGTCAGGAACCTGTTCAAAGTGAAGTACTGGTCAGAAACCACGCAGAACTTAATACGAGACAATATTTGCCATGGACGATACAAGGCCCAACTAGGTAACACCATGACGGCCTATTTCTTAGGAAAGGTGTGTCTGGCGAAACATTTAGAACCGGCAATACACGAGGAATGCCTGGTGAACAAGTTGTCCTACCACTACGACGAAGATATAATCAGGGCAAGAAGAGGCAGCCAAATAAAGACAGTGCAAGCCATGACCGAATTACTGGAGAGTTATGAAAATGAGGAATACTACCGTCAGAGTAGAAGGAGGAACGATAGGCCAGAAATAAGAAGTAATCAGTACCCCAGTAACAGTAACAACCAGAATGGTAACAACTACCAAGGGAACCGTAACCATCAAAATAATTACAGTGGTGATAATAACCCGCCGAACAATAATAATAATAACTTTACCAATAATCCGAATAATAGTAGGAATAACAACCACTACCCAAATAACCGAAATAACTACTATCAGCACCCTAATAATTCTTATAGTCAGAGAAACCCCCACCCCGGTAATACTTAACGTTATTACCAAAATAATAGAAATTACAATTCAAACAACTATAATAATAACAACAGGGTTTCCCAACCAGGAGTACATTTCATAAGAGCTGAAGATAATAACCGTCAGCGAAGAAACAGTTTCCACGAGTATGATAGTTGGCGGAGAAGCAGAGAACACATTGATCCAAGGCACGATCAACCAAGGCGAAGTACCAGCGTGGATGATCCAGAACGGCAAACAAACCAAGAACAACCAGCTAACCATCGTATGGAGCGGCAGGCAACCACTCAAGGTTTACCGACTGAAACCTCAGTCGGACCTTGTAACGTATTCCCGCGTTACAAATCCAGGGAACCCATCTTAACTGACCTCTGCCAATTACATGGGCTGCCTACGTTGTAACGAACTGTATTCAAATCAAATTCACTGAACAAATTACTTACTATCTGTGTAAGGAAGCAAGGGAAGGTATTTTACTGATTTATGCACTCATCTTCTGGTGTAACAAGACGACTTCTCTTTATTTAACAGCAGTTACTGACAGATCCCATGACATCATTAATTAAACTAAAATATTTAAATATTATACTTCTCATAAAACTTTGGGATCAAATTGATTCTATATTCTTATACCTCGGATCCGAGTTAACTTTCTGTTTATTTATAGTAAAGACTTCTAATTACTTTCAATTCATTTTATAAGCTTGCAAGACTTCTTTAACCATTTGAAGAATGGTACTATTACTTGGAATGATAATAAGTTACATTAACGTATAAAGCGTTACAACGTATGATAATTGAGTTTTTACAGTAAGCTCTTAGATTTACTCTCTTAATGTTTACATAAAATTAATCGTCTTTGAAAAGTCTCTTTTAGAAGTGTGTAGTGTAACAAATATTATTAACTCTCGATAGACGGGCTATCGAGTCACCTTTAGAATGGAATGTAGAAACCTCGTCCTGGGGTGTCCGATCCGGGTAGCGTTTACGTCAAGAATAGGTCGGATGTTCACAGAGGAGATTGAAGCTTCTTTTGGTGTAAGTGTATGTAGATTCTCAGATGTCCTAAGCAGCGTCTTATGCCTGGTATACGTGTTTTTATGAAGTTCCTGCAGATCATACCTTCGGAGTGATGTTGAATATGGAGTTACATCTTGAAGGGAGTCGTCATCTTGCTTAACACTATTTATGTTTTTGTGTGTTACATATTCTGTCTTCTTGTTACCACTTATTTATAGTTATCGGTACATGACACACGCTTTTAGCAGTGGTAGTTAATATACTACATTTTAAATTTAAACAAATAAATTAACAACATTTTGCCAGAGCTTTCGCTCGTACGTCTGCACTCAGTGAAGTCAACATAGCGAGAGAGCGTTTTTCTGCTCGCTTCAACTGGTACTTAACAAAAGGAGAAGGGCAACTACTCCGCGACAATATAGTCCCTACCTTTATTCAAGTTAACATTTTTATTATTAAAAACTATGCCTTAATTATACATATATAAATTAATTGAGTTATTTTAACGACTATTTGTGTCTTCAGATTTCTAATTATAAACATTATGATTTTTATCTTATTCTAAATTACAGACGACTCGGTAGACATGTCGAGTCCGGAATTAACAGGTCACCGCATGATAACAAGCAAAGGGTTAAATATGACAATAATAACTTTTTACAATTTCCCCTTTTTATTAATGTTTCTTTGGACCTCTTAATTGCTTCACATTCTCATATTGAGTACATACAGGGGTTTTAAGTATTATAGTGAGATTTAAAATGGCTTAATCACTCGCAAACTTAATTTTTAATTTTTTTTTTATTTTACAATTACTGTTACAATTTAAATCGTCACAACCTAACCATAATAATAATGACAATGAGAATTGGGTAACAGTCAGTGAAAATCCTGGTTTTTCAATACTGCATAACCGATCAAGTGACGATCAGGGACCCCGAATAGCTCGGATAAACCATATCATGGCAGAGGACAGCCAAGAACCTAATAATTATCCCAGCAATGAGGATGAAAGAGATTATTCAAACGACGACATCGATAAATATGGGACTGATCCAATATGGTCCAAATACATAGTGAGATTGTAATACCATGAAATCGAACAAAAAGAAAATAATTTGGATTTATAAGGAAAAGAATTTGTGTTAATAAAAAATCATCAAAATTCTAAAAAATATAAGTAAGACCAACTTACACAAGTGATTTGAAAAGAAAATAATTTAGAATTAGAAAAAGAAAAAGAGAAGGCAATAATAAAGAAAGTCAAAGAGAAGAATTCGTTATTATAATAAAATTATCAAAATCTAAAAAAAAAAAAAAAATAATATAATACGAACGACCTATGACTAACTATTTATGAAACTATTATGGAAACGAATAGTCAAGAAGGATGATTATGATATTACTCAGTTCTAAAAAAACAAAGAACAACTCATACCAATCATATGAAGAAGATAGTCTTGGCAAGAAAATAATAAAACACCTATGAACGGCAAAAAGAAATAAAGACCACATGAAAAATATAATATTAATGAATTAATTTTAATGAATACAAAAGTGGATTAATAACTTTCTGAGAAAGAGAAAAGAAAGGAAATATGTTTATATAATATGATGATAATAACAACTTGGATGTCAATTACAAAGAGACCCATTGAAAAAACGAACTGACATAAAATAATACCATTCAAATAATTAATAAGAACTAAAGGAAAAAATATAAAATATAAAAATATGCTATCAATATCAATAACCAGAAGAAGATATAATGAGAATAATAAATACTAAGAAGAATAAATGAGATAGAAAATGTGAGATATCTGAGAAACAACGAAGTGAAGTATCCAAAGATATTTTTATTAGTCGAAAATGAGTTAATTTTTTTAATTTGTTACATTGTTAATAAGGTAATGTAAGTCATTAATATTGTTACGACGGTCTACTCGATCGTCGTAGGTACAGTGGAAACAAAATAATTACAAGACACCAATTAAGTCACTAATCACACCTTTAATTGTTATAGTAAAACAGTTCGTAATTAACAACACAGTGTCTACAACAAATCAAATGAAATTGTTCATACGCAATAAAATGTCCACTAATATTAAAACTCGACTGTATTACAATTATACCGTTCGAATATAAAACGCAACACTTCACTAATAACTACTTGAACGTACACCGTAATAACCCGAACCACTCTGTAAATATATCGCACTGATACTCTCGAACCGCACAGTCAAAAATCTCGCATTGAACTCAAAACTAAGGCCGCGACGCGATGTATTTATAGTTACGCTCACACACCAGAAGCTTCCAAACTGCGTCTTATCTCTCGCGAACTACGTAAATTGCTACGGCCTTGACACAGTCCGAGCGCCCAAGCGGAGCCTGGCACAGTCGAGAAAATTCTCGCAAAATGCGTTTAGTAGCACGTACACCACACGCTTATGTCGAGATCTTTCTGGCGCATTCGATAAACGCGAAGATTGTTCTGTGCTGTTGTAGCACTGCCCCCTCCTTAAGCCTGTTCGTCCCGAACTGGCAAAGCGTCTCCGAAGTAATACTTGACCAGGCAATCTAGGTGGCCATCCTTGCGAAGGATAATTTTCCTGTTCTTCGAATTCAGTCTCGTGTGATCCGAACATCACGTTCCCAGGAATGCGAATCTTTCGCGCAACCACTAGCTTCGCTGGAATCACTCTGGTTGCGTCATGTACTAATGACCTAAATACCACTGGCTGATCCAAGTTTGTTTGGTTCTCGTCAACAACCTCTTGCGTCAACAACCTCATCTTCAGCCACTTTACCCTTGGCCGCTTCTATCAGCTCAGGAACAAGCAAGAGTTTTGTCTCGACACCCATAGTTGGCTCTCCAATCACTTCTTTTGTCGTTATACTTATTTGTACTTCCTCTGCTAGTTCTTCCTCCATTTCCGCTTGCAACAGGGAGGTTTCCTCTTGACCAGACTTGTTGAATTTTTCTTCGACTAATGCCACTCGCTTAATCGATGGTTGGTAGACCCTGTCATTTTAGCCATGCAAAGCTTTATCTTCTCTTGGCCAACTTTCAGGACATTCTCTCTTAAGTCCACAACGAATCCGTAGGCATTCATAATGTCCGTGCCAAGAATCACTTCATCGACAATGTCTGCAACGAGCATTTGGTGGCTAAACTCAAGAAGACCCAGGCGTACACGTACGTCTACCTTTCCTAGCACCTTGACGGGGCTTCCAGTCACAGTCTGTATTGTACAAGAGCTAATTAGAGGATGGCGGTTACAGACTAAGTCAGGGCGCACAATGGACACTGTTGCGCCCGTGTCAACTGTAAATGATGTTGGTTTACCATCCACAAATCCACTAACAATCAAGTTTCCACTGATCTTATGTAGCGTGGAAACTGTGTGCTGTTCTGGGCCTTTACTTCTCCAATTGGTGCGATCAGTCTCTTCTCTCTGTATCTTCTTCTCCCAACAGTCTACCTGTAGATGACCACGTTTTCCACAGTTGTAACATTTCGGTCTTCTGTCTTTTTCAAATCGTTGCGACTCTCTTGAACTTTTGAATTGTTTGTCCGACAACACTGTTTTTCTGCACCCATCGTAACGGTAATGTGATACAGGGATCTTCTGACTGCAACGTGATGGCACAAACCCATTAATGTAGCGGGACGCTGACTTGGCAGCTTCAAACTCTAGGGCGTGAACAAGAGCTTCTGAGCTATCTCGGTGTCTTGCCATTCGTAACACTTGCTGAAGTTCACAATCTCCGATGCCATCAATAAATGTCTGCACCGTAAACCTTATTCGGAAGTCTTCTGGTGCTTCAGGATAGGCCAATCTAATCAATCTGTCGATACTTGCTTCAAATTCTTGAAGACTTTCCCCGGAACGTTGTCGTCTTGTTCTCAACTGAGCGTAGTACACCTCTCGCAAATGTTTATCACCGTAGCGTAATTCTAGAGCTTTTATCAACTCGGCATAGATGTTCTGGCTGTCAGGTGGCACTTTTTGTAGTAGTTCTGCCGCGGGTCCTTTTAATGCGAGAACAAGTGAGACTGCCTTATCTTTCTCTGTCCAATTATTTGCGCATGCAGCAGCTTCAAGTTGGCGGAGATACGTTGCCCAGTGACTGCTTCCGTCAAAGTTTGGAGCTTTGACATGAACTGTCCCTACTGAAGGCAAAGTTACTTTCTCTATTGACTTATTTTCTGCGTCTTTTTCTGTCTTTATCATTGGTATAGTCTGTTCACAAAGTTGTTTTGGTTGTAATTTCAGACACTGCTCGACTTCATTTTTAATCTGCTCTTTTATATTTGTAATCGAGTTTTCTACTGCAGATATTTTTGTTGACATAGTTTCTTCCACAGTCAAGACAGATTTTTCTACTTCAGATATTTTTGTAGACATCGATTCTTCAACACTCGAGACAGATTTTTCTACTTCAGCTATTTTTAATGTAATTGATTCTTGTACCTCCGATATTTTATTAACTTGTTTATTAAGCTCACCTCGTAGGAGACCCAATTCTGCGGTACTATGTTCTTGCAACTGTTTCTGCATAGTTTCAAAGAGAGCTTCCGTTTTATCTTTTTGTCTTTCTTCTGTTTCTAGCATTAGTGCTTTCTGACGTTCCTCTGTCTCTAGCAGGAGAGTTTTCTGTCTCGCTTCCGCTTTCTCGTCTTGTCGTTTTTCTGTCTGCAACAGCAGCGCCTGTAAATTTTCCATCATCTGACTGGCATCCATTGTTTTTCGATTAATTACGAATTACACTCGTCTTGTACAAAGTATCCACTGTTAACCGTTCTATCCCAGTTCTGACACCACTGTTACGACGGTCTACTCGATCGTCGTAGGTACAGTGGAAACAAAATAATTACAAGACACCAATTAAGTCACTAATCACACCTTTAATTGTTATAGTAAAACAGTTCGTAATTAACAATACAGTGTCTACAACAAATCAAATGAAATTGTTCATACGCAATAAAATGTCCACTAATATTAAAACTCGACTGTATTACAATTATACCGTCCGAATATAAAACGCAACACTTCACTAATAACTACTTGAACGTACACCGTAATAACCCGAACCGCTCTGTAAATATATCGCACTAATACTCTCGAACCGCACAGTCAAAAATCTCGCATTGAACTCAAAACTAAGGCCGCGACGCGATGTATTTATAGTTACTCTCACACACCAGAAGTTTCCAAACTGCGTCTTATCTCTCGCGAACTACGTAAATTGCTACGGCCTTGACACAGTCCGAGCGCCCGAGCGGAGCCTGGCACAGTCGAGAAAATTCTCGCAAAATGCGTTTAGTAGCACGTACACCACACGCTTACGTCGAGATCTTTCTGGCGCATTCGATAAACGCGTAGATTGTTCTGTGCTGTCGTAGCAATATATAAAAGTCTTCCATTGCGTCTCAAAAAACTTGAAAATCTTGATTGTCAGAAATTTTTTGAAAATTCTCTTTCTGTCAAATGTTCTATTTTTCCACTTTACTCTCTCTATATATACAGGGTTATTCACGAAGATATGCATAAACTTTATGAGCTCATTCTACATGTAAAAATAAGAAAAAAGTTCATATAAACATAGGTCCGAAAACGGTTCGTTAGTGAGTTACGGCTCGCGAACCAGTTCGCCCTGATTTCTGGTGCCACAGTAAAATGACGCCATACTGAAATCCGTGGGGTATAAAGTGAAGGGTAAATTTGGTGGCTTCTTATAGTTTTTGATCTGAAAAATTGAATAAAAGAGGTCCCAGACCTATATCTTAATTAGTTTTTAAGAAAAACTGGGTAAAACACAAAAACGTGGAATGGAAAAACACACATTTTTAGATTTGGGATAAAATAACTTCGTTAATTTGCTAATAAACAAATAAAAATGTGTAACTAACTTTGTAGAGAATTTAATTATGAGAAAACTGATATGTATAATGTCTATTTGAAAGTAAGGACAAATTTGAGAAATTTGACTTTAATTAAAAACAAAACAGACCAAAATGCGCCAGAAAAGTGTTACAATTTACAGTAATGGCATTGTAAACTTTCGAAACACCTACAATTGGGCAGACGAAAACTCACAAGACTGCCCCCAAGACAGGACCAACATACTTTTTCATTTAATGTGTGGTGTGGTCTTCTTGGTGATAATCTTTTAGGCCAGTTTTTCTTACCACCAAGGCTTAATGGAAGACAATACTTACATTTTCTGCAAACAACTGATGGAACTCTTGGAAGATATTCCACTTGCAGATAGAGTGCAGACATGGTTTTTGAATGATGGTGCATCTGCTCACTACTGTCGTGATTTGATGAACCATTTAAATAATACATTCCAATTCCTGGATTGGTCGAAACGGACCAGTAATGTTTGGCTGCAAGTAGATTTGAAACGTATTTTTGGAGCATTTCAAGTTTCAAAATATTTGAGTAAACAAATTCAATTAAATCAGCAATCAAAATAAAAAGAAGAAATGAAGAAATAAAGCCCCGATACTACTTTACATTCCTTACTTACCTACTTACAAAAGATTCCAAAAGCTCCAGGGTCACCACCACATTTTTATATGAGGAAATATGGAAACCGTATCAACTTTCCCCATGAAAAGAATTTAAAACTAAAAACCCTCCCTCACAGAAGATCTAGGCCTGTTAGACGAACCGTTGGAACACAAATCATAGGTTAGGTAGATGATGTAAAAATTAACTTAACACATGTTAATAGTAAATACGTTTTTATTTTATTTTAATAAAACACTATCATTTTATCTTTTTAAAATATATAAACATGTTATCTAAATGTAAGGTTCAGCAAATTAGTACCTTTCTCTTACTTTTCTCAATCCCTACTCTCACCCCCTTTTTCACTCTCTCGCTCTCTCACATTATCTCTCTGATTATATATGTGGTTTTAATTCATACTTTTTAGTTCGTTAGATTAAATTGGCCAAAAGCTTGTACCACTCTTTTTATTTTACTACTTATCTGTCTTTCATATCGCAGTTCTCTTGTCAGCACCACATGACCGAATTTACTTCGCACTTATCACATACGTAGTACCACCAAGTCTGTGTATTTTTACCGTGCCCACACTGTCCAACTGGGAAACTTTATTACCAATGTAATTACATGTCATCCGAGCCACTGCTGACACTGTTTTTACCTCGTTACATGAAGTGTCCTACCCCTGCCTCTCTCTACGTTCCTGCACTAATCCAGTTTAATCTGCTTTCCTGGTGATGTTTAATCGTCCAGTTGGCTGATGCAATATTCCAGGAATGTGTAATATTCGTTATCAGTCATGTACACTTTCCGACCTTGACAATGCTTCTCATACCAAAATTCACGTACAACAAATTCAATTCTCTCGCTTTCTGATGTCCCTTGCACACGAAAATAGGTTTTTGTAATGCTTAAGGGAATGTACCATTACAATCCAAATAATTTGTGATAAGAATTATGTTCCTTCTTTACTAATAGACTGGAATGGATGACTACCAAGGCAATAATTTGACCGGAATTGCAAAATTTTAAAATACGAGTTTGTTTGTAAAAAGGTGTCAGAGAACCCTTGAAAATAAATTGTCACAAATTAACATTTAAATTTTAATTGTAATTTAAAACAGATCTTTGTGGTTCATATTTAATTGAACAAAACCTAATTGAATGTAGCTATTCTTATTTTAACAGCCAGAGGAAGTAACTGAAGTCCCATGGAACGCTCGGGTATCCTATGAAACAAATTTATCAGTAACGCTTTCATTGAACTCTACAAGTTGGCGAACAAATTCTTTCTCCATTGACAGCATAGCACTATTTTGATTTTAAGACTTTACTGTACACATGTTAATTGCAGAATGTATGGCATGGAGAAATCTGACACGAAACTGAAAGTAAATGGACAAATCATATGGTAAAAATCATAATGATGGTGGTATGAAAATGTTGATATTCCCGGTCGGGGCGGTTCGGCCCTTAATGGGGGTATTTGTCTTTGTCGCTAAGCTGGAATGTTAGCGACAGTTCAATGTAATTTTGCATATAATGAGTTGCCCCTCCAAAGCTCTCTACATAGCTTGGCTCCGGTATATTAGAATTCTGAAAGTAAAGATTATTAATTAAAGTATGCGACATTTATTGCAGAACAGTGGAATTTTTAGGACAGGTGAATAACAAATTGTATTAGTTATTGTTTGTCACATGACAGTGTGCAGCGATTGTCAGGTAAGGGTACTAACAAAGAGAAATCTTTAATAATTTACACAAGCTGTCTTGTGTACAACTGAATATGTAACATTCAGTGTTCTGGCTTTTGCAGCCAGTATTTGTATTATCAAAATTTTGTGGGCTGTTACGCACACCATGGCCTAAGTTGTTCATGTTTTTCACCAGACGTTTCATCTATACCGATAACGGACATCCCTAGTGGCACAGGAACACAGATCACAACACATGTGAATGAAAATGAACAGTCATGCAGGAATACAGAGTACAACCACCCACGATCAAATACAAACAAAGACTGTTCTGTCCTGTGTTGAGGCACTTGTGTTTATACACTTTCTTTAAGGTGCTGGTTGGTCATACAACATAACACCAAGGCATTTTGTGATAAATTGATGGAATGATTTTATGTGAATATGAAGAGTAAATGTTTAAAGTGCTGAAACATACCACTAAAAGAAAATTTTTTTCCAGTTTACATTCCGAGATATTTCAAAATCATTTGGTTATATTCTTTGTAATAGGGAAACAAAGCAACAGTAAAAATTTGACTGTAATACACTAAACACGGGCGGAATAAATGTTCCATATATCAGCATGCTGAACATAGAAAAAATGGGCCCCCTTAAGTAAAGGTCTAAATTTTGCATTATGTTATAAAGAGGTTTCAATCTTGGACATCATTTCTTCTGTAGAATATTGTATTCAAAACTTAACCTGAGGAAGAACGTGATGAATTTTGCTGTAGGGTCAACACTGTGTTGAGCAAAACGACGAGTGTGTAAAAATGAACATAATGAAACAAGAGTGGAGTGAAGTGAAGTAGTTATGGGAAAACAAAGAGCTCACTATTAGAAAAGCGTATAAGGGAGAGGGATAGTCCTGTTAAATACTTCCTATTGTAACAGAAAAATAGGAGACCATTTAAAATTGAATGAATGTATTTCACTAAACAAAAACTACATCTCAAATTGAGAGAAAGAATTACAAGTGTTGAGTGAAGTATAACGAGTACATTAATTCTAAAATTAAGACAGAATTAATGCCTCATCATTTTTAAGTTTTGCACATTTATGGATTACCTAACACTTTGAGTACCATGGCGTTTGTACTGTTACAATGGTCTCACTGGTCGTCAGTTACAATGGTCACTGGCACAAGTCAACAAGTTATTTAACAACATTATATTCGTGCAATAATTAAGTTAAATTTGTCCACACACAATAATAGTCTCAACTAATAGAGTCCTGCACAATAGTCACTTTTCACTAATAACCACTTGAACGCACTGAGTAATCTCCCGACGTAAACTGACTGTTGCTGGATGCTTATATTTATACCCCGCTGAGATCCCAGAATAATCTGTCACTTCTTGGATGGCATGTTAAACAATTGCCTATTACAGGCGCTCTTGAATCCACTAGAAACAGTGTGAAATGTCTGCCCTTGAACACAGTGCGCCGACCAGTGTGGTCTGGAATAGCCTCGATTGTTGATACATGATGTGTCACGTAATTGTCTTTCATCTCAACGTAGCAGCAATATGTGTGCACACAAACATTACAGCTGGGCTCTGCTGGGATAGCCGAGAAACGTGTAGAACCACAAACTCCATTGTTTGAGAATGTCCCTAATTGCATAACAATACATAAACCATCCCATGTGAACAGTATTTTAAAAAAAACATTGTATCGAAACACTCGTACATATTTACTACGATTTGTTATTAAAAAATAATTACTCCAAACGTTTAAGCAGTCATCCCTTACTTATAAAGTAAAGGTGTATAAAAATAAGATATTTCTGTATAATTTTTTGAGAAAAAATTCGTTAAAATCATACTTAAACTAAAACAAGAACATTAGACTAGAGTTTACGCATTATTTTGTTTATAGATCTGGTACTGTCTTTAGTAAAGAAAAAGTGTGAACATTATAAAAATTACACATTATTATGTGTTTTAAGAGTGATAAAATTTGAAACAGACGGACGCGCAAAAAGCTTAGAGCAGTAGGAAATATTGGGCTGAATTTATATCCAAATGTAATTATTTATAGGATATAGGATATCAGGATTAATGAGATTGTCCGTAATTAGTTTAAATGAACACAAAATATTCCTGGAAAATATTGGAAATGGCTAAAGAAATGTCGACATAACATGTATAGTGTACTACACACTGTTACGACTGTATTGTTATTTCTAGGTTATCATGGAGTTGTGAGGATAACAATTCATAATATATCTATTTTATAATAAATAATACACTAATATGCTAAATAATATACTCACAGATATACAGTATCACTCAAAAAAATCATGAAATAACTTCAAAATACTCATAAACAAAAACAAAACTCACATATTGAACATACAAAATATTGTTATGACGGTCTACTTGATCGTCGTAGGTACAGTGGGAAACAATATACAAGACACCAATTAAGTCACTAATCACTAGCTTTAATTTTTACAGTTAAACAGTTCGTAATTAACAACACAGTCTCTTACAACAAATCAAATAAAAATTGTTCAGACGCAATAAAATGTCAACTAATATAAAACCCGATTATTAAACACAACACTTCACTAATAAACTCGAACCGCACTGTAATCTATTGCAACTATAACAAACTGAAACGTCATTGAGTACTGGTATTTATACCCCCGTCCACAGACCAGAACATTCCACAACTACGAGTTATCTCTACTACGACGTAATTAATTGTGGCCTTGATAAAGTGCGTGCGGCCGCACGAATTCTGACAGTGTAGCAAATGTGCTGAGAATCACGTACGCCACACACATTACATTCCGGATCCCTCTGGAACATTCGATAAACACATACTGTCCTGTAATGTCGTGATACTGCCCCTCCTTAAGACTGTTCGTCCCGAACTGGTAAACCATCTCTGAAGTAATACTTGGCCAGGTGATCTAGGTGGACGTCGTTGCGAAAGATAATTCTCCGGTTCTTTGAATTGAGTCTCCTGTGATCCGAACATCAAGTTCCCAGGAATTGGAGTCTTCCGCTCAACCACTAGTTTTGCTGGAATCACTCCCGTTGCATCATGTACTGATGACCAAAACACCACTGGCTGATCCAAATCTGTTTGGTTTTCGTCAACAACCTCTTGCGTATCTTCAGCAACTTTTTATCTGGGCGCTTCTAACAGCTCAGGAACAAGCAAGAGTCTTGTCTCGACACCCATACTTGACTTTACAGTCACTTCTTTTGTCGATACACTTATTTGTACTTCCTCTGCTAGTTCTTCCTCCATTTCCTCTTGCAATAGGGAGGGTTCCTCTTGACCAGATCTGTTGACTTTTTCTTAAACCACTTGCTTAATCAAATGATTGGTAGGTCCTGTCATTTTAGCCATGCAAAGCTTTATCTTCTCTTGGCCAATCCTCAGGACATTCTCTCTTTAAGTCCACAACGAATCCGTATGCATTCATTATTATGTCCATGCCAAGAATCATTTCATCGACAATGTCTGCAATGAGCATTTGGTGGCTAAACTTGAGAAGACCCAGGTGTACACGTATGTCTACCTTTCCTAGCACCTGACAAGGCTTCCAGTCGCAGTCTGTATTGTACAAGAGCTAATTAGAGGCTGGCTGTCGCTAAGTCAGGGCACACAATGGACACTGTTGCCCGTGTCAACTGTAAATGATGTTGATTTACCTTCCACAAATCCATTAACAATCAAGTTTCCACTAGTCTTATGTAGCGTGGAAACTATGTGCTGTTCTGGGGGTGTACTCCTCCAATTGGTGCGATCACTCCCTTTTCTTGGTATTTCCTTCAGCCAACAGTCTACCTGTAGATGACCACGTTTCCCACAGTTGTAACACTTCGGTCTTCTGTCTTTATCCTTTAGTTCGAAAAACCGTTGTGGCGCTGCTGACTTCTTAAACTGTTGTTTTTGAATTGTCTCTTTATGTCGGCTGCTATGACGATACTGTGGCATTGGATTTGTTTGGCTACAACATGATGGCATACTTTGATTAATGTAGGTCGCCAACTTGGCAGCTTCAAAACGGAGAGCATGAACAAGAACGTCTGATTTATTATCATGCCATGCCATTCTTAACACTTGTTGTAATTGACTATCTCTGATACCGCCAATAAACATAATGAGAGAAATCCACTTCCGGAAGTCCTCCGATTCTTCAGGATAAGCCAATCTTGTCAGTTGGTCGACATTCGCTTCACAATCTTGAATGCTCTCCCCTGAACGCTGTCGCCTCGCTTTAAGTTGAACACGGTACACTTCGCACAAATGCTGGTCACCGTACCGTAATTCCAGACCTTTTGTTAATTCGGCATAGACGTTCTGACAATCAGATGACACTTTCTGTATTAGTTCTGCAGCAGGCCCTTTTAAAGCAAGAATTAGTGAAAGTCCTTTCTCTTCTTCCGTCCATTTATTTAAGCGAGCGGCAGCTTCAAATTGCCGAATATAAGTTGCCCAATAAGTGCTTTTATCAAATGTTGGGGCCTTTGTGTAAACTGGCCCTACTACAGTTAGATTTCTCTGATATTTTGAATCTTCTTCAGCATTTATTAATGGTCTTTCATTATTAACTATTTCTTTTACTAAATGTTCAACTTCCTTTTTAATTTGTTTTATTGAATATGTAATAGAATCTTCAAACTTAAAATAACTGTTTTCACAGATTTTTCTATTTCAAATATTCTGACAACTTGTTTGTTGAGCTCATCTCGTAACAGGACGAATTTTGCAGTGGTATCCTCTTGTACAAATGTCTTAACGTCGTCTGTTTGACGACTAAATTCTTCTTTTTGCCGTCTCTCTGGTGTTTCATTTTCACGCTTACCTTTTTGCTTTTAATCGTATTGCCATTAGTGCTTTCTGTCTTGCTTCCGCTTTCTCATCTTGTTGTTCCTCTTTTTGTTGTAGCATTGCTTGGGATGCTTCTATCGTCTGATGTATCCATTTTATTTTTATCAACTGCCACTAACACCACTCTTCTATGAAGTGCCCTCTGTTTCCACTGTTAACCGTTCTATCTCAGTTCTGACGCTACTGTTACGACGGTCTACTTGATCGCCATAGGTACAGTGGAAAACAAAATGCAAGACACCAATTTGAGTCACTGATCACCAGCTTTAATTTTCACAGTTAGACAGTTCGTAAATTAACAACACAGTCTCTGACAGCAAATCGGATAAAAATTGTTCACACCCAATAAAATGTCAACTTATATAAAACACAATTGTATTACAATTATACCGCCCGATTATTAAACACAACCCTTCAGTAATAAACTCGAAAGGCACTGTAATCTATCCCAACTATAACTGAAACTGAACGTCTTTGAGTACTGGTATTTATACCCCCATCCACAGACCAGAACATCCCACAACTACATGTTATCTCTACTACAACATAATTAATTGCGGCCTTGACACAGTGCTGTGGCCATGCGAATTCTGTCACAGTCTAGCAAATGTGCTGAGAATCACGTATGCCACATGCATTACATTCCGAATTCCTCCGGAACATTCGATAAACACGTAGACTGTTCTGTAATGTCGTAACAATATAAACTATTTACAGTCTTGCGGATTGTTTACATTATTTCATATAAATGTTTTCTCTAGTTCGTGCTGCAATATGAATGCAAAAGCTAGAATCAGAATGCTTGGTAAATTATCTGCATTAATGCTGTGGCATGATAATAAAACACAATATGTTTGAAAGCATTGAAAAGTGAGTGGCTTAATATTACACTGCCTGTCAAAATACCAAGTCCACTGGTAGCGTAATGTTATGCCCTTGGTCCTCAAAGTGCTAAGGTACATAAGGTAAACATCCCACTAAGGCCGATAGCTCTCAGTTCAGACCTGTGTGGGCTTTTAAAATATTTGTTACCTGTCATTAGGCCCCTTTCTGAGAGTTGCAGTTACATTTTCAAAGGTTCAAAGCATTTTGTTAACATTATTAGGGATTCTGTACTTGATAATGACATTCTTAGTAAGTTTTGGCCAATCTGTTTCCAAGCACGAAAACAAATATTCACTGTTATTATATACTCAATGCTCAGAGTGCATTTGGTGGCATATTGACTCAACTGTTCATATTCTTTATTCATTCATTCCACCTCCATTCTGACTTCAACAATTTTTAAACACTTCAATGGGTCCCTGAAACAATGTGGTGGGCAAAGAAGGGGTTTGTAAAGTGTCATCCAAATATGTGGGTTAATTGGATGGATGCCACATTAAATGCAATGATTAAAGTTCCAGTGCTGGACTGAAAGTAAGGTGTGTGTGTGTGTGTGTGTGTGTGTGTGTGTGTGTGTGTGTGTGTGTGTGTGTGTGTGTGTGTGTGTGTGTGTGTATTAAAGTTTACTATTCCTCTGATAAATAGTAGTGCATTAAATTGTACTATACAGATATGTTGGGAAAAGTTATTTTTTATAGGGTCACTTTCTACTGTTTAGTAGCAGTAATTAATAATGATTTATTATTAATTTTGTGTACTCATTTGTTTCAGTTATACTTATTTACACCCATGAATGAGAATATCTCTGAAGTGGATTCTACTCATGCGAGTGAACTACACACAAGGAATTCAATTAAGAATCAATCTGTTTTTCGCCTTCACCTGTGTTGTTAAAGCATTGC
Source organism: Magicicada septendecula (assembly GCA_034769895.1). Lineage (NCBI taxonomy): Eukaryota > Metazoa > Arthropoda > Insecta > Hemiptera > Cicadidae > Magicicada > Magicicada septendecula. The sequence goes on from CM068371.1 coordinate 63,685,994, forward strand.
ACACCAGTTCACAAAAACAGTGACATCAATGTGATGTTTGTAAAGAAACATTTACTCAGAGAGCCAATTTGTCCAAACATAAATTAATACATTCTGACATTAAGAAGTACCAGCACGACGTTTGTACCAAATCATTTGTTTATGCCTACCATTTGTCACAACATAAAGTAATACATTCTGGGATTAAGAAGTACCAGTGTGATGTTTGTAATAAATCATTTATATAGTCATGCTCTTTGCAAGATCATACATTAATACATTCTGGGATTAAGTACCGAGTACCAATGCGATGTTTGTACAAAATGGTTTACTCAGCGTCATTACTTGTCAGAACATATGTTAATACATTCTGGTATTAACAAATATCAGTGTGATGTTTGTACAAAATCATTTATACGTTCTAGCCATTTGTCAGAACATAAATTAACACATTCTGGCATTAAGAAGTACCAGTGTGATGTTTTCACAAAATCATTTGCACGATCGTGCCATTTGTCACAACATAAGTCAACACAGCCCTAAGAAGTACCTGTGCGATGCTTGTACCAAATCGTTTACTTATGCCAGCTCTTTGTCACAACATAAAGTAATACATTCTGGCATTGGGAAGTATGAATGTGATGTTAGTACAAAATGCTTTACTTATCCCCGTACTTTGTCACGACATATGTTGATACATTCTGACACTAAGGAGTATTAGTGCGAAGTTTGTACCAAATCATGTACTTCTTCCTTCCATTTGTCAACAACATAAAGTAATACATTCTGGCATCATAAAATCACAGTGTGATAGTTGTATAAAATGTTTTACTCAGCCGCAGTATTTGTCCAAACATAAGGTAATACATTCTGGCATTAAGCTCCAGTTCGATGTTTGTACAAAAACGTTTCCACAATAAGCATTTAACCAGCTCTTTGTCACAATGTAAGTTCATACATTATAGCATTCAGAAGTACTAGTGTGATGTTTGTGCAATATGCTCTACTCAATGTCATTATTTGTCACAACACAAGTTAATACATTCTGACATTAAGAATACCAGTGCGATGTTTGTACGAAGCATTTCCTTGAGCAAGCTGTTTGTCACAACAAATCAGTACACTAAGAAATCCTAAAAAGGAGCAGTGTGATGTTTGTAACAAATTCTCTTAATTGATCATCTGTCTAATCCACTCTGCTATTTAAAAAGCATCTGTGGGATGTAATACAACATTTAATTACCCAAGAAGTTTTAGAAAATAAACTATTAAAACTTATACTGTTGTAAAATTTATAAAGGAAATCCTCATAAACAAGAATATTAACATAAATAAAGTAATATATGGTGTAAATAGTGGTAGTGTGATATTTGGCACTGGAAAATGTGAAATTTGTAACAAAATTTAACCTATGAATTAAAATATTAAATTTTGTTGTAATATAGTGTGAAATTATTGTTAAATGTTTTAATCTGTAATTTATCACAGCTGGAATTAATGATTTTGAAAGTATTGGTGTGATATTTATAACAAAACCTGTTATGGTTCATATCTTTGTGTTGGACTAAATGTAGTGCTAGTGAGATAACAATATATATATCGACTTTCAGTTTAAACATTTACATTTTAATAATCATTAATGGAATGTGTATAGTTAATTAGGGGCCTATATAATGTGTGAGTACATTTATCTGTTCTGCCTTGATTCTCAAGCATTTGCCATGTATTTAAAATATTACAATGTGTAACTTTAATAGCCCCAAGTTGTGGTGCCAATGTAACTTTGTATTGCTTACGATCTCAGGGTTTTTTATTGGTAATAATTTATTTATTAGCAGTTATGCAATCAAATGTTATGAGACTAGTATTCAATATTTACTTGGAAGGTGTTGAAAACTAATTCTGATGATTAATTTCATAGGGTTTATCTTCAATAAACAAACAAGACATGTTTATCTGTCTACCATTAAATTTATTACGTTCAAAAGATTACTGTCATTAGTATCATTCTCTATTCTGCGGAATAAATGATTATCAATAAGTATTTTTAGTACATGATTTCTATCAATAAACAATTATAAAAACAAATATCTCTTCATATCTCAGTATCCCTTAATATCCCAATATTCTTTTTTGAGTGTTATTAAAACATGAATTAATTCTTACACCTAATTACTTATTTCATGAAGACATATAATTTTAAATGGATTCATTTAAATATGAAATGTACTTAATTCTCTTTATTCTTAACACTTTGACTTTAAAATTTATATGTAAGTTTTGAATGAGGACATCCTATCTTATAAAATTCTCTACGTGAATTCTTTTAGAGTGACAGACAGGTGATTTCGTAAACTAAAATTAATACATAAATTTTTTTTACTCTTGGTACGTTATCCACAAACTACAGCACGTTGTCATTATGTGCTCTCCTTTTTGGTTCCTTAAATCAGCATATGGAGATGTAGATGCTCCGCCAACTGCGTTGAACACAGGCTCATTTGTGTGCATAACAATGTGACTCTTCTTGAAGTATTTGGCACATATACACCTTCACTATTCACTCCTATTGATAACCGGTAATTCCCAATTTTAAATTTAGTGGAATTATTGGTTACTATTTACTTTGGTTATGTTCACTGACATCTCGTAACGACTCATTCCATTTCAACAGCTATATCGTTCGTGATACATGATAAGACACGGTCTTTTGTTTTGATGAGTTATTAACTAATAAACTCCAGTTCTCACTTCACAGATTGTTATCCATGATAATCTTACGTGATTTTAAGTAAAGCTCTCCGAACTTTTAACATCGAATTTCCGTAACACTTAAGCTCGACTCCATGAAGTTTAAGTTAGACTTCTTCTCGATTCGACTCTAGACTCTAAAATTTGTAAAAGACTCATAAGTGTTTAAGTCACTACTCCGTAACCATTATAATGGAGTCTACCGATTCTCCGAAACTTTAGTCATCGACTTCCGAAAGTTTAGCAAAGACTCCTTGTTCTCACCTTCGTTCTGTGTATTTATTACCTACTCTTCTTTTTCCCACTACTTTCTTACATTTTCCCCACTTAAGTCCTTTTTCCTCCTCCTGTTTCGTTTCCATTAGTTCTTCTCTATATTTCTTGAGAAAGTTCCCTCCTAGTACTCTCACAAGTTACTCTGCTCCGTGTTCATTGGTTTTATGTTCTGGATTTCCAAGAACTTCCCTTCAGGAAACCCGCCTATACTCCAAGCTGTTTTCTGATAGGCGATTTCTGTTCCCACCAATTTCTTACTCTGGGCTCAGCTACCCCTTGCTTCAGTATGTCTGATCCCATGATCATACATCTCTTTGGTATTGTTCTACGCCTTTTGACAGCGACATCCTCCCTTCTGTCCAGCTTGCAGCTGCATCTGTTAATTAGTTCCACCCCTGTTGTAGTCTTTTCAACATGTTATAGTCATAATTCTTTCTGGCGTTTTTCATGCCTCTTAGCAAGACACCCTTTGTTTCTTACTTCGTCCAGATGTGCATGTTACGTAAATTTCCCATGTGTGGCGCTCTTTGTATTGCTAATTGTACTACTCGCCAGGATGTCTTTCAGTGACCTTCAGTTGTTCCATTGATTTAGTACGTTAGCCTTTGAAGTATAATTTTCTTAGTAAATTCTCATTGTACTTCATTCTGGCGATTGTTTGCCTTTCTTTTAGAACAATCCCTTAATTTCAACATGCTTCTGGCTGCACATGTTAACTTGGTTCACACGCCTCCGTAATCTTTCCTGGTAAATTTTCTCTCTGCCGAACATCTGCTTTTGTTTAGATTTATGATACTTTTAGACATCTGTACATCAACGTTGAAGGCTGTACATCCATTGTATTTATCTCCTTTTATTGTTTCTCCCATTCATCAATGTCATTTCACACGCTCCCAGATGGTCCCTGTCTAACTTGCAAAAAAATTATTTTTTTACGTTTTGGCGTTACATTTGTCCCTAATTTGGTTTCCGTTGTGATGATCTTGAATGCAAAGGATCCCAAATTTACGCCCTATGAATTGAGTTTTATATGAAATTTGATATTAAATGTCCTACGTCCTACGAACCTAGTGTAGTAAGTGATGTCTACCTTTTGTGGCCTTATTAATGGTGAACATCATTTTTTAGGATTCCTACACCGTAACTTAATTTTTTTTTTTGCTTTCATATTTACAATGAATCCATTTGTTTGGTTACATTTATATATGATTATAATTTTACAATAACCTTCATTACAGTAACATCTTAAGTCTACTATTATTTATGTCTCTACATGATCTTATTCCTATAATTGGTTGTCCTTATTTTCACATGATACACAGGTATATATACAGAAAATACCTAAACATTACATTTAATAATAATAATAATCATAATTGTACTAATATTAGTAGTCCTGAAAATTAGATTATCTATTCATATTGTAGCGTGACAGAAAATCCACTACTTATTAAGTCATATAAAATCATAAAGTTTAATTACACCACTTATGTTAAAATAATATTGAATGAGATATAAGGAAATCAAAGGAATGAACCACGATAAAATAAAAATCCTCATTACATTATATAAAAACCACTGTTTAAATATCAAAGAAAGTATTGAAAGCAACTCATATTATGAGATCAGTAATTTACCCAGGAAGCTAGGAGCAGTAAACAAATTAAATAACACCATATCAAGAAGAAAGAGAATCAGTTTAAGAGTGGTGAATACCAAAATACCCCAAAAACAAGAAGAAGGAAGAATAAACTTTGTGATCAGGAAGAAAACAATACCCTGAAACCTTTAGAGAAGAACAAGGTCCGTATCAGTAAATAAATTAGATGCTCCAAACTAAACATCAGTCGAGATAACACAAAGTACCTTGGTTTATCCAGGAATGAAGAAGGAAGACCAGAAGAATGAAGACTAGAAGAAGGACAAGAATGAAGACAAGAAAGAAGATAAGAAGAAGGACAAGAAAGAAGACAGGAGGAGAGGAAGAAATAGTATGAAAGAAACACCGTTGTAAAACCTATTATTATTATTAATTACCATCAACCCCAAACCCACAAAAACGATTAAAAAGAAAGTATAACATACCAAAATCCTATAAGAATGTAATTATTTAGAAAACTAAAGTGCTGTATAGTATTATAAGAAGTGAACCGACTAAAGCTATTGTGTGATAAGAAAATAAACAAGTCTTAACACTCCATGATTACTAAAGGTCTGGTCTGAGATAGTGAGCCTCAAAATATCAGAACCAACAGTGAAAGTGAATTTGTGTGTTTTTTGGAAATGCAATAAACTTAAAGTTAGGGATACTATGACTTATCAATATGCTATATAACAACTTTAATATCCAATAATAAACAGCATAATAAAATGGAAGATTTCCAGTATTTTATTATTTTTATGTAACTCTTTATTTACAAGACATTTGTAAAAAATGCATAATAACTAGAGTATGGGTGGTCATGTTTACTGATGAAGGGGATCATAAATAATAATGGTTTAGACCAGAAAGGACTGGCATTAATTTAGTATTCATAGGTTTAGAATGTTTAAATAGACTGTTTGTTCACAACCATAAAGTCAATGTATTTGTAAGAGTTATTAGAAAATAAGATTTATATTATGTGTTTAAAATGAATTATGTTTGCTAAATAACAGCATACATACCATTAATAATGTTTCATTAGGTATGCTATGTTAACTCAGAAAGAGTTAAAAGTATATGTTCAAACCATGTCAGCAATATGTTCAATTGTGCAGATTGCTAAATAATGTTCATAATTATTTATTTTAATAACAGTAGTGTTAATTAAATACTACACCTCACAATAAGTTATAAACCATTTTATTTTCATGTAATAATAACTATGTAAAGTCAGAGGAGGAAGTAGGATTAAATTTATTTGAGAAAGACAGAAATGTAAAATTCTAAACTCTAGGCCATTTGATGAATTCACAGAAACAATATAAACCGTATAATTCACTTATAAATCCTGTAAACTAGCAAGATTTAGATAAGGTAAATCAGTTAACCACTACTGGGAATGATCCTATGAGTTAAAATGATAATAAGGAAATATACCTTAAAATATTGTAAATTTTCAAAATATATAAATTAATTAATTTTAAAGAGCAATGTCAAATTCAGAGATTAACACAAAAAACCAGTTCAAAGGTTTAATTTATATGTATTTAAGGAAAGGAAGAGGAATATGACTAATTAAAATTTATTATAATAGTATTAATGATAATTAAAATGGAGGAAAATTGTATAAAGACGGAAATCCAATTTTGAGCCTATATTTCCAAAAAGGGAAAGAAATTAGTTAATTTCCACAAAATGTCTACAGGTATGGACTATAATACATCAATTTAAAGGGAATGAGATGATTAAACCAATGATAAGATTCATAATTCATGAAAGTGATGAATAAAATAAATAAATTCCATATATAATGTTATATTGTATCATGTGTATGGGTAATCGAAATATGTTAACAATACTTTTTCAAAGATTAACTGGGCCAGATTTTGACCAAGTTAATTAGTCTTTTGTTGAATATCAAGCTGAATAGTTGTGTGAAAAAACGTTCTTTAAGAACTGAGTAGAAAATGGTACGACAGTTTGCTATTAATGTCAGTGCATCGAGAGTTAGATGAATTGAACACTTTCTGAGCTAAATTTACCAAAACTTTAACGACAATAGTGAGAAATAACACCTAACTTCATGATACGAGTGATATAAAACAGTAAAACAATATATTTGACACAATTCACGCTACAAAGCCTAACCACATTTACAGAAACTTAACACACAGAAGTGAACACATACCAAATAACTTAATTAACACCAATATACACGGAACACTTCTTCAGAACACACCAAACAACCTAATAGACAAATTACACCAGTGCGGGAACATTTCGAACATTCATGAAGGTAATTTTGTTGTGATTTTTTGACACGACGGCTTCGCAGTAACCTATCCAGATCTCGTAGCGGCCATCTTTGGATTTTACGAAGCCTGCCTTCTTCATCGTGGTGACGTCATAAAAGCTGCCAATGGTCTGACAAAACAATTTATTAAACATTATATATCAGAATTATTTAAATACTATTAAATAATAATTATTGAATTTATTTTAATTGTTAATGTTATACTTTCTCGTCATCCTTCTCTGACTATTAATTTAATTGCTCAAAGAACCTGTCCTTTATATAATACCTATAATAATTTTTATACTGTATGCACAATCGATAGTTCCCTGAGACGGAGTCGATAATTGTTCTCAATCGATAAAAGATCGATTATTTATTAAATTGTTCAATAAATCAATATATTTCAATTGTTTATTATCTGTTATTATTTCACAGGCTAATTTAAGATTATTTATTACGGCTAAGGGACTTCAAGAAGAAGAAAATATTTTATTTGAGTGAGATATTGGACCAGCAAGAAAAATCACTGATCGATTGCTGACTGGAGTTAATCTATTTAACTCCAGACTTGGTTCAAATCTTCCAGAAGTGCTCGATAGTTAATAAATACCTGCCTGATTATAAAAATTTTTACAAAACCTTTAAAACAGCTTTATTTCTTATTTACACACATTTATTAACATAAACAAAATTATTTTTTTTATTGAAAATTTTATTTTTTATAAAATTTTTATCTACTATTTTATTTTTGTAAAGACCGGCATACAGGGTCTGGTTACAATATGTACACACTTAGTATATTCGGTTTTATGTCAAATACTACCTAACAATTTAGTATTAAATTGACACAAATATATTATTATATATTTTTGAATAGATAGCTATATAAGAATATTAAGGAAATACTAATTAAACAAAATTTTCTACATATTTATGAATATACAATTTAATGCTTACATCTTAATAATAGACTAATGTATTTACTTCACTTATTTATATACACTCTTCTAATTTAAGATTGCTACTAATGTTCTTTTTTGTTTTCTCAGTTTATGTGTTAACTCTTAACAAACACTTCACTACAACCTTAAACTTAAAAGTTTTGTGAGAATATAATTTTAATGTTTCATACTAGTAAACTTCATAAGTGTTATACCACAAACAAAATTTTGGACACTTTAGTATAATCTATACATTTACCTTAACAAATAACTGCCAACTGTTTGACTAAAATTTGTTAACAGAATTTTACTACAAAATTGACAAATTTTATTATATAACATTTCATTACTAAGACAATTGTTATCTCAAACTTCCATTTAACATCATATAATTAGTTATCTTAATCATAATACATGACACATACTTTAGTTATGCTAGAAAACTTACTAATTGTTATTTTAGTGTTGTAAATTTTTTACATCTAATTTTATACAACTCATTTGTCATTTACAAGGTATCTTATGCATCTACTAAGTTTTCTGAATGATATTTCCTTAGTTGTCTTATATTGAAAACCCCACGTATCACAGTGCTATTCATGCAGTCTTGTGGCTGATACGTGGCGCTTCCAACTTTTCGCGTGATAACATATGGGCCTTCATACAACGCACAAAATTTTGCAATTATATTTTGTGTGGCATCAGAGAGTTTATGTGCCCATATCAGAACCTTGTCCCCTACTTCAAATTCAGTAATTTTGTTCAATTTATTTATTCGAGCTGCTTGTTGTCTCTCTCCCTTCTCCTTTATCCGTAACTGTAGTTTGCTTTGATTACCCTTTCGGTATTTAACACTATGGGGTCTAGGTATATCTCCCAATCTCTAGTTGGTTTTGTACTGAATTGTGCTTCATGTGGCGTTATGTAGATGGTGTCTTGATAGGTTTCATTTAGACATGCTTTTATGATTTTGATATACGTGGCCCATTTAGTGTGTTTTTCTCACAGAAATATCCAGAATAAGTTTCCTAATTGTCGGTTCTAGCGTTCGGCTATGTTGGTATACGGATTTCTTATTGCAGTGTATTTAGGTTTTATGTTTAATTGTCCCAGACCGTCCATTTGCGTGATGTAAACTGTGTACCATTATCTGTCAAAATACTATCAGGTTTCCCATGGGTCGTTATGTATTGTTGTAGTTGTTTGAGCGTCAAATTCGTAGTAGCTCTTCACAGTGCATATGATTCTACGTATTTAGTAAAATTATCGACAACTAATAAATATTTGACTCCTCCACTGGATACAGGGAGTGGTGCATAATAGTCCATGCTAATTAATTCCCCTTTGCGAGATGGCAGTATTGGTCGTGTCTCTCCGGTGATAATTCGATTCCCGCTATCCTTGCACCTTTGACAAAGATCACAGCATTTTATGACTTGGCTGATAGTTCTGCACATGGTGTCCTCATCAGCTGTAGCGTCCTTTTCGTCCCTGGGTGTCCGTACTTCTGGTGAATTTCTTGGATCAATTCAACTCTTAAGTTCTTTTGGAATATATAGTTTCCACTGGTTTTTCCAATTGCGATATAATTTATTATTAATTAATTTAAAATGCTGACTCATTTGGTCTTCACTTCCCTCCTTAATCTTGATTATAATTTGTTTTATCTTATCGTTTGCGAGTTGCATCTGATTTATATTTCACAATTTAGTGGCAGTGTTCTTATCCATTTTTATTTCAATTGCATGGATATAATATTCATGTTTATATTCGGTTGGTACATTCCTGTTGTTATCTTCTGGGTATCAGCTCAGTATATCTGCAACTATGTTTTCCTTCCCTTTGCAATGTAAAATTTTGAAGTTGTATTCCTGGATGCTGAGTATCCATCTTGTAATCCGGGTGTTGTTTAAATGACACTTTTGAATAAATGTTAACGCTTTATTATCTGTTATTATTGTTTGTGGTTGGCCTCGTATATTCTAAATTTCTTCAGGCATTGTACTATAGCGAGTAATTCCCTTTCTGTTGTGAAGTAATTTTTTTCGGCATTTTTGAATGTTCTGCTGGTGTATGCAATAACAGCAATCTCCCCATCCTCGTCAATCTGATATAACTGTCCACCATATGCATAATTACTTGCATCGCACTGCAGGTAGAACCGTTTTCCTTGTATAGGAAACTTGAGCATTACTGTATCTATGACTTACTTCTTCACTCGCTGGAATTGTTCTTCATGGCTGAATCCCGTTGGAATTTATTTCCCTTTTGTTACAGTTTTAATAATGCTTGTGTATACTCTGCATATTTGTTAGTGAATTTGTTGTAAAAGTTAGTAAGCCCCAAGAAACCTTTTAACTGCTTGGGGTTTCTTGGTGTAGGGAAATTTAGGATAGCAGCTACTTTATCTGTTGTTGCTTTAATCCCACTTGTTGTTAAACAGTAGCCAAGATAGTGAATTTCCTTGTGGAAAAATTGTGATTTCTGTAAATTATTAGTCATATTGGCATTTCTTAAGTTTTTTAATAACTTTTTTAAATGTATTACGTGTTCTTGTTCATTCTGCGAAAAACATAGATATCGTCTACATAAATGATAGCGTTTTTCTTGACTTCATCCGTAAGTACGTGGTCAAGTCCACGTGCTAAGCTCGCGAGACTGGTACTTAGTCCAAATGGTGTAACTTTAAAACGGTAACATCGTCCTTAATATAAAAAACCTGTGTAATCACAACAATTTTCATTCAGTGGCACCTGCCAAAAGCTATTTGTTATGTCTATAGTGGACATAACTTTTATATTACTACATCTTGCTAATATTTTGTTTATCAGTGGCGGCCTTCATAATCTGGGATTGTTATACTATTTACTTTTCAGGCATCCAGACACAATCGCACTCTCACGTCCCTTTTTATTACAGTCACCAGAAGTTGGATGTAGGGGCTTTGGGCTCTTTCAATTATCCCATACTCAAGCATTCGCCTAATCTCAGTCTTTACTGCCTCCTGGTACTTAATAGGTACAGGCCACCCTTTTTGTAGGTAAGGTGTGTCATCAGTCACCTTGAAGTAATGTTTGTATCCCGTTATGAGGCCTGGTCAATCTTCAAACACTTCTTTGTTTTCATATAAAAGTTGTTCTAATTGGCTCCTTCTTGTTAGGTCCACCTCTTCGAGTTCGTCAAGTTTCTTATAGATCTCTTCCTCTAAGCTACTTACGTCTTCTTTTATCACCATTAGAGGTATTTCACAAGACCTTTCTTCCTCAATTGTTTCCAATACTGTTTGTACTCGTATCTTCTTTTCTGGTATATTAATTATGCTTTTTGTTTGCTGAAGAAAATTCATACCCAGTATACATTCTCTCACCAGCCCTGGTATAATTAAGAAGGCACAGTCAAAACTTACACTATTATTAATATAAATTTCGCAAAATATTTGTTTCCTAATAGGTTTGGATTTATTACCTATAGCGCTAACTATAGTGGTGTTGTTAACGCTTAGGATTTCATGATTCCCAAGCTTCTTTTGATGTTATTATACCAATTCTCGGACAATGCATTAATTGCGCTACCGGTATCAATTAAGGCATTTACATGTATGTTGTTGATTTTAATTGATAACTCTAGGCTTTTAAGATTCTTTAATTCAATGCTTTGTTCACTCTCTTCCATTAACTCATTTTTTTATATCCGGGAAAAGTGTTTCTATGTATGCATCGGGTTTTGTAAATTCGTTGTTTGGTTTATACACCTCTGAGTTCATTACCCTCGCAGGTAACAGTCACTTGTGATGTTGTTTTGCGTTAATGGGTCGACTACCTCCCTTACTACCGGACGCTTGACTTTCTATTTCTAAAGAATTTATAACTGGTTTCTCACTTTCTGTTTTCAGTCGGGGTGAGAATTTCTGTTGCCAACCCTGCTTTTGTTCATCAACCCCCTTGTGTTTCTGAAAACCCTTGTATTCATTGTATCGTCTTACTTGTCTTTCATTTGCTTTCATAAATTCATTATTAGTTCTCGTATTTATACTCATGTATTCTCGCAGTAATGCTTCGAAACTGTTAATTGTGGTTATTCCACTAGTTACGACTGCTATTTGTATTTCTCTGCTATAATGGTGCGCTAATTTAGTTATCATGTGCCGATCTGAAAGAATTGGTATAAGTTGTCTGCATTTTAGCACACACCGTTCCATATATTGGATCATGTTGAGTGGACCGTTTTGATTGAATCGCCCATACTCCAACTGATCGCGGATACAGTCTTGATGAGTAGAACTCCAATATTTTTCCATGAATAGCTCCTCAAACTCCTTGAACGTATTGATTTGTCCTCTTACTATTCACCACCAGATAGCCACTTCACCTGTTAGATGTCGGCCTATCCATCTAGTGTTGTCTTCGAGGTAGTGAGTTTCTTGGATTTCTTTCAGCTCCTTCAGGAATTCCATAGGAAAGTTATCCTCTCCGTCGAAGGTTATATCTTTATTAATGTTTGTTCCATTCACGGCGATGGCTGGTCTTTGTTCTATCTCTTCCAACCTCCACTGCACTCTCTGCTGATTCCCCCGCATAGTTGTAAGGTTGCTCGCCATCTCATCCAGTCTCCTACCCTTCTCTACAGAGACCCCATTCAATTTTTCTTCTGTACTATGATGAGCTTCTTTCAGGGTCCTTACCTGTTGTTCGATCCCTGCTATTTGTTGTTTATTTTGGTTTTGGGTATTAATAATTGCGTCCTGCCATTCTGTACGGTCTTTTTCTCGTATTTCTTTACTCTCCTTGGCTTGTTTCCTTATCTCTTTACTTATTTCTTTAATACCATTCTCATTCTTCTTTTGTACTTCTTCCAGCTTTTCTTCCCACTTTTCCGTTTGTTTTTGTAGATCTACATTTACTTGGTGGATCTGACTCTGTAGATTCTCTTTAATTATTTCTATTTTTTCATCTAAGCTTTTTGTGATTCTTTCTTCGGTCCTCCTGTGCATTCTTCATTCTGTTTTCTTGTTTCTTCATTGTTTTCGTCAATATGCTTTCTTATTTCTTTATTCTGTTTTCTTGTTTCTTCATTATTTTCGTCAATATGCTTTCTTATTTCTTCATTCTGGTTTCTTGTTTCTTCATTCTTTTCGTCAATATGCTTTCTTGTTTCTTCATTCTGTTTTCTTGTTTCTTCACCCTGTTTTCTTATTAATTCTATCAACATATTGAGGTTAATCTCGCACAGTTCCAACTCCTGTCCCCAAGCCCTACTCTGGATATTTCCTTTGCTGCTGGTTGCATTTTCTTCACTTTCCCTTGTATTATTTTCAGATCCTTCAACCCCCAATTGATTATTAATATCGAACTCTTGGCTCTCCGAATTTGCCTCATTTGTTGCCATTTCCGCCCACCTTTGCGTTATCATTCAGGCACTTAGCGACTTATTACTATATTATCTTATTCTACTTACGTCTAAACAAATTAATGATCACCCTGTCTGTCATCTGCCCTAGCCTAATGACACTAAATATTATTTTGCCTATTAAGTCATGCGTTGCGGTGCCAATGTAATTTATTTTGTTTTGCCCGACGTTGTGTGCGCCAGTGTAATTATATTTTGTTATGCCCCACTAGTTGCAACATCAAATGTAATGCTAATAGCCCCAACTTGTGGTGCCAATGTAACTTTATTTGTATTGCTTATGATCTCACGGGTTTTTTTATTGGTAATACTTTATATATTAGCAGTTATACAATCAAATGTTATGAGACTCTAGTATTCAATATTTATTTGGAAGGTGTTGAAAACTAATTCTAATGATTAATTTCATAGGGTTTATCTTCAATAAACAAACAAGACATGTTTATCTGTCTACCTATACTGTTTGTCTGTCTATTTATTACGTTTAACGATTACTGTCATTAGTATCATTTTCTATTCTGCGTAACAAATGGTTATCAATAATTATTTTTAGTACATGATTTCTATCAATAAACAATTATAAAAACTAAAATATCTCTTCATATCTCAAATTCTTACACTTAATTACTTATTTCATTATGACATACAATTTTAAATGGATTCATTTAAATATTAAATGTACTTAATTCTCTTTATTCTTAACACTTTGACTTTAAAATTTATATGTAAGTTTTGAATGAGGACATCCTATCTTATAAAATTCTCTACGTGAATTCTTTTAGAGTGACAGACAGGTGATTTCGTAAACTAAAATTAATACATACAATTTTTTTACTGTTGGTACGTTATCCACAAACTACGGCACGTTGTCATTATGTGCTCTCCTTTTTGGTTCCTTAAATCAGCATATGGAGATGTAGATGCTCCGTCAACTGCGTTGAACACAGGTTCATTTGCGTGCATAACAATGTGACTCTTTCTTGAAGTATTTGGCGCATATACACTTTCACTATTCACTCCTTCTATTGATAACCGGTAATTCCCAATTTTAAATTTAGTGGAATTATTGGTTACTATTTACTTTGGTTACGTTCACTGATATCTCGTAACGACTCATTCCGTTTCAACAGCTATATCGTTCGTGATACATGATAAGACACGGTCTTTTGTTTTGATGAGTTATTAACTAATAAACTCCAGTTCTCACTTCACAGATTGTTATCCATGATAATCTTACGTGATTTTAAGTAAAGCTCTCCGAATTGTTAACATCGAATTTCCGTAACATTTAAGCTCAACTCCACGAAGTTTAAGTTAGACTTCTTCTCGATTCGACTCTAGACTCTAAAATTTGTAAAAGACTCCTAAGTGTTTAAGTCACTACTCCATAACCATTATAACGGACTCTACCGACTCTCCGAAACTTTAGTCATCGACTTCCAAAATTTTAGCAAAGACTCCTCGATCTCACCTTCGTTCTGTGTATTTATTACCTACTCTTCGTTTTCCCATTACTTTCTTACATTTCCCCCACTTAAGTCCTTTTTTTGTCCTCGTGCTTCGTTTTCATTGGTTCCTCTCTATATTTCTTGAGAAAGTTCCCTCCTAGTACTCTCACAAGTTACTCTGCTACGTGTTCATTGGTTTTACGTTCTGGATTTCCAAGAACTTCCCTTCAGGAAACCCACCTATACTCCAAGCTGTTTTCTGATAGGCGATTTCTGTTCCCACCAATTTCTTACTCTGGGTTCAGCTACCCCTTGCTTCAATATGTCCGATCCCACAATCATAAATCTCTTTGGTATTGTTCTACGCCTTTTGACAGTGACATCCTTCCTTCTGTCCAGCTTGCAGCTGCATCTGTTAATTAGTTCCACCCCTGCTGTAGTCTTTTCAACATGTTATAGTCATAATTCTTTCTGATGTTTTTCATGCCTCTTAGCAAGACACCCTTTGTTTCTTGCTTCGTCCAGATTTGCATGTTACATAAATTTCCCATGTGTGGCGCTCTTTGTATTGCTAATTGTACTACTCGCCAGGATGTCTTTCAGTGACCTTCAGTTGTTCCGTTGATTTAGTACGTTAGCCTTTGTCGTATAATTTTCTTAGTAAATTCTCATTGTACTTCGTTCTGGCAATTGTTTGCCCTTCTTTTAGAACAATTCCTTAATTTCAACATGCTTCTGGCTGCACATGTTAACTTGGTTCACACGCCTCCGTAGTCTTTCCTGGTAAATTTTCTCTCTGCCGAACATCTGCTTTTGTTTAGATTTATGATACTTTTAGACATCTGTACGTCGACGTTGAAGGCTGTACATCCATTGTATTTATCTCCTTTTATTGTTTCTCCCATTCGTTAATGTCATTTCACACGCTGCCAGATGGTCCCTGTCTTTCAAAAAAAAAAGTATTTTTTTACGTTTTGGCGTTACATTTGTGCATTATAATTGCATATTGAATGTAGCAGTGAGTAAACCATATGATAGCATATAAAGACATTGTATGAATAAGTAGAGATTGCAGGTTTTGAGTATAACAAATTAGTTGATAAGGATCATTGTGAAAAATGTTATTTTTATGTATTTTTAGGCTTTTTAAAAAACTTTGAGGTCTGCGAAATGGTGTGTAAGGATGCATAGCCATGTGTGTGAGAGTACAAAACTAGTTTTTGTTTTCCTGTTTTAGACTCCTTGAATAGATCTTGAATTTCATTGCTAGATTTAGCATTTAGACTTCTAATCATGAGGATGATGTTCTATCTTTTTTTGTTAGTAGATTTGTAATGTTTTCAATTAATTACAATTTGAACTTCATGATTCTTTTTCTCATCACTAAAAAAAGCAAAAACAACAATATAAAATGATGTATATAATGATAGGACATTTCCTGATTTTTGTTCTGTTCTAAACATTGTGTTGAATTATAAATTTTAATAGAATATATTGAACTTGTGATAATTTTTTTTCACCATACATAACTTGTAACCAGTTCAGAAGATGGTCACATTCCTTGACAAAAACCATAATCAAACCATAATTATTAGGTTTCAACCTTTTGATCACATTTACATGCCACAACTAATCATAACTTTTTCAGATTTGGACATTACACACTTTGTGGGTAATAATTATTCTATACAGTTACTTAGACCTCATTGTACCTTTTTTGGATTCTTCCATATAGAATTGATTTGTAGAAGTACCTGTTGGAAGGAAAGTTTGAGTAAAATATAAAAGAGCATGGAGAAATACAAGCTCAGTCATATTCAGCAAATATTTTAGAAAAGATTTTTAATGTTTGCAATTATAAATCTTCTCTATTTATACATCAGTATTTATTAAATAGTAACCCTGGAAATATGTGGAGAATTGTTTTTTCTGCAAAATATCACTACATAGAAGATAGCTAAAGCAAATAAATTGTAAACTACTATTGCAAATTATTAAATTGAAACAATGCAAAAAATAAGTTTAGTCCTGTACTCGCCCAGCTTTTTCTTGGAAATCTGGCAAATAATTCACAGGCCTGCATTTTTTCGGTTGCATCATGTTTTTCAAGTTTTGATGATGGATTCCTATGTATGTTTGTGCGCTGAATCCAAAAATGACCTTAGTTTCTTTCCATCACGTCAGAATTTTTTGCAATTTGCCAAATGTAGTATATGTCGAAAAATATCAGAAATATGAGACTTAATGACAGAGTGAAATAGGTTTGTTTCGTATAAAACGTATTATTTTGCGGCTTATAATAGACATAATATAATAGAATATAGAAAATAAAAAACTCACGATTTTAGTCATTGTGTTGACGTCTTTTTGGACCAGCCAAATGTGTTATATATCGAAAAAAAATCACAAATATAAGACGTACTGACAGATTTAAATACATAGGAAATGCTGCTATCTGTCGGTTTATGATGAAAACGAATCATGTTCTCCAGAAAATTAAGTACGACGATCATAAGTGGATCATGTGTGGTGATCTCAAAGTAATATCGATGATCCTTGGACAGCAAGGTGGGTACACAAAGTTTCCTTGTTTTTTATATGAGTGGGATAGCAGAGACAGGTAAAATCATTGGAAACAGAAAGATTGGCCACATCGAGCTTCATTGGAACCTGGAGTAAAAAATGTGCTCCAAAAACTTCTCGAGTCGACGAAAGTTCTCCTTCCACCTCTACATATTAAATTAGGCTTGATGAAGCAATTTGTGAAAGCCTTACCAAAAGATGGTAAATGTTTCCAGTACATTTGTAACAAATTTCCAGCCTTGTCAACCGCAAAACTAAAAGAGGGTGTCTTTACACGGGTCCGGACATTAGAAAACTTTGCAAAGATGGAAATTTTGAAAAAGAAATGGAAGTTGCTGAAAAAGAAGCCTGGGTCACCTTTAAAGACGTAGTAACCAAGTTTCTGGGTTACAAGAAGGATCAGAATTTCAAGTCTATCGTTGAGACTATGCTGCAGAAGTACCAAAATTTAGGCTGTTCCATGAGTTTGAAGGTTCATTTCCTACATTCACATTTGGACTACTTTCCTGAGAATCGGTGCTGTTAGTGAAGAGATGGGTGAGAGATTTCATCAGGACATCAAAGAAATGGAAAAGCGTTACCAAGGAAGATGGAATACTACAATGATGGTGGACTATTGCTGGATGTTGCACGGAGATGATCCCAGAAGAGCACATGCACGGAAAAGCCTGAAACAGAGCATGGCTGGTCCAAAAAGACGTCAACACAAAGACTAAAATTGTGATTTTTTGTATTTTCTATATTGTATTATATTATGTCTATTATAAGCCGCAAAATAATACGTTTTGTACGAAACAAACCTATTTCACTCTGTCATTAAGTCTCATATTTGTGATATTTTTTGACATATACTACATTTGGCAAATTGCGATTTGCAAAAAATTCTGACGTGATGGAAAAAAACTAAGGTCATTTTTGGATTCAGCGCACAAACATACATAGGAATCAATCATCAAAAATAACAAAACAGAACCATCGCAGGCTTGTGGAATTGAATATTATTAATAAACACTAATGCACTAAACACTTCTTTGCTTGCTTCCTAAATAATAACTGTACAAGTTATTTCTTTTACAGGATTAGAAAAAATTATTGTAGTTACTTAACAAAACAGAGCGTTCTGTGTCCAGTAAATGGTTAGTTGCCAGATATATCTTCCTGCTTATACTGTCTCAAATTAAAAGTATATATGTTTGAGTATCAATATAAAAATTTTATCAGAATTAAGTGGTTGCTGTACTCCTTTTTTCACTGGTTTTCTATGACTCTCGTTATATAGAGAACCTATCCAGTAGCACATCTAGAAATTGGAGGGGGGTCCAGGGTGGGGTCGGCTTCATACAAAATAAAAAACAAGTTAAGACTAATCAACATTACTATCTTTAAAGTTGCTGAAATCAGTCCCATTAAAGGAAACAGTAGTAACACAATCAAAGTATGCGTTATTGAAACATTGTTTACAAGGTACATATTAAGTGAATTCATTTTCCTGTATTTCATATATTCTAGATCAGTTTAAGGCTTTTAATTATTACATTTTTGATGAGTTTAGACATGCCCTGGCAAAAATGATTAATAAAGCAAGCGTATAAAGTTTTCCAAACTTTTATGTTATGACAACTTATAATTTCTACAGTCTAAGCGTGTACTTAAATTTAATTGCAGAATTAATGAGGTTTATTTTTTTAGGTTAATTATAGCATTCCTCAGCAACCATCTAAACACTTCCAATTGTCAAAAAAAAAAACACTGCAGCTTTCTCAAGATAAAGATTTTATTTTATTCCTTTTTTACTTCTAATAGAAAGAAAAGAAATGAAGTAAATACTTTTCCTCCATGATACTTCTGTTAAATTTTCAAGAATAATGCGAGTGAATATGAATAAGATAGTATTAATAATGCAGAAGTCAATAAGAGGTTGAGAGGATAGAAAGGAAAATAGCTGTACAAGTGAATAGCCAAAAGACGTCTTGAAGCCTAAAATTCATTAAGTTTATAACACTAAAAGAGAAAGTTGAAGATTTATGACTGTACTATGCAGAATATGACAAAGGGAAAATACAGGCCTATAACCAAAGCAAGAACATACTGCACCTCATTAAATGTTTGATTAAAAAAAATTGAATTATTCAGTTACAGAAACTATGTTTCTCTTCATAACAACAGAAAATTTCTAAGATGAAAACACTCACTGTATACATGGGATAAATAAACTCAAAGAAGGGAAATTTGCAATAGAAGAGTAGGCCTATAAGTTTTAAGCCTTGACAACTGGAAAACAACTTATTGGCCAACAGATCAAGTAAAAATACCTCGCATAGAGAATGTTTTGTTATTAGAAATATATTGTCATCTTCTAGGCAGCGATTGAAATCAAAACGCTTGCTTGCTTCAGCAGGACTTTCAAATCTGGCATTGGATAGCTGTCTGGCGTGGTTTGGCTGTTTAACTTCCTGAAGTCTACACACAGTCGATACATTCCATTGTCATGGTGATGTTAGATGGCATCACCTGGTAGCGTACCTTTTTATGCAAGAATGTGCATATTACATAACACAAAACTCACAATGTCTTGTTTAAACCCTGCTATATTAAACATTAAGAATTAAATAAAATTGTACACAGATCAATTTAAATTTTGACAAGTTAACTGTGACCTGATTAGTACAATAGCTTGTAACTTTACAAATTGTTGAAACTTACAGTAGCGTTGAAGACTCTTGTCGCACTCCCGATCGCGGAACAAAGTACTAAAAGAACTTGAGTTAATGTATGATCAAACAAACATCCTAACAGAGTTTCATTAAAGAAGAATGTAAAAGAACCCGAATTATTAAATGTCAATTGGTTTCATAGATTTGAATGTACCACCACCATACAGGGAATCACACTCTGCAAGAGGTATTCCAATTGGCTATATTTGAAGAGTTCACCAAATAGTCACCAATCAGAAGATAGACTATGGCGTATGTGATAGCCAGTCTCATCCAGTTTAATAAGGATAAAACAATTTAAATAGAAGATTTCCTTGTTTGTAAAAATACAGGAAGTTGTTTTATACTCATGTTTACCGGTGTCCAAGCCACTTATTTATATATTGACTGAATAAAGTATTTACCTTATTTTGTTTGTCCCGAAACGCGTCGTAGAAACGAAGATAGAAATAAAGCCACCAGACTGACAAACAAAATAAGGTAAATACTTTATTCAGTCAATATAGGAAGTTGTTGTTTCTGTGGTCTTGTGGTTTTGCTAACCAAATGTAAAGTGGTCATCTCGATACTAAAAATATAATAATTCAAACAAAGGAATAATTTAGAAAAAGCTAAATAATGTTATGATTTACTTAAATAGTCATTAATAATAATTCAAATGGGGGGAGCGAATGAAACCGGACCCCCCCCCGTGGATCGAAAAAGTTGATAAATTTTGTTAATCTCTTAATTTTTAGGCAGTTTTACTATTTTTTCAGCTGTGTACACTAATATAGTACTAAGTCTTTTTTAAATTTATAAACAGGTTTATTACACAGCATTAGCGTATACGTTTGAAATATGAAATACAGGAAATCATTCCTGTATGAGATACAGGAAATGGGAATATATTATTCCTATACAGGAATAATATAGGAAAGTCAGTTCAGCCAATAAGTATCTTGTAAAGAATGTTTCAATAACACGTATTTTTATAGTTTTATTACCATCTACTTTAATGGGTCTGATTTCAGCCACTTTGAAGATAGTAGTGTTGATTAGTCTTAACCTATTTTTTCTTTTGCATGAAGCCGACCCAACCCCGGAACCCCCCCCCAGCCCAAATTCTAGATACGCTACTGGGTATGTTTGTGTGCTCTACAATTGTTATATAATGACTACTAAATAAACAGTAGGGGAACAGGGATTTTTGGAATTTTTCTCCATAATTAAAAAACTATCTAATATCGAAAGAATAAACATACTTCGTTCAAAATAGTCAGAGAGTTCTGCAGCTCGGGGAGCTTACTAGTGTTTAAATTGAAATGTTTGAGTCTGTCGGCGTTTCATAAATTACAATGTCAAATCGATTTTTCACACTAAGTCTTACAAGCATAGTACATTCCGTGTGGTTGTCCATCCATATTTTGTATATCCATTAACTTAATGTTCGGCTTTTTAAGTGCAGTTGAGGTGATCGTTCCGCCTGGTTGTCAACAACAAAAATGTCATAACAATAACATTTTTTTATTTTTATAATTATTAAACAAAATATCATAGGCCTAAGTAAATACTAAATAAAATAAAACTGTTAAAAATGTTTGCCGTAGAAACGTAGAATGAACAGGCATGACTAAGTGTAGTGTAGCAGCGTACATTTCCCAAAATGTTAATACATTATACAGTGTACAGCTGCGAGGGAAGGTTAAACACCCCTCACAGGGAGATAAGAAAAAATATTGTTATGGAGAACCATACATGACTTCCATGTTCTAAGATTTATATTTAAAATCATTTTCAAAATGAAATATTTCTATAGAAACTACTTCTTTCTTCAGCCTTAACCACAATACTGTGGTCACATATACTACCTCACGTTAGCGCGCTCGATTTTCACTGATGATGGTAGTCGATGGCACTGCTGAAACGTCTGTTTTTGTAGAAAACATTTGACTACGGCCAAACAGGTCTACGGACTTTTTGAAAACAGGTCTACTGATAATCTACCTTCAACTTCAGGCATCCAAGTTGTGAAAAAGGGGTCTTCAAAGATGCCGAAACCTAGAGATGACATTTGTTCTTTTTGTGGTGTGGAGTACAAAGGGGACACAAAAGGAGGAAACTGGATTCAGTGCCTACAATGTCTTGGCTGTTCATTATAAGTGCCAAAATTTAAAAAAATATGAACCAAATTTTAATTGTAAAATGTGTGTTACTGAGAATGACTCAGACTAAATACAAAATTTAAAAAATCTAAAACTTTTATCATTAATACTTTTAATTTGAATATGGATTAAAGTATAATTTTTATAATCAAATTAATTATATTATTAAATTGTCTGTAGTCAAGTTCGTTTTAGTTTAAAAATTTCCCATTAATTTTGTAATTTTAATATTAGCTTTGTAATTACATTTGTGAACTTATTTTAAACATTGTTAAAAAATTTAAAAAAAATTATTTTATTAGAAGAATACATTATTTATAATTATATTATAATTTATATTTATAATACTATTTATAATTTTATTGTTCTAAGCAATATTATGTAAAAATATAAGTATCATTAAATATAGAAATTATAGTGCGAAATAAGGAACACTAGTGCAAAATAAGAACACCTATTGCAAAATAATGAACACTTGCTGCGAAATTAGGAATAGTGTAGTATCTTTAGTTTTAATTTTTTTTGTAATTACTTCCGTGGTATTTTGTATTTTTGTTATAATATATGTTTTGCTTTTGTAGCAGTAAATATTTTTTAAGAAAACTTGTTTTTATTAAGTCACATATACATAGTTTTTGTCATATATGTGAAATTACTGCGAAATTAGGCACATTTGCCCTACCTGGTGTACACGAACGACCTACCTGTTCTTACCCGGAGTCACGTTGTCCTTATTTGCCGATGACGCAATGTATCATTGCAGCTCCCTGGCCCCGCGTTTTGCTACCACAGAGCTGCAGTGTCAGTTGAACCTGCTTCCGGACTGGCTACGGAAGGCGATCTGTTTCACTCGTAAGTCCACTTCCTGATGCCAGGCCCTCTCTCTAGAAGGGAGGCCTATCTAGAAGGGAAAGACTGGATGAAGTATTTAGGTGTCTGGCTAGACCGGTGTCTAAGCTTCAACACCCATGTGACTAGTTCTCCGAATCTCTCTTTGCTTCCGCAGCGACCTCTTCCTTACCCTACCTTAGAATCATTAGTACGTCTGCACCACCTCCCCCAGTCAAGATCAAATGCCTTCAGGCGATTCTTGATGACTCGGCGTAAGTCAGCCTCATCACGCTATTCTAAATAGCCCCAAGCATTTTCCGTTCCTTTCTGTTTCACCTTCGCTTCTCAGTGAAATCCTTCCCAAAACGTGTCTTTAGCACACTGCTTGGCCTTGTTACCATTTGCCATTGACACAGAGGATCTCTGCCTCAAGGCGTCTGCCTACTGTGTCCGAGGCGGGCGTGTAACGTGCCAAATTTATGGGGTAATTTTATTTATTGCATTTTCGGGGATTGATTAAAATATTTGTAAATTTTATTTTCCATTGTAACGGACCACGGGTTGAATTGCCAGAACCGTGTTGTAAGAACAGTTCTAACAAAGAAACGCAATATCACGTTGTGAAATCGGTAAAGGAATCCGCACCACCCTAGTTTTCCAAGAACTTTGTAAGAGTGTGACAGCGCGCCCATACGATTACTCAACAAGGCGCGCGGACTGACGCGGTCGTGAACCGCCAAGATGGTGCAAAGTATATTTTCTGTTTCGCCTCTTTGACTAAGGCGACGGATATGAAACTTTAAGGCCCGCCTATTTTGTGACGTCGAGCCATAAGCGCCTAAATATCGTCGGCGCACACCACAGAAAAAACTACCATGTATCAAGCATACAGCCACAAATCTGCAACACTTCAGGCTGTGAGCGGCGAAGAAATTCGTTGGCGGCAGGCATTAATATCCGTCCGCATATAATAAGTGAGTCGACTTATAGCCGCGGCGTCGGCCAGACGCGCGCCAAGACTCGTGGGCCCCAAGAATCTTGTAAAGTTTATTTGAACGTAATAATTTTGCATCTCTAAGTGAACCAGTAGCTAAGAAGGGAATAAGTGGAGTGACGGCAAAATGTAAAAGCGCAGTGAACTATCAAACGTTTGTGACCGAGTGCGGGAATATTACGGGGACGCGCCATGTGGTTGCCGGTGACGCTGTGGAAACAAGTAACTGTATTCTAATCAATCCATTTTCTTACCAAGGCCTAACTCAAGTAAATGTAGGGGTTTTATAAATTAGAATGAATGAGTGAGTGAGCACGCTGGGCTGTGTAGGTTAAGGTAAGCGGTATATTTAGAAATAAGACATCTGTACATATATTTCAAAATTTGTTTTTTTGTGTTTTGTTAATAATTGGTAAAGTAATGGGAGTAATTAAAACTATTTAGTCACTTCAAATATGTGTTAGTCTAAGTTATTTCGTCATTACCACTTTCTCATTTCTGTGCTGCAAGATTCGTCTAAACGTTCCGGGTATCTTCTGAATTATTATTGGGGGGGTCAGATTGCTAAATTGTCCTGTTTTTATTTAAGGTAAAGTGTAAAGGTTTCCATATCTGTCCTTCAAAGATATAGGTGTCGACTCTGGTCTTCTGATTAAAAAATTTATGCAGCAGGTAAGTGAACAAGACTGCAGGTAAGTTCTGGCAGTATTTTATTTATTTATATATTTCGATGTATTTTGTATGTTTACAGGCGGTACCTGCCGTCCGCATCGCCACCAGGGGCAGTGCTATTAAAGCACAAAATTTGTTCGAAATTCCCGCGCCATCTTGCTGATAACCGTGTTGGCGAGTCCTTTCCCAGTTTTTAGGTACCCCCCCTTTCATTGAAAGTCCAACCTTTGATGTGGCAGTCATCGGACATGTTCCGGACGCTGCAATTAAGTCGTGGGTGCAAAGCAAAATTGCCGCCTATAGAATTTGCGGATGACTTTAAGCATGCGGATTCAAGTTTGTGTGACTTGGGTGAAGTGATTAAAACGTAGTGACTACATAGTAGACACTACGGTGTAGTGATAGCATTAATTCAAATCGGTGTGATTAAACAAACGCTAACACTCCATAGTTATAACTACCCCAAGTGGAGTGGCATCCGGGAAAACTGGAGATACAACTCCAGTGTAGCAGTAACTACCTTTCATGTTGGAACATGATCCCCCCACCCACTGCCTCTATTCGCTTCGCTCGTGTTGTTACTCTTTCGTGTCTGTCACAGCATCATCTGAAGATGAAGGGGGTGTTGAGAAGAAATGTGTGGACAGAGATTTATTTGTTAAATTACTGTCAGAAAGCCCGGTATTATTGGAGAAATCAAGGTTACCAAAAATTATGTTTGAAAAAAAGACGGCGTGGGAATACTTGTGCACCATTTATTCCCAAACCACTGGAATTGAAGTAAACACATCTCAAATGACAAAAATGCTACAAAATATGAAAACTAAAGTAAAAAATAAAACAGATGTAAAAGCGACAGGGAACAAAAAAATTAAATTAAAAGACTGGGAAAAGAATTTGCTATCAATATTGGGTGAAGTAGAAAACCCTGTTTTTACCAAAGTGCCAGGAAGTTGTACAGTAGAGGTATCCCAATCAACCTTTTCGGAATTAACCGAAAAGAAGAGCAACAATAATAACTGTAGCATGTCTCCTACGCCGACTAGTAGTTCAGGTTATACGTCTTCTCAAGCCATCCAACAGGCAAATACTCCATCTGCCAATGCTTATGTGAGACTCGGTGTGAATAAGTTATTGTCCTACGAATCAGATGAAACAAAAGATTTGACAACTCCTCAACTGCAGAGACTTGTTCTCTTGCAGCAATTTGAACTGCAGAAAATAAAAATAGAAAAAGTGAAAATTGAATTAAAAAAGTTAAATAAAAACTGCGCAGAAAAAGGAACACAAACTGATGTAACCTCAGATTATTGTACTTTTATAAACTTGTAACCTATTCCTTGTAATCCTTTTTCCTTCCATAAATAAAAAAATTAAATAAATAAAAAAAACATAGTTAAGTATATTAACCGCACCTAAGGCGGTTCGTGTTCTCTAGGTTCGTGTGGTCTAGCTGTGCACACGGCGGCAGTAGCTACAATGCCAGCCATGAGTATAACAGGGCCGGCCGGCCGCGGCCCTGTGATTGTTAGTGGAACCTTGCATAGGGTCAGTGGGATGCCAAAAACAGGTTCCACACTACCAATCACAGGTATTACAGGCCAGTATAGCCACTTGAGTCTGCAGCCTGACAGCGTGAAGCCACTCGGGCAAATTCGGCAACCTTCGTTCTCATCTATGCCCGCCTATATTCTGTTGTCAGATGTGAGTTAGGTAAACGTTTGGTTAAAGTTTGTGTATTTATTTTAGCACAATAATTTTATTAAGTTCACGGCTTCAAATATGTAAACTCAAGAGTGAATTTTTCGTGTATTCAAGTGTCTGTGTGTATTCGTCTATAACCTACCTATACATGTCCTGTAAGCATTTCGATGTTTCATTTTAAAGTTTTGTCATTTTATTTTTAGTGTAACAGTTTTTATTAGGTACACGCGCTGTAAGTATTCTCGAAGATAAATAATAAACACAATTGAGATTAAATTCATATATAATTTCTTACATTTATAACCTTAATTGTATAAATACAACTATTTCACTAACGACTCGGAACACAAAACTTTGTGTTCGGAGTCGTTAGTGAAATAGTTGTATTTAGTTAAGTAACGGACACATCATGGACAACGAAATCCTAGAACTTAATTGTATGTTTTGTTTCAGCGTTTATCACTCCAGAAACAAAAATAATTGATTAAATTGACTCCAGATAAATACGAAACCAACCTGCGAAGTTAGTGCACAGGTAAAAAGGAGTTTTACCACAACTGATTACAGCAATATAGGCTACAGTATATCGAAACCAACATTGTCAGTACAAAAAACTGAACTTAAAAACCGGCAAAACAGTATAAAATAAGTTTTCTTAATAAACGTATATTTCATATACTAATGCGATGATGTAGTCAAAAGGTTCATATTTATCTGGGGAGTCAGTGAAATTGTGTTTGTTTCTGGAGGAAACAAAGGTTAAAACAAAAACTACAATTCAGGGTAATAAATGGAGTACAACGATATGGTTAAATTAATTCTATATTATGTTTTAATATTTAACTGTGACCACAATCAATATTCATTTTAATATTCAATTCATCCGCTATGCACACAGGAAAACCCCGATTTGGATAAAAATACGTGGATTTCATTATACACGTAAGTGTGGAGTGTAGGTTGACGAGAGAGTAGACAATAGCGGCGGACGAACAGTAACGAAGTTGCCCGAGTGGCTTCACGCTGTCAGTCTGCAGACTCAAGTAGTATAGCCTGCTATACTCATGGCTGGCATGTGTAGCTACTTGCTACTGCCGCCGTGTGCACAGCTAGACCACACGAACTGGACTAACCTTAGGTGCGTTAATATAAATGTTTTTTTTGTTTTTTTTTTAATGGAAGGAAAAGGATTTTTATTTAATATACAAATTATTTCTATTTCTACAACAGAGTTCAACATTTTGACTGTTTGAACATAACATCTTACTTTTAAATAAAGGCTAACATATCATTCCGCTTTTGTTCACCACGAACTTTTGTTGCAGCGTTTTCGTGTGTCTCTCTGCCAACTTCATCCTCAACGAACGCATCTTCATCTCCACTGTGTCCCAAATCCTCAAAATTTAAAGGGTCTTTAAGGTGTTTAGCGACATTATGCAGGACAGCACAGCTCACTACTAGTTTTGGTACTCTTTCAAGAGACACTCTTGCGCAGTTACCAAGGATTGGAAACCTTTGTTTAAGTTGTCCAAACACTCGTTCTATTATCACCCTTTCTTTTGCGTGCTTCTGATTAAATCGACGTTGAATATTGTCTTGAGGTGGCTTGAATGGCGTGATCAGCCATGGGGCTATACCATAGCCGGAGTCACCAAGCAAACAAGCAGTGCCGTCATATCGTGATATTACGTCCCGTAATGCACTCCTTCTCCATATTCTGGCATCGTGCACTGAGCCAGGCCACTCAGCTCTAATGCTTGTAAACTTTTCTTCCGCATCACACGTTGCCTGAACATTGATGCTGGCATAACCCTTACGATTTACGTACTCATCGCCAAACACTGATGGTTTTTTAATTTCGATGTGGGTGCAGTCTAATGCACCCACAGCAGTTGGTAAGTTAAAGTGCGTTTGCCACATAACCTTTACATTATTTATGTCTTGTACAGTACTGGGGAAATAAATCCAGTTGTTAGCTTTTTCTAAAATACGATCCATCACATAATTAATATTTTTACATACCGTGGAGCGGTCGACTGCAATATCTTCTGCTACTCCACTCTGAAATCCTGGATCAGCAATATAACGCAAAAATATTTCCATACGTTGTCTTGGAGATAGTGCTTTTCCTCGAGTTTCATCAGTATGTGGCAGAAATTCTGATGTTAAAAAATCAATATTGCCTGTTTCAAAACGCATCAGCTCCTTGCACCTACTCAAAACTCTTCTTTCACCGTATGCCCTTCTTTCTCTTACATGCATAAACATTGCCATCGTGAAGTCGACTAACAACTGACAAAAGTGGAGTGTGCCCCTTCTCGGACTCCAAAATAATGAAGTTATAACTACACGCAACTAGTTGTAGCTTCTCTTTTATCACATTCAAAGTGAAGTTATAACTACCAGTCCGAGAAAATCAAGATACAGTAGAACCTCGTTAACCCGGACCTCTAACCCGGACCAGTTTTGGAAAAAAAAAATTATGTTGTTTAGCGTAGTAAATGAAGACTTGTTTTACAGAAGATAAATCGCTATTCTCAGCAGGTACATTACTCGAATTCACTTGCCAGCGGGTGAGTTCATTGCACTCACCCCACCTGCCAACTCTCTCCTTCCCCTCCCCCCGCCTCGCACTTGACATTGACCTAGAAACAACATTCCTCAGTTGCGCTGCAATTTCGGTAGTGTTCGCGTGTTGTCCTAGTGTCACTGTCGAGGTACAGTATCGTTGTGCTTTTTCGTTAGCGCGTTGTTCGCGATGGCGACGAAACGTAAAAACATTGTTGTGACTATGAAAAAAAGGATGGAAGCATTGACAAGAATTGATAAGGGAGAATCGTTAAAGAACTTTGCTGCTGAGTTTGGAGTAGGAACGTCGACCGTATCTGATTGGAAAAAGAACAGAAAACGCATTGAAGACTTTTGTTTCAAAATGATTTCTAAGGACAGTTTGGATAATCGGTGTAAAGCAAAAACTGCTAAACTAGAAACTCTGGATGAAGCATTGTTTGTCTGGTTTTGTGCTGAAAGAGAACGTGGTTTGCCGATTTCTGGGCCCATCATCCAACAGAAAGCATTGAGTTTGAACAAACAGTTGCCCCATGGAGATCCGAGTTTTACAGCTAGCCAGGGGTGGTTGGACAGATGGAAAAAACGGCATGGAGTGTGTCAACTTACAATCACTGGAGAAAGCTTGTCAGGTGATGTTGAAGCGGCAGAAAAATTTAAAAAAGAGTTTGAAGACTTTATTAAAAAGGAAGAATTGACTGCAGATCAAGTTTACAATGCCGATGAATCCGGTTTATTTTACCGGATGTTGCCGAGTAAAACGCTAGCCTCAAAATTAGGAGATTCAGCGAAAGGGTATAAAAAAGGGAAAGACCGCCTCACCATAATGGCTTGCAGTAATGCGTCAGGAAAGCACAAAATTCCTCTCCTTATAATAGGGAAGTCTAAAAACCCCCGTGCATTGAAAAATGTGAAACGAGGCTCATTGCCTGTCGTTTACAGCTCACAAAAAAGTGCTTGGATGGTTAGTGACATTTTCAAGCAATGGTTTTTCAAGAATTTTGTGCCGTCAGTAAAAAAATATTTGAAGAACTGTGGCCTTCCCAACAAGGCGGTTTTGCTGATTGACAATGCGCCTTTGCATCCGTCTGTCAATGAACTAGTCAAAGATGACATTTCAGTGAAGTTTTTACCACCTAATGTAACTTCTCTCGTTCAACCGATGGACCAAGGAGTTCTAGAAAAAATAAAAAAAGTGTACAAAAAGCAAATGCTAAGTCAACTTGTAGAGGACGAAGGAGAGCATGGTGTGGTAGAGGTGCTGAAATCTTTTAACGTAAAGACTGTTATTTATATGATTGCGGAAGCTTGGGACCAGGTTGGAAGAGAAACTTTGATAAAGTCATGGAAAAATTTGTGGCCTGGTGTGTGTGACTTGCCAGAATACAATACAATTGAAGAAGAAGAAAAAAGTGTGGAAGAAGATTTTATAGACATTTTTAAAAATATCAATTGCTGTTCCAATGTTGATGAAGAAGACATTGACAATTGGTTGCAAATTGACAATGACGGAGGTTATAAAGCGATCACAGAGGAATAAATTATTGCATCATGCAATGTTACAGAAAATGAAAATGAAGAGGATTCAGACAGTGTTGATGAACCAGCTGTGGTTATGACCCACGCAGAAGCAGTAGCAAACATAGATAAATTGATGGTTTATTTCGAGAGTCAAGCCGAAACATCGCCAAACGAGCTTCTAATGCTAAAGCGGATGCGAGATCGCGCTGCTCGTAAGCGATACACAAAACTGAGGCAGCAAAAGCTCACTGCCTTTTTTACTACTGACTAGTTTGTAGCTATATTGTGTACAGTGTAAATACATATTATTTGTTTTTAGGTGAAAGTGTGCCGATAATAATTTTTAAACTCCATTAAAAATATTTTTGGTAAGTACATGTTCTTTTTTATCGTTTTTCCCTCATTCTCTGGATAACCTGGATTTTCGTTAACTCGGATCGGCCCCGGCCCCAGTTGATCCAGGTTAACGAGGTCCTACTGTACAACTATAGGGGGTAGTTGTAGCTACCTTTTAATCACACTAAAGGAAGTTACAACTTCAAAATACAGAAGTGGTACGTTTTAATCACTTCACCCCTTGTGTCGTGTTTTCAGTGTGTCTATGGTGTCTCATACATTTCATGGTTGGTAAGTTTTATTTATTTATTTGTTTGTTACCTATTTATATTTTGTAAATATTTTAATGTGTTTTGTTCATTCTCTGTCAGTTGTGGGACAGAGTATTTTTTATTTGTAATGTTTTAGTTTTGTTTTTGCCTGAAGATGGCTACCGATTTGTTGTGCAGCCGAAACGTCGCTTTTAATAAAAAAGTTCGTCACACTAGTAAGCCTAACGAGTAGAAAAGGAGTAGCCTTCAGCCCGTAATGTATCCACTTTGATTTATGATATTTAGTCTATGGGAAATAATTTATTCCACAGCACATACAAATTTTATATAAATAATTATTAGGTCTGCTGTTTGAATCTTATACAAATGTATGTATTGCTATACACGGGTTTTCAATCCGTATTTAGTAATTTCCTCGTAGTTTTTTTATTTCGTAGGTCTACTTACTTACCATTCTGATAGAATCGTAAAACGTGTCCGTCATTCCGTTCATAGTACCGGTACTGTAAATAATGCTTAAGATGGACGCAGCTTACAACATCTAACGGTGAACCGATTTTGTATCCCAACTTCAACAGCATGTGCGGTCAATCACGCATCATGCATCCCCCCTCAGCATGATTTTGAAATGCTTGTTCTTGAGAGTCTGTAGTGTCCATTTTATAAACATTTTTTTATTCATTTCAATGGTGAAACTATTAAGGTGCTTTACTTTCGTTTGATGTAAATGTTTACAGAGTACTCACCAAGGCGTAGTTTAAAAAATTCGTACAAAACATTCAACACTTTAGCGTCTGAAGAAGATATTAGAAATTTTTTGTTATTTTTCTATCATCTTATTTATTGAGAATCAAGTTCTCAGTTTTGACTCGACCGTTTAGTATTTGTCTGTCTGTATATCTATCTATTTGGGGTATGTTAAACGAACTTTTGAATGCACCAACCGATTTTCGTAAATCTTGGCATGCGTGTTCACAACCTTAACCTGACGGAGTCCTATTGTTTTTGAGATTGATCCCCACCCAAAATAGGGAAGCAGGGGGAAAATTATGGGGTATCAAATTAAACATAATTTTAACCATTTTGAATATAGTGTTCAGGTTTAAAAATTAAAAAACGTTTATACATTGGAGCCTAAAACGTGTTAACATTTTAGAAAAATTGTAAAATTCATGCAGAACATCAGACTAATGAGAATGACGTTAACCAAAAACCGAACGTAGCATCTGATTTGAACATTTGTATTGTTTTTAGGGCTACCAAAAATAATACAAAGTCAAATTCTGCAGCTCACTAATATTATACTATAAGATGTCGTCTGTTTTGTTTCATGACTTTGTTAAATTTTATAGATGCATATTAATGTAATCTTTATGAAGAAATTTGTGTTAGTGGTTGAAAACACAAGCAGAGTGATCACTGTTGCACACCACTATATAAAAATTATCCCGATTAGTGCTTTCAAGCTTCACAGCTCATCGTCAGATCGGAACAGACAGAAATGATGTGAAAACAAACCCTTCACCCCTCTCACCCCACCCTGCTCACACACAACAAGCTATGTTGTGTTATGTTATGACCCTGCATAATTCTTTTGTTCTGGTTCTATTTTAGCTTTTTGTATACATTGACATACATAGGTTCACATACTAGAAAAATTATAAAATGTTTTAATAAATACGGAGTAGATATAGCTATTAAAAAATGTGAAACGGTATTTGATAAGATAAGGAATAAGAATATAGAAAAAATTCCAGTATTACAGAAAAGCAGAATTTATAAATTAAAATGTAAAGACTGCAACAAAGTGTACCTAGGTGAAACAGGACGAAAATTCGTATGCAGGTTGTCTGACCACAAACGTGGAGAAGGTAATAGAACAACCAATTCGTTATATGCAAGACATTTCATAGAAGACATCCATAAGTTTGTTAATCCTTTGGAAGAATACGAAATTGTAAAAGTAGTAAATAACACAGTTGAAAGGAAGCTTAGAGAGGAGTTGGAAATATTGAAAGAAAGAGAAAAAGGGTTAGACAATTTAATTAATATTAAAATTAAATTTGATAATGAAGAAATATTTTATAACATAATTAAGAAGTAAATGATAGAGGACAGATAGATAAGATTAAGAATTATATTGCATAGTACTAATTGGATGTTTTAAAATAAGGGTGTGTGATGTGTGACTGACCCACGTGTGTGGAGAGGAAGAGGGTACGTTTAAAAGGATGCACACACACACACACACACACACACACACACACACACACACACACACACACACACACACACACACACACACAC
This sequence comes from Magicicada septendecula, assembly GCA_034769895.1. Lineage (NCBI taxonomy): Eukaryota > Metazoa > Arthropoda > Insecta > Hemiptera > Cicadidae > Magicicada > Magicicada septendecula. The sequence goes on from CM068371.1 coordinate 63,719,382, forward strand.
ACACACACACACACACACACACACACACACACACACACACACACACACACACACACACACACACACACACACACACACACACACACACACACACACACACACACACACACACACACACACACACACACACACACACACACTGAAAACAAGGAATTTGCTAGAAAAATATGTAACTGTACAGATGGTGGGACAGGGTTTAGGGGGTGGGGAAGGGCCATTTATATTATAGCTTGTTGTGTGTGAGCAGGGTGGGGTGAAGGGTTTGTTTTCACATAATTTCTGTCTGTTCCGATCTGACGATGAGCTGTGAAGCTTGAAAGCGCTAATCGGGATAATTTTTATATAGTGGTGTGCAACAGTGATCATTCTGCTTGTGATTTCAACCACTAACACAAATTTCTTCATTAAACGTCTGTTAAGATGTGCAATTGACGACAGGTAATGGACAACAACAATGAGGTAATAAACGACAACAATAAGGTAAGTAAAGTTTTTAAATATCTTTAGTTAAAAGTTAAATTGAAGAGGGTTTTAAGTAAAATATGGTTTAATAAACAATGTCTGGATAATAATGTCATCCCAAAGTACGCTCAAGTTAAAATTAAAAATAAGAACAGTGTAGCAAAAAAAGTGAAAGAACAAAGCGAGAAGTTGTGGATAAAACTGGAAATAAGGTCACTCTACGGCTTAATCAATAGATATAATAGGGAATTATATGACAGACACATAGAATTGTTAAGAATATACTCGTATATAGAGTTAGAAGAAATATTATATAATTTTGGTTTGGGGTACGTAGAAAAGAAATTGGAAAATAAAAATAAAAAAATTGTAGATAAGTTAAATAAATTAATAAGAAAGAACGAAGTAAAAAAGGAACACCTCTCTAAGAATAACTATGAAAAAAGAGTAATAACCATTACAGAGGTAAATTTCAATACAGAAGAAAAAGAAATGTTAGCAAAAGGCTTAAAATACGCGCCGCCACCAGAATTGAATCAAGAAAAAACCATTATTGAATGCGAAAGCATAATACAAAAACTAGGAAATGAAAATGATAAAAAAAGAATAAGGTGGGAAGTAGGGAATGTAGTAGATAAAATATTTAAGAAAAGTTTGTATAATTCAAAGAATGAACAAAAAATCAAATCAACTGTAACTAAACTAAAGAATAAAATAAAGAAGAATGATATTATAGTTACGAAGGCGGACAAAGGAAATACAATGGTACTACTGAGAAAGGACGAATACATAAAGAAAACGGAAGAATTTATAAGGGAAGGACCATATGAGGAAATAAAGTATGATTATACAAGTAAGTACCAGTCAAGGATAAAACAAATGATGAAACAGATAACATTTATAGAAGAAAATAAGGAAAAGTATTTATTGGAAAGTAATCCAACAGCACCAACTTTTAAAAGTCAAGTTAAGATACATAAAGAAGGAAAACCAATTAGACCGATTGTTTCTTTTATTAATGCACCTATTTATAAATTATCAAAGGAAGTTAGCAGAGTACTGAAAGAGAAATATGAATTTGGGACAAAATACAATATAGAGAATAATGTAAAATTGATAGAAAAATTAGAAAATATTAGAATTAATGTAAATACAAAATTGATATCACTGGATGTTAAGGACATGTTTACCAATATCACAGTAAATAAAGTTATTAAGTTAATAAACGATAATAATATGGGAGAATACAGGTATAAAAAGCAGTTGATTAAAGTAATTAAAGAATGTGTAAATCAGAACTATTTTAGGTTTAATAACAAGTTTTATATACAGAAAAAAGGTTTATCTATGGGGTCTTCATTATCCCCTATTCTTGCTGAAATATACATGAATGATTTTGAAAAGCAATTAATAAGTTCCACTAAGTATAAAGACAATATAAAATTTGGTCTAGATACATTGATGATGTATTAGTAATTTAGGAAGGAAGCATAGAAGAAGTGCATGAGTTTATAAATGAGGTAAATAATAAGGATAAAAACTTACAATTTAAAGAAGAGATAGGAGGTAAGAAAATAAATTACTTAGATTTAAACATAGAAATTAAAGATAATGAGAAACTACAGTTTGGGATATTTAGGAAAGAGTCGTATTCTGATATAATTATACCAAGAGAGTCTTACCACCCTTATAGATATAAAATGGCGGCAATCAATTCATTTTGTTACAGAGCTCAGAAGTGTTTAAAAGAGACCGAATCAAAAGATAGGGAGTTAAAAACGATAAAGGGAATTGTAAGGAATAATAATTATAACACCAACATAGTGGATAAAGTTATGAAAAGGGTTAACATACAAAAAGCTAAAATAGAACCAGAACAAAAGAATTATGCAGGGTCATTGACATACATAGGTTCACATACTAGAAAAATTATAAAATGTTTTAATAAATACTGAGTAGATATAGCTATTAAAAAATGTGAAACGGTATTTGATAAGATAAGGAATAAGAATATAGAAAAAATTCCAGTATTACAGAAAAGCGGAATTTATAAATAAAAATGTAAAGACTGCAACAAAGTGTACCTAGGTGAAACAGGACGAAAATTCGTATGCAGGTTATCTGACCACAAACGTGGAGAAGGTACTAGAACAACCAATTCGTTATATGCAAGACATTTCATAGAAGACAACCATAAGTTTGTTAATCCTTTGGAAGAATACGAAATTGTAAAAGTAGTAAATAACACAGTTGAAAGAAGCTTAGAGAGGAGTTAGAAATATTGAAAGAAAGAGAAAAAGGGTTAGACAATTTAATTAATATTAAAATTAAATTTGATAATGAAGAAATATTTTATAACATAATTAAGAAGTAAATGATAGAGGACAGATAGATAAGATTAAGAATTATATTGCATAGTACTAATTGGATGTTTAAAATAAGGGTGTGTGATGTGTGACTGACCCACGTGTGTGGAGAGGAAGAGGGTACGTTTAAAAGGATGCACACACACACACACACACTGAAACACAAGGAATTTGCTAGAAAAATATGTAACTGTACAGATGGTGGGACAGGGTTTAGGGGGTGGGGAAGGGCCATTTATATTATAGCTTGTTGTGTGTGAGCAGGGTGGGGTGTAGGGTTTGTTTTCACATAATTTCTGTCTGTTCCGATCTGACGATGAGCTGTGAAGCTTGAAAGCGCTAATCGGGATAATTTTTATATAGTGGTGTGCAACAGTGATCATTCTGCTTGTAATCTTTATGTTACCACATTTACCTTCTTGATTGGAACAAAATAAATACCAAATGACGAGTTATTTTTCTCTTAGTTTTTTGTACTTTTATCCACAAATATCTAACCCTCCCCCACAAAAGAAAATCCTAGCTTCACCCGTATATTATATAAATTTATAGTTTAAGCATGTAACATGGTGATGGGGTGGACACTTTATGAAAGTCTAGCTTGATGGCTTGATGTTGTCAGCACAACACTTGGTTGCATAGTCAGCAAAGTGCATTCTGTTCTGCCTACATAGATAAGCGTAGTAGTAGTCTCACTGGACGTTTGTGACTAATACGTTGAAACAACGTTTGACTTTTTGATTGAACAGAAATTATTTTTGCATTAAGTCCTCTAATTATCTAAACATCTCACAAAGGTTAGTTTTGAAATTAAAATTAAATAAGGTCAAGAACAAGAAGAAAAAACAATAATTCGATAGTTGACTACGTAAATCAATCTTTCACTTGTCAATCAGCTGATCGTGTGGTCATTATTTTTCATAATTTCTTAGTAGCCTATACCATAATACTGTACGTTTTTTTGACATAAAGGAAGTTGATATTCATTGTAAATAACATTAATACAATGGACATTGTGCATTATGTACAATGAATACATAGTAGGCTATTTAGTTCATATGAAACCAATTTAGTTTCATACCATACTTTCATAGTACATATGAAACCAATTTAGTTTCAAATCTAATTAGTGCAAATTATTATTTTATACTTTAACTTCTTAATATAGATATATAACATAGTATGTACCATAAACCAGTGATATATGAATTGTTAAGATGTTGAGTTGTGTTAACAAAATTTAATTTATGTACCGTATCGGTACACAATACGTTATTTAACTGCAAACATCGCTTTCATTTTTAGGGCCTACATAATTTTGGAAGTGCGTCGTTTATATATTTAACATTTAGTATAAAAGAATCGCGCTTTTAATTGAAAGTAATTTAATTTAAAACATACATATTGGAAATATAATTGTATGTTCAGTCAATATCAAGTCAGTGTAATAGATTCGACACTTAGGCCTATAGTTGCTTGTTTGATAACGCCAACAGTTTGGTGACGTAATTTGGCGGTAGCGAAAACGAAATTGTGAAGAAGCGTTGATTGGAAAAATTTTTAATAAAAATGTGCGTGCTACAAAACGATCGCGTTAGTGCTTTTGTTAGAGTTTAGCAGGGGCGGCTCGTGATCAGGTTGCAAAGTTGCACAACCACCAGTTTTATTGATGGTTTTTATTAATATATTAACAGTGTTAACAAGTATTTCCATTAGCGTGCGTACACGTATACCAGTTATACGTCCAATACATTGTCAGTCAATACGCTGCTCGAAAACGAAACATTTTACACTTAAAAACCAACGCGAGCTTTGTCGGCCGAGCGTGGTGGTGCACTGATAGCAGATAACTCTGCTCTGCAACATGATAGTTATATGGCAGCGGCGTACAAGCGTTCAAATGCGAAACGCAGCCAGTCCAACGTCATTCTTCAGAGACCCCAACAAACTTTTCGCCAGTGTGGCCCGGCGAGTGTGCTTTATGACGCTGTTGTTTTCGGTTATCGTTAACAAATTGGCGGTTTATTAAAGTTCACGTTTTTTTGTTATTGTGACTGTCAGTGTTTGGTGCCCGTTGTAATAGGATTAATTAGGAATAAAATTATAAACATGAATTCTGTTGTGAACCTAATAGATAAACCGTTTTCCCATCGCAGCCTCGAAGAAAAGCTTGAAATTAAAAGGTTAGGACGCCCTTTACCAGATTTAACAATAAAGCAAAATATTAAGTCAGGTACTAGGACATTTTGTAGAACATTTAAGTCTGATTAGGCCTATTATTCAAAAACTGACTGGCTGTGTGGTTGTGATACAAAGAATGTACTGTTCTGTTTTCCTTGTTTGTTGTTTTGTGGAGAACAACTCTGGACTAAATCATTTAAGTGAACGTGTGAAAAAACATCAGGCTTCAACGTACATATAAAAAACGCTCTTCAATTAGCACTTGTTGGAAAAGTAAATATTGCAGAACAGTTTGACTCGAAGTATAGACGCAATATTGCCTTGCATAATAAAAGGTGAGGCATAATAGATGTTTTAAATATTATTATAAATTGTATTCGTTTTTGCGGATCTTTCGAGTTAGCTTTAAGGGGACACGACGAATCTGACCTGTCGAGTAACCCTGGATTTTTTCGTGGCTTAATTGATTTAGTGCAGAACTCGATGTTGCTTTAAAAACTCATTTAGAAAGTGCCACTGTATTTAAAGGCACGTCAAAAACTGTCCAGAATGAGCTTTTAAAAATAATTTAGAGGTCTGTCGTGAGAAAATCTCACATGAAATTAAAGTAACTAATTTTTTAGCAGTAATTGCTGATGAAACCAGTGACATTGCTTACATATTTCAGATGGCTATGGTTTACAGATATGTTGTGAAAGGTAAACCTGTTGAAAGATTCTGGGGATATTTCATACCTGAGAAACATGATGCCAAAACTCTAGCAGCCTGCATTATTGAACAGCTTGAGTATCATAAAATTAACGACCCTGGCAAAACTGATTGCCCAGACTTATGATGGTGCATCCGTAATGGCTGGATCATCTGGTGGAGTTCAAGCTATTGTCAAAAAACATTTCCCAAAGGCAGAATATGTACTTTGTTATGCCCAGCAGCTTAAATTAGTTTTGATGAATGCGGCGTCAATTAATCGGAGCGTTCGTGTTTTCTTTGCAAGCTTACAGGGAATACATACATCCTCGGCGCTACAGCCCAGTCCGGGCCCTGGCCTCCAAAAGAAATCTTCCCTACTGGTCTCTACTCCCGGCCAATGTCCACCAGTTTGCTGCACGCAGCCTCACTGCCTCCTTACCAACCTGGTCCAGCCATCTTGTACGCGGTCTTCCTTTCCTTCTCCTTCCCATCGGCAAATAATTCATAACTCTTTTTGGGATTCTATCTTCCGCCATTCTTTGCACATGACCAGCCCAACGCAATCTGTTAATTTGTATGAGTTGCATGATCAGAAGATCTTTAAACCTTTCGTACAACTCTCAATTATGCAGTCGCCTCCAAATGTCGTTTTCCCTCACAGGGCCATAGATTCTCCTCAGTACCCTCCTCTCAAACACGGATAGTTGCTGCTCATCTAGTTTTTTTAGCACCCAGCATTTCGAGCCATACATCAGGACTGGTCTAATCAAGGTCTTGTATATGGTGGCTTTTGTATCTTTACTTATTAATTTTGACTTAAAATGTTTCACCAGTCCGTAGTAACACCTATTAGCAGATACTATCCGTTTTTAAATGTCTCTAGAGGAGTCATTTCCAGAGTCCACGTATGACCCGAGATACGGAAAACCCTGAACCTTTTGAAATTCATAATCATTAATGCGCAGGGACAGGGCACGAGTGTTAGCACCTACAACCATATATTTGGTTTTGGTTTGGTTTATAACCAATCCCATAGCCTTAGCGCCAGTTCCTGAAAGGCTTCCTTTAAGCCAGACTCAGACCTACTTATGACATCAATGTCATCGGCATAGGCCAGAAGCTGTACCTCCTTGTGAAATATGTGTCCACTAGTTTGAATTCCTGAATCCCTGATGACCTTTTCTAGAGCTATGTTGAACAACAGACATGCTAAGGCATCTCCTTGTTTCAGCCCATTCAATGTTTTTAAGGAGTTAGATAGATTTGATTGTATTCTGATTTGGCACTTAGAATTGGACATAAATACTCCAACCTTATGCACCAACTTAGATGGTATATTCAACCCCTTCATAGCTCTATATATCATTTTCCGGTTGATTGAATCATATGCTGACTGGAAATCCACAAAGAGATGGTGAGTGGCCACTCCATATTCCAACGTTTTTTCCAGGATTTGCCGTAGTGGAAATATTTGGTCTGTTGTTGACCTATTCCTAGTGAATCCACATTGATATTCTTTTTTGTTTTCCTCAGCATAGGAAAGCAGCCTAGAAAATATGATGTTGGACAATACCTTATATGCTGTATTAAGTAGAGAGATGCCCCTATAATTTTTACATATGAGCGGATCACCCTTTTTATGTATTAAACACACCACCCCATTGTTCCACTCATCAGGCATTACCTCCTCCAGCCATATTCGTTCTATGAGATGGGCAAATTCCTGTATGAAATCTCCTCCTGTGCTCTTTAATAGTTCCCCTGGTAAACCATCGGAACCTGGTGCCTTGTTATTTTTAAGCTTTTCTAGAGCTTCATACACCTCGTCATAGGATGGCACCAACTCCTCTCTATCATCCTCGAATTCTCCTGCTTCCTCTTCATTCTCAGATGCCTCCATCGAAGCCTCCCCAACTGAGCCTAGCAACTCTTCAAAGTGTTCTGTCCATCTCCTGATTACTCCAGCAGTATCACTCACAAGGCCACCATTATTATCCCTACAGGCATTTGTTATAGGCTGAAATTCCTGTCTCATATCATTCACCTTCCTGTACATATCTCGGCTCAGCCTTTTACTCTTATATTCCTCTATCTTTTTCATTTGTCTCATCATATACTCCCTCTTTTTTCCTCTATGAATCTTCTTTTCCATCCACCTGGCCTTCCTGTATTCCTCTTGAACAGCCCAGTGCATTTCCTTTGGATCATTAATTTGTATGTCTTGTTTTTGAATTCCGTTGCCTCTTCACACTCCTTATCAAACCACTCATCTCGCCCATGTCTCTTCTTCAAACCAACGATTTCTTCTCCCGTGGTCACTAATATGTTTTTTAGATTAAGCCAGTGGTTTTCTGTATCTTGTACCTCACGGCATTTAATTCTCCACGGTCTAATTTTCTCATAAGTAACTTCCTCGAACCTCCATTTTATTTCTTCTTCCTTTAGTATTTCTGTATTGTATCTAACAGTATTTATTCCTTTTTCATTTCTATTATTGGAGATTCTAGCTCTCAGTTTTGCAACTACGAGATAGTGATCGCTATCCATGTTGGCACTTCTGTAAACTCTAACATCTTGTAAGTCTGACTTATGGCGGCCATCCAATAGGACATGATCTATTTGATTGACCGTTCTCCCGTCTGGAGAGATCCATGTGCCCTTATGTATGTCTTTGTGATCGAAGAAAGTCCCTCCTATGATCATATTTTGACCAACTGCGAAGTTCAACAGTCTGAAACCATTGTCTGAGTGTTCAGAGTGTAAACTATACTTTCCTATATTACTACAAGCATGGCTGCTTCCCACTTTGGCATTTACGTCACCTATGATTATTTTTATATCATGTCTAGGGCTACTGGCATACGCATTCTCTAGCAAGTCATAAAAAAAATCTTTCTCCTCCTCAGGCTTATCATCAGTTGGGGCATGCACGTTTATTATAGTATAATTAAAGAAGATTCCCCTAAGTCTTATTTTACACATTCTAGGTGTAAGGGGTTTAAAATCAATGATGTTTTCTTTCATTCTACGGCTTACCAAGAAGCCAGTTCCAAGCACATGGTCCCAGTTCTGACAGCTGTAATACACCGAGTAGTCCCTTCGATCCATGATTCCAGCGCCAGTCCACCTCATCTCCTGCGTAGCCAAAACATCTATCTTATATTTGAGAACCTCTCCTGTTAATATCTTCAAGGCTCCACGTCTGTATAAGGAACGCAAGTTCCATGTTGCAAGTTTAAAATCTTTGTCCCTTTTCCATGATCCAGTCCCAATTCCATTAATCCGTCCGGCTTTTCCTTTTTCTCTTGGTTTCATAATATTTTTTTATGGGGTGGGTTGTTAACCCTACGCCCAACCCCCAACCTGGAGAACCAGGGGTTTTATGTTTAAGTTCCCGTCTCTTAGATGAGTTGCCTTCACTGAGCTAACAAGTCTCGTCCACCCGTCCGCAGTAGACCATACTCACTAGATCTATGGGCACTGCCGTTGACATTTTTATGTTCTTCCGCCGCCAACCCCACCATGCATCCTGCTGCCGACACACTACATCTTGGTAAGCCGGGCCCATTACCTCAGGGCCGCCTCGCCCAGACCCCCATCTCTCATTGGCTTACCAACCCAAGCTGCCGAAGGGATTGGTTACCACAACCTTAGCATGGGTTGCTCGACTTAACAGGGCCCACCGCTTGTAGGTAAGAGTTGGAGTTGGAGAGGAGAGGCTAGTGACCAGCTCTTGCATGCAGGCCATATATTACGCATTGCTCCCCCATTTGAGCCCCGCTTAGAGGGAATATGCAACTTTTTTTCAAGTAGTCCTCAGCGAACCAAGATGTTAGACGAAATAGTTAGAAAACGATTACCGCGATGTGTACCTACAAGATGGAACTTTCAATCTCAAAGTGTGAATACGGTTTTTCTGTACAGAAAACAAATTATACAGTGTATGAGAGATATTCTAAGTGGAGATGAAATAAATTTTAACACAATAAATCAAGCAAATGGGTTCTCATAAAAACTCTCATCAGCAAAACATTTGTGTTTTGGCTGTCTTTTTTTCACAAAGTGATGCCTCACGTCAAAATTGTATTTGGAAGTTTACAGAAAGCAGATATCAATCCCTTTAATGCTGAAAAATACATCTCTTCTTTTGAGAATAATGTACAAAAAATCCGAGAATAAATTTTAGAAGAAAGCACAGAAACAGAACCAGATCCCCCCCCCCAAAAAAAAGGAAATGTCAAGACAGTGAGTTGAAAAGAGAAGCAAAAGAAGTCTGTGATACCATCATCTGTCAGTTTAATGCCAGATTTGGCTTCATTGGCCATGCGGTTTCTGCATCTCTATTTTCTGATCAGAATTTTCAGCAGTATGCTTCAAACTTTCCAGACAAAACCGTTTGTGAGGTTTATACATTCCTCAATTTAAAACAGTTGCGTTTGGAGCTTTTGACTATTTACAGCACAGATGTATTTTCTTCTGCTTCTGGTATTGTTAGTCTGTATGACTTTATTCGAGAAAATAACCTTGAATCAACATTTAGTGAGTGTGCAAAATTATTAAACATGTTAGTCAATATTCCAGTGACAACTGCTGAAGCCGAAAGGTGTTTCTCAACTCTAAAAATAAAAACTTTTTTAAGGAACACTATGTGCCAAGAAAGACTTTCAGTCATTGCTATGTTATCCATTGAATGCGAATTGATAATGGACATTCCAGACTTTAACCAAAAAGTAATCGAGAAGTTTGCATCAGGGAAGGACAGGAGGATGGATTTTCTTTTCCGATAAGGTAGGGCCGATTTTATGATTATGTTATTCTTTTATTTAATTTAACTCTATTTTCTAATAATTTTTAAATATATTTTCTCCTATTTAGAATGATTATTATTTTTCACCTCAGTGGTACTAGAAATTACAAAAACACTCAATATACTTTCACTCTAAAATTTGCTGTTTTATCCCAACCCCTCTTACACAACTCCAACCACATGTTACTGCAACCATCAAAATTTGGAACCACCAGCCGCCACTGCAAAGTAGTAACCCAGTATCCCAAACCTCCCATGTATCTAGAGTATTTCACAATGGGTAAACAGGGCACGAGATTAATTTTTCTGCAGAGACATCGACAGGACACATCCGTGATCGTTGCCGCTTTAAATTAAACTAAATAAATTCCTTAAATTTTGATCAATTGCCTAGAACGGAAGAAGTATTGTTATTAACAATACACATAAATGTTAATATTACTGCTGTGGAAGGCATTAGTTCTTCACATTACTCATTGGTAATCTAAGCATATTTGATGAGACAAAGGCTAACCAAGGCCCGCGATGGCCTTTCATTTTGGGTCCTCAGATATGGTTTTATTATTGTATACATATACATATCATAGATTTTAGTAGTAGGTCTTCATGTCTAAATATTAAACTCACTATTTATAGGTTTAAACAAAACAGAAACAAGAAGACATACAAAAACGATAAAATTCAAAGTTTCATATAAATTAAGTTACATAGAAATTAAATTATGATTAATGTTTTCAAGCCTTTATTTTACCGAATTTATCTGTTACATAATTCAAAGAAGATGTAGTGTTTCTTTTTGTAAATAAAATCGCCAAGTTTCTCACCCATTGTTGATCTACGATGTTTTTTTTTTAATTTCAGTTTTGAGAAACTTATTTCACATGAGGCTACAGACAAACAAATCATTAAGAAAATACTGTAGGATGAAACATAGGTTGGGAAAGGATTCATTGAAGTGCAATTTGACAATAAACTGAATAAGTTCCTTGGCTGTCCATGTAGGTCTAATTTCTCCTTCTACTGTGACATTAGTAACACATACATGTCGTCGAATTCTTTTTATATACCACGTTGTCTTTATCATAGTCACATATACATGTCCCAGCTTTTCATGGTGGCACAGAATCACCAGCTGCACTCCTGTATGCAATGAAAGTAATCAGAACCTGTTGTTTGCCTCTTTGAACTATAGAAAGCCCCGTTTCATCCACATTAAACAAGGGATTAACTGAAAAATTAAACTTTATATAGACCTAGCAAATCAAAACATTTTAGTACTTTACGAAAACCTCTAATGCTTGGATATAATGTGCTAGTTGGTTTAAATACTGATAACACATGTCTGTGTCTGTTTAAAAATTCATTTATCATACTTTACCAGCTTGGCCTCTTCCAAAAGGATGTATAATATGGTTTCTTATGGCCATTTGGTAAGCCATTCTTCTAACACCTAGTCGTGTAACACCATAATGTAATGATTCCACTTATAAAGATACCTTACCAATTCTTTTTACAGTTCTGGACTGAATACAGGTTTCCGACCAATGACTTTGATGTCGTACACTAGGTTCACTAGACATCTCAACAACTAGCCGAAATAGAGTAGATCTGGGTACTGGTACTCCAAACGTTTTAGCACCTTTAGGAATTCCATTTGCTTGTCATGGACCTCGTGTATAGCCAACTCCATATTTTGTGGGTCCCACTGTTTTCTTAGGGTTGGCCGGTCTCTCCTCTTCGGGACGTCTGTAAAGAAAATATGAAAAACCTTCTGAATCTTAATGTTTTCTTAACTGTTTTATGTAATCGGTTACCTGTTTTACAATTATAATCCTTCCAAAATAGGAATTATAAAACCTTCTGTCTTCTGCTATTTAGACAGATACTGAAACAACTTGAGCCGCTTAAGCATTGATTGATAGAGCTCACGAATTTCCATTATTTTTTCATACAGATTGAAATTGATATTTAATATATTATGAATTAACATTTTCTTAAAAACATTTTACAACTTGCTGAATTGGTTTTAATTAAGACTGTTAAATTAAGATGAATGTAAAAAATACATACGGGTATGTATTCCATATTACCCGACTCACCATCTTGGCAAAGAATTATTCTTGTTAGGTTATAATACATTAGAATAACTGTTGTAACCCAAAGGTAAACAAGAATACACCTTAAACTAAGAGATTAAGGTGCCTAGAGTCGATACCAACTGTACAAGACATGCAAACTGCAATGTTAACACTAACCTGCAAAGTTTTTTTAAACATCACAAGCTTCTTTCTCAACAACACCAGTCGGTCTGTTGGCATCACTAGCTCTTCCTAGTTGCTTCCAGAATATTACATGAGAAAAAATTATCAAAAGAGCTGAAACAACGGTATTCCATAATGCCTGCCTATTCCATATTACCCTCATTTCCTCTATATTATATGTGTGTGTATACACAACATAATACTGTACATAAAGTAAAATAAATAAATATTCAAGAAAGAATTAATTAAATAAAAATGTATCACATACCTTTCCCCATTACCTATTCTTATAGTTTCGCCTGAATAAAATTAAAAATATTATGATTGAAATAGATCACCCAACCATTAATATATTAGAATATTGTAGATAAAGAAGTTGCTGAAATTAACACACTCACCTAGGATAGAATTTAAAATTAACATATGTGGAAAAATCAGAATCCTTCATCTTGTTCGGCCAATAAAAGATTCACACTTTGTCTAGACGTTAATGAAATAAGACTGGGAGGAACAAAATAAACAAATTTGTTTGTTCAATTAGTAGTCATACATGAGCGAGCAAGAGAGAGAGAGAGAGAGAGAGAGAGAGAGAGAGAGAGAGAGAGAGAGAGAGAGAGAAAGAAAGAGAGAGAGTGAGAGAGAGAGAGAGAGAGAGAGAGAGAGAGAGAGAGAGAGAGAAAGTATTTGATATAATTTATACTGGAGGCCTTTACTTGATGAAAATCCATTATATTAAAGAATTAAAGAAAACTAAAAACTTGTTTTCGTGATTTTCACTCGTCAATTTATTTAAAAAAATAATATACCACGACAGCTGTTTCGGCACACAGTGCCTTCTTCAGATGGTAAGAGCTGACTAGTTACTTACAATAAAACATCACATAAAGCCAGTGCTATGAAAACGATAATCGACTCAAGTTCGAACAATAAACAATACACATTACATATACACAACTCTATACAAATTAGAAAGGAACATACATTTACTTATATAATTTCAAATTTAAAAGCGGAGAGCTATTTAAATCAGTTTGGTTGTTCAAAAGCAAACCTAAATCTTTACGCTTATTAATTTCGAGGGCTTCAAGTAAATCAAGTTTTTTACCTTTTTCCAATACATGTAAAATTTTAAAGTTATCATTACAATTATGATCTTTTTCCAACAAATGATTCGCATAATTAGATTTACCATCCTGATATCTCAAACTGTAATTGTGATCGTACATTCTTTTTGAAAACGACCTTCCAGACTGGCCAATATAAATTTTCTCACAAGACCCACACGATAACTCATATACTCCTGACTTTTGGAGTTTCTCTACTTTACTCTTATTGTTCTTAATATATCTACCAAGAGAAGATTTCGTCCTAAAAGCTATATTTACATGTTTTTGAGTAAAGTATTTACCAATTTTATCCGATACAGTACCTATGTAATTAAGTGTGTGGAACTTTTCCTTATGTGTTGGAATAGGATACACCAATCTTAATGTTTGTAAATATAGTTTTTTATTCAACAACTGATCTATTAGACTTGACTGATAACCGTTGTTAACTGCTATTTGTTTTATAATGTTAAGTTCTTTTTGAAAATCTGAATCTAAAAGTGGGATACTAATAAGTCTATGAATATAACTATGAAAAGCTGCTAACTTGTGTGAGTATGGATGTGCAGACGTGTTGTGTATAACCATATCCGTATGCGTAGGTTTATGGAAAATGCTAAAATTGAGTTTATTATTTTGTTTTGTAATTGAAAGATCTAAAAAGTTAATACTATCATTTACTTCAATTTCTATTGTAAAGGTTATGTTTCTATGTAAATCATTAATAAAATTAAGAAAATTCTGTAATTGCCTATGCGTACCAAGAAAGATTGCCAACACATCATCCACATATCTGTACCAAAACATGAACAATTTAAAATACGGATGAGCTCTTATTTTGGTTTCTAAATAATCCATAAATATTTCAGAAGCTAAGGGGCTGAGAGGGTTACCCATAGCAAGCCCTTCTTTACCCATATAAATTTTCCCATCAAATTCACAATAATTTTGATTCAAACAAACCTTCGATAAATTTAAAATATCCTCTCTCATCCTAGGATTATTACAATTCTTTTCCAATAATTTTTCCACAATGTCAACAACATCAGCCGGTGGAATACTAGGGAACAAATTTTTAACGTCAAAAGATAATAAAATCGCTTTATCTGGTATATACAATTCCTGAATTTTATTGACTAGATCTAATGAATTTTTAATACTGTGTGTGGATATAAATTTGCATTGGGTATGGATAATTTTAATTAGTTTTTTGGATAATTTAACATTAGGTGCATTTACATATGACACGACTGGTCTAATAGGATGGTTATCTTTGTGCAATTTAATTAAAGAATAAAGTTGAGGAGGTTGAGGGTTCATTACAGATAAAACATGTAAATCAGAAACATTAAAAAATGAACACTCCTTGATAGCCTTTTTAACCTCTCTTTGAAATTTAAGCGTTGGATTAATGTCAATGGCTTCGTAAGCATTCAAGAAATCAAGAGTTTTATTGACATACTCAGCTTTGTCAATAGCAATAACCGTGTTACCCTTATCAGCACGAGTGAATATTATATTATGATCTCGTGTTTTTTTCCCGATGAAACAAATAGTTACTCTATTTTTGTCATTAAAACTCTTTTTAATATTTTGTTTAGGATACAAATTATTTAATTTATCAGCTATAATATGCTTATTCAATAGGTTAGGTTGAGAAGAGTCTTTGTGTGAGTTATTGTGATTATTGCATGCTAACTCACAATCCACACCCAAAATTTCAAATTCTTGTTTATAATTTAACGGTTTTATATTATACTTGAAACCCTTTTCAATTAATAAAGTTTCTCTTTCATTAAAATTAACATTAGTTAAATTCATAAAACGATTATAAAATGTATGGTTCGAAAATTTCCTTTTGCTAAAACTTTTCTTATTATTATTAACAACCGAAGACTTTAAATTATTTAATTTCCGAACTTGATTCAAGTATTTTTTATGAACAATCTTTTGTACATCAATTCTAACCTTAAAATCTAAAATGTCAAACTCTATATTATTTAATCTTTTTAATAATTCTGTATGAGTAAATTTCAGGTAAATGTAACAAATGTCTCTTTTGTTATATTCTAACTTCATATCTTGTACAATCCATCTTCTAATCCCCGCTGAAATAGCTTTCGTCGCAGAAATACTCCTATTGTTCGTCTTCAACTTCATATAGTGTGGCGTTAAACTATTTGTTAGACACTGCTTGAAGAACCAAATGTTCTGTGATGTAATTTTTGTCCGGAGCAATAATTTAAAATACCATAAGGCCAAATTACTAGTTTTAGCATACTTCAAATAATTTATACTGGAGGCCTTTACTTGATGAAAATCCATTATATTAAAGAATTAAAGAAAACTAAAAACTTGTTTTCGTGATTTTCACACGTCAATTTATTTAAAAAAATAATATACCACGACAGCTATTTCGGCACACAGTGCCTTCTTTAATAAAAGTATTTGAGTGGGAGGGAGTGAGGGGGCTCAAGAGAGTGAGTGAGAGGGGGTGAGTATGTGCGTTTTTGCATCTTGTTGATAAGATTAATACATGTGAAGGCCTTTTATCTATTTGTGAAGCCATTCCGGGTGGTAGCATGCTCAGAGAGCTCACACTGATAAACCCGTGTACTGTGGGCCCAGCTTCTCTGTGCATCGTTTGATGGGTAGCATGTCTGTTGCCAAACTCCTTAGCCTAAAAAATTTCTATAAGCCATTGCCAAACACATTGTCACAGCATTAAATACCTTGTTAAAGCACGGACTTCTTTTAGGAAAATTGTTGCAGTGGAAAGAAGACAGAAATATTTAAATACGGATATTTTCTTTATATTCGGCGAATTTAAACATAGGTCTGAATATTTTATTCTGGATAGGTTTCATGCTCTCATACTTGATCCAGGCTTGAGGTTGGTTGTAGGCCTATCAAAGGTTATTGCAACAACAAAGATGATTCTATGGAGAGAACACCTTGTTAGGCTAAACAGGTTCTTAAACGGGGGCGTGTTAGAACTATTTTTAAACACTGTTTTCAGCTTTTAATTTAATTTATCACTTTTAATTTTTAGGCAGGGTAGTAGGCAAACATAATAACATCGTGTTTTCTTTTCCTTATTATTATTTTTTTTTTAATTTGATAAACAATGCTCAGTTTCAGTTACTCTGCTCATGACAATCAACAATTTGAAACTATAACTAAGTGCGAATAACATTGTCAGCTATAAAAATATTGATATATTGATAATGTAGCAAAAGGCGGTTAGACAATGACCAATGTATGACTCCACTGAGGTAAAAGGTGAACGAATACCTATTTTTGATTAGGCAAAAACAACTAGTCTTAATTTGCTCAGATTCAAATAACGTCATTGCGCTTATGTAGATTCACAATTTGTGTCCTTAAACAGTATCTTTACAAATACTTAGGCAAACCTGTTCTTAGTGCAAAATAATTGAACCAGCGAAGCGAGTTCTCAGTTCTGACTCAACCGTTTGGCAGTGTGTCTGTCTATGTATCTGCTGTTTGGGGTATGTCTCAAGATAACTTTGAACACATCAATCGATATATCAAATTCGGCATGAGTGTCCACACTTTTACCCTACATAACCCTATTGTTTTTGAAATTGATCCTTCCAAAAATAGGGGTGGGAGGTACAAATAAGAGAGGGGCAAAATCGTAAAAGCCCATGTGGGATATAAAATTGAAAGAAATTTAAATCATCATCTGCATATAGTGACTGTTTTTTTGAAAATTTCAAAATTTTTGGACGTCCCCAAAAAGTGGGTGAAAATTTTGATAACATCACAAAAATTCATGTGGGTATAAAATTAAAAAGAATTTTAACGAACATCTGAATGTAGTGTTAAATTTTGGAAATTTTAAAATTTTGGGACGCCAGGACCTAAAAAGAAATTAAACATTTGGAAAATTGTGAAAACTCCAAATGCTAGACTACATGCAGGGTGCTAGACTATAAGGTGTAGTAACCCAAATCCGAATGTTTTGAAATTTTAGCATTTATTGTATGATTGTGTGCTCTCCGATTGTTATATTACTAAAGAAACAATCAGGTAAAATAATCTGGATTTTTGTAATTTTTGGTATAATTGAAAAATTATCTAACATCAAGATTTACGTCATAATAAATGTACTTCGTTCAAAACAGTGAGCGACTTCTTCAGTTCAGGGAGCATAATTAGTGTACCTACATTATATACGTTTCATCATTTTAAAATAATCTTGGTATATTCCTGATCGTGCGTTTCTAAGAGATCTATATTTTATATAAGAAATACATATAAGAATCAAATTATTTAAATTATTATACGTGTTTCATATTATTATTATATTGAATAATTGTTATAATTAGTACTCGTGTTTAAGCATTGTAAAATACTCTGGTGACTTATAGGTACAATTTTTATAGCCATGCCGATCAAAAGACAGACAACAGAAGTACTGTATTAGTAGGCGCTACGAGTATGGCAGCTCCGAACACCGAGTCTTCCGTGCAAGGGTTCCAACCCCCTACAAGCAGATCGGCCAGCAACTACAACACGAACACTCACTAACCAATGATAACTACTTACTTGAATCCATCATCTCGCACATGTCCCTTTGTCTCTTCCTCACGCCGCTCAACATTCTCTGAAGTGCCGTCAGTAGACAGTACCGCATCATCCTGTGTTTCCCCAGTGGTAAAGTTTCGATAAATAACTTCCAATAGATTAGCAGAAAAGGTGGAAAATTATACGAAATGAAAATACATCGGTTCAGGTAATCTCAGAGTCTGCCATCTAAACAATATTGAAAAACCACAGTCACCAGAAAAGAATTTAAGGGATTTAACTGACAGCTAATTTAACTAAACGCGTTTTCAACAAACAAAAAACGAATTGGTCAAAGAACGAAGAAAGTGTACGGACTAAGGGACATGAAGATTTGTTTGTCATTAGAAACTAAACTCTTATTTATACGTAGCATCTTCGTCAAATTAATATGATGCCAAGGGGCATACTTGTGGAGGTGCGCAAGCAAATGTGATATACATAGATATCATGTAGGGGTTGTCTCTACCTTCAGTCTTCAGTTATCAAGCATTTCTACATTAACACATTTTCTTCTAGGTTTCCCGCTGTCACAGCTCCATCGACACCGTCTCTCCGGCCTCCTTTACGGATCCCTCCTTTCCTTCTTTCGGCGGGTATCCATTCTAATATCCATTTCGGCCACTTTATATCTTCTGTTCTCTTTACGTGTTCAAACCTTATTGGTTTATCTCTGTGTCTTCTATTATGTTTGTGGTTATACTCATTTCTTTGTAATTGTTTCATTCCATAATCCATCCCAACTTTGATACTCTGCATCTTCACCTCAAGTAGTCCGTTACGGCTGTTAGCAGTTTATTTTTATTCTTTTTCACCGTATGCCAGGTTTCAGCTACAGATGCTTATAGTTTGAACAGTAACCGTTCCTTATCTCATGTGTAATTTCTCTGTCTCACAAGATACAGTTTAATGATCTGATTATCTTTCTTTTCCAATATTTGTTCACTGTTTTATTTCACCGTTAATACAACCATGCTTATTGACAATCACTCCTGACTTGCAAATTTATCATATTTAATCTTTCATTTTCTACTGTATATTATTGGAAGCCTTTTTCCACTATCGAATAACATTAACATTCCTCACAATTATTACAGTACCGGTAATTATAAGTTCCCCAAACATATTAAAAATAGTAAGTAATACTCACAAACAAGTCAAGAAACATGTAATGGAAGGGAGACGTGTTACATATCGTGAATAACTGCCCTAACATGTGAACATTCTATTTTATCCCTTATCTCAACAACGTATAGACAGATTACTGAAGAGGCACTGTTCAACACATCTAACAAGCAGTGAAGAGAATTGACTCTTCCTTAACGGCTTGAAGCCGTTGATAGGATGGCAGGGTCAATACTTAGTCTGCATTTCGACTTAGTTGAATGTTTAATCCTACTTTTAATTTTATTTATCCCGAGTCTATAACATGTTTTACGTTCTGTAACAACATATTCATCAACCTAATGTCAACTAGATTAAACTAGCAAACTCACAGAATATGTGTATAGGGTCTTGAAGCCGCAGTAATTAGCTAAATACGTCACGTGATCTTACGATTTTATTACAATTACACATGCAAACATGCTGGCCCGCGTATGCACATACAATACACAAATTATTTATCATTTTAACGATTTTCTGATTATTGTCTCTAATTTTATTCTAATAATATTTCTGTAACAACAGTTTTTACATCCCACTTATTCCTTACTTGTTATTAAATAAAAGGAAACATATTTATCTTTAGTTCCATTTTGTTACCTCATGAATCACATTCGCAGACCTATGTTAGCTTGTGTCTAGTAAATTAGCATTTTTAACAACTTTTAAATTGTTGTACTTTGTATACAATTTGTTGTTTCCCTGAAGAAGGTTACAGACATTCAATAGCTGAAACATCTCTTTGTTCTGTGGTTTCAGTGATTGAGAATGTGTCCCTTGTTTTAATAATAATACAGGCCCTTAACCAGACTCTTGCGGCACTTCATACTTGATTAGTCCCATACATTCCGTTTGTTTTCACATACTGACTTCTTTTTCAAACTATTAAAACTGTTTGATTATCCCGCGTATGACACAATCATCCCGATTGTATAACAATGTATAAAACTGATTAAAGTGGCAAACGCTTCTTTAATATCTTTGAATGTATTTTATCTAATACACTGCCATAAAATCTGCACAATCTGATTTAGCTATTTGCTTGAAAGTATGACTTCACAATTTGCTTGAAAATGAAAAGTTAAAATTTTTTGGATCTTACCATTACTAGGTCACAAAATAATCTTAGTTTTCAGCTATATAGAAAACCTACTTTTACAGATACCATTACACCGTTATACATAAACAATCACTAACGTCATGGCACATAAAATAAGCAGTTTTCATGCAATGGTTAATCGTCTCCTTATAGTTCCTTTATCCAAAGAAAATTTCAATAAAGAAGTAGATATTATAAAAGCCATATCACAAAATAACGGTTATGATGAAAGCATAATAGACACTTTAATTAAAAAAAAAAAAAAAAAAAAAAAAAAAACAGAAGAAAATTATTTTAAAAGAATTTTATTCCATAGAATAACAAAAACAAAAAATTTCATTTAACAAATTACATTCCGTTTATAACAGATAGGATTAATAATAGGTTAAAAAAACCATGTTTAATGAAGAAAGTTGTGTTAGTGGTTAAAATCACAAGCAGAATTATCACTGTTGCACACCACTATATAAAAATTATTCCGATTAGCGGTTTCAAGCTTCACAGCTCGTCAGATCGAAAATGAAACAAATAACCTGAAAACAAACCCTTCACCCCCCACCCTGCTCACACACAACAAGCTATAATTCAATGTCCCAATATAATGACAATATAAAATTATGGACTAGATACGTTGACGATGTATTAGTAATTTGGGAAGGAAGCATAGAAGAAGTGCATGAGTTTATAAATGAGGTAAATAAAGCTTTACCTTTTTAAATGAGTATAAATAAGGATAAAAACTTACAATTTAAAGAAGAGATAGGAGGTAAGAAAATAAATTACTTAGATTTAAACATAGAAATTAAAGATAATAAGAAACTACAGTTTGGGATATTTAGGAAAGAATCGTATTCGGATATAATTATACCAAGAGAGTCTTATCACCCTTATAGATACAAAATGGCGGCAATCAATTCATTTTGTTATAGAGCTCAGAAGTGTTTAAAAGAGACCGAATCAAAAGATAGGGAGTTAAAAACGATAAAGGGAATTATAAGGAATAATAACTATAACACCAACATAGTGGATAAAGTTATGAAAAGGGTTAACATACAAAAAGCTAAAATAGAACCAGAACAAAAGAATTATGCAGTGTCATTGACATACATAGGTTCACATACTAGAAAAATTATAAAATGTTTTAATAAATACGGAGTAAATATAGCTATTAAAAAATGTGAAACGGTATTTGATAAGATAAGAAATAAAAATATAGAAAAAATCCCAGTATTACAGAAAAGTAGAATTTATAAATTAAAATGTAAATACTGCAATAAAGTGTACCTAGGTGAGACAGGACGAAAATTCGTATGCAGGTTGTCTGACCACAAACATGGAGAAGGTAATAGAATAACGAATTTGTTATATGCAAGACAGTTCATAGAAGACAACCATAAGTTTGTTAATCCTTTGGAAGACTACGAAATTGTAAAAGTAGTAAATAACACAGTTGAAAGGAAGCTTATGGAGGAGTTAGAAATACTGACAGAAAGAGAAAAAGGGTTAGACAATTTAATTAATACTAAAATTAAATTCGATAATGAAGAAATATTTTATAACATAATTAAGAAGTAAATGATAGAGGACAGATAGATAATATTAAGAATTAAATTGCACAGGACTAATTAGATGTTTTTAAAATAAGGGTGTGTGACTGGCCCACATGTGTGGATGAGAAAGACTAGGTTTAAAAGGAACACACACACACACACACACACACACACACACACACACACACACACACACACACACACACACACACACACACACACACACACACACACACACACACACACACACACACACACACACACACACACACACACACACACACACACACACACACACACACACACACAGAAACACAAGGAATTTGCTAGAAAAATATGTAACTGTCCAGATGGTGGGACAGGGCTGAGGATGGAGAAGGGACATTGAATTATAGCTTGTTGTGTGTTAGCAGGGTGGGGTGGGGTGGAGGTGAAGGGTTTGTTTTCAGGTTATTTGTTTCATTTCCGATCTGATGATGAGCTGTGAAGCTTGAAAGCGCTAATCGGAATAATTTTTATATAGTGGTGTGCAACAGTGATAATTCTGCTTATAAAAAACCATGGTCTTAATATGGTATCAGTAAACAAACGTAATCTTTTTTCACTACTAGTCAATAATAAAGAACAAACACACTGGAGAAAAATGGAGTTTATGAAATACACTGTGCAGAATGTGATGCTATTTATATCGGACAATGTGGACGTGCTCTGAAACATCACATTTCTGAACATAAGAAGGGGATTTTAACCAATACAGGTTTTGCAGATCATTGCTTACAACACAATCACTTCATAGATACATAAAACATAACACTACTCCACAACATACAAAAAAGTAAAAAAATGGATTTGTTAGAAATTCTAGAAATTAAAAAAGCAATAAAAAATAACAAAAATTTAACAAATTAACAAACTGAATTCTGTGTATCCCCTTTATTAAAAGCTGTTATTTAGTTTAGTTTATTTTATATTTTGCATTCAGATTATATTTAGTTCAGTTAATTTTATAATTTACATTCAGATTATATTTAGTTTAGTTAATTTTATATTTTGCATTCAGATTATATTTAGTTTAGATAATTTTATATTTTGCATTCCGATTGTATTTAGTTTTTACAGACACCTGACCTTCCCTTGGTTCTTGCTCACCCCTCTCCATCTCAACACCCTCACAGATGTTCCAATGCACGCCCTAAACAGATGGCCGCCACCACCACCTTTACTCACATCCTGTGTTTAGGTTTTTAGTTCATTGGTCTCTTTGACAATGGCTTAGGAGGTCTAAACAGCTGTCAGAGTTAAATAAAATCTGTGAAACGTACCAAGTGTTTTTATATAGTTTACAAAACCTTTGGAAGTGAGATATTTGTTCAATTGTTATTATTGTGCAATGAATAAGTAGTAGGCATATGGAAGTACTTATTCTATTACAGAATCTGTGGAAAGAACATTGTAATGGTCTGCCCATATGAATGTGTAAAAGGTAATTGAAAGAGATATTAGAAAGGCAGTCAATAAGGAGAAAAAAAGCTTCAGGCTTAACGTGGCGAAAGTATATGTAAAAAAATATGGAAAATAGAGGTTGAAGGAGGGAGACTGGGATGACGGCAGGATAAAATCGAAGAAGATGAGCGAGACGAGTGATTCAATTATACAGGGAGGTCTGGGATATTATTTCCGATGGTGATTCTACAGGTACAAGTAAGAGAAAATGTTATATAAATAAGGATCCTCAAGTGCTTTTTCTCGACTCAGTACTAGTTAAAAATTTCGCCCTGATTTCTGTTCCCGAAGGTAAAACAAAGGATTAGGTACTTAAAATTCTGGAACAGAAATTTGGGGCAAAATTAGTGATGTCATACACTCAAGAAGTTTTATGTAATTATTTGGAATTTAACAAAGTTATTGCACACTAAACTTTTTTCTGACTCAAATGTTTGCACTTATCAGCAGGTTTATTAAAAACTATTAAAGTCACAGATATGGAAAACTTATTTTCGTGTATCTCAGGTCAGGCAATATATGGAACCACTAATTTTGCTCCATAATTTATGTTCCAGGTATCTTAATGGTGCAGTACTTTTTCCTCTGATCAGAAGTTAGTGCTAAACTTTTAACGGGCTTAACTCGAAAACAACGCGTTTGCTGAGCTATGTTTATATGACAAGTTCTTCTTACTTTTAGCTGTAAAATCGTCTTCTGAATAGTATTCTTTATTCCAGAACTATTTGTACAGATTGTGACGATTTAGTAGGGTTAAATAGCACAAAATTAAAAAAAACTAAATAATGTTAAACAAATAAATATGTAAACCACCTCCTGTTTCTTCAGCGAGTATTAAATTATAGAGAGACGTAATAAACCAGCAATTTAAAATAAGTAAAAATAATAATTAATAAATTAAGAACTATTTATCGCGCCGGTAAATAACAACACGCGCGGACAAGCACTTCGCTAAGCCAGCGATGCGCCCCAAAAATTAGTTGTAAATCAGACTCCGCAGCGAGAACAGTACAGTTGAAAATGTAGGCAGTAACTACAAAATTATAGAGAATGAAAGAGTATGTCGTTCACTCTCTTAGTTTCTTTAAGCTAATGCTTAGTAAAGCTGATAGCAAATATTAGCAGTAATTTCAATATGTTTAACATCTTTGATACGTTTTAAGTGTGTGTTTATGACATCTCTGCAGTTGATTTAATATCACGTCAACGTGATAGAGATCACAGTATATGTAACAGTTTACTATAAGTAAAAAGGTGCGGTAAACCGAAGTAAGTGAGTTCAAGTGAAAGTTTCCCACCACAGCCAGCACCAGAATCTCATAAACCTTGGAAAAAGAGAAAACCACACCTTCCATTATTACACCTTCTTCAGTCTCCAGAATAGACCAGAAGCCGCTGAGCCACCATTTACTACAGACAACCCCGATTCGCCGAGGATGCTACATACAGGTGACCCAGAAGTCAAACTTCTGTAGTTCAGAAATCACTTAATAAAAATATGAAAGACAATTGACACCAAAATAATATTAATATCATAATACAAAAGACTGGCTGAATTAAATTACCAATGTAACTTTGTAATAAACAATATGATGTATTTAGCTTTAATGACTATAACATGCTAATATTAATAAGTCCATTCTTCAAATGGCAGGAAAAGTAAATCGTTTAACTTTAATATAAAGAAAGGATATATCTCGGATCCGAGGGTATGAATTACCAAAGTTTTATAAATAATTAACCAAGTTGATTAATGAATACATTATGCAGTTATTACATTTTTTATAGTTAACTAATCAGTTGAACGAAATAGAGTAAATGAAAAGTAGGTTAAGTATATATATTGTAACGTCTCTCGTCTATCTTTCCCAACGGCGAGTATCGTTTTGTTGATTACTTATTGTTTATATTTACTAATGTTCAAAGCAGTTGAATTTGATGTTTACCAAGAAAACTGAAATCGAGTGTGTGTGATTTGGGAGAGATTAATGAAGTTGTTTAATCTTAGTTAGGAGAGAGAGGAGGACCAAAGATATTACCTCCGGAGTATACAATTACTTATTTTAAATATTCGCTGTTCATAAGACCAGCTGATTTTGACATCTGCCTCAAAATGTTAGGTTAAACAAACACCAATGTTCGGTGATACTCCCCGGCGGTTCGTCCTCTTCTTGGCTTCCTGAAAATCTGTAACAACTACCCTCTACAAGAAAGAATACACGTTTTATTATTTATAATAAAATATTCAGAGTATTTATTTATGTAATACACTGATTTTTCTCTTCTCCCAGTACAAAAATATTATAATCGATTTTTTCTGTCAACAATACATTTGAACGATTTAATTAGGTAAACATTGGAATTATAACAAATTACTTTTTTATCCTTGATTAAACATTAAACAATAAAGAATTCATTTATTAATTTCCCCAGGGTTAAGGGTAAGTTCTTTGTGTTATGAGACGGTCAGAAATGAATAATTATATACTAGGCTTTACAAGAGAAAAATAATAAATTTCTAATTTTTTTTGGTTTTTTCGTAGTATGTAGTTCCGGGTTTCTCTGCGAGAGTACAGGTTATGTCTTTATTATACCCATGAAATCAGTTACTAAATATTGGAACTGCACAAAGATTCAATATGAGGATTTCTTGGTTAACAATTATTAATAAAGTTTATTTTACCTCTTTTCTCGAAGTGTTTACTTGGATGGTGCCGTCTCTAGTGTTGAAGTTATAGTTGTTTTGTAATTTCGTTGAATTTTTATAAGATACAATCTCACCAAAATCTCGACGTGCCATCCGACTAGGCCTGATCTGGTAGCTGGGTATTTCAAATTTTCATCGAATAAAGGACGTTAAAGTTGATATTTGAAGGAGTTCTAACATAAGGTGGATACTACTAGTTAATTTTTATTCAATTGAGCACTGTTTCCAAAAGTTTTCATAAGGTTTTATTAAATTTTTGATGGCATTCCACTTTTTCTCAAACGAACGGTTTTCAATCGTTTTAACAATTAATTCATATCTTGTTAGGTGGTTACTGTTAGTAACCAATAATTTTTATATCATTTTTTATTGGTGCATCTATATACTTTTGAGTATATAGGCTGTTTTTAATTATTATAAATTTATTTCTTATTTATAGAAAAATAATCCTTTTTAACTTTGGTTTATTATCCAATTTGATTTATATAAGGTTTTTCCTTTTATTTCCTCTTAACTTTATATATAGGTCTTTAATATTTTTATTTCCTTTAATTGTATTTATATATTATTTATTAATTTCTTATAGTATCCTTACTCTAAACTATTTTCTTCTGCCATTTCACTCATACAGTATTATTTTATTTTTATTATTATTTTATATTTAACCCTTTTATTTTTAACCATTTTATATTTAACCCTTTTATATTTAACCCTGGGTTATCTTATATTCAAACATAATTATTCTATTAAATATAAAATTAAACCTAAGTACAAAATCTTAGTGGCCTACACAATACAAATTATACAATATTCAAACAAAACACATAATTGGTCAGTAGCATATAGTCTACTATTATAACCAATTGTTTCTCCATCTACAGCATAAGTCTGTGAGATGCTCCTTTTAAGATCACTTATTTTCTCACTGGGTACACTATAACTCACTTTGTACACTTTATATCAATTAAGTATAGTTTATAATGTTTTATGATATAAAGTAATCTAGAGCTAGGTATATTATACCCATTTCTGACCTTTATAGTGGGGTGATTAAGTTATCATTTTTGGGACTGGGTTATGTAACGTTACAATATGTATGTTTTAACTATACAAATCACAAGCCTAATTAATTTTTAATAACAAAACAGTAACTCATTTTCTTTTATGCTAATTACCAGGTATGTAAATAAAGAGATGTCATGGACGTAAACATGCGTGAATTAATTTGGCAACACGAATCTAATATTCCTTAATTCACAGGTTCCAGTTAAGTGTTTTGTTACGTTGTATTTTTTAATTAAATATATATATTTTGTGAATATTATGGCAGCCTGTTTAATTGACCGACGTCAATTAACCGGGCTCCCGAGGTTATAATGGCGATAGTATACAGAAGTTATAAAAGATAGTATACAGCCGTTATAAGATGCGCCACTCTGCTATGCTAAGTAATTGCTATGGTAAATGCTAATTGCTTTTAATGCTATGGTAATAAATAAAAGACTAATTGGAGTTACTGCAATAAAGAAATAAAAAAAGGCCATATAAAAAGCTTAATAATAAAAATAAATTTTATAAGAAAGAATAATAAGAAAGTAAAGTAGTAAAAGAGTAAATAACACAAGAATAGCAATAATATATTAGTACAAAAGATTTGCAATTATTATTAAGAAAAATAATATATGTAATGATAATTTAATTCTGTAAACCCATGTTGAAGCGTGCACAGATTGTCACCCCCCCAAAGTAAGCGTGAGAGCAAGAACAAACAGGAAATATATTAACGTGTTATAAACTGTATAAACTATGCCCATTGTTATAAGCGTATGTGCAACAACGCGTAATTTCTCCCCTTGCATAGGAATGTTATCGCCTAACAACAGTAGTCATAATATGTCATGTCATGTCCTGTGAAACTCTGTGTGAGATCCCCTTCTATATCTACATACGAGCTATTATTCTCTCTGTGAATTGAAAGGTATTTGATTCCACAAAACTAAAGATAGTCATATACAGTGATATAATTAATATAATCAAACTGATGTTGATTAGTATAAGTAGATTACTACAATTAGCACATTAAGACAATGTCTCAATTTAACCCGGATTTGTTATTAAAAGACGAATTATGCTATGAAGCACTTTTACGCGGTTTACCTTATGCAAACATAACGGTCGCAGAATTACGCGAAAACAAGCAAAATATACCTACCCAGTTGGATAGATTAAACGAAATAGAACTTGAAAGCGAAGTAGAAACGTGTTATGCAAAATATAGGGAATTGACGTCAATATCGCAAACCCTCCACGACGAAAAATCACCCGCCGTAATCTTGCGTACCACGCAACGGATAGAGCATTTAACCCGTCGCATAAATAATTTACTAAACTGGCCCGGAGCTACTGTAACACCCCGTGACGTGCAAAAATTTGCAGACGAAGCATTGCAGCAATTACCAACGTAATAAGAAACCTACGTCGTAAATCAGACTCATTTAAAATGGAGGAAATAGAAGAATCTCTTTCTAGATTAAATATCACACCATCTCTATCACCCACCATAGAACAGAGACCCACTACCGTGACTTTCGAATGTCCACAAGTATCAAGTGTAGAACCGAATGCAGATCAGACGCTTAATAGAAATGTGAATACCACACCAACAGCGGAATCCTCACCTCCAAATGCCCAGCGTAGTCTCAAATATAATAATGATTTAATGAGTAATCGTGTGTTACCACCCTCTGCGATAACTAATTCAGTGTCGAGACACCCGAGAATACAATCTCACGTGAACTTTAGTGCTAACCTATACGGAAAGATAACTCATCCCGTAGAAAAGATTTTATCAGAAATCCAATATACCGATGGATTAAGTATTACCAAACTGTTAGCGTTCATAAAACACCTTTTGCAAATCAAAGACTTACAGCAACTGAGCGATAGCCAGATATTGCCAGTCATTATGACTAAATGTAGACCACCATTAAAAGACCGTGTACAGGAGTCAATGAATTTTCAGCATTCCGTAGACCAACTACATTCTGCCTTAATAAGACATTTTATTCCAACGGGAATTTATGAAGAATTGAAACGGAACACAGTATTTAGAGTACAAGGAGCGCACGAGAGACTCGCGCACTATATTTCAGAAATAAGAGAATCTTCGTTATTACTAAAGGTAAATTTGAGCGAACCACAGTTAGTAGAAACGATTCTGGTAGGATTATCCCCAGAAGTGAGATCGCGATTAGTACTGATCAATAGACCCAACACTTTTGCAGAATTAGAACAATGCTGTATCCACTCATCAAACGTATGGTATTCTGACCAAAACAGACGTGCTTTAATTCCTCAGACACAACGCAGAAACGAAACACCACCCCTGGTATCAGAACCGAGAATACACCATGATAGTCAACACTTTAGAACTCCGAAACCTTCACACTACCAACCTGCACAAAATTATCAGCTGAAATCCCAACCGAATATGAGCGACACAGTGAGTAGAGAAAAAAGATGCTACAACTGCGGTAAACAAGGTCGCATTAGTAGGTACTGTAAACAGAAACAGCACTACCAAAAATACTCTCATTCAAAAAAACATGTAAGGCAGGGAGTGCCGAAATCCTGTGTCTCCCGCCGCGTTGTAAGAGTAGGTAAAACCGAGAAGTACAAAACCGAAAAAAAAAATAATAATAAAAAAAAATTAGACCCCTACGTAGAAAGATTTGTCAATAGATGCAACTCAATTACTACATGCAAATCCAGTGTGTGTCAATTACCATATATACAAGTAGACTTTGGCATTACGAAAATACTAGGATTAATTGATTCCGGATCAACACGGAGCTTAATTAGCCAACAGTTAGCCGAAACATTAGCCAAACACCACCTTGTTAAACGTAGTTAACCGGTGAATATGAAATGCGCTACCGCTAATAACCAAAAATTACCAATAAAACTCAGCGTTACTATCAAACTAAAAATTAAAAATTTAACATGGTATTTTCCAGTATTAGTATCTGAAGAATTAGGACCAAACTTAATATTAGGAGCGGACTTCATCAGTAAAACAGGTATAATTCTTGACATGTACGATAAGAAGTATTATTTTAGATTCGACCGTACCCAAAAATATAATTTTGACTTCGAAGTAAATAACAGTAAAGGTACAGAAACACCCGCCACGCACGTAGTACACCACGAACCTGCACTAGATCATTTAGAGAGTAAAGATAAAAAAAAAATACAAAATCTAATAAAAGAATTTTCCACCGTTCTAACCCCAAAGTTAGGTTTAACGCATCTAATAGAGTACAAGATCAACCTGAACGACAATAAAGTAATCCGACTGCATCCATATAAGTTATCTCCTCCAAAAATGGAAATCATGAGAAATCAAATCAATAAATTGTTAGAACAACAAGTTATAGAACCTTCCACTTCACCGTATTCATCACCCGCGTTCTTAGTACCCAAAGGCACTGATAAACATAGATTAGTCGTTGACTATAGACAATTAAATAAAAAGATAGAATTCGAGTCCATACCGCTCCCCGACATCCACAGCGCCTTCCACTATTTTACAAAAGCTAAAGTTTTCACCATAATGGATCTCAATCAAGCATTCCACCAAATACCATTATCGGAAGAATCCAAACATCTAACCGCCTTCGCAGTCCCGTTCAACCTGTACCAATTTACAAGAGTACCCTTTGGAGTCTCCCAAGGAAGTTCTGTTTGTAGTCGATTGTTAGAAAAAATATTCCACGACGTAAAATTTAAATTCGTATACCACTACCTAGATGACATAGTAATTTACAGCGAATCCATGGAACAACATCTTCATCATTTACGCGAAATCTTATCCCGACTAAAGAAAGCCGGATTAACCGTAAACCCAAGTAAAGTAAATTTTGCCGTTAACCAATTCTCATTTTTAGGTCACATAGTATCTGCCGACGGAAAGATAAGCATAGACCCAGAACGCACCCGTGCAATCAGAGAATTTTTACCACCACGTGATACGAAAGGAATAGCCCGATTTTTGGGAATGATAAATTACTTCCACAAGTATATTCCACACCTAGCTGATATAGCAGCACCCTTAAATGCGTTAAGAAAAAAAGGAGTAAAATTTGAATGGACCCCTCAACATCAAACAGCATTCGACAACCTGAAAGAAAGTATAATACAACCTCCAGTATTACAACTGGCCGATTTCACGAAACCATTTATCGTACAGACAGATAGTTCAAGTGTAGCCGTAGGAGCAGTCATATATCAGGAAGTAGATAATTCTAGATTACCGATCAGTTATGCCTCGCGAACCCTAACCGATCAGGAAAAGAAATTCTCCGCATACGAATTAGAATGTTTAGCCGTAGTATTCGCATTCGAGAAATTCAAGCCATTTTTAGAACATAAAGAATTTCTGTTAGAAACGGATAATCAAGCTTTATCATGGTTATTAAATAACCCTAAACAGTTAGGTCGTATCGGAAGATGGGTATTGAGATTAAATTGTTACAAGTTTAAAGTACAACACATTCGTGGCACCCAAAATGTAGTAGCCGATACA
The DNA here is from genome assembly GCA_034769895.1 of Magicicada septendecula. Classification (NCBI taxonomy): domain Eukaryota; kingdom Metazoa; phylum Arthropoda; class Insecta; order Hemiptera; family Cicadidae; genus Magicicada; species Magicicada septendecula. The sequence goes on from CM068371.1 coordinate 63,751,455, forward strand.
CTATCCCGTATGTTCCAGCAGCCGAGAAAGGAATCCGAACATAATGAAAGAGGTGAAACATCAATAATAAATACCCTAATAACTGAATTCCCACTGGCATTTACTGACATAGCCCAGTATCAACAACAAGATCCTTCCTTAAGTAAAATAATAGAACAGATCAATAAAGGAAATACTTCAGATAAATATATATTGAGTAAGAGAGTATTATGTTATAAACTAGCAAATGGAAAATCCTTGAGAATAATTGCCCCGGACATTATTAAACCAATGCTTATGCAATACTACCACGCATCCACCATTGGAGCTCATATGGGTATTAATAAAACCATACATCGTATTAGAAAAGAATATCATTGGGGAAATATGAACAGCGAGATAGCTAAGTTCGTAAAAGAGTGTAAATTGTGTGCACTCAGCAAACCCGCGAGAAACAGCCACATTGGTAAATTAATCTCCGAGACTCCCACGACACCCTTTTCAAAAATTTACATAGACTTTTCTGGCCCTCATCCATGTTCAAAATCCGGTAACACCATGCTACTCATTTGCGTAGATTCATTTACCAAATTCGTCTGGATGTATCCCATGCGACGAGCATTAGCATCTACCACAGTGAAAATTTTACAAGAGAGATCATTTAAAGACTTTGGTATACCAGTACACCTAGTATCAGATAACGGACCCCAGTTTAAGTCCAAAGAATTCAAGGACATGTGTTTCAGACTAGGCATAGACCATATAACTGTTACAGAGTACCGTCCACAAGGTAATATCGCTGAAAGGTATTTGCGAAACTTAAAATCCGCCTTAATAGCCTATCATGCAAACGACCAGACATCATGGGACCAGAACCTATCCTGGATCCAATTTGCTTTCAACTCAGCATATCACGAAGGACATAAATCTACACCCTTTGATTTGTTGTACAAATATAAACCAAATCACCCATTATCCACAAAGTGGAAAATACATGAATTGCTACCCAGCGAAATCAGTGTTAAAAATATAAAAAAAAATATGGAACGAAGCTCGCGCAAATCTGAGAGTAAACTTAAGAAAATCGCGAAAATATCACGAGCGTGATAGTAAAGAAATTAAGTATCAAGTCGGAGACTTAGTGATGTACCAAACTCATCCGACGAGTATTGCAGTTGATAAGACCACCTCCAAGCTATCTTACCGATGGTGTGGCCCTTACAGGATTCACAAATATTTAACGCCTGTAACCGTAGCACTGTATGACCCCACTACGGATAATTATGTACGAAGAAGTCATGTTTCCCAGATAAAATATTATCACGGAAATTGTTCTGCTAGTGAGCAAAGAAAGAAATGAAGTAAAAAAACAATAAATGTACTACGAAGTATATTTCCTATATTGTAATTAAGTCACTGTAAACCATACTTAATTACAAAATCGTAAGGTATGAATAAGAATGAGGCCTGATCAACCTTAGATCCTATTCACCAAAAGTAAATAAAAGCGATATGTAAAGTCAACTGACAAATAAAGGTAACGTTACCACAGAAAAATACAGTACTAAGATAAAATTGTCGACGAACAATTAAAAAAGGAAAGGAAACGCAGTAAGTATGAAAAACATACTCTGTGTAGAATAACTCCACTAAACGAGTTAGAAAAGCTAAACAAAAAAAACCGGTAGTAGTATTAAGTAGTAGAATTAAGATAAATTTTAGAGATAGTATAGTATTGTATCTTTAAAAAAAAAATATATATATATATTGAATTGATAATGATTCGATTATCACATGAGTGAATCACGAAAAGAGAGAAAGGGTATTTCACACGGAAGCTCGTACCAAATTCCCAGTGTAATTCTTAGGTATTTCCCCGTTGAATACACATCGGTCACCGACCCAGTGTCTTCTTTAAGTGGAGGAGAATGTGACGATTTAATAGGGTTAAATAGCACAAAATAAAAAAAAGGCAAAAATAATATAATCCTAAATGAAACTACATAATTTCCATAATTTCTCTCCCTATGAAATAAATAGAAAACTAAATAATGTTAAACAAATAAATATGTAAACCACCTCCTGTTTCTTCAGCGAGTATTAAATTATAGAGAGACGTAATAAACCAGCAATTTAAAATAAGTAAAAATAATAATTAATAAATTAAGAACTATTTATCGCGCCGGTAAATAACAACACGCGCGGACAAGCACTTCGCTAAGCCAGCGATGCGCCCCAAAAGTTAGTTGTAAATCAGACTCCGCAGCGAGAACAGTACAGTTGAAAATGTAGGCAGTAACTACAAAATTATAGAGAATGAAAGAGTATGTCGTTCACTCTCTTAGTTTCTTTAAGCTAATGCTTAGTAAAGCTGATAGCAAATATTAGCAGTAATTTCAATATGTTTAACATCTTTGATACGTTTTAAGTGTGTGTTTATGACATCTCTGCAGTTGATTTAATATCACGTCAACGTGATAGAGATCACAGTATATGTAACAGTTTAACTATAAGTAAAAAGGTGCGGTAAACCGAAGTAAGTGAGTTCAAGTGAAAGTTTCCCACCACAGCTAGCACCAGAATCTCATAAACCTTGGAAAAAGAGAAAACCACACCTTCCATTATTACACCTTCTTCAGTCTCCAGGATAGACCAGAAGCCGCTGAGCCACCGTTTACTACAGACAACCCCGATTCGCCGAGGATGCTACATACAGGTGACCCAGAAGTCAAACTTCTGTAGTTCAGAAATCACTTAATAAAAATATGAAAGACAATTGACACCAAAATAATATTAATATCATAATACAAAAGACTGGCCGAATTAAATTACCAATGTAACTTTGTAATAAACAATATGATGTATTTAGCTTTAATGACTATAACATGCTAATATTAATAAGTCCATTCTTCAAATGGCAGCAAAAGTAAATCGTTTAACTTTAATATAAAGAAAGGATATATCTCGGATCCGAGGGTATGAATTACCAAAGTTTTATAAATAATTAACCAAGTTGATTAATGAATACATTATGCAGTTATTACATTTTTTATAGTTAACTAATCAGTTGAACGAAATAGAGTAAACGAAAAGTAGGTTAAGTATACATATATATTGTAAAGAGAGTGATATCTAGGTGTTAAGATGCGACGATGATGCCTCACGTTGCGAGCGTCAATTTGTAACAATATGAGAAAATATAGTATTGTGTCGATTACGTGTTTAAATAAGTTCCACGTTGTTATGTGCCAATTTGTAAAGAGACTAATATGTGCCGGTGCTAGCGAAAATGTCCGTCTTATTCAAACCCCACTGTTGTAATCAATTTAGTAACGAACTGCTTGTTAATTATGTGAGGACGTATGTAATAATGTATGATACCAGCTGGAGACGTCAAATTATAAAGAGATCTTGTCTATGAGTGTAATTAGTTATAAGAGACTCCGGTGTAACAAACGCCGAGTAGTACGTTGTAGGTGGCGATTCGTAACAATTAAAATGCTGTTACCTGGTTTAATTAATATGTTATTAACTAATATACCTTGCGGTTGTGACCAGTGAAACCCTCAGAACACAGATTATTAAGTCCACAAACTTAGAATTATATTCCTGAATTTATAATGGTAGTATTCTGTAGACTTAATTTAATTCTCAGTGGTTGTTTAATATGAGCAATATATATGGAGTATTTACTGAATGTAAGTGGTTTTTGTCTCAACCCTAGTCCCTCAACGATAAAAATTTCATTCAAATTTAGTATGGCAAAACCCGTTAGTTCAGCAATCCCCCGCCTCACCAGCTGCAAACTTGGAGCGCTGTTATTATAAATAATTGTGCGTATAGGTTAGTTATTCTGAGTGTTTGTATCAATCTGTTAATAAATTATTACGCCAATTACATATAGTATTTTCTCTGCAATGATTAAAACGTTATCTCATACAACAAATGTACTTTATTTATTTTTCTCTGGTATTTAACCAGTTACGTTGTCTCAGACAAACAATAAGACAATACAATCGACTATCCCAACATGTATCGATTCTTAATTATTCGAATTCTAAAAAGAAAAAAAAAACATATATACTTTGAAAATAATGACAAATAATTCTTATACCAGGGTTCGTGTAGTTCTTTGAACCATTAGTAAGGCCAGGTAAAACGCATAATTAAGGTTGTTCAATTTACAAAAGAATAAAATTATTTACTTAAAATACAATGATATGAAAATAATTTGTTTTTTTACCCAAGCGGCGAAAGCTTCATTAGGCGGTGAATGTTTGTCAACTACGATCAAAATGCAGGTTATATCGTCTTCACCCAGTAAAACTGCTCTGGTCTTCAATGAATGGATGATGATAATCCCATGGGAACTCTGGTGCTTCGAGTCTTCTTTTGCGTCTTCACAATTCTTGGTCCCAACGAACTGGAATTAGGATCTCAGCTTCCGCTGTCAATGAAGGTTATTTCGTCAACCGAATCTTCTGTATTTCCAAATATTTCCGTTAATTCAGGCTTCAACTCTTTATTGGTCTTCAATTTATAGCATGAATTGGTTTGATACCAAATTCAGCGGAATTGTTTAGTGAATGAGGTGAGACGCTTTCAGTTCTTTTTTATTGTATTCATTGATAATTTATAGGGTGATTTAATTTGTATGATTCATTAACATTCCAGTATAATTGTTTTGCAAAATGTTTTTTTTCAATTTGGATATATATTTTCTTTATATTTATTCATATATTTTAAATATATCGGTTCATTTCAACCTAATAGCTTGTAACAATCAGTACCATCTATTCAAAATCAACAAGTTACTAAAAATCAGTTGCCTTAACAACCATGTTTTCTATATATCCTTGAGCCGGCATTATAGAATATTACTACTCCTTTCCAATAAAATACTCCATGCTTGGATTAATATTGAATCACATAAAATTCTCCCCTAACCTTCCTTATTAAACAGTAAATGTTTTACTAGAGTTTCGTTGGACTGGGTTTACTAAAAAGGTATTAATTTCCTTTCACTAATATGGAATTTAGGCCTATAGATTCATTTACAACCATTATAACATTATTTGGTTTTTAACTTAATTTTCTTTTTACCTGACCTACTGTACAATTAATTATTGATTACATAGTTAATTACATGAATTTCAATTTACTGGTGGTTATTTGTGTTTACATTAATCAATTGGTTCTGGAACCCTTTATTAATTTATGACATAATTGTCAGAACTACTTGTTAGACTTGAAACACTGGTCACACTCCTGATCCAGTTTATAAACATTAATTAGAACAACAGTATCTTTCAATTTTATACAATACTGACAACTTAGTACCGTGCCTAACATTGGTAACTATACTGTGCTGTATAAAAACAAATCTAATATAAAATATAAACATAATTATTGAGTAAGTATTATTATCAAACAACATCATTTCATTTTTAACACATTCAACATACAATATAAATATTCTGTAGACCTTAACATGTCACAGTACAAAACAAACATTTCATTACATCCAATCATTCATTGGTCTGGCTCTTTTACATTTAATATTAGTCATTGCCTCCTTTTTACTTGAGGTCCTTCTCAAACATATGAACTATCGAACAACCTTAAGTCAGGGTATGGTCTTTGACCATATTTCATTCAGTCTTTTATGTAACGTTGGGGAACCTCAACTATGTTGCGTTACAATATATATATGTGTATGTTTTAACTATACAAATCACAAGCCTAATTAATTTTTAATAACAAGACAGTAACTCATTTTCTTTTATGCTACTTACCAGGTATGTAAATAAAGAGATGTCATGGACGTAAACATGCGTGATTTAATTTGGCAACACGAATCTAATATTCCTTAATTCACAGGTTCCAGTTAAGTGTTTTGTTACATTGTACTTTTTAATTAAATATATATATTTTGTGAATATTATGGCAGCCTGTTTAATTGACCGACGTCAATTAACCGGGCTCCCGAGGTTATAATGGCGATAGTATACAGAAGTTATAAAAGATAGTATACAGCCGTTATAAGATTTACATCCGGAAAGTAAATAATTGTCATATGTGTTTTAAAATAATAAGTCATGTTTTAATCAATACTGTTTTTATTTCAGACAGAAACATTATATACAGTTAATGTCATTATTAACATTACAAAATATTTATGTGTATTGTTTCTGCAGTACAGATATAGGAAACGTTAGATATGTATTGTTCACGCTTTAGCTTCTTGTACAGTAGGGTGGAACGAAAAAATCAAGTTTGGATTTTTAATTTGTAATAGTGCGGAAAAGTTGCCTTTTGGTGTAGATAAGATAAAAAAAAATATGAAAAATATTGGAGCACGTCTTGAGGTGCCGCAAGGACGATAAATTTTCATAAAATTGCAATTTTCGCTACATTTTTAAGTTTTTTTAAGAAGTTGTCAACATTTTTTTTTTTTCAAATACTGTCAAAAAAGCAGTTTTTATATCAAAAAAGACACACAATTTTTTTTTAACTTTTTGGATTATGTCTTGAGGTGCCGCAAGAGCGGTAAAGTTTTATAAAAACACACTTTTTGTAACTTTTTCAAAGAATTTTACGTGTCTCGATTATGCAATAAAAAGTTTCAAATAGGCGTTTTAATATGAATAGAGGATTATTTTATAGAGGATTGTTTTTTTGATGGAAGAAGAGACAAAACAATTGTTCAAGAAAAGAAAGGAATTAAGTTGTACAAAAAAGTTATTTCAGAAGAGCACGTTTCACTAATAGAGGAACCAAACTCAAAGTTTTTAGGCCACGTAACACCTAAATCTGGCACTGGAAAAGACATAGCAGACAGTATACTGGAGTTTCTTGAAGATAGAGAACACAACGAACAACTTTTGAACTTTACTGCTATTGGGTGTGATGGAACCGTTGTAAACACTGGACATAATAATTGTGTGATTTCTTTGATGGAAAATGAAATAGGAAGACCTTTACAATGGTTAGTTTGTTTGTTCCATGGAAATGAGCTACCTTTGCGACATCTTTTTTGTCATTTAGATGGTAAAACGAAGGGACCCAATGAGTTTAAAGGCGAAATAGGTCAGCAGCTGGAAATCTGTGCTAATCTTCCTGTGGTTACTTTTTTGCCAATTGAAAATAACCTTCCTCTTTTGGAGAACATAAATGATTTAAGTGCAGATCAGAAGTATTTATTGGATATGTGTATCGCTGTATCAAGTGGAAATTGCTCACTAGATTTATCTTTAAGAAACCCTGGAAGACTTGCTCACTCCAGGTGGCTTACATTAGCAAACCGTATACTTAGATTGTATGTGGCAACTGAAAATCCAACTGAAAACCTTAAGACTCTGGCTGAATACATTGTGAAAGTGTATGCACCTGTGTGGTTTAACATTAAGTTAAAACCTTCATGTACTTATGGTTCCAAACATCTGTTTAAGATTATCTCGTATTCACGCTATCTCTCTGATGATTTCAAGAACGTTCTAGACCCGGTTATTCAAAGAAATGGGTACTTTGCTGCTGCAGAAAATCTCCTTTTGTCCATGCTATGTGATGAGCGCAAAAATGTAAGAGAACTTGGTTTACGACGTGTTTTAAAAGCAAGAACAGAAAGTAGAGGCGGAGTCAGGAAGTTTAAAGTTCCAAAGATAAACTTTGACGCAAAGGATTACATTTACATGATCTCATGGGCTAAAAATGACGTAACTGAACCCCCCTTGGTAAAACATGTTTCCATTGACTCTCTTAAAGACTTTATACGGAAGACATCTGAAGCTCAACCAAATAGTAAAGTGGACCCGCTTATCGACTTTCCCCGGCTTCCTTGTCACACGCAAGCTGTAGAAAGAGCTGTGAAACTGGTGACCGAATCGGCTCAAAATGTCTGTGGTTCATTCGCAAGAGAAGGATATATAAGAGCAAAAATTGACTCACGTGAGAACATGCCAAAATTTGATACAAAAAAACAGTTTAATGTGTCAGTGAAGTAGAAACAAACATTTTACAGCTGTAACATTTGTAATTATTAAGGGTTTTTTAAATCATAAAAAATGAACTTTCAATGTCTTTAAAAGTGTATTATGATATTTTTTTACGTGTGCTCTAATAAAAAAAATATATAATTGATTTGACGAGCTTTTATTTCAACCTTATTTACTACTATTTGTAACAACCAAAATGTTCGCAAAAGTTTCAAAATTAGCAAAAATACAAACTTTTTGACATTAAAAAATATTTTTTTATTATTATTATATTTTGTAATTAATAATTTTTTCTAATTCTAATGCTTATATATGTATTTACAACTATATTTTATAACATTATATGTACGAGGAAACCATAAAAAATAATTTATCAAAGTTTATAATTTTTCAATTTTTTTACAAACTTTAAGCTCTTTGCGGCACCTCAAGATGTTGTAGTATAGCAACCAAATTTTTTTTTCTTCTTTTTGAACCTAAAAGGCAACTTTTCCCCACTATTACAAAACTAAAAAAAAAAAAATTAAAAAAAGGCCATTTTCGTTCCACCCTATTGTACAGGCTCGGTGCACTTTGATCGCTGCATATAAACCTTCTCCAACTGCTCGTACAGTCAGTTCATTAACCTTAGGCAAATGTGAAACGTATTAATTAACACACATAAATAGGATTACGTATACTTACTATTTTCAATGTCTCCTCAGATTAAATTTTACGATTAACTATTACGCAACAGTAAACGGTTAACGATGGTATAGTGAGATTTCTAAATTCATCACAAAATGTCCGGTTGCTTATTAATCTCTGTATTTATGTTATAATCACGAGTCCAATCTGTGTGTGTGCGTGTGCGCGCGCGCGCGCGCGAAGTCTGATCCGTTACATCCTATGCAAGGGTTTACTGATACACAACTTACTTTGTAAATAACGACATTGTGAAGTGTTAAGGACACATTAAAATGAGTTGACCTATTATCGTTAAGTAGTGTCAGTTTGCTTACCTGAGTGCCGGGGGGAGTGTCTAGTATTGAGCCGCTCATCACCCATGACGTCACAACAATTTTTAAACTTTCCAAAACTGACAACCGAAAAATAAATTTCAAAAAACCACAACTTACCTTGATGACCGGCTCACCATTTCACTGAACTAGGAGAGGCCTCCTAGTGGAAGAATATCCGCATGCTGGATAACCTTTGGGTAATTGGAGGAATGAGGTGACCTCAGTTTTAAACTTCAAAAATTAACACAAGTTTATTGAGGCTATCATATAGTGTTTTGTTACAATGAAATCTCATAAAATCAGGTTGTGAGGTTATTCCATTAAAATCTATAAGTAGGTGAAATATTCACTATATTACATGACACTCCAATTTAAAATTTCAAAAAATATTCAAAATTTAATATGTAACCTTATTTGATGAGAAATATATAAATCTGTAAAACATCTACAAAATATTACATGTTTTCTGAAAATGATTCATAGTGTCCAGGCAGAAGGTATTCTATCAGAATTATAGAAAATAGGTGAATATTCAAAATCCATGGTAGGGTAAACAGAATCTAAAATTTTCAAAACATTCAAATTTAATATTTAAGACAAATTCCAAGAAAAGTATATAAAATATATATCACCTTTAAAAACCCTTACATAGCCTACTGAAATTCTATAAAATATATAAAACATTTAAAATCTCTGACATGCCATACTGAAATTCTATAAAATATATAAAACATTTAAAACCTCTGACATGCCATACTGAAAACTATGCAAAATATATAAAACATTTAAAAAACTCTGACAGGCCATACTGAAAACTATGCAAAATATATAAAACATTTAAAGAACTCTTACAGGCCATACTGAACACTATACAAAATATATAAAACCTTTAACAAGCATTACAGCCACAACGATGCAAACAATTACATTACCCAACAACATGCGCCCTCTGAAATCTAACTCAAACCCTAGAAAAAAGACTCATCTAATCAATAAAGTAACATGCAAAATGAGATAGATAATATATACTTGTGTGGAACTCACAAGTGCATGTGCTCTCCCCCTGCCATAAACCCGTATAAACTGGTGTAGCCCCAAGGCTTACAGATTTCAGAGTGCACAATTATAAATTATATCAATTATAACAATTATAAAAAACATCAGACAATCAGTTACATATATCTCTGCAAACATTATAAATACATAAAGAGAGAAAATTTCCTCTTGTAGAACAGTTCAGACATATTATTTAATAGGTTGGATGCTTCTGAATTACTGTTTTATCACAAGGTAAGGCATTGTTACAACTGGAGGTAGACTGCAACTCTTTTCCCAACCAGATCTACAAGTTCCAATAAACAGGCAGCCACAATACAAGTTCCACACAGACTATAGTAAAAGATGTACTGGCCATTACATGCTCTGGCAATTCAACCCAAGACAAATATCACCCTGAGTCATTCAAAGAGCAATTAAGGAGTTTTGCTTCACTAGGCCAAATGAACGCCCCGGCCGATTCCCAACACATTTTCTTAAGTTTTTGTTTTTTTGTTTTTTTTTTCTTTGTTTTTTTTTTGTAGGTAAGAAAAGTTTTGTCCATAGAATACACGGTCACCGCAAACAGCGGCGAAGCTACTCATCATTAGAGAGAAACATGCGTAGTTACTCAAGTTCTGCAAAAACCGGCATGTTTCAATAGTACATGAGATTACAAGAGTACCAAGAAGTGACAAAACTCCAGTATTAAGAAACTATTGTCCCTCTTTTTTTTTTTTGTAGTGTTAGAGAATCAGCCAGACCCGACCCACAAAATCCCAGGGAAAAATTTAATAATTTTATTTTTCCATACCTGTTCATGGTGCATCAATACCTCACATCACAATACCTGTTCAATACTCACACAATCTATCACATAATTTACATCTTGGTCTTCCCAGATTCACGGATGCCGGCCCCCCGAGAACCCCTAGCACGCTTTTCCCTTAGCCTGACATAATGGTTTCACTCAACGCCGGCATAAAAAAAAGAAAACCACGAAACTTTTCAGCACTCAACAATACAGACCAACACGTGGTGAACAGCTCCTGAATAGAACAGCTGACATCAACCCAAAACTCGAGTCAAGACCAAACTCCACAGCTGATAACTACAGCTGGACGATTTCCAAAGGCGCTCTACAACCCACAACGGAATACAGCAGGCTCACTCTAGCAGCGGGAAAGGAAGATACCCCAGTCCGAAGTTACAGCGACGTCTACTAGATGGCGGGAGCGTAACAAACAGTCGCCGTAACGTCTCCTAGATCGCGAAGAGAACCTGTCCAAAGCGAACTCCCCCAGATACATGAAAATAACGCCCGGAATCCTTAGAACCGCTATTTGCCGTACACCTACGTACGGCACACCCCCACAACAAAAGGAGTCCAACGGGTTGGACGACACTGGGACTGCCACCACCGGAGGAAAAGCGGGGACTGACTTAAAAACAAATAAAAAGATAAAATCCGGCGAAAGTGGAAAACGAAAGGACACCAGAAGGAAGGACAAGGTGTGTGTGGGTGTGTAGCTGGGTGTGTGTAAGTGTAGAAGATACGGGGAGTGTGAGCGGCCGCGGCCTAAAGCAATAGAAAGAAGAAAGGAAAGGAGAGAAGCTAAAATACCGATAAAACGTTTAAAACCCCAATTAACCCCACCTAAAACAATAAAACACTAAAAAAATAAAACCATAAAACACAATCCCTCCAGCGAAGCCCCCCGAAAACCAAACCCGAGGACCCTAACTACTCCTAACTGGGGTGAACAATACCAATTTACCTCTCACGGAAGCTCCATCCGCGCACACGCCTTCAAATGGGACACATGGGCCACCCTCACCTTCATCCCATCCTCCGGATCCACCAGGCTGGCAGTGACGGGCGAGACAAACTCAGAAATCCGGAAGGGTCCCAACCATCTATAGCAGAGCTTGGCAGCGCGACCCTCCACCTTAGAGCTGAGCGGGTGGCTCCTGCAATAAACCAGCTGACCCACCCTAAAAGGGTTGGGAACTCTCCCAGCATTATAGCGACGCCGCACGCGCTCGTGCGATCGGAGCAGGGCTCTCCTCACATCTTTCCACCTGTGAACGACCCCTTCGTTAGGCAAATCCGGGAGAAGATCCTCCAGTTTCCACAAATTACCAAGGGGATGAGCGGGGGAGAAACCAAACATGACCTCAAAAGGCACGGCACGATGGCTTTCATGAAGGGACGAATTGAACGCCATCTGCAACCACTGAAGATTCTGGTCCCACGTATTCTGCTGCTCCGCGTGATAGGCGATAAGAGCGGATCTCAGATTGCGGTTGAATCGCTCTGCGTGGGAAGGTTGCGGGTGGTAGGGGGAAGTGGTTACATGCCGGATGCCGTGCCGGAAACACATGTTTCGGAATTGCCTCGAGATGAATTGCGGGCCATTGTCTGAGACAATGATGGAGGGAAGCCCGAAATGCTGAAAAATACTGGTCTGAAGGGCTACGATGGTATTGGCAGTACTAGCCTGACGCAAGGGAAGTAGCCAGACGTACTTGGAGAAGGCGTCCACACAAACAAGGAGGAACGAATTCCCGGCCTTGCTACGCGGGAAAGGACCCACGTAGTCGACGAAAACCTTCTCCATCGGTCTGCCAGCCACCTCAGAAGACAGCAACCCCAACTTAGTATTCTGAGCGGGCTTGCTCAGACTGCAAAGATGACAACACTTCACCCGGGTGGCGATGTCCCGGTCCATGCCTTTCCAGATGAAGTTCTTTCTGATCGCGGCGATGGTCTTTGAAACACCCAAATGGCCTCCAACCGGGGAATCATGATAATATTGGAAGACCATGGGTATCAGCTTGCTCGGCAGCACTATCTTAGGGACCCGTCCTCTACGTTCCTTGCAGCAGAGGACGCCCTTGGACAGATGATATGGAGCCTTCATCTCGCCTGATTTGATTCTATCGATGATGGGACCCAACACCTCATCATCAAGCTGATGAGGGATAACCTCCGTGAAGGCGAGGGGGAACTCCAGGAGTACGGCGCATGGTTCATTTATTGGCTCCTCACTGGGTAGGTGATACATACGGGACAGAGCGTCGGCAACAACATTTTGGGTCCCCCTTATATGTTGTGCCCGAAACTTAAAAGAAGAGATCTTGACCACCCAGCGGCCAAGTTTACCCAGTTGACGGGGGTGCGCCAGAAGCCACGAGAGAGCCTGATTGTCCGTCTCTAATAGGAACTCAGCGTGTTCCAAATACCTCCTAAACTTGTCAAGGGCGAAGACTACCGCCAAACACTCTAACTCGTATACCGAGGATTTCTTTTCAGGGTTGGTAAGGGTCCTGGATACAAATGCAACTGGCTGCCGAGCACCATCCACCTCCTGAGAGAGCACGGCCCCGATCGCCACAGAGCTGGCGTCGGATTGCACAATGAAAGGCTTCGTGAAATCGGGCATCCGAAGCACGGGCGGCGACAAAATGGACTCCTTTAGGGACTCGAAGGCACGTTGCTGTGCGTCTCCCCACACGAATTTGGCCCCCTTTTTCCTTAAGGAATTTAGGGGAGCCGCAATCTCAGCAGCCCCCGGGATGAACCGCCGGTAAAAATTCACCATGCCCACGAAGCGGGCCACCCCTTTAGCATCCCGTGGAGGAGGAAAATCCCGAATTGCCTGCGTCCTCTCTGGATCAACCGTGACCCCTTTATGAGAGACAAGGTGACCGAGGAAAGAAATTTCCTCCTGGGCAAATTTCACCTTGTCGGGATTTACTGTAAGCCCCGCGCGCCTCAAGCGACACAACACCTCACGGAGATGGTTCATGTGTTCTTCAAGAGTGGAGCTGTAAATGAGCAGATCGTCCAGATAATTAAACACATATTGGAATTTAATGTCGTGGAACACGGAGTCTAATAGACGGGTTAACGTCTGCGCACCAACCGCCAGTCCCATGGGGACTCTCTTGTATTGGTACAAGTTCCACGGCACGCAAAAGGCAGTGAACGGCCGAGAATCCCTGTGTAAGGGAATCTGGTGGTATGCTGAATTCAGGTCGAAAATAGTGAAATATCGGGCCTGCGAAAACCAGTCAAAGGCCGAATGCAGGTCCGGGAGGGGCACCGACTCAACTTCAATATTCTGATTCAATTTTCGATAATCGATGACCAGCCTATGCTTCCCTCCCGGTTTAGGCACCAGGAATGCTGGACTGGCATAGGCCGACGTGGAAGGTTCAATAACCCCCTGGTCCAACAATTCCTGCACCTTCTCACGCAAGATGGTCATCTTAGGCGGAGCGAATTTATACGGGTGCGAACGGACTACCGCCGAGTCGCACAGGCGGATCCGATACTCCAAATTGTGAGTGAGTCCGAGGTTGGCGGTCAGCACCTCGGGGAACTCATCACACAATTTACGGAAAGCAGTTTGTAGAGATGGGCTTAAAGTATTAATGTACGCCGGGGGTTGAAGTACTTCAAGACCTTCCCCCGCTTCATCCCGATATCCCAGAAAGGGGATGCGTACTGCACGGTTGAACTTAAAGAAGCATACGTGCCCCTGGATATCGAGAACCATGCCACTTTTCATAATAAAATCCGCACCCACAATACAGTCCACGCTCAAGTTCGGAGCCACGAGAAACTCCCAAACCCACGAAAAATAGTTTATTTTAAATTTAAAAGCCACCAATATGGAGGTCGGCAAGACCTCCCTCGAGGCCGTCCAACATACCACCGACGAAGGAGTATTCGACCGGATCAAGGACTCCCGGACCAATTGCTGGTAAACACGGTAGGAGATAAGACACCGTGCCGATCCGGGGTCCACCAGGGCCTTAACCCGGCCCTTCCCGACCTCCAGCTCCAAAAATGGACACACGGAGAGACCCGGACGAATCGGCTTGGGGTCGGCCTCCCCGGATGGGTGTCCCGTCTCAACTGCACATAACGGGACCTGGGATGCGACATCGCTACCAAACGTGGGGAGGGACCGGCGTCCCCTCAATCCCCCCCACGCAGGCCGTTTTTTGATGGACGGTTTTCCCGCGAGACCTCCGATCGTTTAAGGGGGCAATTCCGGGCCAAGTGCCCCATCTTCCCACAGGAATAGCAGCGGACTTCCCGCCTCTCAGAGTCGCCACCACGTTGCTCTTTCCAAGGGTGGCCACCACGTTGCTCCCGGGTAGGCCGCTGCTGACCAGATGAGGAACAGGGGACAGGGAATTCGGAACGGCCGGAGCGAGCCTCATCGTTCATCTGGATGGTGCGGGCGAAGACACAAGCCTCGTTAAGATCAGCGAAGCCGCGTGGTCGCTCCAAAAACACCAACCTTGACCTCTCCTGCTGATTAAGGCCCTCCAAGATAACCCGCACCACCTCAGACTCCGACACATCCACCCGCAGCACACGGGCAGCACTTTTGATCGAGTTTATAAATACGTTCAACTGTTCCCCTTGCCCCTGAACTCTGTAGAAAAATCGCTGCCGCATCCGGTCACGCAGCCTCCCGGGGATAAACAGTTCCAACACATCTTTGTGGAACGCCTCAAAATCCCCGCCCGCGCCCAGATGCCAGACCACACGATCCAGCAGGGGCGCCCGACAATACGGGTAAATCAAATTTAACAGGGCAGCGCCGGTCACCCCAGGGACATCAAAAATGCCGAAAACCCCTTCAAGGAATTGGACAAGCTGGTCAGGGTCCAAACCGTCGACCACTGGAAGCCGACGGAGGAGGTCATAAATGGGGTTCGGCAACGATTCATACTTAACACTAGCAGGTGCAGCACCCAACCCTCGAGGCACTTCCACATGCTCCCCCTGAAATCATTGGGGGCGACTGCCCGCCGAAATAGACGGACGTTCCTCCACCAGAGCGCTACAAGGCTCCCCTAGGAGACCCACCCGCTCAGGGGCCACGGTCTGGCGCATGGGCATCTCCTTCAGGTTACTAGGGCTTTCGGGAGCCTCCCCAGGTAGACTAATCTTTGACTGGAGGGCCGACGCCGTCCGCCTACCCTCCTCCTCCAGATCATCCTGCAAAAGCAAATTACTCAGGCGGGCGGACAAGTGGTGCATCCTTTGGGTCACCCGCTGCCAAACACGGGTGGAACTCCCCATATATTCCGAGTCCTCCATCAGGGTGGAGAACTCGGTCCACTTGTCCTCACACACGGCCAGCTCCTCCTCCAAATCCTCGATTTCGACCCTCCGGGTGGGAGCGTCACCCACCAGCAGTTCCCGCAGTTGACGCCGCAAGGACGCCACGTCCCTCTGGGGAACCCCACCCCGCAAACGTATCTCGAAAAGGAGTTCGTCCTTTGTGAAATATTCGGGCACCAGACCGCGGCCTTCACGACTCCTACTCTGCCCCTGCTCCGCCATAGTATCCAACAACAAGAAACTGAATTTAACAAGAGCTGACAATCAAGGTGCCACAGGGTCCCCGACCCGGCACCGGACCAACAGGGAAGACCAAGATGAAGTGCGATACGACAACAAAGACAACCATGATCACACAAAAACACAAACAAACAAATAAACACTCAAGAACCCCCAAAACCATCAGAAATCACCAGGCAGTGCTCAACCCCCCCCTTAGGGGTCCCGGCCCGGCAACCGCACCCAAAGACCAAGATTTACAACACTGATAAACATCACATACCTAACATAACATATCCCACTAAAATATGGAGGTCACCTCATCCATTTCCAATTTTCGTTTCTGAGGTGGCCAGGACTACGTCCAACCACGCTCTGCTACCATTTGTGAGCCGCTCATCACCCATGACGTCACAACAATTTTTAAACTTTCCAAAACTGACAACCGAAAAATAAATTTCAAAAAACCACAACTTACCTTGATGACCGGCTCACCATTTCACTGAACTAGGAGAGGCCTCCTAGTGGAAGAATATCCGCATGCTGGATAACCTTTGGGTAATTGGAGGAATGAGGTGACCTCAGTTTTAAACTTCAAAAATTAACACAAGTTTATTGAGGCTATCATATAGTGTTTTGTTACAATGAAATCTCATAAAATCAGGTTGTGAGGTTATTCCATTAAAATCTATAAGTAGGTGAAATATTCACTATATTACATGACACTCCAATTTAAAATTTCAAAAAATATTCAAAATTTAATATGTAACCTTATTTGATGAGAAATATATAAATCTGTAAAACATCTACAAAATATTACATGTTTTCTGAAAATGATTCATAGTGTCCAGGCAGAAGGTATTCTATCAGAATTATAGAAAATAGGTGAATATTCAAAATCCATGGTAGGGTAAACAGAATCTAAAATTTTCAAAACATTCAAATTTAATATTTAAGACAAATTCCAAGAAAAGTATATAAAATATATATCACCTTTAAAAACCCTTACATAGCCTACTGAAATTCTATAAAATATATAAAACATTTAAAATCTCTGACATGCCATACTGAAATTCTATAAAATATATAAAACATTTAAAACCTCTGACATGCCATACTGAAAACTATGCAAAATATATAAAACATTTAAAAAACTCTGACAGGCCATACTGAAAACTATGCAAAATATATAAAACATTTAAAGAACTCTTACAGGCCATACTGAACACTATACAAAATATATAAAACCTTTAACAAGCATTACAGCCACAACGATGCAAACAATTACATTACCCAACAACATGCGCCCTCTGAAATCTAACTCAAACCCTAGAAAAAAGACTCATCTAATCAATAAAGTAACATGCAAAATGAGATAGATAATATATACTTGTGTGGAACTCACAAGTGCATGTGCTCTCCCCCTGCCATAAACCCGTATAAACTGGTGTAGCCCCAAGGCTTACAGATTTCAGAGTGCACAATTATAAATTATATCAATTATAACAATTATAAAAAACATCAGACAATCAGTTACATATATCTCTGCAAACATTATAAATACATAAAGAGAGAAAATTTCCTCTTGTAGAACAGTTCAGACATATTATTTAATAGGTTGGATGCTTCTGAATTACTGTTTTATCACAAGGTAAGGCATTGTTACAACTGGAGGTAGACTGCAACTCTTTTCCCAACCAGATCTACAAGTTCCAATAAACAGGCAGCCACAATACAAGTTTCACACAGACTATAGTAAAAGATGTACTGGCCATTACATGCTCTGGCAATTCAACCCAAGACAAATATCACCCTGAGTCATTCAAAGAGCAATTAAGGAGTTTTGCTTCACTAGGCCAAATGAACGCCCCGGCCGATTCCCAACACATTTTCTTAAGTTTTTGTTTTTTTGTTTTTTTTTCTTTGTTTTTTTTTTGTAGGTAAGAAAAGTTTTGTCCATAGAATACACGGTCACCGCAAACAGCGGCGAAGCTACTCATCATTAGAGAGAAACATGCGTAGTTACTCAAGTTCTGCAAAAACCGGCATGTTTCAATAGTACATGAGATTACAAGAGTACCAAGAAGTGACAAAACTCCAGTATTAAGAAACTATTGTCCCTCTTTTTTTTTTTTGTAGTGTTAGAGAATCAGCCAGACCCGACCCACAAAATCCCAGGGAAAAATTTAATAATTTTATTTTTCCATACCTGTTCATGGTGCATCAATACCTCACATCACAATACCTGTTCAATACTCACACAATCTATCACATAATTTACATCTTGGTCTTCCCAGATTCACGGATGCCGGCCCCCCGAGAACCCCTAGCACGCTTTTCCCTTAGCCTGACATAATGGTTTCACTCAACGCCGGCATAAAAAAAAGAAAACCACGAAACTTTTCAGCACTCAACAATACAGACCAACACGTGGTGAACAGCTCCTGAATAGAACAGCTGACATCAACCCAAAACTCGAGTCAAGACCAAACTCCACAGCTGATAACTACAGCTGGACGATTTCCAAAGGCGCTCTACAACCCACAACGGAATACAGCAGGCTCACTCTAGCAGCGGGAAAGGAAGATACCCCAGTCCGAAGTTACAGCGACGTCTACTAGATGGCGGGAGCGTAACAAACAGTCGCCGTAACGTCTCCTAGATCGCGAAGAGAACCTGTCCAAAGCGAACTCCCCCAGATACATGAAAATAACGCCCGGAATCCTTAGAACCGCTATTTGCCGTACACCTACGTACGGCACAGTATGTAACGAACTGCATTGGCTATGTGCGGAATACTGTCGTAACTTAGTTTCTGTTCCCATCCTCCTGTGTCCAGGAATTCCGTTTTCACAGCACCGGGACAAAGATGCTGTGCAGGCAAACAAACGAAAAATATATTCTTTTACGGTACAGCCTGAAATGTCCCCACTAAAAGCAGTACATTTTACACTAAGCTGTTGACAATGACAACAGTCTCAGATTAAGTACTTACCGTGACCTTGATCTTCGACTTGTCGTTGACCAGATCCCGGAGAAAGTGCCTCCGTCAGGACTTGACGGCCACTTTGGTGGCGCTGTAGACACCCGTACCTGGATGTCCGCCGATCCTGTGTGCCGCGATACTGAAATCATAAAAATATGTTTACAATCTTCATAATCTGAAGCTATGCGCATTGCGGCATTAAAAAACTAAATAGAAACCAATATTAAGACAAAATGAATTACAGTAGGTAAGATTTTATAATCTGTGTGTGTGTGTGTGGAAAGTTTTTCATTAATTTACATGAAAATATTAAAGTTTTAAAGCCGCATCAGTTTTTTTATCGGCTTCCAGCCTATTGGTCGCTTGGTTGATTTTTACTTCCATATTCCTTAAGGAAATGGAAGTATGGTGATGGCAAAATATCGGTATGGAGAACCATACATGACTTCCATATTCTAAGATTTATATTTAAAATCATTTTCGAAATGAAATATTACCATAGAAACTACTTCTTTCTACTTACTGCTTCAGCCTTAACCACAGTACTGTGGTCACTAACGTATACCACCTCACGTTATCGTACTCGATTTTCACTGATGATGGAAGTCGATGGCATTGCCGAAACGTCTGGTTTTGTAGAAAACATTGGACTACGGCCAAATATCCCGGGAAGGAATTTTAACAAAAACTACTTCTTTGTTGCCGATAACGTTGTACACATATATATAAAAATATGCATAAAATTACTGGCTTGTATAAGTTAATGATTGATCTCCATTAAGTAGTGCTCAAGTCTCCAAAGTTTTAATATTATGATGTTCGTAATTAAAACATCAGAGCAGGTTTAGTGTGAATGAGGGTACACCGTGGACAAACATTTTCAACATTTCCTATTGAGCGTTGCTTAGAGTAAAGCTGCGAATCTACAGTGTATGTTTCACAGAACAAACACGCGAAAAAGAAGGAGCGCTCCGAAGTCACTCATGGACCCTCAGCATCTTGCAGAGGGTTCATTCCCTAAAGACGAAAAGTCTGTCTATGAATCGTTCCTCTGTAAACACGTGCAGTTACACTGCCCAGCGATCCACAGGAAGCAAATTGATGTCCATTGTTTCGGTTTGCACGCGTTATGTTGGTGTGGGTTTCGGCACTTTCCATTTAAAAAGCGTGCAAATGTAAGAAAATAAACATGAGTGAGGCCAGAAATAACGCGAATTTTGTGTGTGTGTGTCTTCCCTGCCTTTTTATTGCTGTAGTCATAATAATAAAATGGAAACGTAAACATTACTTAACTGAGATATGCTTACCTGCCACGAACGATATATTATTTTATACATGTATATTAACTCATACATAATTTACATTAAAATGAAAAAAATTATAATTTTATTGCCTGGCAACAAAATTATTTTATTTTTAACAATTACCATTGTTTGAAAAAGTTTAAATGAATTTTCAAGTACTTCTGTTGTTAAAACGTAAAAGGTTGCAGGTAAACTACGCCTTCCCCTTAACCGATCTTCACCAAAAACAATAGGTCTTGAGAACTCTACAATTTAGGGCTGTATGCAAATAATCTTTTGATTCTGTTTGAATTTGCGGCTGTTATCGTTTGCCATAGGAAATACCCTTGTTAAAACATAAAACGTTACAGGTAAACTACCCCTTTCCCTTAACCGATCTTCACCAAAAACAATATGTCTTGAGAACTCTACAATTCAGGGCTGTATGCGGAATATTATTTGATTCTGTTTGAATTTGCGGCTGTTATCGTTTGCCAAAAAAAAATTTCCCTTGATAAAAAAAACCGTTGCAGATAAACTACCCCTTTCCCTCAACCGATCTTCACCAAAAACAATAGGTCGTGAGTACTCTACAAATCAGGGCTGTATGCAAAAAATTATTTGATTCTGTTTGAATTTGCGGCTGTTATCGTTTGCCATAGAAAAAAATCTACAGATAGACAGACAGACACACACACAGACACTTTTCGGAAAACGACTTTTTTCATGTTTTGAGTGTAGTACAATCAGAATCTGCAATAATCTCGAACACGATTTTTTTTGCCATCACCATACTGTACTTCCATTTCCTTAAGGAATATGGAAGTAAAAAAAATCGTGTTCGAGATTATTGCAGATTCTGATTGTACTACACTCAAAACATGAAAAAAAGTCGTTTTTCGAAAAGTGTCTGTGTGTCTATAGATTTTTTTTATATGGCAAACGATAACAGCCGCAAATTCAAACAGAATCAAATAATTTTTTGCATACAGCCCTGATTTGTAGAGTATTCAAGACCTGTTGTTTTTGGTGAAGATCGGTTAAGGGGAAGGGGTAGTTTACCTGCAACGTTTTTTATCAAGGGTAATTTTCTATGACGAACAATAACTGCCGCATATTCAAATAGAATCAAATAATTTTTTGCATACGTCACTGAATTGTAGAGAACTCAAGGCCTTTTGATTTTGATGAAGATCGGTTAAGGGGAAGGGGTAGTTTACCTGCAACCTTTTACGTTTTTACAAGAGTAAAGTACTTGAAATTTCATTTAAACTTTTTCAAACAATGGTAATTGTTAAAAATAAAATAATTTTGTTGCCAGGCAATAAAATTATAATTTTTTCATTTTAATGTAAATCATGTATGAGAGAAAATATATCGTTCGTGGCAGGCAAGCATATCTCAGTTATGTAATGTTTACGTTTCCATTTTATTATTATGACTACCGCAATAAAAATGCAGGGAAGACACACACACACACACACACACACACACACACACACACACACACACACACACACACACACACACACACACACACACACACACACACACACACACACACACACACACACACACACACACACACACACACACACACACACACACACACACACACACGCGCGCGCGCGCACGCACACACACACACACAATTCGCGTTATTTCTGGCCTCATTCATGTTTATTTTCTTACATTTGCACGCTTTTTAAATGGAAAGTGCCGAAACCCATACCAACATAACGCGTGCAAGCCAAAAAAGTGTCCAGCGTGGATAGCGATTTGCTTCCTGTGGATCGCTGGGCAGTGTAACTGCACGTGTTTACAGAGGAACGATTCATAGACAGATTTTTCGTCTTTAGGGAATGAACCCTCTGCAAGATGCTGAGGGTCCATGAGTGACTTCGGAGCGCACCTTCTTTTCCGCGTGTTTGTTCTGTGAAACGTACACTGTAGATTCGCAGCTTTATTGTAAGCAACGCTCAAGAGGAAATGTTGAAAATTTTTGTCCACGGTGTACCCTCATACACACTAAACCTGCTCTGATGTTTTAATTACGGACATCATAATATTAAAACTTGGGAAACTTGAGCACTACTTAATGGAGATCAATCATTAACTTATACAAGCCATTAATTTTATGCATATTATATATATATATATATATATATATATATATATATATATATGTGTACAACGTTATCGGCAACAAAGAAGTAGTTTTTGTTAAAATTCCTTCCCGGGATATTTGGCCGTAGTCCAATGTTTTCTACAAAACCAGACGTTTCGGCAATGCCATCGACTTCCATCATCAGTGAAAATCGAGTACGATAACGTGAGGTGGTATACGTTAGTGACCACAGTACTGTGGTTAAGGCTGAAGCAGTAAGTAGAAAGAAGTAGTTTCTATGGTAATATTTCATTTCGAAAATGATTTTAAATATAAATCTTAGAATATGGAAGTCATGTATGGTTCTCCATACCGATTTTTTCAAACGTTTTTGTTATTTCCGAGGTAATCAGCATCATAGAATCACTGATAGTCATCACATCCAAAGAGCTAAAATTTTACGGCTGGAGTTAACTGTATCAACACTTGAAGCCGCAAGAAGTTTCGAGTACTTCTTCTGCGGTGACTATTGTCAGTTTCGGACTCACCAAGGGCAACTGCCGGAAGAGCAAACCTGGACCATTACGTCACTGAAGATGACTGCCGCAGAAGTAGTCGAATGTCTGCAGACTAGTTTCTAAAGGTTTAGAATACTGTAACACAATATTTTTACTGCGACGATGCGGAGAAGAGATGGAAGCATGTGATGCACAATAATAACCGGAACTTCCAGCTGAGTCACGAATTGTCATGAAGGTCACCCACTGATCGAGAAAATTAAAGTAAACGATTTTAGTGCTGCCAGACTTACCACTGCATTAGTTAGTTAGTTAGTTAGTTACATTGCCGACATCCGACAGTCCTGCGAAATGTTTAACAGCGATCAGAGTGCAAGTGCAAATCCAAACGATTACTGTGTTGAGATGTTGTAATTTTCCAATTTATTAACTCTTATTTTCTATGGTGTATATGAGACCTTATGTGAAAAATAACTTACCTTAAGTGAATATCAATTTACTTTTGCATGTTTTAAATATTCTTGAAAATTTTTACTTTAAATTATACATTTACATAAAAACAATAAAGTTAGGTTAGGTTAGGTCAAGACATGTTATTTTAGTATTGCAACGTTGTTTACTTATGGACGTTACAGGCATTTAATATCTGTACTTTTATTTTTAAACGCGCGATTAAAGCATCTGCAAACAGGAAAACTGAATAGCTTACACAAGTTTATTCATGTTTTTAATCGTTTAATGTGAAGAGTAACGCACCTGCTGACGTTGATAATGTGACCATCGTCAACATTTCTTTCCTTCATAGACTTGAGCGCTTCACGGCAGCATATACCGACGGCGAATACATTTAATCTGAACAATGTCTCCCATGTTTTCATATCACAGTCTGCAAGTATAACAAGAATACGTGTTATGTTTCCGTTATTGTTACCCATACGTTGGTAGCCATTGCAATTTTCTATCCATGTAAATTGTTAAGTGGATGTATTTGAAAAAGCCATTCGTTAACGTTGGTTTCAGCTTAGTACTTAAACGTCCATTGTACAAAACGTCCAATGAAGAAACTGCCTAACTGGACGAAATCAAGTATGTAGTCTAATTGGCAGAACGTCAATTAGTATCAGTGTCCATTACCTTGTTAACGGCGAAACTAGATTTTGTCTGGAATGTATTTTTAGTCGTGAACAGAGTGCAACAGATCAATGTCGTCTATATACCCTGATTAACGAAAGAAAGTGACTGGCGGAGCGGCCGCGCGGCTGCCGAGTTTGTAGTAAAAACATTCCACTTAATAACCTCGTGGAAACGTAAAATACAGGGCTAGAAATCTCTAATGAACTGTATTTTAATCATGAATTAAAGACGTTTTTAACAAACTTTTCTAATTTTTAAAATCTTTTTTCAATTAATTTACATTGAGAGTTAAATAAAAAAATACACGAATTTGAATTAAAAATTTAGGGTTTATCGTTTTTATTACGTAAGAACTCAGAGGTTAAGCATCGGAAAACATTTCTTGTAGAAAAATGGTAGTCCACCTTCTTTAGTACAATATATCAAAAATTGAGATTCCACGAATAATTTAACGACGTTATTAATTTTTTCCAAATGTACTGTTAACTCCGTTATTAATAATTTTTTTCATTGAGTTTTTTCACAGTAAGCATAACAAAATTGTATTCATCAATAAAAAGTGGTATGTAACCTTCAAATATTACGAAATATAACCGCAATCAGTTAATATAGGAAAATTAGAACTAACATCGCTCAACGGCGCGCCATCGAGTCAAGGTACAGTAACAGCCCAAAGAAAGTGGTGCATACGCTCACGGCTCACGCATTGACACAGCCAACTTGCTACGAGTCACCAACCTCTCATATAAATATACAGAGATTTTAGTTATCTGTGTACTTATTTAATCTACTCTATCTACCTGGAGATCTGTCAAAAACTTACATCTGACCAGACTTTTGTGGTTTAGTTGAACTACATGCTTTTTATAACAGGTGGTCTTGAATGATTGTTTATCACTCTTTTGCGGTACGGTATTTATTGTTTTCTTGTTAATAAACTATTTTTGTTTTGTGATCAGCTTTAATACTACTAATTGAAGTGCAATGTAATTACTGGGAAATTGTTAATGCCATTCAAATTTCTCAACAACTAATTATTTAACTATGAAATACAGTTTACAGTTTAAAACTACCGAGCAAAGCTCGGTCTACCAGATATTGCATAATTATAACAGTATTTTACTGTTATAATGTATTGAAATGTAAAAAACAATTAGTAAATTACTTGTTATTAGCATTGACAAATAAATAATAAAGACAGTAAGGTACTTACAAGTATTGTAGTGTTCTTCAGCTTTTATGGAATCCACTCATAAAATATGTGTATAAATATAAAAATACACTATTAAAACACTCTATAAGAAACACTTATTAAAACACTTATAGCTGTGAGTTAGTAGTCTTCAAACGAAGACGGTAGCGCGCGCGCGCGCGCGAATAAAATGGGTCCACTAGGTTCTGACTGTACTTCCGCCGCAGAGCGCCACGCACTGCTCTCTGTGAAATTCACTTTATATATTAATCCATTGTAGTATTCCTATCACGTACAAGGTGTAAGTTGTATATGTCTTCTACACTTAGTTATCTAAAGAGAGCGTCACGCAAATCTCATTCATGTACAACTTTTAACAACTGAGTTAACAGGACATTAGAAAAAAAATTAATAACGTCGTTAATTTTAATCGTAGGAATCTCAATTTTTGATATATTGTACTAAAGAAGGTGGACTACCATTTGTCTACAAGAAATGTTTTTCCGATGCTTAACCTCTGAGTTCTTACGTAATAAAAATGATAAACCCTAAATTTTTAATTCAAATTTGTGTATTTTTTTATTTAACTCTCAATATAAATTAATTGAAAAAAGATTTAAAAAATTAGAAAAGTTTGTTAAAAACGTCTTTAATTGATGATTAAAATACAGTTCATTAGACATTTCTAGCCCTGTATTTTACGTTTCCACGAGGTTATTAAGTGGAATGTTTTTACTACAAACTCGGTCGCCGCGCGGCCGCTCCGCCAGTCACTTTCTTTCGTTAATCAGGGTATAGCAGTGGTATTCAACGTTACAAAAGATGCTAGTAACTCATCACGCATCCACGTCCAAGTTCATCTGGAATGTATAAGATAAGACCAAAGAGACATCCCGATTCTAATAATACAACTTTTGACAGGTGTATGATAAGTTCAGTGAAAAGAAGCTGCCAGGTTAATCCAGGCAAGAAGTACAGCTTGTTTACTGTAACCATGTGTTTATACTTGAATCGGATTAGTTAGATTAGTGGCCGCATCACTAAATCCTCCGTTAGTATAACGTAGTTTGCAATTGATTATTATTTTTTTTTGAAATAGTAAAGTCGTACTGCAATTGGGATAAATACAACTAAAAATAAGATAAATGCTTTTATAATTCTTCGAGTCTGCTAACGAGTTTTAACTTTGTACAGTACTTGCCTCTGTGTTGTATCACTCCCCTTTATTTACATCAGGATCCAGTCTAAGGGTGAACAAGCTGTAGATGCAGTGGTAGAAAATTATCAAGCTTACAAGGATTGTGAAAAAATTGTAGTTTATCAACGATCATTAAGTTATAGGCTAAAACTACAAAACAGAAAGGGAGAAGAGGAAAACGAATGTGTGTAAGGACTGTTGTCATAATTCATAGTGTTTTTAAATGCTAATAGGCAAACACGTAAGTACCGTACCTAATCCAATTACAAATCCCATTCTAATTTACTTTATTCATCCGTGAATCCAAACGGGAATTTATAGACATAAAGTAAATAGACATTATGTGCTGTTTCAATGTCAACCATCAATTGGAGTAATCTAATGTCACCGGACTACAATTAGAAATTACGTCACTGGAAATTATTGTCCTTGGAATTATTGACTGTTTACCTAATGCTGAATTAAAACTACCAGTAATGATATAACACAAGTTTTATTAATAATTTATAGCCAAGCTCATTCGATAGTGTAATGATTATTCGTGTTTAATATTGCTTAGGATGATAGTAGAACGATTGTGTCAGAAATATCAAAATCGTATTTACCTTTGACTAGGGTCGGTGTTCCGATGCCGGCGTTGTTGATCATGATGTCCACGCCACCGAAATTCTTCTTTATCTTATCGAAAGCGGCAACGATTTCACTTTCCTTCGTCACGTCCGTTTTCACGTAGTGGAACTTTCCTTTACTTCCTTTGAGTTCTTCGCTCAGCGCCTGCAATCAGTGAAACCCATTTGTAACCACGCGTATGTAAACCCAACAGATTTACATTTGAATCAATGTAAGTTTATGTACAGTGGGAATTGATAGACTGAGCGCTGGTAATCAGAACGTTTGGGTAAGCCAAACGCATTCTAAGAAAATAGGCCTATACTAAATTTACCTAAAACAAAAAACTGAAATCAGTTTATGTATAAGTGAAAAATAACGCAAAAACTCTCCGAGTAAATGTTATAAAAGCAATGACAAAATGTACGAAATGAAGCAGTATATACGAAATAAAACCAGTACTGGTAGAAACATCAGATGAACGATGGACTATTATTATTATTATGAGGAGATAATGACGATTGTTTGTTCACGGAATAGAAATTGCATAGGCTAATTACCTAACCCAAAGTTAACAGTTATATTAATATTTACTGTATTAAGAACGCAATACGAATATTTGTCTACAAATTTTTTTAATTCAGTCTATGCCTAAAAAAGTGAAAGAAGTGGTAAAATAAAAATTTGTAAAAATTAAAAATGTTTTCATGAATTTGTTCATTACAATAATTAAAACTGTTTAATATTATTACTCTTACAAACTACAAAACTTCTTTAGTTAGAAATGTATTTCCTAAGTAGAGTACATAACTGAGTGTTACCTTTAATCGGTCTTCTATTCTGGTCTTTGCACCCGGTGCATGACTGTAGCATCTGGGTCGAGCCCAATGGCTGCCTGTGGATGTACGTAGTTCTGGTTCTTCGACTGGTGCCTAAAAACAGGAATGGACAACCGCCAACCAGTTAACTGAGAGGTTTTTAATTTTTATTTATTTTTAAAAGTTGAGCAATCAGTGGGCACTGCCGCATGAACGGGTTCAGGTGACAGATGTCACCCGTACCCAGACCCGCGTGCAGACGCCGTGAGGCGTCGGTCGCTCCCCGCGAGGCAGAGAGCCTCCGTGCCAGTGATAGCGCGTAGCAGCGGCATTCAGCGCGGTCGGCATACTAGGAAGGGAGGAAGGAAACAGCGTTGCAGGTAAATTCTGGGGCATGGTCAGATAGTGAATATGCAAAATTAGGTTTTAAGTAGTTTACTTAAAGTTATGGCGGGTCATCGAGAATCGCCCGAGGGCGTTTGACCCGGACAGGGGGAGGTGGTTGCGTGGTGCTAATGGTCCTGAGGTAAGGGAAGGAAGAGGTCTCAGCTGCGGCAAAGAGAGTCGCAGCTAATGACCAGACAAAGGCAGAGAGAGTAGGAACTCGTAGACCTCCTCGAATTACACTGTTTCTAACAAACCAAGGAGATCCCGACAAGGAACGGAGGGTTCTGGATTGGAAACTTTCCAGCCTACGCCTGTTGGTGGCGGAGACAAGTGACCACCAAACAGGTGCCGCACAGGTCAATACAGACCGGAGAAACAACAGATAGAGGGTAACTTTCGTGCGCAGCGCCAGGGGGCTGCGGCACTCGAGGTATGGGTAAAGTTTGGCTCGGACGCCGCGAGCCTTGGAGAGGGTTTCCGTCACGTGGGCGTTGAAGCAAAGACGCCGGTCGAGCCGAACGCCTAGATACTTCACCGACTCTTTGTAGGCGATAGGCCTCCCTTCCAGGGAGAGGGGCTGGCATCGGGAGATGGAGTGTAACCTCGTATTTATATGCGGAAGAGACACTAAACCTTACGTCATTGTCACGTGACCGATACTTATCCCGGAGGACACTTATATATTGTACGTTGCACAACAGGGACGATTGCAGCAATGAGTAATGCAAACCGCTTTGGTTGGACATTTGAGTGTGTTTACTAGTTGTGTTTATCGAATGTCAAACGCTTATCAATCATTACACTTATTGATCACTGTTACAACAATGGTAATAATTAAATCCGTATTATTTGATCCACATAAGTTCATTAAGAATACAATGGTAATGCAACGGGTCGGTTTAAGAGGACCATTTAAAATATTACGTTTCATATTTAATAACGCGGTTTTATAGTTTTCATCTTTTCTGAAGTTTTTTCATGTTACAGGCTCTTTAATTTTTTTATGATTAGTACTTGAAAGATCTTGAGAATTTTTAAGTATTTACATTGTTGTAAACAGTGTATGAGTGTGTTAATTTAGGACCCAATTAATTTACATGAACGAGAAGAAGTGATTAGTGGATAGAACTCAACTTTTATTGGTGGATGGAGGTTTCTTATGCAGAACTCTACTCGTTTTCCATTAGACATCATCAACATTGCTTTATCTTATTGGATTGAAAGTCAAAATGCAAAGTCAGTCGGTTGGAAGCGATTATCGGAAATGTCTGAACTAATTCTATACCCTAAATAAAACTAGAATAGAATGAATCGGAGTAGTGGCAACGGTGTTGCCAAATCGTGCTTTGGCCCTACTACATAAATTGGCTCTAGCACAGACTACTGATTGTCTTATCATGTAGCCAAAGCTGGCAACATGCCAACGGTCGGCTGACGCTGATTGATCGAGAGCCGTTCGCCCTCATTCTGCATACACCAGGAAAAAATCCTATTCTAGTTTTCTTTGGCACACAGTAGAAAGTAACAAACTGAGTTTTATTCTACATAATCTTTAACTTTTTAATGCACAAGTTGACATCATGAAAAGAGAGAATATCTTGTTTCAGTCTGAATGAGGCCAGTTTAAATTTAAGTGATTAATATTTCGAAATCTTCAGGACTACTGGGATGTTAAACGATAGAGGCTCACGTTGTTTGCGGAAGGTGTATATGCCCTTCATTACACTCACAGTGTCTTTAGTACCATTTCTATAACAGTAATCTGTGTAGGCCTGCCTACAGTGTAGATCCTACAGTGGTGTGATTTCATTATTATTACCACATGTGCACTGTGTCGACCCTTTATTTCCCGTCTTTAAGAAGGCTTATTCGCTGTTCTGCGAAGTGTCTGCAGCGCTGGGTTCCAAAGATCTGTTCTTGTAAGGCATAAGTGTGTAAACCACATGAGCCGAGAGCAACTGCAAACTATTGGGTAGTGTCAGGTGAAGTAACTATTCCGACGGCTTTGTCATACGCTACGGTTTTATGGCAATATTTGTACCATTTCTTATTCAACTCACTGAATGGTCACATAAGAGTCATTCAATAAAGTACCAAATTCACAATGTGGCGGTAGTTTCTTTAAAACCACTAAGTCCTGCGTAAATGATTCTTGTTCATGCTGGTATCTGAGCGAGAACTTAAAACTTTCAGCAATTAACGACAGTTTTGTAGTAAACCAACTAATTAATCGTAAGGTTTTGAAAAACGTTTAACCGGAAAACAAGGTTTTTGGAGCACATTAAATGTTTCTAAACCCAGTTAACGGTAATAGCGAATGGCGATGTGTTGCCCTGTACAGAGCGTTCCAAACTTGATGACCGTGGTTCAGCTTAGCTATCAAATTCTCTATTTGCGCCGATTATTGTCACTATGGTGCTGTCATCACTTTCGTGTAACTTTAAAATTACTAAGAACTTAAAGGTTGTATAACCTTCTTATGATTTAAACGTTTTACTGTTACTGAATTTTCTTTTTTTAGACTGTAGGCACGGACCTATTTTATTACTCTATAATTACTTACTAACATTTCTTCCATAGTCCTGAGTAGTAAACTGCGTCCTCTCATGCATCCAGAGATCGGCAAACCACCATTCACAGGATGCTGAAGTATCATCCCTCTTTACCTCTTTTTCGGATAGAAAGTTTTCCTTTTATTCGATAATTTGCAAATTCTGTCGATGGTTTTGGCTTTTCCTCTTCTTCACATAGTTTTGATTGCACTATTGTTATTGGTCTTTCTTTAATATTCTCTGCCCTTCCGGTAGTCTTGATTTTCAGATATTCTTTAATTGTGTGTGCGCGCGTGCATGCATTTCGTTTAGGACAAATTGCTGTGCGAATGTTACTTGTATTGTTATGAGAATCTCACAGATAGCAAACTTTAAATATCGCAATAGATCATTAAACGCCAGAGAATTTTACATAATCACATTCCTATCAAATAGTTGTATGTTATACTCACTATGTCCAACAAATAATTAAATTTTGACTCTTGCAAGACGGCAAGAATATTTTTAAGAGTCGTAGATAGAGAAACTGGCAGGCAATAGCAGATGTAGAATGGCACACCGTCTTAACAAAAATAGAAAACAGAGGAAGAAATTACTATATTATTGCAACTATAAAAGATAACAAATATCTAAAAAGAAATAGGCCCAGAATAACCGCAGAAATAGTAAAGTATAGTGGGAGAAAGTTATTGAGCCGCGTGTATCGACCTATCTGCTTAATTTCAGATTAAGAAATTATCTAGAATAAAGATATAAGGTAGAGTAATAAAATTCCAAAGTATAGGATGGCTTTCGATGATGTCGTTTCCTCAGTTCTCCATGTTGTCGCCTATGTAGCACGATTAGCAATAACTGCCTCGGCCTGAAGATTAACATTCGGAAGTAATTGATATATTGTGTTTTTCCCAAACTGTCTCTGTTCACCGATCACCAATCAGACTGCACCGTCAGTAAGATGGGATTACTTTTGTGTCCACGTTGCCACTGAATTTTCACAATTAGTATTCATCAACCGGAACTTATTGCCTTCAACGGAACCGATCCATTAGCGTGCGAGACATGTAAGCAGCGTAACGACATTGATATGACATAAAAAATTAATTATCATGAAAAGAGTTGCTTTGATGGCGACTTATAAGGGAGAGAGTAATACACGCCCAAAAGTTTCTTCAAATACAGATCAGAGTGGGGCCTATTTACTTATAAGATTACATATCAAGTGGAGCAGAAAATAATAAAGTCTCCTTTTTATAAACCCCGAGTGGTCACTATACACGTGATGTGCGAGCGAGTTGCGAGTTTACGATTTCGTGGACGGACAGGTCATGTGGTGAGAAATGGGAAGAAACAGAGCCAAACACAGGAGAGAGAAATCACATTCGCAACACACACACACACACACACCAGGGGCGGCTGGTGTTAAGGTTGTAAGGTTGCACAACCACCAGTATTTATAGGGCTAACATAACAGTGTAAATATATAATTATAGGCCTACTAAGTGATACAACAAAATTTTGTACGTTAAAACAATCTTATTTTTCCACTGTTACTTTTGAAGCGAACTTATTTTGCTACAGCTGGAAAAATGTCGAAATATAATGTTTAACGCATCACATCACAGACGACTAAGTTGAGCGTTTTGCCGGTAGCTGGTTGCACTCGGTTGGTTGTTTGAGCTCTGCAAGTGCAAACCAGTAATATAAACGCGATCGTTGTGATACGACTTGAACACAGCACAGTGGCAAAACGGTGGTAGGGATGAAATACACGACAGTTGGAAATAGTTCAGCTGGTGCATGGGAGTACTGCAAACCGCCACCGCAAGCGCTGCTGTGCGGTACGGCACAACTTGCGTCTGTGTATGAGCCATAGGTGTTGCGGAGCCTGTAATCTGGCGTCATGATGGGGCGATGACCGAGCCGCGAATCTGGCATGGTGGGGAACTTAGCTGATTATGGTACGAATTTTAACGAATGTTTCTTATGGCACTGTCCATACACGAACACACAAACTCATGAAAGCAAGAGGTACAGTGTATGCACTGTAAATGACATGATTTGCAGTGTTTAATCTGTTTAACAGTATAAAATTCTGTTTGTGTGGATGACATGACCTGCCACTTGTCATCTAAAGTTGTCAAAACTTTCTCTGCGTCCAACAACATACTAGCTTTGTGACGATTTCTTAATACTTGCAATTTTTTCACAAGTTTTCCTTTTTTCATTTTAATTATCAGATCAAAAATTTTATCTCTGAGCAAATGTAATATGGCACAGATTGTTTTATCCAGTCTTTTAATCCGTTTTCCTTTTAGATAACAATATTTTATTAAAATTTTCTATTGACATGTTAGTGTTTATGCCTAAATGAATCTGATAACAGTAGACCCATGATCTGTATTGTTTCTTATTAATATGTTGTTTTATAAAATATTCATAAAATGAATGTGTTTCTTCATCATTAAACAGTCTTTTTAAAACTTCATGGAGCATTTATAAAAAATTAGTGTTCCTAGTCAGTAGTGATACATTTATAATCAGTGGACAACAAAATCCAGGAATTCAAATTACATTAAGGTACTACATGATATTGAAATTTTTATTATTAAATAGAATAATATAATAAATGTTAAAATATGATTACGTTAAGGTAATATTTATTGTTGTTTTGATTGTTCATCATCTTTTTTCACAGCACTAAACTTTATAGAATATTGAAACTTTCAACTTGTGAAACTTACTTGTGTTTTCTTCTCGTACGCGTTTCCGCGTGGTGTTCGCCTTCATCAGCTTTGAGACAGAATGCCATTAACTTGTAACGGTTTTTATTTTGAAAGGTATAGTGGGGGTGGTTCTTTTTAGTAATAGAAACTTAATAATAGAGAAACATTGGGTATTATGGAGAACCACATGTTTTTCTAATCATAACATACCTTTAAAATTTATTGCTTATCTGAAACTCGAACACATGTAAACTTTAATCATGTATATTTTGAAAATATAGGGTTGGGAAATTTTAAGAAAAGCAAAACATTAATTGAAAAAATTTTACAATTTGCAAGGTAACATGAAATAGTTTTTTATTTTAAAAAATATAACAAATCTATATATTAATACGTGAAGAGAAAACTTTGTACCCCTTTTTAAGCATATTGCGCGCACGGAGGAGTGTGAGATTTGGCATAGTTAAATTTTATATGGAGAAGGAGTGCAGAAAGCTAAAATTTATATATAATATGTGTTACAAATACATTAAATTAAATAAAATTGTTGCGGTTTGGAAGCTCTTGAAGAATCGTGAGTTATTCCAAAAACGCTAAGCGGGAAAGGCTGGATTGTATGTTAGGAAGAAATGGACTGTATTGAAGATATTGAACATGCGTTTATTGAAAATTTTGATTGTAGTTACGATCGGCACGTGCGGATGCATTTGGGACAGTAACGCCCGAAAATTAATTTTGAATGAAATCGTGGTCCATTGTAGATGGACGCAGGTAATTGAATTAAACGAAATCTTATGAATGCATGCCAAAAAATATGCAGAAGGCGCGGCTGGAAGAGAAGTGATTTACGAGAGTTGCGCTCGGAGCCTTGTTAGAAACTAAACTAAACTTGCCTGTAGCCGGCTGCAGCGTTTGATAAGCGCGTGACGTCATCCGCGCGTGCCGTATTGCGGCGGTAGACCGCGTACAGCTGATAAACCAGTACAAAGTTTAAACATACTGCCCGCCAAAATCGGGACGATTTTGTACATTAAACATTAACTAGGAACAGTATATTACAAACATTATCAATGTATATATATAAACAATACATAATACACTTAAAGGCTTATACATAAAATTTGTAGAAAACAAAATTCATTAAGCTAGCATTAAGCTTAAGTCAGAACAAAACAGTTTCTGTGCTAGAAAAGGTACAACAAATAAAAAATCATGATAAAAACGAACCTTTACATAACTAAACATGATCTCTCTTGAAGCATACCATGTGGATAAAAAATACATATATTTAAACCTTGACAAACGTAAATAATAATCTTAAATTATATAAGAGAAACCATCTTGATCACTGCTTCATATATAGTAATAGAAATAATAGAAACATAATGTTATCATAATCATATCAAAGTTCAATGGTACATGACATTGAAAAATACAATACACAACATCCATAATAATTGATAGTACATATGAAACACAGTCACTATTGCAGTAATAGCTAGCGGCACGTAAACAATATTACAATGCTTATGATACAATTGACTTGTATGCTCGCCCCGGGGAATGTCCCGGGCGTGGTCCAGGCAATGTGACACGCACACACTTACACACACACACACACACACACACACACACACACACACACACACACACACACACACACACACACACACACACACACACACACACACACCTCGTATGGCACGCATACGATTAGTGTGTAGCCACCGGAAGGGGGCATAATTTGTGGATGGGTCGGCGTAAGATACCTAGCGCGGTGCGAACTTCTGCGACGCGTACTAAGGAATCTTGACCCGGAAAAACATTGGTAATTACCCCACGCTTCCATTCTAGAGGGGGGGAATTGTCATCCAAAATGAGGACAAGCTGTCCGACATTCAAATTCCTTAACGGGGTGCGCCATTTATTGCGCTGCTGCAGCTGGTGCAGATAATCCCTAGACCACCGTTTCCAGATGGTCTGCGTAAATTTTTGGAGCAGAAGCCATCTGCCCAAATGACTATTATTGCCTTGGGTATAGTCGGGTTCCGGAAGTGCCGTCAGTGGAGCACCGACCAAAAAATGAGCAGGTGTTAAGGGTTCAGGGTCTCTAGCATCGTCGGACACCGCGCATAACGGGCGTGAATTAAGGCAAGCCTCAATTTGAGAAAGAAGAGTAGAATATTCCTCAAAATTCAAGATCGTACCGCCTATTACGCGACGTAAATGGAATTTAACACTCCTTACACCACTTTCCCACAAACCACCGAAATGAGGGGCTGAAGGGGGGATAAGGGACCATTTGATGCCGTGGAGACCGCAAAACTCCAGAGAAGATTGCTCAACTTCCTTGGAGGTTAAAAATTTGTACCAATCATGCAACGTGTGGTTGGCACGACGAAAATTCGTGCCATTATCCGAAAATATTTGCGCGGGAATACCTCTGCGCGATATGAACCTTTTTAAAGCCGCTATAAAGGCGTTGGAAGTGAGATCCGACACCAATTCTAAATGGATGGCCCTAGTACACATGCATATAAATAGCGCGATGTATGCCTTGGTCGTGGACTTAGAGCGCTGCCCGCCATGGCGCAAAAGTACAGGACCGGCGTAATCCACGGCCGACTGTGAGAATGGCCTTGAAGGCGTGACCCTTGAAGGGGGTAACTGACCTAGTAGTTGATTCGCGCCTTTAGCCCGGAAACGAAAACAAGTGACACACTTATGTATCGCTGAGCGGATATAGGATTTGTCGTGTATGATCCAATACTTTCGCCTAAGCGAAGCTTGAGTTGATTGCACTCCAGCGTGCAACAAACGGATGTGTTCGTGTTCAATTATTAATCTCGTGAGATGAGAGTGCGGGTGCAAAATTATTTGGTGTTTACTCTCATAGCTAAGTGGGGAGAATTGCAAGCGTCCACCCACTCTTAAAATGCCTGATTCATCCAGGAATGGGTTAAGAGCAAGAATTTTACTACTGCGAGGAAGGCACCGGTGTGCCTCAAGTTCCATAACTTCTACGTCGAAATGCAACTTCTGAGATTGCCGGACAAAAATCAAGAGCGTGTCAGACAATTCTTGAGCCGACAAAAAGGACGTGTCTCTATCAACCACCGCGAGCCTAGAATTGCGAAAAAATCGACGGCAATATGCGAAGACGCGAATAAGCCTCGTAAGTGATGAATAATTTTCAACATAACTATGTGTTGAGGATGCAACAATTAGTGAGGTTTGAACCTGCTTGCGACGTTCCTCCTCAAGGTCGGGAAAAGTACAGGGAGAATTAATGTCGAACGCGCTGACCGGCCATGAAGCCGAATCATGAGCTAACCAGGATGGACCATGCCACCATTGAGTATGACAGTGCAAACTACGAGGGAGGCAACCGCGCGATAAAACGTCGGCAGGGTTGTCATTTGATACTACATGACGCCAAATTCCCCTGCTGCTAACAAGACGCTGTATTTCCGCGACACGGTTGGCCACAAATACCTTCCAGCGGGAAGATTGCTGATGTATCCAGTACAACGCTATCATCGAATCCGAATAAAGATATAGTCCTTCAAAATTGTAATCGATGGCGTTTAAAACCTTGGACGTTAATTGAGCCAACAATAAACAAGCACAAAGTTCAAGTCGTGGTAGCGTTATCTGTTTCAGCGGAGCGACCCTAGATTTAGCACACAACAAGTTTGATGATATGGCGCCGTTCGAATAGACCGCCCGCACATAAATGCAACACGCGTAACCTTTAGCCGAAGCGTCGGCGAATCCGTGCAGCTGTAATGAACTATTTGGTAATTGTTCGAACTCTTAACCGACCTCGTAATCTAAAAATGAGTGTCGGAGACTAATTGAGCGTATAATTCCAACCATTGATTGGGCAATGATCCAGATAGGGGTTCGTCTCAATCTGTGCCCGCCAACCACAACTGTTGCACGAAATGCTTGCAGTAAAATGTGATGGGAGCGATCAATCCTAAAGGATCATAGATCCCGGCGATGATCGACAACACGCTTCTCTTGTTGAAAACGGTTGAATTATCATCACCCCTAACGGTGTATAAAAAGTTATCCCTTTCAACGTTCCATTGGATTCCCAATGTACGCACGTTTTGGCCTTTGCTGAAGTCACGGGTTACTTGGGCGCGAAGGGTCATAATCTTATGGTGGTTAGAGAACCATTTATGTAACGAAAAACCATACCTACTCAACAACCTCACGATCTCGCATTTCATTTCAGCTAAGCCGTTCGGATCATCCGAACCCGTTATGAGATCGTCTACGTAGAAGTCATTTGCTATGGCCTTAGCAGTTGTAGGGTAGTCGGGTTCATTTTCGTAGGCTATCTGAGCCAGACAACGTGTAGCAAGGAAGGAGGCACTAGCAGTGCCGTATGTAACCGTCCTTAGCGCGTAATGTCGCAATTCCTTGTGCGGCGCATCACGCCAAACGATGCGTTGCAGGTTTGAATCCTTGGGATTAACAATGATCTGGCGATACATCTTTTCTATGTCCGCAATAAGTACGTATCGGTGGGTACGGAACCGAACCATTATCGAAAACAGATCCTGCTGGATCGTAGGACCGACCATTAAAGTATCGTTAAGGGACAAATTATTGGTGGTTTTAGCGGAGGCGTCAAATACCACGCGCAATTTAGTGGTTAAGCTAGAGTCTTTGAAGACTGCGTGATGGGGCAGATAAAAGATCTCTGACCTGTCAAGCGACAGATCGTATTCATTAAGCGGCGACATGTGGCCAAGTTTTAGGTAGTCACTCATGAACTCGCTATAATCCTTATAAAGGATAGGGTTCTGCTTGAACTTGAACTCTAACGATTGGAATCTGCGTATGGCTCCGCGGAGAGAATCTCCCAAATGAAATTTATCAGATCTGCGGGGCAGGGATACCACGAATCTCCCATCGCGGTTACGGCTAGTGGTTTCCACGAAATGCCTTTCACACGGCGAGTCCTCAGATCGGGCTTCGCGACTAGAGATCTCCTCCAACTTCCAAAATTCTTTTAGTTGCGAGGAAATCTGATTATCATCCTTACAGACCATAAAGGAAGAAACCGTTTTAGTTATATCGACGTTGAATGGTAAGTCACCGGCCAAAATAAATCCTAACTTGGTTTCCTGAATTATAGGAAAGTGTGGTCCGTAAATTTCATAGGTTCAATTAATTGGAGAAAATATTGAGCGCCGATTAATATATCGACTTGCGCCGAGCAATGTAGATGAGGATCCGCCAAGAATATGCGCTTGGGTAAATTCAAAGAGGCAAGATTGAACGACTCCGCCGGTAAATTATTAGTTATACTGGGTAATACGGCACAATGTACGTTTAACGTGAAGGGTTTATAGCGTGAATGTAGCCTTACATTAGTACTGAAGTCAGCCTGGGAAAGCGAGTTGTTTATACCCGTGATGGGCAGTTGTGATTTAACCAATTGGAGGCCCATTCTGCGGGCGAAATCCATTGTGCAAAAGTTCTCTTGAGAACCGGAATCCAGTAATATCCTAACGGGAAATTTTTTGCCGACTTTATTGGATGTCATACAGACGGCGGTAGATAACAATACCGATTTATTGGTCTGTGATTTCAGTGAACACTGGTTGTTAACAGAAGTTACGTCCCTGTTGGGGACATGAATCGTGGTGTGGTGACGCTTAGAACATTTTTTGCATGAGAATTTTGAGGGACATTTTGAGCTCTCGTGTCCCGAACGGAGGCAGTTTAAGCAAAGTTTGTTTTTTATTAACGCGTTTTTTCTATCAGGGATAGACAGCGATGTAAATTGTAGGCAGTCGCTAAGTCTATGTCCACCGTTACACAGCCTGCATAAATTGTTTCTAATATGTGAGTGGAATGCGCCCTTTGGAGTGCTTATCTGTTTAACTGCCTTGCGATAAGGAGATTTATCGCTTTTGTTCAACCTGCTCGTTGGGCTAGTCACGTTATCGAGATTTTGCAGTAATTTTCTTCGTGAATTTAGAAAATTTATAAAATTATTAAAATCAGGGAATTTATGCTCCGATAAACTCTCTTTCCACAAACGTAAAGTGTAATTATCAAGTTTTTTGGCTAAATAATTTA
Source organism: Magicicada septendecula (assembly GCA_034769895.1). Taxonomy (NCBI): domain Eukaryota; kingdom Metazoa; phylum Arthropoda; class Insecta; order Hemiptera; family Cicadidae; genus Magicicada; species Magicicada septendecula. The sequence goes on from CM068371.1 coordinate 63,791,446, forward strand.
CGACAATAATTTCGAACGTGTTGACTGGCAGTTTGAGATTATTTAAAGCGTTTATATTGGCAGAGATTTGATCAATAAATTGCGATATGCTAACTTGGGATTCTTGTTGAACTAATGGTACGTCCAGGACATTCCACACGTGATGGGCGGAAACAATTAGCTTACTGTCATATCTGTTCCTCAACAGATCGATAGTCACCGTGTAATTCTCATGAGTGATGGGCAACGATTTTATTACGTTAAGCGCCTCGCCATGTAATGACGAGTGCAAATAGTGAAGTTTCTGTATATCCGTCAGATCTGCTCTGACATGAATTAATTCAAGAAAAATATGGTAAGAATGTTGCCACTCAACAATACTACCCTCAAACCGTGGTAATTTTATTGGTTCCAATTGAATGGGGGGTGTTTTAGGCTGTTTACCTTCAGCATTAATTACTGGTTTTTGGTTCATATGCTCAGCTTGCTCCAGCAGGTGTTGCAATTTACATTCTATAGTACAGAGATCGTCCTCCGTTTGTACTCTATCACTCGTTAAAGCAACGTCCGCTTCCTCCGCTTCGATTTGTGTCTGAATCTCGTCATATTTGGTGGATAATTCCATCAAATGACGCAGTTTTATTTTCAGCGCATGAGGATCGCTGTTTAACAAATCGAAGTTATCCGCGAAGGTATTTACTCGGGATATTGAGGCCTTAATTGTGCCTCGTTTTTTTATTAGAGCCCTTACATCGGCCATTATTATAATTTAAAATAAAAAAAAGGAAAAATATTTAGAAAGAAATTGAGCATAGAGCATGTGAACCACAAACTTAATTTTAAATGAGTTTAAATACGTTTCGGTAGCTAGCGATCGTTGTTTTGAACATAAACTTACTCTTCTCTAACTAATCAAGCTTTGTTGGCAGTTTAATTATTGAAATTATGAATCTAAATGGTAACAAAGTATATCTTTATCTTTAAAGTTTTAACTGATAATGAGCTGCCAACCATTTATTAATTTGTATTGTGTAATGAGGTGTTTGTTTATACAAATGTGTTAAAAAATAACCACTAAAGTGAAATATTATTAAACGTCAAATATAAGTAAAGTTTATAGTCACGTGGCCGTCGATCCATTCGTGATGAAGCTGGCTTCGATCCCGTTTGGAGCTGCTACACCTCCTGTCTCTGCTGGTCAGCCGACGCCTCATGTTGTACCCTCCATCAATTAAAGCTGTGGAATCTTTTTTGATGACCTCGCAAATGTTGTCCTGCTTTGTCCCGTCGTCTCTGGTCTACTGCTTGGCCGAATCTTGTCGAGATGACTGCGACGTGATTCAGAACAATGGTGTCGCTCAGGACGAGAATGATGCCCGTAGGGCGTGATTAAATTCAGATCGGTTGGTCCAGAAATGATGCGTATAAGAAATGCTGTCGCTTGTGGACCCAATCATGAGCAATCCGTCCCGTGGTGACCAAAAACGTTTTCGTTTTTGGGCCAAAAATATGAAATCCTGCCCGGTGGGACCAAAATGTTGCGGTTTGGAAGCTCTTGAAGAATCGTGAGTTATTCCAAAAACGCTAAGCGGGAAAGGCTGGATTGTATGTTAGAAAGAAATGGACCGTATTGAAGATATTGAACATGCGTTTATTGAAAATTTTGATTGTAGTTACGATCGGCACGTGCGGATGCATTTGGGACAGTAACGCCCGAAAATTAATTTTGAATGAAATCGTGGTCCATTGTAGATGGACGCAGGTAATTGAATTAAACGAAATCTTATGAATGCATGCCAAAAAATATGCAGAAGCCGCGGCTGGAAGAGAAGTGTTTTACGAGAGTTGCGCTCGGAGCCTTGTTAGAAACTAAACTAAACTTGCCTGTAGCCGGCTGCAGCGTTTGATAAGCGCGTGACGTCATCCGCGCGTGCCGTATTTCGGCGGTAGACCGCGTACAGCTGATAAACCAGTACAAAGTTTAAACAAAAATAAAACATTCATTTGCACTTGAAAATTCATTTAACTTTTTCAAACAATGGTAATTGTTACAAATAAAATAATTTTGTTGCCAGGCAACAATAGTCTGTGGAGTGTATGTCAAGGCAAAAAAGCGTTTATTTTATATTTTGTATATTAGATATCTGTGTTTTATATATTAATGTGCAGTTGAAAGTGAAATACAGCTTGCTTAATACTGACAGATTGACTGAATGAGCTGTGAATTTTGTGTGATTTCAAATGTTCCTTTTTCAATAGTCTGTGGAGTGTATGTCAAGTCAAAAAAGCGTTTATTTTATATTTTGTATATTAGATATCTGTGTTTTATATATTAATGTGCAGTTGAAAGTGAAATACAGCTTGCTTAATATACACCTGTTGCAAAAGGAAAATTTTGTAGCAGCAATTTGAATTGACTTACTCTCGCCTAATTATTATTGGTGGTTTCAAAAAAGGGAATACATTTTATTATTTTTAAATTAAACCTGGCTAATCTTAGTTTCAGTAATTTCATTACATGTTTTTTTTTTACATTCAGATATTCGCACATTGACGGGTCGGAGTAAGAGACAAAGAAGAAGGAATATATATTCGCGTGAAAGTCAAAATGATAATAGACCAAATGCAAATTTAAATAGTGTAAATTGTATACAAAATGATTAAATTATTTTGAGGGATACATTTAAATGCGCACTGAATGTCATTCCAAGAAATTTTAATACTTTTGATTGTGGATTAATGCATTTACAATGCAGGTTTTGCAATGCAAAACATTTCGAATCTGAGGTCACTTTAGGTGAAAGGACTGCATTCACTTCATGTTGTCATAAGGGTAAAGCAATATTACCGGCCTTAAGTCAAAATGAATACTTTAAATCATTGTATGATGGACTTACTTCAAATGAACCTTCAATAAAAAGAAAGTCAAAAAATTATTTTGAAAACATTCGTAAATACAATTCATCATTTGCTATGGTTAGCTCAGAAGCTAAAATTTTGGATACAGTTACGCGTGGAGTGTATCATTTTAAAATACATGATGTTTTTTATCACAGATCAGGTCCAATGACTGCTGGATATGGTCGCTCACCATGTTATGCGCAATTATATTTTTATGATGTTGACACTGCTGTCAATTATAGATTACATGATCACTATAATCAAACATGCAATAACAATATAATGCGCGAAATCTCTCTTGGATTGGAACGCATTAATCCTTTCGTTCGGTCATTCATTGCAATGAAAGATCATTGTCAGAGAGTTGAAAATAAAAATAAAGAAACTTGTATGCTCATTAAAGTAAATCGTGATTTAGATCTACGCCGTTATAATGATGCAGTTCAAACTGATGTAGCAATAATATTTAGTACAGTTGATGGTGAGCCACCCTTTGAATGAAATATGGTTTCGTTTTCAAAAGTTAATGGTACCATTAAAAATATCTCTGTTTTGGATTCATCATTGGACCCTTTAGCATATCCATTACTTTTTCCAAATGGTGATACTGGGTGGCATATCAATATTTCTCATAATGTACCAACTACATCTAATTCAAGAGTGCCCAGAAATAATTTAACCATGCTTCAGTATGCAACCTATCGACTTGCAATTAGAGAAGATTTTAGCATGTTGCACCATTCACAAAAATTATTTCTGCAGTTTAGAATAATGTTGGCCGTAGAGTAATTTTACCATCTTCATTCAATGGATCTCCAAGAAATATGTATCAGAATTATTTACATGCAATGTCAATTGTACAACATTTCGGAAAACCTTCTTTGTTTATTACAATGACTTGCAATCCAAGTTGGCCTGAAATAGTTAGCAATATTGGTGTAGGTGAGTCAGCTAATTTTCGACCTGATATTGTTGTGCGTGTATTCAAGTCCAAACTGAAAGCATTAATTGAGGGCCTTACACTAAAAAAAATCTTCGGTAAAGTTGAAGCACTCATTTATACAATTGAGTTTCAAAAGAGAGGATTGCCTCATGCTCACATTTTACTCTCTTTAAATGAGCAAGATAAAATTGTTAACACTACCGATATTGATAAAGTTGTATCTGCGGAGATTCCTAACATTCAAACACATCCTACATTACATGAATATGTTGTAAAACACATGATGCATGGTCCATGCGGTGTACTTAATCCAAATTCTGTATGTATGAGAGATGGAAAATGCACAAAAGATTATCCAAAACGATTTAATGAATTTACATGTGAATCATTAAATGGATATCCATTATACAGAAGGCGTGAGAATGGTATTAATGCTGAAGTTTGCGGTAGTTGCCTCGACAATCGTTATGTTGTACCATACAATCCGTATTTACTTGCCAAATTTAATTGCCATATAAATGTTGAAGTATGCACTACAGTTAAAAGTGTTAAATACATTTATAAATATGTGTATAAAGGCTATGACAGTGCATCTGTTGAATTAGGTTCAGAGAGAAATGAACCAGGTCAAGAAATACAAATTGATGAAGTTACAAATTTTTTAAATGGCCGTTATGTCGGATCAACTGAAGCTGCATGGCGCATCTAGGAATTACCAATGCATTTTCAATCACATGTCACCGTTAGACTTGACATTCATTTACCGCGTAGACAGAATGTTTACTTTCGAGAAGGGCAAGAACGTCAAGCAATTGAAAATGCAAGACAAACAAAATTAGCATTTTTTGAATTGAATCAATCAGATCCATCAGCGCATGAATATAAGTATATTGAAATTCCTTTGCATTATGTGTGGGAAGATTCCCGAAAAAAATGGAAGAAGAGAAGGCGTGGAGGTGATAAAATCATTACACGCATATATGTAGTATCACCCAAAAGACATCAAACTTTTCCATTTACGATTGCTTTTATTACATGTCTGTGGTCCAAAATCATTTGAGGATGTTAGAACATACAATGGAATTATACACACTTCTTTTGTTGAAGCGTGCCATGCTCGTGGCATTGCTTAAAATGATAATGAATGGCACGAATGTTTAAATGAAGCAAAAGAATTACATTCACCAAAACAAATGCGAAATTGATTTGGTTACATTTGTGCATTAAATGTGCCAGCCAATGCATTGGCGTTATGGAATGAATTTAAAGTATATCTTAGTGAAGATTTTTTGAGAGATTACAACGAAGAAGTATCCTTTAACACAGTTCTATTAGAAACTGAAGATATTTTGAATGTTCATAATTTGTCATGTCAAGAACTTGGTTTACCAGTTCCCACGTATGCGCAGAGAACAGACGAAGCAAATGCTATTGATCCAATAGAACAAGAGTTTCTGTTTTGTGAGCATTATTAAACTGCAAATATTGAACAGCGTAATCTAATTGATCGTGTGATTCGTGAAGTTTTGCACCATGATACTGGATCTAATGTTTTTTGTTTAACCACTCATGCAGGTTGTGGAAAAACATTCACACAAACAGCAATCATTCACAAATTAAATTCGCTTAATCTTAGTTGCATTGCAACAGCGTTGCATTGCAATAGCTTCAACTCTATTACTTGGAGGTAGAACTTTACACAATGTGTTTAAATTGCCTATACCCATTTTGGAAAATTCTGTAGCGAATATTACCGCAAATAGTAGCTATGGACGTTACATAAATTCGTCATCATTGATAATTATTTATGAAATTTCTATGTGCCCACTGCAAGTGTTGAAAATCATAGATAGATTATTGCAGGATCTATGTGATGAAAATGATATACATAAACCATTTGGAGGGAAAACGATACTTCTGTGCGGTGATTTTCGGCAAATCTTACCAGTTGTCCCACATGGATCACGTGCAACTTTAATTGAAAATTGTGTCACGAGTTGGCATAAATTTGTTTATTTTCATAAAGTAATGTTTACTCAAAATATGAGAGCCTTACCAAGTGAAATAGAATTTGTCGAATTCTTGAAAAAAATTGGTAATGATGAAGCCCCACAATTCCCTCAGTTTGGTGAAAATATTATTGAAATACCTCAGCAATTAATAGGAGATGAATATAATATTATTAATGAGGTGTATGGAAATATTTCCGAAAACATACTCTCAGATAACATATTGAAGTCAGTTATTTTAGCACCTAAAAATGATGATTGTACTTTTATTAATACTGATATACTTAATCGAATACCAGGTGAACAGAAAACATATCATAGCTACGGTAAAATAATTTGTGATGATGACAATGAAATCAATAACTATCCAGTAGAGTTTTTGAATTCTTTGACGATTAGTGGTTTGCCACCACATAAGTTAGTATTGAAAGTTAATTTCATCGTTTTACTGATCAGAAACTTAAATACAAAGGAAGCATTAGTCAATGGAACAAGAATGCGCATCAAGTGTATACATCGTAATGCTATTGATTGCGAAGTTTTAACTGGAACCGCACGCAATAAGAGAATTTTGATTCCACGTATAAATTTAACATATTCCGGTACTGTTTTACCATTTAACTTTCAAAGAACTCAATTTCCAATTATACCTGCATTTGCGATGACAATAAATAAGTCTCAAGGACAAACATTCGAAAAAATTGGAATTTTATTGAGGCAGCCAGTTTTTAAACATGGTCAATTGTACGTCGTAGCAAGTAGAGGTCGATCATTCGATGGTTTGAGATTTTATATTTCCGAATATAATGGCCAAGGGCATTTAGCAAGTGATGAAAGAGTTTTTACAAAAAACATCATTTACACAGAAGTTCTGAATCATTAAATTCACTTTCAAACTATTTTAAGTTCAATGGACAACATTTATTTTTTTAACCGCCCGGTTTTTTTGATTTAATGAAAAATATATGAAAAAATACGAGGCACGTATTTTTTATTTCATTTTTTATTTTGTATTAATTTTTTATTTAAATTTTATATAATTCGAAAAAGATAGGCAAAATAACTGTGTAGCCTTGGCGAAACCTGGTCAGTATGGCAATAAAAAAAAACCCAAGGAAATGTCAAAAAACGCGTTATTGCTTTTTAAATATGGCTTAGCCAAGCTAAACCTCATTTTTCCTATCTTTCATATTTTTCAAATAACTCGAAAATTAATGCATAGAAAAAAAATTAAAAAATTATATAAGCTTTGTAGCAGATAATCTTCAAACTGTTTTTGAATTTTGTACCTTACCAAAAATGAAATGTAATCCACTGGAATTGAAAACAATGTATCTTATACTTCTATGAATGTCAAGTCTCATTTTTATTAGCGTTTATTTGATTCAATAATAACATGAAAAAATTAAAACTGACAATGAATTATATAAAAAAAATAAATACGAATACAAGCTGTAATTGTGTTTTTTTTTCATCTGTTACTAACATTAAACTTTAAATTTCATAGGTATTGCAGGGAATTAAGGCAAACAACACACGCTAATGACGTATTTGTACACGCTCGCAGCTGACGTAATAGAACAAAATTCAAAAAAATTATATGCAATGATTATAGAGGTATACTCTTTGACAAAAGAACCTCAATAACGTTCAAACTTAAAAATTTAATGAATTACGGTCGAATTTCGACCACTGGGCGACCACTAGTATTTATTAAAGTAGCAAAATTTACTGAATAAATATTACAGATTTATAATGGAACTGTTTAAGAACACTTGTTGTTTATAATGAACTGAATTACTCACAGATATCAGCTTTTTGTAATTTTATTTACAAAAATCACAAACATAATCAACATTTTCAGCATCTGTGCAATCCTTGTGGATCCATGAGGAATGGGACAAACATTCTCAAGCATCCTTCCACATTTGTCTCATAAAAATTTCCTACTGCAAAACATCACTGTCATCTGGTGGAGAGTGAAGTCAAATTCTCACTATTTTTCTGATTGAAAGGATTTATTAACACTGTTAGATTCATCTTAGAACAACTTTCTGAGTGCTGAATAGGCCATTTTTCAAGTTTATTTCCTTTATATTTGTACACGATTATTAGGCCTCATTTACATGATTAGAGGTCTTTAGTTTCTCTAAGGGGACTTTAGCTACTTTTTTCTTGTTTAGCAGAGGGATAAATCTGGTGGGATAAGATGAAATAAGGAATTTGTGAATCAACTGATTCAACTGCTGTGGCTTTATTGAGAGATTTTTGATGTTACTTATATCCTGAGAAGTCTTGCCCATCTTTCCCAGGCTTACTTTGATCAACAGGAAGACTGATTAGAAACAGAATCATTCATATTTTCGTTGGCGTTGGTGTGAGTGAGGCAACTGGAAAATCTACAAGTGTATTCTGGTACATTGGGTATGCCAGTGTATTGAAGCCATTGACTGTAATATTTACCCTCTGGAGTTTCACATAAGCATGTGCAGTGAGTTATATTATACTAAATACATTTAATGGCCAAGAAGTATGTCCAAAACATATGCACCTCCTTGCGTACAGGCCCATGAATATATTGTTTTGAGAGGTTGAGGTGTGTGGCAAATTATGTATTTCAAGACTACATTCCTTATAATATACTAAAAGAACATTTAGTAAAGTAAAACATTCACTTTCCTTTTCTGATATTTAAAATGTAGGCAACATTTTTGTAGTGTAAATGATGGTTAATATGGAATACAACAATTTTTTGTTGGGTATTATGAAATACTAACTGTTCTTTATTACCTAAATAGCCATCTCCCCCCCCCCCAATTCTTTAATCTCACTGTAGGTGATAAATTAGTAAAATGACTTAACAAAGTAATATGTGTAACTCTTGAGCTCATTATTTCATTACATTTGATTCTACAAATCAAGAGTCTAATAATTCGTACAGATTTTCATGAACTTACCTGCAAAAATTTTTGAAAGATAGGAATAAAATCTAAAATATGGTAAATTGGTAACCAATTTCACAAAACTGAATGCAAAGCATCATGGGGTCATTTAGAAGTAATTCTACTGCTTTTCATTAAACTGTAGCACTTCACAGGTTAGACATTTAAGTACCGTATATCATATTATCTTACTATTCCATAATATCAAAACTTCCTCTAATAATATTAATAACAGAAATGAAAATAATATTTTGAATGACAATTTTGATGGAAACTTGTAATTTCATTTACTTAATAATACTAAGTTGTGATATAAGGTTGATTCCTTGTTCGAAAAGAAACAGTATGTTTCATGCAAAAAATGCATGACAATTGATATAAAGAATTAAAAGAAATTAATTTTTATCAGAAAATAACATTCATTCATAGTGTGCAACTGACCATAATACAAGATAGCGGAAACACTGTACCTACAGAGTTACAAATTAATTGGAAATGTAATGCACCAGATAACAGTGCTCAATTAGAAGATAAATGGTGTTACAAGATTATTACTATGAATTCAGGAAATTTTGGAGATTAAAAATTATAAGATTATTTTACAATTTATTCCAACTAAATGATCCCTTTAAATGTACACCATATTGTTTTACTTGTACGTTACTTGAAGAAAACAAATAAGCAATGTTGATAAATGCCATAATCTGTGGAGGATGGAGAGCGTAAATTAAATTAGACAGAAGCTAAAAATATTTCGACCATGATCTGAAATACAAACAAGTTAAAGCTTACGTCAAGTGAATTTATTCAAATGGTAATTGTGTCAACAGTATAAATTTTAAGAAAGCTAGTAATCACATAAAAAGAAAAAACTAAGTACTATATCAGTTCAACGTTCAGTGTTTAAAAAATCTAATAATAACAAATAGTATCCATTGCAGATATAATTAAGTTACTAGACGCAGCTGATTATTGAGTGAAATTTCAAGTTTAAAACACAAAACCTGTATTTAAAAAAATCCGATGTTTTATTATACCATTTTTAATAAGTGACTATGTAGTTGAAAAATAATAATGGTTTTCAAACTGATCTTTTCATTTGAAAAAAAAAAACAAATTTTAGTTTGCGAAATACATTTGACATTTATTAATCATAAAAAATGTTTACTTACAAAGTACACTGCACTTAATTGTTAGAAAATAGTACAATTTTTTTAACAGTAACGATGTTTTAAATTGGTTTTAGTTATCATAAATAAAAAGAAAACAAATATTAATCAACAAAAATACATGAAAAAATTAAATTACACAGTTGCTTTTCTTTACTTTTACAAATTCCTTGTGTGCCAGTTGCTTACTCTTAAGATTTTCTTCAGTTTTCTGTTTCCCAATCAAGTTTAATTTTTTTATTTGATATAATTTTTTTTCTAACACATCAGTAAACAAGCACTTGAATGATAAAAATAAGGAAAATTTTAAGCTTGTTTTGAATATTATTTATTAATTATTTAATAATCTGTACAATAATTTTTTTCAGTGTAGTGTTGTGTTCACAGTGGGCTATGGAATTTATACTGTTGTGAAAACGATTGAAGAAATCAGAGAAGTGGATACAGTGACAGACCATAACGTAAAAAACAGTGAAGCACTCTTGTAACTTGGCGTTACTGACCGCTTTTGTAAGGATTGACTTGGAGAAGAATTCCAGTGTATGGATGTTCCATTCTCACTTGAAAAGAGGGCACATTTAAAGAAAACTGTTCAGATCGCAGTCCTATTTACTCACTGCTCTATAGGGAAATGACCTGGATTTCGTGCCAGTGGGGGGGACTTCTGTTGTTCGGTCATCAGCGCATGGTCTTGTCTCAACGATATATAGAGGCCACCGCCATAGAGCTCTCAGGAGTTTCTGTTGATATTCTGTTGGTTTCGGCAAATAAACCGACCAATTCAAATTCTAGACGTCAACCTGGGTACACTCTACCAAGTAGCCTTCGTGGAAAGGTTATCCTTGCAGGTTTGATGTTCACACAGACATTCTACTCTGAGGTCTGCGTTTGTGTCACATGAAATTCTTCACCTTCGTAATTGTGGCCGATAATTAGGAGTGCCGTTTGTGTTTCAAAGGCTTCACTAATAGGACGACAATAGTTTAACAAAACATCAAGTTGAGAGAAGTCAACATCAAGTTGGACTAAAGAAGTCAAAAAGGATTTATAAAAAAATAATATAAACACAGAAGAAGCAGAAAGAGAAGTTTTTTGGGTAAAAGTGTTAAAAATGGAAGGAGTCCAGGTTAGGAGAGAGAAAAATGCAGGTTCATAGTAGACTGAAGACAGGAAGGAGAGACACAGTGAAAAGGTGAAAGAATGTTGGAGAAAAAGAAAAGAACACGGAATAAAGAACTGAAATTGGCATGTGGTCCTCAGATGGCTGATACAAATAGAAAAAATAGAAATTAGAGTAGGTGGTTCTTCAGTATCAACTTGAAAGAAAACAGCTTGGCGTGGTCATGTCCAAACCGTATAAGTTAAAAAACTACCGGAAAAACTTGCAGTGGGTATTTCCGACCTTGTTGAAGCAGAAAGATCTAAGAACACAATTATAGAAAGCATTTTTAACACATAATGTCAGTGAGCTTAAGAGACCTGAGAGAAGGCCAGTGGAATGAGAGAATGGTACAGAAGTTAGAGAACAGACAACGTCGCCTGGTGTTGTAACACTTAAAAATATTAAATAGTTCTTACAAGTAGTTTTCTTATACACTAAAATAATTTTAATCACGAGGTTTTAATCACAAACAAATGTTAATAGAAAGTAAAATCGCATGTGAAGTGAAATATTAATTGTTATATTTGAAAAAAAAGTGCGTTACTGCATCCACTTCTCTGATTTCTTTAATAGTTTTTACAACAGTATAGATTCCGTAGCCCACTGTGAATACAACGGAGGACTGAAAAAATAAAAAAAAAATTATACAGATTATTTCAAAAAAGCTGAGTACATCTTAACTTGTGCATTGTAAACAATATTAATAAGCTAATCGGATATATACATACACATACACACACGTGTGTGTGCGCCTGGTTAGTGTAACTGCGTTAACAGTTAACAGTTATTAAGTCTAAAAGATTCTAAACCAGTGGTTCTCGACCTTTTAAGTCCGGGAGCCACCATGAAGAATACTACACTTCATGGGACCCATAACCATGGACACCGGCAGAATTAATTTTAGGGTTGTGCACTCAGTTTATAATCATATTAGTGCTAACATCTAATACTTTGACCCTTATTTTATGCTTAAACAAAGTATACATACTTGGTTCTAAAAAGATAAACATATATTTTTAGTTTAAACATTTTTCTTTTTTGCCTCCAGAAACGGGTAAGACTATAAAATAGGTTAATTACCTTCTGTCAACGTTTCTTAAAATCCTTTTCGGGATAACTCGAGTTTCGACACCAATGGTGTCATCATCAGATCGGATATGAATTAGGTCAAAACATTATTGATGTATATACATCTCGTCAGATATTAAAAAATTAAAAACAACACATACATTACACAAATAATAAATAAAATATATCATAACAAAACAACAATACAACAACGAAATATAAATTCGTTGTTGTATTGTTGTTTTGTTATGATATATTTTATTTATTATTTGTGTAATGTATGTGTTGTTTTTAATTTTTTAATATCTGACGAGATGTATATACATCAATAATGTTTTGACCTAATTCATATCCGATCTGATGATGACACCATTGGTGTCGAAACTCGAGTTATCCCGAAAAGGATTTTAAGAAACGTTGACAGAAGGTAATTAACCTATTTTATAATATATTTTTAGACACAGTAAACAAATTTTCGAACATATACTCAGGACCCAGCGGTGGGTTGCGCCTAATAGATTGAGAAACAATGTTCTAATCTCAGTGGTTTCCAATGCACAGTAAACATTGGAAACCAGTATATCCATGCACGGTGTCAGGCATTCACCATCAAGCTATCACTGCCATATTACATTACGCACTTTTTGTTATAACTAATACTAACTAGTCTTAAGACAGTGTCAGTGTTTGAAGCATTTATTTCACTGCAACGCGAAACAGTCATAAAACTATAATCACAGTTCAAAATAAATTAAAATGTGTCAAGTGTATAAAATTATTTAGAAGCAGTAAGGAAATTTAAAGTACTTATGGCAAAAGCCGCCTTGGCTATGAAACCCCAGTAATTGGACATTGGTCAAAACATTGATAAATATAAATAGTCAACTGTACAGTAAATTACAAATTTATGTTTTTAGTCAGTATTAAAATTGGGTCTTCTTATCACAGAATATCACAATTTTTATTATTTTTGTAACTGTTCAAATATGTAATGGAATGTATTTTCATAGAAACGAACACATTGTTTAAGTTTTTTTAATGTTACTAAGTTCAATAACTGATTAATTTTAGTGCACAATATCATCCCGGCCATTGCAATTAAAACCAGAAATCCTTCCTTACACGCCCATGTCATGTGTCACTTTCACGTATTCTAAGAAATATATACCTTTTTATTGACAATTTTTACACAAGCATGTATAAATTAATTGACTTTTTACTCATTCAGATAAAGGAAAAGAAACTTGGAAGTAAATTCATTTATTAAAGTGTAGTTCACCAAGAAGAACTACTAGGCTGGCCATAATTTAATTTGCCCAAAACGGGACAGCCGTGACTTAACAGGTGGCGGGGGTGGGGGGTGGGGGTCCCATAAATATTTTGAAATCAACTTCATGAAAGTGCACTTTTTTCATTTAAGAAGTTTAAAATGATGAAATAAAAGTAAAACACTCTTTCATTATTTTTTTTTATTTATGAAACATGTAGTAATCATACATTATGTACAATTAGCAGAAAATGTTTACTACCTATATTTTTTTTATTTGTAATAAACACATTTTAATACACAGTAAACGTAAACATCATATTTTTAATCAAATGTAACATGTATAGTGAATGGCTTGCTCAAATTAACATAAGTTCTTTTTCAATTGTACTATATGTATTTTAACAAATATTTATGGTTTTGATGGTCCTGCAATTGATGACGATGACGTTGACGCCTCCTCGTACCAGAAATACTTTTGGGAACTGCTTATCTTTTGTAGAATATTTTTGTTTTTCAATACTATTTGATAAAACTCTTCACATGAGTGGTCAAAGTTTATTTTTACCATCAACATTGCACTTAGAGTTGAAATATGGAGCCGAGATTTTTCTGTTGACCACATATTGTTCATTATTGAAAAAACTCGTTCCACTGGAGCTGATGTTCCAGGTAGGCACATAGTGAATTCTACAACCTTCAAAATAACGTCAAATTGAATGTTCTGGCTGTGCATCTTGTGGAAAATCTGTTTCCATCTTTCTTCAACTGGTACGTTTGTCTTGTCAACTGCGACCCGATTCCACTCTGGTAGGTTCTCAGAAACTATTTCTTTTACACACTGCCACTGGCCAAACAGCTTGGTTTCTTCAATGGGGTTTTCTGTAATCTGTTTGATTTGACTAGCCAAAAATGAAGCTAGGCTATTTTGAACCTCATTCCATGACGGAATTGTTTGGAGCAAAACCCATTGAAGTTTTTCAGCTCCACCACAGCTGGTTTCCCAATTTGGAAGATAGTCTACACAGTTTTTAAAAAAGGTTTTCACTGTAGCAATAAAATGTTCTTGTGTGACTTCTCCACTTTCTTGTAAACTAAACAGTTTCTCTTTGACAACAGTAGGGATAAAGCCCTCAGTTTGCCTTCCCTGCAACAGTTTCTTCAGGGAGTCAATACGCCATGCCACTTCAGTTGGGGAGATGTTGTCTTTCTCAGTTTTCAGAATGACCTCTTCAAAGGTCTGAATCTGTGCTGAGGAAAACATCAGCCATAACTCAAAACACGGATCCTCGAAGCACAAGCAACAAGTTTTAGCACAGCAGGACACTTTTCTTGTGATGAAAAGTAAGACTTAAGGCCACCAAATATCGTTAGAATTCGGTCAATTGCTGGACCAAGAGACAAAAAACGGGTGTTTCCATGTTCCAACAATTTGGCATATTCCACACCAGCAAATTCGCAGAAGTCCTTCAGCTCTTCCGTCCTCACGGTGTAAATATGAAAGTACTTGTACACTTTCACAGCAAAACTCTCGATGTCAAAGGGAAGACAGTCTACAGCAGTTTGTAAACAGTTATGCACACTATGTGCCCCACACCCGATGCCAATTATTTCTTTCCCAAGGCTTGCTTGCATACGACGCCAAACATTATTTTGTCCTCTTCTTTTAACACCCCCAAAGTTAGTGTTAGTATTATCGGCGCACAGTGCTACCACCTTTTCTCCTAATTTTTTTTTCTGATTAATTCCTCAAGCATGTTGCTCTGAATTTCGGAAGTTTCCCCTGGCAAAGATGTGAACTGAATCATTTTGACATGAACACCAGAAAGCGGTAAAAAGTAGCGGACCAGAATGGGAAATAATTTTTCTGCCTTCCTATTAGATGCATCTAAGCTTAAAGAGACGCTACTGCATTGTTTTAAGTCCGCTTCCACTTCACTTAAGGAAAATGGTGCCAAAACACTACACACAATCGCTTCACTTTTAGTTTTGCCTGAAGAGTATTTAGGCTCATACAGTTTTTTTATAAGTTTAGATAAGCAATTATTTGATCTAAAACTATGCCCGTGTGCAATAGAGTGGTAAGCAAATAACCCTTCTTGGGCTGACACTTTATCATTATCTTCCTTCTTTGTAAAAAAAGTTTGCAGATTGGATGAACTACTCTTGGATTTTTCAGCGTCTTTATGTTTCTGAGATCTGGTGTGTTGCGCAATGTCACTTCTTCCTCCATGTGCAACAGAGAAATGGACCCCACATGTCTTGCAAAGAACACGTGATATGTCTGAAGTTGATGGGTCCGTTTTAATAAATTTAAATTCCCTTTATTAGGTCTTCATTAAATACGCAGGAACGTTTCTGTGATTTGGCCATTAGTAACAATCTAAACATATACTAAAATAACCTCAAAACAATCCCACTTCACTTAAAATTAACTGAAGTTATTATAAATATTTCTGCAAAACTTTTCCATTGAAGAATTAAGCACTATTCTGTGATTTACATTTGTACTTTGTTCGGATATAAATCAAACTCACACAACTTCACTTTCACTAACTTAGGGCTGTAATGGTCGGTGTAGCGCTTGTGTACCTGACGAATGGCAACAAACAACTGACGGCGGTGAAGACCAACGAGTGATGAACTGAGCTATTTTTGTCTGCATCAAGCAGAATACAAATACTGTATTATTGTTATTGAATTTAACAACGCTATTTACTTCACCACTGTTATTTGAAGCACTAAATCACGTATTTTAACGTAAAAAGTTTCTTGAAGTGGGGAAAATCCGAAAAAACGGGACAAACAGGCAAACCGACGGGACGCTTTTAAAACCTCACGAAAACGGGACCGTCCCGTTCAAAACGGGACGTATGGCCAGCCTAACCATAACCAATTAAAAATATATAAACAAATTGTCTACTATATACCGTTTGGTTCCCCAACAGTTTTAATACATTATTTAAAAAAAAAACTACAGTAGACTCTCGACTGTCCGGCTCGTGACTATCTGGCCTCCGTACTATCCGGCCTATTTTTGAACCTACGTGCCGTGTGTAAAACACAAGTTGTGACATGAATAGCGCAGATTTCCCCCTCGCCCTGCTCGACAACAATTTGCTGAGAAAAGCTATTCTTGACAACGCACCTTTGCATCCGGCCATTGACGAACTCACAGATGGAGACATCAAAGCTTTATTTTTACCACGAAATGTGACGGCTGTTTGTCAGCCGATGGACCAGGGCGTCCTTGAAATGCTAAAGAAAAAGTATTACCAGCATCTTCTCAGTCTTGATATCAGCGATTGATAATAATGAAGGCTACTTAATGACTCTGAAAAAGATTTACATGTTAGATGTCATAAAGTGGTTGCCCAAAACATGGGAAGAGATTCCAAACATATCACTTGTAAGGTCTTGGAAAATTCTTTTGAACCATGAAGGTGGACATTACAACCTTGAACCCATGTGTGAAACGGAAGTAGAAGATGAAAACGATAAACTTGTTTCGTTGCTGGAAAAAGTACCGGGCTGTGACAATGTCAATGCAGAGGACATTAGAGAATGGATGGGAAACGACGGAGTTGATGAAATAACTGACAACGATATTGTGGAAATGGTGACACAGGAAGAAGAAATAGAAGAAGAGGATGAGAAGGTGTCTTTAGATGACAGGAAAAAAAAATCTCATCCCACATTCGGAAGGGTTCAAGACGATTGAAGCAATGCTGCAGTATATTAGTCAGCAGGAGGAAGCGATGTCAGCTGATATCATCTGGTTGCGTTTAAGTGGAGGGACATTGCATTGCGGAAGAGGGCTAAAAGGGAGAAGCAGTCATCTATCAAGGACTTTTTCAAAAACTAAAAACTGTAATTTTTGACTCTTTTATCTTAGCCCTACCTTTTCACATTTGTGTATCAATGAACAGTAAATAAGTTTAAATAATTTTTTTAAGAATTAGTCGTATGTTTTACGTTAATGTTTTGTTTATTTTAAAATTGTATGCATTCATACTCTACAGTGTACATTATTTTATGTTTCCTGCAATTAAGTTAGACATTATAAAATTTATCTTTAAATTTGTATACAATATTTTTATTCTTGGACTTCCTTTTTCTGTAATAAATTTGTAAAACGTACAGTACAGTACATAACAAACATTTATAAAGTACTGGCCTGTACTAAGAGGTCAGAAAATATGAATAAGAGCAGGTTTTGGTGTAAAAAGTGTGTAAAAAGTAAGTGTGTGGGTGTGTGGGTGGGTAAGTGTGTAAAAGTAAGTGTGTGGGTGGTTTGGTAAGTGTGTGTGAAAAGTGTGTAATGGTATGGGTGGGGCAGGAAGTGAGTAATTACAGAACTCCAGCCTATCCTGCTTTTTTGTTATCTGGCCTACCCTTCAGCCACATTAGGCTGGATAGTCAGGAGTCTACTGTACATGTTCTATATTTTTTTAAACATTCCCCAAACTTAAAAATTGTTTTATGGTGACAGACTTTTGTTCCTTCTTGTACACAAACTTCTGTAATGTTTTTTGGATGTGAGCCAGAGTCAGTTAAAACTGAAGCATTTATGTGTGGCTTAATTTACAGTTGTTCAGCCAAATAACCTGTAAAATAAACCAAGCAACTATGTCAATGTTTATTGTATTACAGTCTTAAAAAACATGGTAAATTAGTGGTCAATATTTATTGTTTGACTAATTTCCATATTCTTAAAACTTGGAAGTAGAGCTGTAGCTGCACATAAAAGATATATACTGAATAAAATATAACTACTGAATGAATAAAATATTCAAAGACTTTTATTAAATGTCTGTCCTGTAATTAGTAATTTACACAGTGTAAGGCCAACATTCATGCTATGATAAAAACAAGAACAAGACAATAATAATAATAAGATAATGCAATAATAGTATGATGACTGTCTAAATTATAAAGTTGATTTTGTAGATAAGTGTCTATATAAATAGTAGAAAAAAATCAGGATTATGCTATCGAAATTAAAACTTTATTGAAGTAGTGTAATACCAGTAGTCATATCAACTAGCAATGTAATCGTCAGCCTTCCTCAAAGCTATCTCTGGGTTCTGACGTTTTGACATGTAGATTTGCTGGATCATTACATGGATCATTTGTCATGCATTACAGTTCAAAAACATGTAACCTGAAAATATTATATTTAGTATGGGGTACATTATTAGGAAATTTCTAAATATCAACCTTGATTTCATAAAGCTGAATTAGACAGAAACTTGATAAGAATATTCTTCTTAATTGTGGTTTATTTGGAGCTATGCAATGTTTATACTTTGTAGAAACCTTCAAACTATCTTGATTACAAGATATTGTAATAATATAATATAATCTCTGTTTATTTCTTAAGTCCTAAATTTACCCTTCTTCAATGTATAACTCTATGTTAGTATAAATAATCAAACTCCTGATCTCATTTTGTCTCAAATTCAGTTATTTTTATTTACTCTTTTCTTTGACATCTATTTAATAATATTGACATTCAATGTCCCTTTCTAACATTGGTAGCTCATTTCGGTTGGATAACATGAAAAATCTCAATCTCAGGGTTAATGTAAAAGTAAAGTGAATGTACTGTACAAGTCATAAATATAACATAAACATAATATTTATAAATAAGGTTTAGTAATTGGGTGTTGTGGATGTATGTTGACTAGTGGGTCCTTTGGATTATACAAAAGAACAATTTAAAAAGGAACTCTTAATACTAATAATTATGGTGTACAAATAAAATTCATTATTATAACGTTTATATTGTTTTTGTTATAGTATTTCACTGTAACTCGGTCTTTAAATGTAGTAATGTTTGTTAAATAGTCTGCCTTAGCATATTGTAGCAATCTCACCAATCTGGTAGTTTCCTTTATGAATTTATTGCTTGATTCTTCGCGTCTGGCCTTCAAGGTTTTGGTATATTCGATTAAAACATTATTCTTCTAGTTATTTCAATTTTTTCTTTATCATCTCATCTTATATCTTCAATTATTTTGTTTAAAAGTCCAGCAGTAAAATTAACATGTTCTGCCTTGTTTCGAAAAGTCTTCAACAATATATTCCTTTTTACCAAAACACTAATTCATTCAGTTAAGGTCTTGGATGGAATATTTATGGGTCACAGTTTCGGTTTCATATTTTATAATTAATATGATTCCGTTGAATCTTATTTTTTCTTTGTCACTATATTATATTATAAGTTTGTAACGTAAGATTTCTCTATTTTTTTTAATATTTACACTTGGTTTGATCTCACTATATGAGTTACCTAGTTGTTTCATATAAATTACATGTTTCATGCAATGTTCATATTGTAAATATGTTTATTCACTTACACTATACACTGTTTTTTCTTTTTAAAGCCTATCACTGTTGTTCTCACCTTCTTACACTATTACACTACCTGACTTTTATAATTATTGTTCAATATTATTATATTTGTAATTTTATATTACTCACAGTCTGTAGTTCACTTATACGAAATAACTGTTTGAGGTTTGCAGACCTCCTCATAGTTTTAATCTAAGGCTATACTCAGTGTCTTATTTCTTACATACTAAGTTTAACATTTGTACATTATTCTTATGTCTACTAATAATTATTTACATTGTATTTTTCTTTTGATCTGGTTATTATTGTCATCGTCAGTTATTGTTTTGTCATGGTAATTGAATTATTTAATCCTTAAATTTGCATTCCCTATTTCCCTAGTATTTATTCATTATAATATTTCCCTTTTTGTTTTGATTAATTTTTATTCCTTGACCTTATTATTTATCTTTAAATAATATATTGTGTCTTCATTTCTTTATTTATTAAGTTTATTTTATTCTTCTTTATATTTTATTACTAAAAAGATTGCGTTTATGCATAATTCACAGTCAATTTTGATGATATACTTGTCTTTATTCTGAGGTGTAATCTTGTTATGTTACAATATGTGTATATCACTGTGTGTACTTCCAGTCTGATAAATATGTAATGCGTGTTCTTCCTCTCACAGACAGATAGATGAATTTGATCTACACATTATTTGCTGATCAGGTAGGTATTTAATTGTGTTTGTTCACCTCTTCTTTTTATGCAGACTTCTCCTTCATCATCTATCTTCCAAATCTGGAACAAAATAAATTGTGAGCAATGAATTCGTAGGATGCAATTATTTATATAAATTTTATTGTTGCATGGCACAAAGAATTTGTTCAGTAGGAAGCATTACCATCATCATTGTAATCAACACAATTGTTTGACTGGACTTCTGAAGCACACCTCGTTTCTGTCCATTGTATCCACTTTCTGGGTTTCACATGCCAGTCCTTCCAATGCCAAACTGGTCAACCAACTTTTCCAATGTCAACTGGGTTCTGACAAAAAGAGACATTTTGTAAAGTCAAAAGTGTTTACCCTTTCAACATTGTGTTTAAGACATCCCAGTTGTTAGCTTTTAAACTATGGTTGTGTTCTAATATAAATTTTAAAGCTCTTCATTAATTCTTCACTTTAGTATCCCTCTCCTTCACTGGCCATAAGTTTTTTCTAAGATTATTTTTTAAGAGTTATGCATATCCTTACTTTGTCTTGTTGATCATACAGCAGCACTAACATTTTATAAACCAGAGTTTTGTTACTCTTCGTAAGCAGTTTGGAGCAAAATTTGCTTTGTAATCCAAAATTATACTGTAGGCAAGGGCAATTCTTTTCTGAATTTATGTTCAGAATAATTTCATAGATTGCAAGTGAATCATTGTAACTAAATATTGTCTGTAATACAGGGTGGTCCACAGGAATCTGACAATTTTAAAAATAAAATAAGTAATATAAAATATAGTTTATTCACTTTTGTTTTAATATGTAATTTCACAAATTTGATGTCTTTTACAGGTGCAAATTCATTTTTTAAATAAGACCTGTCCTGCATCATTTTGTGTGGACTGCTGCAGTCTGTCCTGTAGATTTCGCATCACTGCTTGCACTATGTTGTTTGGTGTGGTTGTGATTTCTTCCTGTATAGAGGCCTCGAGTTCTTTAATGTCACTAGGTTTATTAAGAAACACTCTAGGCTTGAAGTATCCTCAGGTAAAATAATCATATCCTGACAGATCTGGAGATTATGATAGACATGCAATATCTCCTCCTCTGGAAATCATGTGACCTGGAAACATCTCTCAAACTACCGCCATGGATGCTCTGACAGTGTGTGGGCTGTTGCTCCATCCTGCTGGAAACACAGCTTACATGTCGATCCCACAACAGTGCAGTTCAGGAGCAAGGAATTCCTGTAACATCACTGTATTTAGAGCAGAAGTGACTGTCACTGTTTGTCCTTCCTCTTCAAAGAAATAAGGGCCTGTGATCCCAAAATTTGCCACAGAACACCAGACAGTTATACATGGACTGTGAACAGGATGCATATGTACCTGCTGAGAATTTGTATCAGATCAGAAATGAAAATTATTTTGTTTGCTCACTGTGCCCAATAAATGAAAATTCACTTTGTCACTCATTAGCAGGACCATACATACATACATCTTCAGCGCTACAGCCCAGTCCGGGCCCTGGCCTCCAAAAGAAATCGTCCCCACTGGACTCTACTCCTGGCCAATGTCTACTCCTGGCCAATGTCCTGCACCCAGCCTCACTGCCTGCTTACCAACCTGGTCCAGCCATCTTGTACACGGTCTTCCCCACCTTCTCCTTCCCATCGGCAAATAATTCATGATTTTTTTGAGATTCTATCCTCCACCATTCTCTGCACATGTCCAGCCCAATGCAATTAGCAGGACCATTTCATCAATTTACAAGTTCAGAAATTTGCACAAAATACCACATGATTTCCTTTGTCATGGTTATTTAACTCTTGTACATAGTCTATGTTATTTCAACATTTTATCTGGTTGAAAGTTCAAATCTTTGTGTAGAATTCTTATGACACTGCTGTGGTGCTACTTGCTTTCTCGCTGAATGTTGAGGGCTCCTTAACATCGTCTGCCTGACTCTGTCAATGTTTGGAGGAGTTCTTGCGTTTGTTTTTTGTTGCAGAACCAGTAGTTCAGAAATTGTTTATCCACAACTTTATCGTATTGCAACTACGAACAGCACCATGATGTGGAACAATAATGTGATGGCAGAATAATCTCTGCATAACCACAACTGAACCACCATTTTAAAAATAAGTTTCCACTTCAAATGCATGTAGCTGTGTAGCAGTCCACTGCTCCATTGTAACTGACATGGCATCAGGTATGCAAGGCCACAGCCAGTCCGATTCACGCTTGCACACCAGGGTTGCCAACCTATGTCACTTTAAAAATCGTCACATTCCCATGAACCATCCTGTATTATAAGTACTTCAGATTTATGATCACCAAACCTGATGAATTGAGCCTCATATACATTCGTCTTTTGAGCTTGTAGTTTTGAAACAGTCACGCACATTGTTCCTTCTCAAACATATCATTGCCACAAAATAGCAATAACATCCACACTACTTACACACTAGTTAAATAATACAATACTTTTCTCATAAAAAAATAAAATCAAATAAAGGATTAATCACACTAGTAACTGAAAAAACTTTTCTGTACATCAGTATTCAATTATTTCTCTTGTATCTAACTTAAAAAAAAACTATACTGATATTTATCTCACACTAAAGAGGAGCAGTTCTTGTGTATATATTCATGTAATAATTTTATTTTGTGAAGAGGCTTATAGATTCCGCTGAAATGGGCTGAAACTATTATTTTTGTGCAAGAAAACTGCATCTCAACTTAAGGAAAATTAATTTTAGTCAGATTGATTCTTTGCTAGAAGAGTAACAAGCTAAACAAATGAATATGAAGAGCCTGGACAATCAGTCACAGTCCAAAGAGAAAATTAGATACAATGAATAAATAGAAGCAAATTACATTTGAAATTGCCAAAGACCATATTTGAGTATGTCATACAACCTTGATTTAAAAAAATAGTCTTACGTTGTTATAACTCCATTTGTCTGTAGTTTTATTTTATTCTTAGTTTGTATTCTGTGCATTTTTCAACTGATAATTTTAAAAATATATTAAAACACTGAAATTTACCTTACTATAAGATGGTGTCTCATGGGTGTGTGCCCTACAAAATGTCAAGATTTTAACCATGATAAGAACACAAAATATCTGGAAGAAAAACAAGCTAGAAAGTGTGTGTGGATCATCCTTAGCATTCAAAAGCAGTTGTTTGTCTTGGGTTAAGCAGATCAGACTTTAGTGTCTACAGGACTAATCCAAGCAACTGTGGCAAGTAGCATGAAAAGAATCTTGTACTATTACGATCTTTTGAAAATCAAAGCTATACTTACATTCTTGAACAAAGATGTCAGTAAAATCAATGCCAAGATCACTGAGCAGCTTCATGGAGACTACAGAGTCTGTTAAAGCTATGATTCAGCCAAGGAACAGCCAGAAGGAGCATCCCAATTTATGACAGAATTTCTTACTTTCTTGGATTTTGTTGTCCATGACGCGTCCATTTATTAACGAAATATAAGTATATCACTACGACTTGGAACACATGTGTTGTGTTCTGAGTCGGTAGTGCTATACTTATATTTAGAATTTCTTAATTTTGCCAATGTCGCTGATTTGCCACCACACGTGCCGGAGCTTAAGAGGAATATAATCATCAAAGCTGTCCATATAAGCACTGAAATCATTAAGACAGATTTAAATTTCTGTAGTGTTTAGAAACTGTCACATATGTTGGTTCAGAATGAATTGGCTAGAATATTTGACAAAAACAGATGAAAGTGATATGTGCATTCCAAACCAGGAATTCCAATCCCTCCCACATCAGTTATCTCATGAGTATGGAAGAGAGTAAAGAAAAACAAAGGAGGTAACGAAGAAACTTAGATTATACTCAATGGCCTAAGCATAGTGGTGTATTACTGTATGTGTGTTGAGCTGTCCAATGTCTCTGTTTCAGTCTGTTTCTCCAGTCTTCTTTCATTTGGTGGCTCTCTAATGGTTTCTTTATTCTATCTTATCATAAAAATTTGATGATACTTGTTAAATACTTAATACTTAATACAGTAGAGTGTCGATTATCCGAACCTCTCGGGATGAGGGCCCTTTCAGATAATCAATATTTTGGATAATAGATTGTAAATTGATAACATTATATATCTTTACAAAGATATATCTTTATATATCTTTACATTATTATCTTTACAAAAACAAAGATTTTTAGTACAAAATAATTTTTAACATACTGTTACAGCAACCTGTATACTGTACTGTAATGTAATACTAAGGCTGAAAATCACTGAATTAAAACTGAGTGTAATTAATAAAAACCAAAATTTAATTTAATCAATATTAGAGTTTAATGACAAACACTGTACTATAAAATTAACTAACAATTTAAAAACAAAACAAAACATACAGTACCATGGATTTACACTTTTTTGAAGAATTGTTCTATCATTGTCTGCTTCAAACTGATACGCTGTGTTTTCTCGCTGGTAAAGACTGAAGTCGTTTAAGATTCATAAGCTGAATACAATCTATCTTCTCTTCTGTTTCGGCCCATTTTAGAAGAGTCTCAAGTGCGTCAAAAGCTTTTGGTGCCGTCGATGGTTTTGTATTAGTAGCATTTTCGCTGTCCTCATATGAATTGGTTTCGTTTTCATTACGTTCATTTAATGACTCAACTATCTCTTCATCGGTTAATAACTGAAAACCGGGATCGGCTTCATCCACCTTTAGCCAATTCTTTGTTTATCGATTGTAAGGCTGTATAGCTACAGCATATATTTTTACTGTACAGTACTGTAATAATTTATAGTATACAATTTTTTATGTTCAGTAAATATCCAATACGCCTACACCTGTCCAATACATTACTGTACAGTACAGTGGATAATTGTACTTTTTATTGAGTTCGGATAATAGATCGTTCGGTTAATGGACGTTCAGATAATCGATGCTCTACTGTACTTAATACTTAATACATAAGCTGAAAATACATTTTTACAGGGTAGCCTAATGTTTTCTCATTCTGCTTATTAACTCTTCATTTATGTGTTTACCTGCTTGAATTCAATAAACTTAATTGAGGCAGTCTGTATAAAAGAGGCACATACATCAATATGCCCTTTTCACAGAGACTGTGTATTCTTTTCTGTCGTACTGTTTAGTATAACTGATAAAATTTTCAGCTTAATGCTTGAAAATTATGAATAGTACCTGTTTAAGATCAGATGTGCACAGCCTTATCTTCCACTGCTATTAAGTGGCTCCATCAAAGAAAAGTTGTTGCAAGAAAACAGTTATACATGTACTGTATTATTAAATCTAAAAATTTCCCTTCCCATCAAGTAATATAATTTCTTTTTTTTTCACCATTTTTTAATTTCTAAATTTAATGTAAATAGAACTTTCCATAAAAGAATATTTTTGTTATATTGCTTCAATAGACGTCTTCGTTCATAAGTCCAGTTCATTATTTACAAAGTCTGATGGAATTATTATTTTATCAACTCTCGTATAAAACAGTTACAAAAAGTTTGTGGGTTTTTAAAAATTGGCGTTTATATCTCACAGGAATGAACTTTATGTTTATCTTCTAATGCCAGTCTTTCAGCATTTGAGGTTATGATTGATTCAGAATGATTGCTGTAAGAATGATATACATTTTGGTAGCAATTTTGTTTTACCACAAGCCTGAATCTAAAACCAAAATTCATTCAAAATCATGAAATATGTCTGCTGTCTGTTCTCAGACCTATACTGGTACTGAAAACACTAAAGTTTTTCACATCTGAGAAATGTGCTGTTGAGAAAACAATGTTATCAGTGATAAGTTTCCTTATTTAGGCATAAGTCAAGAGAAAATAAAAAGGAAAAAATTTGTATCTGTTTGGCTCTTGAGGATATCAACTACAGTCTAAATAACAGCTGTTATTATCCTAAAATGTTTATTAAGAGCAGTAAATCTCTTAATAAGAGCAGTTTATTTTTGCGTGTTATTTTTTTTTTATCCACTTAAAGCATTCTATTAACTTCTATTAAATACTAAATCATAGACTTCTTTATTTTATTTCATTCCCTTAAGTTGGTTCTGTATAAAAACAGCTCAAATGGTTATCTATTGTTATTTAAGCTTTGTACTTTTTTAAGCCACTAAATTATACTTTTACCTTCATTTCTAAATGCTTGTTGACTCTGTTTAGAAATAAATTATTTACCCAAAGACATATATAAACAAAGTAAAACCAGAGACCAATGATCATTCATATTTTCCTTTAAACAGATGTTCAGTATGTGCTCTTTTAACAAACCTTCATTTTATGAGTGTAATGCTAAACATTTTTTTGTATGGTCTTTTTATTTAGGAGCGTAATGCTTTACAGGCCTGATTGCACTAATTAGCCTGGACTATGTTCTAATATATCTGGTTCTGGTAGGCCTATATTTATTATCCAATTGGCCAGTTGTTATATGTGGTTTATGTTCTGTTGCAATTCATAAGCCAAATCAGTACAAGCGAAGATACTTAACCTGAGCAACACAGAATTTAACAAAAAAGAAACAGAATATTTAAACAATATGTCAAAAACTAACCTAACACAAAACATAAATAAAAACTCAGAAAATTTAATAGTAGAAACAGAATTTGCCATTAACCTAATACAAGGCAATACACAAGAAGAAAAACGAACAGAAGCGACACATATAATTAAAAAAATAATCATAAGTGAAATAAAAAACAAATCTAAACAAAAGCAGGATAATAAGACAATAAAAGAAATTAAAAATAAAGTAAATACCAACAATTTAATCATAACAAAAGCAGACAAAAGCCAGGCAACAGTAATTATTGACAAAACAGACTACATCAGAAAAACTGAAGACGTCATCAACAATAATGATTGCATACAATTAAATAAAGACCCAACAGAAAAATATCTTAAACAAACAATAAAACTAATAAAAAAAGCTAAAAACATTATCAACAATAAAAATACAGACATATGTATAAATAATAATCCAGAACCACCTAAAATGAATAGCCTAATAAAAATACACAAATTAAACAACCCAATATGACCATTAATCAACTTCAAAAAAGCACCTACATACAAAATAGCATAAATAATAGCACAAAAACTAAAAAATAACCATCTAACAAATAATTATCACAACATAAAAAATACGTACGAATTAATAGACAAACTAAAAGTAATAAGTATAGATATGTAATACATCACAAATATGTACACCAACATTCCAATTGATGAAACAATAGACATAATAATAAACAAACTTAAAGAACAAAATGAAGACACACAATATATAACTGAAATAAAAAATAACCTCCAACTAATACTAAAACAAAATTACTTTGAATTCAATAGCAAAATTTATAAACAGCAAGAAGGATTGGCAATGGGATCTCTATCATCTAGCATTATAGCAGAAATATTCTTACAACATATAGACACCAAAATACAAAATATTATAAAATCCTTTGATCCAAATGGCATTTGGATAAGATATGTAGATGATGGGCTATATATATCAAGTAATAAAAATACAAATGCAGATAACATATTAAAACAAATCAATAACATACATCCAAAAATACAATTCATAGAAGAAAAAGAAAATCACAACAAAATCAACTATTTAGACATAACCATCACAAGATACAATAACTACTTACAATATGCAATATACAGAAAACCAACTTCCACTAACATCATTATACCTAACCATTCTGACCACCCACCACAACACTATTTAACAGAATGTACAAAATACCCCTAAACAGACAAAGAAAGAAATATAATATACCAAATTGCTTGTGAAAATGGATATAATAAAAACACTGTAAACAAAATAGAAAATAAAATCAAATATAAAATAAAAACTGAACAATTAAGAATTAATCAAAATGAACAAAACAAAAATAATAACAGCAATAAAAAATGGGCCACATTCACATACATAAATAATAAAATTACAAAGCTAACAAAACTGTTTAAGAACACATACATTAAAATAGCATAACAAAAATAATCTACAAAAACTAAATAACCCACACAACAAAGATAATACAACAACCAATGGTATATACTAAATTGAATGCGAAGATTGCAATAAATTTTACATAGGACAAACAAAAAAAGCAACTGAAAAAACGTTATTTTGAACACCTAAACGCGTACAAAAAACCAGAAATATACAAATTAATTGGGCCACACATGCAATAAACACTGGACATGAATTCCCAAACATAACCAACATGACACTAATAAAACATATACCACACAAAGGCACCATAATGAACATTTGGGAAAATTTACAAATATACATAAAACACAAAACAAACTAATACCTGAACAAATAGAAATCAATACAAAACATGACACAATTTTCAAAGCACTCAACATCGAAAATACACAAAATACTAATACATACACCACAATCACACACAATAAAACCAATTATTTAAAATACCAGAAGCCAACAGGAAGCCACAATAACAACCAACCAACACACATGTACTTCATCAGAAACAAAATGGTACCCGAAACATGTTCCTAATAAGGAAAGAAATATCTTGAGGTAAATTCATTATAAAAATTAAATATAATATATATATATATATATATATATATATTGTTAGTACACAGGGGCAAATTTACCATTTTGCCACTCGTAGGTAGTATAAATTTCCTACCCTCCCATAAATCTCTGTTAGGGGGGGGGTGCGTTTACAGGTTTAATTCAATCCTTCATATTTTCAGTTATCCTAAAATTTGTTCGTTATATATTTTGTTCCCAATTTTTCTTAATACCTTTCTATACAACAATTTACATAATGTACTATGAAAAGTTCAATAAGACATTAAATTGCTCACAGTCTATAACTTTTATAGTCATGAAATTATGCCTCTTTTATAGTGGCATCCATCGTCATTGACTCATGTCAAATCACAGAGTTGGTAAAGGATGTTCTAAATTTGAATATAAATGAATTAATTATAATTAATACAATGGAAGTATAACATAGATAATGCATGTAAATATGTTCTCTTTATGGAATAAGCCTAGTTACTAATCTATACATTTTTGAAAGTTTCTTATCATATTGGGACGAAATGGAGCACCATTTGAAACATCTCTTAGGTATAAAAACAACATAACGGCTGTCAAATATTACCTTTCCAAAATTTGCTGCCCTTAGGCAATTGCCTACTTTGCCTATGCATAAATCTGGCTCTGTTAGTACAATATGTATATTCTCTATACTGTGATTACTCTCCATTCTACCTTGAATCTAACTACGCCTTTGTATTCTGTGGGCAATCTTCAACCCTGGTCATGTTGTTTTTAAGTCATCTCAAGTATATTACAAAACTCTCATCAGAGTCAGAGGTTACATGAAGCCTCAATCAACAAAAAGCTCCAATCAAATATATTGCAATATATTTGATTGAACAACACGTGGCTTGGTACTAAACATTTGTGATTTATTCCTTTTAAACAAAAAAAAATCCAGTATCTACTGAACATCTGCTCTCTGAAGTGGGTTCCTAAGGAACAACATGACAAACGTCTCAAAGGTGCTCTTCATAACTATATCATATTTCAAGTTTCCACCATATTTGAAGTGGAAGTTAATAAGGCCTATTTGTCATTTTTAATTTACATATAAAAACATAATGGTTTTAACAGTAATGGTGTGTTTTCACAACCACTGGAATAAACAGACAGTGTTAAATACCATGAAAATAAATGTATGTAAAAGACTAGTACACTGTAAAGAAGCTTGAGCAGAACAGAAATATTACTTTTTTCAGAAGTCAAGGAGAATTGAATATATAGAAGTTACTTGTTGGGGGGGGGGGCTAACAATAGTGCCTAGGGGCGGCAGGATACCTAAATCCGGGCCTTCTATATAGAATTAGATTATTGTGGGCACACCAGTGGAATACCTACAGTGAAAACTGTCATGAATAAAGATCATTTCTTAAACTATAGAAGCCCTGATCTTGCCTGAATAGAATTAAAAGGATGTTATGTGTCTACCCTAGCCTGTTCAACATTACACTTGAATGGGTAATACGAGACGCTGGAATACAAACAGGAGGGCATATTTTTAATAAAGGAGTCCAGCTCCTAGCATGTGCGGATGATATAGATATTATCAGCAGAAACGAAAATAATCTGAAGAATGCCATTAGAGTACTTGGATCATCGGTTAAGAGTATGTTAACTTTGTCAAATTTTGTTGCTTCCCTGCTATATACACTTTTTCCTCGAACGAGGCTTTTCGGTTTCGCAACCATTATCAAGTTCTTCCTACAACAACAACAACAATGGTTGCAAAACAGAAAGGCCTCGTTCGAGAAAAAAGTGTATATAGCAGGGAAGCAACAAAATTTGACAAAGTTGTGATGAAGACTGCTAACATAGAGAAAATAACTGATAAGAGTATGTTACATCGGTTAAAAGTATGATCATCGGCTTGTTACAAATGAAAATAAAACAAAGTTTATGGCTGTGGGAAGCAATAATGATAATATTTCAAATATACTAGGCCTAATAGATGGCTATATTTTTGAAAGAGTAAAAGGCTTCGCATATCTGGAGACATATGTTGATGCTGAGGATAACTGCACAATAGAAATTGAAAGAAGAATTATGGCTCCTAATAGAAGCTATTACGGGCTGAGTAAACATTTTAAATCAAGACTATTAACCACAGAAACTAAAGCCACACTTTATAAGACATTGGTAAGGCCTGTATTGACGGTGGTTAGGTTAGGTTACTCAAGAAAATTGATGAACAGAGGCTGGCTGTGTTTGAAAGGAAGATACTAAGAAGGATTTATGGGCCAATTTGACAGGACAGAGTCTGGAGAAAGATAAATAATAATGAATTATATGCTAAGCACAATGACATTACAGTTGTCCAATTTGCCAAAATTAATAGATTAAGATGGGCAGGACACATTCAGAGAATGGATGACGAACGTATGGCAAAAATAATTATGAAACACAAGCCAATAGGAAAAAGGAAGATTGGAAGACCGAAGAACAAATGGTTGGAACAGGTCAGCAGTGATGCGAAGAAGCTGGGCACAGTGAATTGGTGGCGGATGGCTGAGGACAGGAATAAGTGGAGGCAATTTCTTTTGGAGGCCAAGGCTTGATCTGGGCTGTAGAGCCAGGGATGTATGTATGTATGTATATATGTATGCATGTATGTGTCTCTGTGATGAAGTTTGGTGGTATGTGCTTGTATTCAAAACACTGGTTAACAACAACAGAAATACTCATGTTTTGCAAGTAGCACATAAGTTTTTATTTTTCAACTCTCTGAACTTCTTGTAATATTACTCATATGATATACTCTTACTTACACCTTTAATTTTTTTATACTTCTAACATCAACAAAGACAAATTTTCACAGAGAAGCAAATCACTATTGTATTTAATATTCTTTCCCTACAGTAAACTTTTTTTTACCAGTTGTTTCTGGTTTAAATGACTAACACTACTAACTCTTGGAGAAGAAATTATTGAACAAATACTTTTGCATACCCAATGCACAGTTTAAATTTCTTTTATTTGGTTTTTCATAAAATAATTAGCTAAGTATGGATTGCAACAATGTTATACTCTTTAACTGAATCAATCAAGTATCCTACTTCATTAATCATCGTCATCGGTGCCACAGGCCTTTGTGAGCCATAGCCTAATTGATAGCATTCCTCCAATTGTCTTCATGGATTGTTCACTGTCACCACACTCTCACTTCAGTAGTTCATATGTCCTCTACTATATTATCTAAGAATCATGTTCTTGGTTTTCCTCGCTTGTGTTTCCAAAACAACTACGTTTTTCTAATAGGGTCGCCTTCATGCATATTCATGACATGGAAAACCCATGTTCCTTTAATTATTTTCATACGTCTGGCCCTTGGAACAGGATGTAGAATCCCAAGTTGCACCTCTGCCTCCCAAGACCCATTTTCATAATAAGCCCCATAAATTTTCTCTAACACTTTCCTTTCAAGACATCTCAACACTTATTTATCTCTTATTGTGAGCGTTCATGTCTCACAACCGTATGTCAATACTGGCCTTGTTAATGTCTTATACAGTTTGCATTTCATTGCTCAGGGGAGCATTTCGTCTCTTGACCTTAGTTGGGGGATTAGGACAAAGTAGCATCTATTCACAGATATGATTCTATGCTTTATTTCTGCTGATGTGCTGTTGTCAATAGTGACCAGAGAGTTCAGATACTCGAACTCATCAACTGACTGCCACCTCTTTGTCAATCTTAATAACTAGTCTTCTGGTTGGGGTTGCCAGCATGTATTTTGTTTTATTGGTATTTATTACTAATCCAACTGTACCACCTGCATTTGTTTAGTGCTCTGAAAGCCTCTATAACACCCTGTTCTGACCTACGTATAATGTCTGTATCAACTTTATTAAATATGTAGTTATTTAATAAGGAAACATATTTATATCTTAACAATAACATTCGCATTTTAAACAAAGGTTAACTGTAATACCTCCTTATGTGCGTACAAAGTACATGGGTTATCTTGGAGACGTTAAATGTATATTTTTAAAAGAACTGCTTGTTTAAATCATCTGATACATTGAATTATATTTAACTTTTAAATGTGTGAAAACTTGGTGTATATATGTTAGTTCTATATTAGCATGTGTAATATGCAAATTAACACACACACACATTCATGCATAAGACCTGTATAATTTGTTATGTTAAAAGACAAGTGCAATGTTACAATTAAAAAATATGAGTAATATTGATTATTGCCCTAATTGGTATGGTGGTAATTTTTGCTTATTAGCATTTAAGCAAAAATCAGTCTGTGTACGTATAAAAATTAAGGAATTTTAATCTCATCCCATACTGATCTTTGTTGGGTCAACAAAAATTCAGCTTCTCAATTCATAAATCTATATGTAAAATATTTTAGAATTGAAATATTAATTTTATATTTACTAAATATAATTAATTCACTACCGGGTAGTGAATAATTAATAATTACGGGTAAAAAACTTTGTGTTACGAGTTGGTAGTGAATTAATTATATTTAGTTAAGTAACAGACAACGACAACGAACAAGAACGATGAAACCCAACAACGGACATGGACAACGAAATCCAAGAATTTATATTTACAATTATTTTGTCTTTAAGCTAAGGCAGGCATTAAGATTTCTTTTTCGATTTCATTTCAGAAGTTATTCAAAGTATACCATAATCAAATCAGATTTTTTATTTTTTCAACTATGTACGTATATTGTGTACTTACTTCCCTCTTTTCTTTTGTATCTTACATGAGTTAGGCTACTGTTGTATGCTATAATTTCCTTTCCTAATATCTTGATCTGTTACAATGGCTTCCCTCTTCTTTTCACTGCCTCTCTGATGTCCTCCCACTCGATTATGGCTCTGCACAATCTTCTTTCTTTGCAGTTCATGCAAATATTATCCTGGGTGTACCTTGTTCTTATTCATCATGATCCAGTGTCTGAGCTATTTCCAGTATTTCCATATTAGTGAGAGTCATTAAAATTCTTCTCGAGCACTTCTGTCTCACACAATTTATTGTCCTTGTCTTACCATCCACATTTTTAAATATTTCATTTCAGACATCCACAGCCTTCAGTCTATGTTTATCTAACATTGTCTATGACTCTGGGGTATATACTATTTTGCTATGAGATAGTTGAATGTAATTATATTCTTCTCTCATGGTTAATTGTTTTTGAAGTCAGAACTTCATACATAGCACTATGGTGTCCAGCTCACTACTGTACACCTTGCACTTCTACGGCAATAATGTGATTCAACATATAGCAAATAAATGAAACAAGAAAGCAGTGTTGGCAGGTCAATCAAACCTCTTTTCCCCACATAAGTACCCAAAATTTCCCCATGGCCACAAGTATGTGTGATTCAAGCAAGGTGTAATATTTTAAAGGATGTGAGCATATTCTAAAAGTTCAAATAATATTACAAGAATAATTTAATATTAAAAATGTTTTTGTTTATGATAAAGGAAAATTTACTCACTTGCTAAGAGATCAAGCTGAATACTTTTGAAATCATTTTCTTGTACATAGTGTATTATTAGCCTAAAATATTTACACAAATACGTAATTGTTTAATTCATAAAAACCAATTTAAAGCACCTAGTTTTATTATAATATTTATAGTAGCCTATCATTGGTAAGAAAAGTGTAAAAAAGTGTAATTTTGTATCTTTGTTTATATTGTGTTTTTTATTAATCCATAAGTTAAATTCTGGTTTTCATATTGTATTTGACTGAAAGTTTTTTAATGTTTTAAAATTTGATTTAGTTACTTAGCTGTTTCATAAAAAATGAATCATTATACTGCACATATCACATTCTACTTTACAAATAAATATTGCATAAATCATGGTGTTACATTGAAAACATTATTTGTTACGTATTGTTTGTATATTGTGACGGCAGCGGTATGGGAACATCTGCTCTCCGGTACCAGCGGTGGACACAGCGAGCCAATCCGGCATCAGCATTCGGAGCGAACCAATCAGCGATCCCGGTTAGATAATGAAACCCGGGCCGGCAGAAAATTTTACACACTTCATCGCCACGCCATCGGACGCACTTCATCTCCTCTCCTCTCTCGGACGACATCGAGGCGGAGTCAGCCGGAAGGAACGGCCGAAGAATAGAACCACCGCCGTTCTTGCGTCTTCGCACTCCCGTTCCACGCCAGCGATGAACATCGCTGGGCCGGCAGCCGACTCTACAACCGATGCCGAAAGAAGAGGACTGCAGTACGCCACGATCAGCGGGCGCAGCCGCCGAACATCTTAGCGCGGCACGACCAACATCAGCTTTCTCGCCACCAGGTCCTTTTTAGGGCCACCAAAAACACTAGAGTGTACGATTGGCGCCATTTGTCATGCGGCAAGCCTTTTGTCCGGTGACAATATGTATGTATGCATACTGAAAATAATACAATGTGTGATATGATTCTATTTATGTTGATTGTATATATCGATTCCTTATGATAAAATATGTATAATCACTGCCACTATGCCCTTCTCTCATTTAACTATCCGTTCAATTTTATTTGAATATTAGTTCTTTATAGCAAAAATCTCTCTTACTTCAAATACATACAAGCAATCATTTACACGTTGAGTCAGTTCACTTGCTACTTGACACTGATTTCTCACTCCCACAGCACACCCATTTTCTTTCTTTATCCATGTGTGATACTTGGTAAAATTACAAAACTTATTATATTTCATGTAAACTTTTGCATGACCTTTTCCTAAATACTTCATCTCCTTCTATAAATGTTGAGTATTACTAACAACGTATCTGAAATTTTTTATAAAATGGCATACATTTTTTAAGAGAAGTACAAATAATACTGCTTAAATTAAAAATATCAGTATGGAGAACCATACATGACTTCCATGTTCTAAAATTTTTATTTAAAATAATTTTTGAAATGAAATATTTCCATAGAAACTACTTCTTTCTTCAGCCTTAACCACAGTACTGTGGTCACTAACGTAAACCACCTCATGTTAGCGCACTCGATTTTCACTGATGGTGGCAGTCGATAGCATTGCTGAAACATCTGGTTTTGTAGAAAACATTGGACCAAGGCCAAACAGTCCGGGAAGGAATTTTAACAACAAACTACTTTTATGTTGCCGATAACGTAGTGCACATGACATATAAATAAAAATTATCCCCTCCCCCTCCAACTATCATTTTCATTTATAGAAAATTATCCCCACCCCTTCAACTAGCCTCTTCATTTATAGATAATTCATCTACGTTTCTACAGTGGATTATTATGATCTTCTTTTCAGGATACTTTATTTATCAAAATTAAGTAGTTTACTCTTGTTAAAACATAAAACGTTGTAGGTAAACTACCCTTTCCTCTTAACCAATCTTCACCAAAATCAATAAGCCTTGGGTCCTCTACAATTCAGGCACATATGCAAAAAAGTATTTGATTCTGTTTGAATTTACGGCTGTTATCGTTTGTCATAGAAAAAATTACCCCTGTTAAAACATAAAATGTTGCTGGTAAACTACCCCTTTTCGTTAACCAATCTTCACCAAAATCAATAGGCATTGAGTCCTCTACAATTCAGAAATGTATGGAAAAAATTATTTGATTCTGTTTGAATTTGCGGCTGTTATCATTTACCATAGAAAAAATTCTACACACAGACAGACAGACACAGAGACAGACAGACACACACAGACACTTTTCGAAAAATGACTTTTCTTCATGTTTTGAGGATCAGAATCAGAATCAGTCCTTATCTCGAACACGATTTTTTTCGCCATCACCATACTTCCATTTCCTTATGGAACATGGAAGTAAAAAGAGTGTTTCCTTCAAATGTTCAACATAACTGTGTGAATTATTTTTAATCAAGTATAATGGCTGTGCTATGTAATATCGATGTAGTGTTAGTACAAATTAGTGGGGTAGCAGTATTGTTCTGTGTGATAGGGAAGCATGTATGAAAGCATATGGAAGCATTTGAATCTCTTGGTAAGAATGTTTTATTTTTTTTTAGAACTGTGGTTTAAACATTGGAAAATGCTGATAAATATTTATATATAAATATTTTTTTATTTATTAAAATATTATGTACAAATTATGATATTGATGTTAAGTTAGGTAATTTCCAGACGAAATGTAGGACAATCAACTGTATTTTTAGAAACAAGGTACGTTGAGATACAAAATTAAAGTTATGGAAGTCTCTGCAGTGTTCTATGTGTGTGAATTACAGACAAAAACCAAGAAACGAGACAGTAAAATGCAGGCCATGGAAATGGTATTCTTAAGATTAGTTAAAAGGTGTTCTAAACTTGACCGTATAAAGAATGAGGCCATAAGAGAAGAGTTACAAGTATTATTTAACTTGAATGAAAAATTAAAAGATTACAGACACAATGGAAAGAACATTTAGAATGAATGTAAGATTCCAGACTGGCCAACCTAATCTGGAAATACAAACCTATAGGACACAAGTGTGAGAAGACGCAGGGAGGATCTTTTAAGGCTGAACCTTGCCTATGCCATGTTGTGAAGATGATGATGACTATTATTTTCATTTTTATGATGATTATAATTATCTTTTTAATAAGTATACAATTTACGGTCTCTGATTAGTGTATATATAAAAATAATACATTTTCTATTATTTAGGAGATCCACAATGCTGTGGTTTACATCGACCAAAAATACACGAATCATATTCTATTGGGTAATACACTCTTCAATTGTTGTCTGTCCATCATGTTGTCTGGTTTCTCTCTTGATGTGTCCAGACATCAGGCGGTCTTCTTCCATGACAGTGTTCGTTGATATGTATCTAATCCATTTACTTCATTAGATGCTCTTATTATGATCATGATTATACCTAGTTCTAATTACCAACATTTAAAACCTTTTACCTGCATATTCTGTATACTTTAGTCAACACTACTGTAAACAGCACAGCCTGTTTGAATATGTTTGTTAATGAACAAGCTCATTTAATTATGTTGATATTTTTCGTGATTACGGTTTCTAACCCTAGTAAAATACATCCTTGGTGCACATTTTCAGCGTGTCACAGCATATCGTAAATAAGTGACAGACTGTGTGTGTGCTAATGTGGTTATTTGCTGTTAGGTTCTCTCGTTCTACTGAGCATTGCGCAGGTTACTTGGCAGGCTTTCGTAGCTGCATCCCTTATATTTTCATTGGTTTCCCTGAAGCACTCATTGCATTGAGCGGTTTGTTTGGTAGACATCCTCAACACGACCATACTATACCCCCTTGCTCTACTTACCTCTCATTCCCATTCGTCTTCATTCTTCTTCATTTTGTATTTTTCCGCCCTTGCTATCTTCGATCTTCTCAAATCATCTTCCTGTTGAAATTACAAAAATTTCACCTCTGACATTCCCTTGTAATATAATACGTTTCATATCTTCATAACAGTGTCTTGTTTATTGCAACAAGGTACGCTGAGATATGAAATTAAAGTTTTACGAAGTTATGACAGTCCCTGTACTATCCTATGGGTGTGAATTATCGACATCAACCAAAAAACAAGACAGTAAAATGCAGGCCTTGGAAATGGCATTTGTAAGACGAGTTAAAATATGTTCTAAACTTGACTTGTATAAAGAATTAGGCCATAAGAGCAGAGTTACAAGTTTTTACATTGAATGAAAAATTAATAGCTTACAACAGTGGTAGAAAAAACACTTGGAAAGAATGTCATTCCAGACTGACCAAGCAAGTCTGGAAATACAACCCTATAGGACACAGGTGTGTGGGTAGACTCAGGAAGAGATGGCTGGAGGATCTTTGAAGGCGGAACAGGTAGCACTTTCTACTTTTTTAATAATATTATGGAGCAATGCGATATTATACTGAAAGAAGAACACTATCAAATACTAGTAATTTGCTCTTGTGAGTTCTAAATTAGAGGGTATAATATGTTATTGTTATAATGTACAAGTTACTGATAAAGCAACCATTTTTTCTACTTTTGGATTTATATTTCTACTTTTCTGCATCCATATTACTTGTTTTTTTTTTTTACTGGGTACTGTCTGTTAGTTGAGTTTTTCCTACTTCACCTTTTCCTTTTTAGTTTTTAATATTTTTAATATAAAAAAGGGGGGAAGGTCACCTGGGGACTCTATCCACAGACAGTCTTTTGTCTTCTCAGGAACATAAGTACAAGAAAAACGTTTTGTCTTCCTATGATATCTTCTATAAGAAGGATACTATCCTGGGACCTTTTCTTTTTCTGAAGACTATCTTTCAGACCCTATGAATGTTCAGTGGCATGTCTAGAATTTGGCCAGGGGGAGTAGTTGAGTCCGCTTCGTACCAAAGATAAAACAAGCTAAGATTAATCAACATTACTACCTTTAAAGTGGTTGAAAAAATGTGATAATATCCTGAAATCAATCCCATTAAAGTAAACGGTAATAATGTAATAAAAATGTTATTGAAATATTGTTTAGAAGATACTTATCGACTGAACTGATTTACCATATTTTATATTTCATATGTGTATGTAAATGCAGTGTAATAAACCTGTTTGTATATTTAAAAATCAGTTACTATTATG
The DNA here is from genome assembly GCA_034769895.1 of Magicicada septendecula. Taxonomy (NCBI): domain Eukaryota; kingdom Metazoa; phylum Arthropoda; class Insecta; order Hemiptera; family Cicadidae; genus Magicicada; species Magicicada septendecula. Next base: position 63,831,129 of record CM068371.1, read on the forward strand.
TTAACGTACACAGCTGAAAAAATAATATAATAGCTTAAAAGCTAAGAGATTAACAAAATTCGTCAACTTTTTGGACCCTCTGGGGGGGGGGGAAGTCCTGTCCTGTTTATCCCCCGTAAATACAATGCCTGTGTATATGAACAACCCTCTGTATGGAATATTATAAACAACAAGACCACCTTCCCTGACAAGGGAATATACTCCAAATTACCTGGAAGTCCTTATACCTGGGATACACTTGTCTTTTATGGAGACACTGCATCCCTGAAGACTCTGGAAAGTGTCAGTGGAGAGAACAGTCTTTCCCTCTGGCACCACCTACCCTTTCCTTGCTTATCTCGCTCCCTGGAACACATCTTTCCTAAGTTGCCATTCTACGGTGTTGAGAATAAGTTCTAAGTACAGTAGTACAGAGATTTCCTAAGAACAAAATTATTTGTAGTTTGTTGGAGGATTCTCTTGTTACGTATTCGTGTTGGTCTTTCATACTGTTCCCAGTTCTGTTAGCACCAGTGTAAAGTAGTTTTGCAGGACGACTGTAAATTAGAAAATTTATCAAATACGAATATTTGTTTAATTTACCAATAAACATGTAGTTGCATTCCTGAAAGAAGACTGATAATAATTGTTTCACAATTATAGTGAATCACAAATCAACAGTGCAAATGTTGGTAGGCAGACGTTACCAAGTAAAAATGTTTCATGCTTCATTTTAAATGATACGGTTTGATGGTTACCAAGTTATAAACAGAATTAATTGACTCTGTAGGTATAAATTTATTTTTTAATAGATACTTCAAATGAGTATATGTGTTAGTGTTTATAATTGTTTTGCAATTTATAAGTTAGTGAAGAATTACAAGGAGTCCATTACCAGTTAGTCCTCATGTGCAGAGATGCCCACCCCCCGAAACTTGATGAATATACCCCCGCCCCAAGAAAAGGTATTTACAGTCAAAAGAAAATACCATTGAAATAAGTGTTGGCGACTGTGATTCATCCTTTGAATATTCCAATTCTTAAAACTAACTGTTGAATTAAAATGCTATGATTGCTTCCATCCTTCACTAACAAACCATGAACTTTTATAAACATTCAATTTTTTTATTACAACGTAGTTATAATTTTTCATACTTTCCCAAATTTTTTGTCACCCCCCAAAAAAAAATTCAATGACGCAGTCTGCATCACGACCCCCCCCCCATGGACACCTGTTATGTACACTGTAGCATTGTACCATATGTTTATTAAGTTTGTATATGATAAGGAGTAAAAGGTTCAGGAAATAACAGACAAAGAGCTATAAGATGATTGCTGTGGTACTACATTTTATAACCACCAAGACACAATATAACACTTACATTTAACATTAATTAATTAGAAAAAATGAAATTTCCGTTTTTTGTGCACATTTACCCATTCAATTAATTCATAATTGTACAATAGAAATTAGTTGCATTCGTAACAACAAAATTTATGAGCTAAAACTTTTGTTTTCCCAGTGTTAGTTATCTCGTTCATGGTAACATGATTTCATCTTCTTCGTCGAAGTGTGTGGTCACCTTATTTATATGATATGGTTAGGAACAGTGTCCTTTATTTTTAGCTGTGTGGCTGCAGAGAAAACAAATGCACTTATATGCACATGAATTGAAGTGTGCAGTTTTTTGCAAATAACTAATTACAAAAATAAATACTGCTAAATTTATAAAAAATGAATTTATACTTCTTATTAATTTAATTTTTTTTTAAATTGTTGCGTAAACAGTTTTTTAGAACAATCCTTGCCACATAAGTGTCAAATTGTTTTGACAGTAGTTAAGTGGTAACACTGCTCTCTCTCTCTCACACACACACACACACACACACACACACACACACACACACACACACACACACACACACACACACACACACACACACACACACACACACACACACACACACACACACACACACACACACACACACACACACACACACACACACACACACACACACACACACACCGCGGACTTGTTGGGGCTTTGTTAATGTGTTATTATCGTAAGTCATGAGAAAATAAAATTTGTGTGTGTACATTTGTTTTAAACAGTATTGACTTTTCTATGAATACAAAAGATTAAAGAAAAAAATGTCTAAGATTTCTTTTAATCAGTAAAGCATTAGATTAAAGTACATAATCAAAGCATTAGAGTCAGACAATTAAATTTATTTGTCAGGTTATATGAATGAAAACTTTTAAATATGTAAACAGTTTTAAAAGGCATCAGATGTGTGTGTGTGTTGAAACTTTAAGAAACAATGCATGTTAGAAGTATGCTCAGAGCAGATACATAAGTGTTAAATTATAAGATAGGGTAGTGTTAGAATTATTCAAATTGTTTGTCAAGTGCAGGCACACAGCTGACTGTAAGCGTGCACAGGCACATAGCCTATGTACACGTCAGACTTTTAAGTCTTGGTTTTGGTTGTTTTGTAACGACAATTCCAAAAAATAGACTGCCACAGTCAAGTGTTAAAATATGTTCCTTTTTGAGAAGACAATAACTTGATGTTATATTCTTCTTCTTCTGACAATAATTAATTTTCCAGCAAAGTAAATAATAGGGTACATGGTCGTAATAAAAAAAAAATACATACGAGGATTGTTCAATAGAAACACGTTTAATCTGCGCAGCCGTGACTTCGTCGCCATGGCAACGGAATTTATATATTTATATTGTCTGTTTAAGTCCTAGTAACGCCTCTGTCAAAAATATTTGCATTTTGCTGTTTTCCAAGTGGGTTGGGTTGAAAAATGGCATCTATGATAGAAAACCCGTCCAAAGATAATCTGCGTGCCGTTATTCAATTTTTGGCCGCTGAGGGGGTCAGCCAATGGAATTTATACGAGAATGAAAGCTGTATACGGTGACTATAGTTATTCTCATACGGCAGTGGTTGAATGCTGCAATAAATTTTGACAAGGAAGAGAATCCACTGAAGATTTGGCCCATCCCAGACCTGCACGTGTTGCATCATCAGATGAAAATGTGTGACAGCTGGAAACTGCTTTACGCACAAATAGGCGCATCAAAGTTAAGAGAACTTTCTCAAATGTCGAGCATCAGCGTGGGAACTGTTCATTCCAGCATTCATAGTCTTGGCTATCACAAAGTTGCTGCTCAGTGGATTGCACGACTGCTTACTGATGAGCAGTAAAACCGGTAGATGAAGTAGAGTTTGGTGTTAGCGAATGGTTCCGCAAACAGCAGTAAGAATTTTACCAGATCACCAGAGAATCTACAGATTCGTGAGACTCATGGCTTAATGTTAATGGAGACTTATTTTAAAATCGTTGAATAAAAAATTCTTTACAGCCTCTAAACGTGTTTCTATCGAACAATCCTCGTACATTTTTTAAGCACATCAGACAATATGTGTATCCAGCTAGCAGTCAGCTTAGACTGTAACCGCAGGGCGCTGGTGTTGGGGGTGGGTGGACTCTCAATTTTGTTCAGGACAAATGAGATATTCCCAATTCTTCCCGTACAGGTATTTATAAGCCTCACTTTAACACACACAACAAGTCTACGTTAAGTGATTATGGAAATTCACTGAAGATTTGAATAGCTCTAGGGGGGAGGGGAGAGGACTGCTCACTCTGATCTCCCCCCTCACCAGTTGCACCACTACTACAGGGTTAGAGGTTGCTTAGTGATGCCGGTAGCATTCACAGTGCGCAGACAGAACAGTGTACGGTTTGGACAGAAAGAGTGTCAAAGTAGCCGTCATCGTAGTGAGGTAATGAGAAGATTACAAAAACCTTCTGTCGCTGTTACCTTCTGATTACAAAAAGCTGCCGCTGTCGGTAACAAAGTTGTTGTTGTTAACAACGAATGCTACGAAAGCCTACGTGTGAGAGTGCGCTCCTGCTTATGTACTGTATAACTAGCCACTTGCTGTAATGTCTACACGTATGGGGCGCGACCCACTGCTGGGTCCCGAGGGGACGTTTGGTGGATCGCTAAGTGGGTTCGAAAATGTATTTACTGTGTCTTAAAAACCTATTACGATTAGTATTAAGTATGTATAATTTGTTGAAGCGTAAATCAGAATTTAACAAAAATATGATTATAAACTGGGTGCACACACCTATGAGTAATTCTGCCGGCGTCCATCCTTATGGGTTCCAATGAAGTAAGATGGGTCCCGGACTTAAAAAGGCTGAGAACCACTGGTCTAAATATTTAAAATGATAGAAAGTATACAGGCTTCAGCAGTGAATATCTTACATGAATCTGTGTCTGCAAGCGGCTTTTGGAGATCAAAAATAAATAATACGCAAGTCCTTTCGTCGGCATGAATGTACGTGTAATAAATATTTTCCAAAATATCCAAGCGCTGTTTGAAGTGATTGCCTGTATGTATAAACAAACTTCACATCGTCTTATGTCATGTGTCTGCAAGCCGCTTTTGGAGATCAAAGTAAATAATACGCAAGTCCTTTCGACGGCATCAATGTACGTGTAATAAATATTTTCCAAAATATCCAAGCGCTGTTTGAAGTGATTGCCTGTATGTATAAACAAACTTCACATCGTCTTAAAGGACATCAGTTTTCCTGAAAACATTTGTAAGAAGTGCTGTTTGAATTCATTTGTACTGCTAATATTGTACATATACGTAAACGCGTTGTGAAAAGGACTACATAGAGTTTTTTAAAACCCCAAGAAGTTTTTAAAGTAGAAAATCACACAACTTCTTACAATAACAATAAAACTTACTGTTTACTTAAATAATGTTTTGCTATATAGTAGCCTAGCCTATCCTATGTGTGTCTGCGTAGCCTCACAGGAATCGTCAAACAAGACAAATCGACAGCGTATCATTGTTGTAAGTTCAAGACAAAATAATGTCCCAAAAAACTACAGGCACATTCATAAATGACGAAACGTGTAGACATTCAGTACATTACTACTGCTTGCTTTTTGTCAGCTGTTTTCGGATTCAAATCAAGAAGAATTGGCTTTGAAATTTCCTTAAACAGTTCCAATCCTGCCTTTAGACTAAAAATTGAAGTCTGAAAAGCGTACTCCAAGTTTATACAGATAGTACAATTATCCGTAACGGACTAGATAGCTTAACTGTTTTAGCAACTGACAAGGAAGTGACAGAATCAGAAAACGATGCTTCTTATTTCGTCTTATGGAGTTATAATAAATACGCATGCAACCAACGAGAAATAGAATTAAAACAAAGAAACAAAGAAAGTAATTGGGGAATGGGGGTAGAGAATTTATGATTACTACAAAGTCTCACATTTATTTGACTGTCATGTCAGAGTCACGTGTGCAACTGCTGGAAGTCTGTGACAGCCTATTTCATTATTTGAAACGAATAATATTAGATATATCTGACCATTAGAAACGTTTTAATATGAACACCTAACGTGTGGATTTTTTAATTAGAATATAAAACTTTTGCAAATATTAAGTAGCGATTTCGCGATTTCTTTGATTTTTACTTCTTATTGCAACAGGTATTGTGTGCAAGATTCTATTGGTGTGAACTCAAAAAAATATATTATTAATGATATTAATCCAATACAAAATTGGAAGCCACAATCGAAAAATATCGTTTATACTGCCATCAACGTACGCTGTATGTTTAATATTTCCGTTCGCATAAAAGGTAAAATTATAAGCTACGTTTCTGGCAAAGGTAGGTGACTGACGTTGCTGCACTTTTAATTCTGTCTCTCGAAAAAAGATTTTTCTAAATCTTTTTTAGGAATCAAGTCTCCACATTCGACTTTGATGGTCTCTTAGAACTTGTTAATGGAATATCTCACAGCTCATCCTCAGAACTTAAAAATTACTTGGTCTGCGAATACGTAATCGTATGTGACATTTGTGATGATTATTGATGGCTGACAAGATAAAACGTTTTTCACCGATTAGAAGCTGTAACATATGCTTCAGAAACGAGGGCAATGACAAAAAATAGCGAGAGACTTCTAGGTTAGGTTGCTGTGAAAGATTCTAAGAACAGTATTTAGACGAGTACAAGAAAATGGAATGTGGCGCAGGCGCTATAATTATGAACTATACGATCCTTACAAAGAGCCGGACATTGTCAGGATAATGAAAATATACAGGCTAAGGTGGGTTGGACACATAGAGAGAATGGAAGAAGGACAGCCTACGAAACATAGTTTCTACCAGAAACCAATGGTTAGTAGAGAAAGGGGAAGACCCCGAAATAGATTCAAAGACCAGATAGAGGAGGACCTCGGAAATCTGAACATAAGAAACTGGAAAGTCGGGGCATGCAATAGGGAGGAATGGAATCGACTCTTGGTGCAGGCCAAGACCCACCAAGGGTTGTAGAGCACGGCTGCTGCTGATGATGATGAGAAGCTGTAACAAAGTCGAAAGGAATTTCAGGCTGGAAAACCAACTGAAGGGCTTGTTGTTAAACCGACAGGGATCACATTAAAAGGACATATTATGTCCTTGTCGGTCAAGTCGAACAAAAGAGACACCAGAGAAGAAAATAAAAAGTAAAATGAAGAAGAAGAATAAAATATAACTTACTGTTTTCTCAAATCGTTTTTTGGTAATGAATTGATCAATATGTATAATAATGTTTTCTATAACATTAAATTATATCCAATCAGTTACGAAACATTTGTATTTAAAAACCTATTTAGTTGTCTATACATAAGAACAAAACTAATGACTAGACATGTGTGAATGACTAGAAATTCACTTATAACTTTTTATTGATTTTAACTTACTATGTATTTTTATGTGACTCTTAAAAAAAAGTAAATAAATCATGCTCCGTTTTTATTTTTGCAATTATCTTCGAATCTTCGAAAGCAGAAAAATACCGTGTCAGTAATAATAGTAATAATAATAATAATAATCACAATAATGGTAATAATATAAATAAATTACTTAAACCAGTGGTTCCCAAAGTGGGGTCCGCCGACACTTATAAGAAAAAAGAGAAAATACCGTAATTTTCTCCAATTTTTTATGGTCTAAAATCTAAATTTTAGAGTCTTAAAACAATTAGTAGAAGATTCCAGTATTTTTTTTGTTCAATCTAATTATAATTGTAAAAGTAATTTCAAACTAATGGCTTTAATAATGTCTGTAAATCATGTCGTGTAGCAGATGTGTTTGTCAGCCGAACTGCCTAGAGCACCACATCATGAACTGATCGCGCTGTTTTAGTCCACGTATAAGCACTGTATCTAAGCAGCTACTGTAGCTAGTAAGTTTTTCCGTGTAGCTGGTTTTACACCTAAGTAACTGGATTTCGACAAGAGTGGCTGGAAAGACAGAAGTTGGCAAAGTTAAGAAATAAACTTGATGTCGAGAGTGACTTAATATTGAAGTTATCAAACGTAATATTGCAGAGCTAGTTGTTCAAAAGCAGCTTCATTGTTCACATTAAACTATGTTAGATAATATCAATATTATTATATGTTTAGGGAATTTTGATTTTAACACGTTTTAATTGAAACATAAGAGTTTGTATCATATTTACTGTTTGTTTTATTTCAGACGGGGTCCGTGAAATTTTTAATTTTTTTGGGGGGGTCCGCGGACTGAAAGTTTGGGAACCACTTACTTAAACGATTAAATAAATAATATTGTATTGTGTACAGACGATGGCTAATTGACTAGAGACGAGTGGGAAGTCAATGCACAAACACAGCTGTTGTCCAGTAGTAGCTGCTGTTGTTGCACTATAGGCCTACACATACAACAAACACAGGTGTTGTCCAGTAGTAGCTGTTATAGGCCTACACAGCACTTAACATACAACAAACACATTCATGTCTCGTGATTTCAATTCTCTTGCACTTAAAAAAAAACTTGTGGTTCTTGTTTGTCACGTGACAGAGAAACTTCCTTATTGTCAGCTGATTGCAGTAGTGCTAATTTGTTATATTTTTCATGTGTTTAAGGTGTACGGAATCAATATTTTTATTCTCACAAAACAAAAAATAAGATTAAAATTAATTATTTAAATATGAATTACTACATATTTTCCTCCGAAATTAGAAATAAATTGAAATTACTACTGCGTAGTAAGGCAATCAGGTGACAATGATTTGGGTGATCGAAACCAACGAATTTGTTGAACGAATCAAATTCACAGTTTTGATTTTGAAACATACAATTATAAGAAGGTCCATTAAAACTTTACGCAGCGATCACAACATTGTTGTTCAATAATAATAATTAATGTTAATAATGTCAATCGTACGGCGACATTGCTACACAGCTGCAGGGTTCCACACCTGCTTAGTTGGCGGCGGCTGCTGCTGTCTGCTGTCGGACAGGTCCAGTACCGGCGGCGTTGTGCAGCAATGTGGCTGATCTCAGTAACGATGCGACGGCACCTCTCCCAACCACGAGTCAGGACTGGGCGGGAAGTCGGGATAGCCGTGGGTGCTGCTGCCGTCGCTCATCTCCGACGGTGCGGTCGGACCTTGGCTGAGACCGCCGCCTCCACCTCCGTACGGCAGAGGGTGCGACGTCGGAGACGACAGATAAGGCGGTGTGGAAGTGTCTCCGTGCAGGTAACGGCTGTGCGGAGGCGTCCCTTCCTGGTCCAGACCCAGAGTACCGTAGCTGTCGTTGCTCTCTAGATCTGAAAACACAGTCTCAATTAGAAACATTGTTATTGAGCGTTAAAGCACTTGTTTAGACTGTTGTGTGCGTTTAATTAACAGTTCCAGCAAATCTTAAGTATTTGTTGAGCAAATGTTAATATTTAATTTTAGCGGCTCAGTAGACCAATGGGTATGGCACCTGGCTAATAACCTAGAGGTCCCGGGTTTGATTCCCGGGCCCGCACCATAAAATCAAGGTGCGTTTTTCAGCCCCCAGGTCGACTCAGACTGTTGAAAATGAGTACCTGGGTTAACATCCTGGGGATAATAATGGGCGGCTGAAGCGTACTGCTGGCCACACTGCCTTCCTTGTATGCTGTACGGCTCACATAAGGCAGCCTACCCTGCCTTCTCCTACACTACTTCAGGGTGGTACACATGGGAGCCATTATTATTAATATTTAATTTTTAATACTTTTGTTGGCGAAATTATGGCGTTGGTCATCGAAATTGATTTTGCTGTAGTTTTAAATCTACACTTAAAATTTAAAACTTCAAACTTACACATCAAATTTAAAACCCTTACGCATTTGCAATAAAGGCCAGTACACGAACGCTTTAGACGAGTTCGAAATTTTTCAAAGCATACAATAACATGCACAGTCGGGATTTCATATTGAATGATCATTTGTACTTTAAATCGAACCCTCTACGATACAGACTTGAACTTGCAGAAACATTCATAGACGACGTCAGTACCCGGTCGGCCTTAAAAGGGTGCGCACCCATACGGACGTGTGTAAGTACAAAGTAATGTGATTTTAACATTTAACGATCTCAACTGAGTGAATTAATCTGAAGATAGAACATATGTTCCGAAACGCGTCATTTTAAATAAAAAATCGGTATGGAGAACATACATGACTTCCATGTTCTAAGATTTATATTTAAAATCATTTTCGATATGAAATATTTCCATAGAAACTACTTCTTTCTTCAGCCTTAACCACAGTACTGTGGTCGCTAACGTATACCACCTCACGTTAGCGCACTCGATTTTCACTGATGTTGGCAGTCGACAGCATTGCCTAAACGTCTGGTTTTGTAGGAAACATTGGATCACACCCAAACAGCCCGGGAAGTAATTTTAACAACAAACTACTTGTTTGTTGCCGATAACGTAGTACACGTGACATAAATAAAAATTATCCCCTCTCCCTTCAACTATCATTTTCATTTATAGAAAATTACCCCCACCCCTTCAACTAGGCTCTTCATTTATAGATATTTAATCTAGATTTCTACAGTGGATTATTATGACCTTCTTTTCAGGATACTTTATTTATAAAAATTAAGTACTTTACTCTTGTAAAACATAAAATGTTGCAGGTAAACTATCTCTTCCCCTTAATCGATCTTCACCAAAATCAATAGGTCTCTGCAATTCAGGGATGCATGCAAAAAATTATTTGAGTCTGTTTGAATTTGCAGCAGTTATCGTTCGCCATAGAAAAAATTCTACACACAGACAGACACACACACAGACACTTTTCGAAAAGTGACTTTTCTTCATGTTTTGAGGGTAGTACAATCAGAATCAACCCTTATCTCGGACACGATTTTTTCGCCATCACCATACTTCCATTTCCTTATGGAACATGGAAGTAAAAACGAAGTCACACGACGGATCTAAGATAATTTATTAATTTATCATCTCAACCATTTGATTCAGGTGTTCTTCCCAACTGGCTTTGTGGCACTGTACTTCTACTGTTAGTGGTTCCACAGTCAACATTCCTTTCCTCATCACTACGAGGCTACTGGCGACGATTCTAGTCAGGATCATCTTACACGGGCGAGTTACTAGTTCGTTCACAAAACCCTAAACCTAAAGGGCTAAAACAAGTTTGCAGGGGTTGAGTTCCGTAGCCTCCGGCCGGAGTACCTCAGCCTCTTTCTTCTGAGACTGATGGTACGTAGCCTCGCGTCTACTGTTCTGATGGGCCCATTATGTGCATTAGTGAGCATCCATTACCAATGATAATTGGGATATTGGGTTATACAAGAATGTTGCGGAACAAATTGCATGTTGCACTTCTGCTGGGACCGTACGCCAAGGGCTGCCCTACCTGCTCAACTTGCGCAATTCCGTGGCAATATTAGGATTGACATGCATTTCACAGAAATGCGTTTTTAATATATCCATTTTAAATTGGCTTAATTTGAAAAAACAACTGACATAAACACGCCTGCTGCGAAGTCTTAAAAGTCAACATATTACTCCCATGTTTCGTAAGAAAATGGAAATATGGTGAAGGCGAAAAAATCATGTTCGAGATAAGGGCTGATTCTGATTGTACTATCCTCAAAACATGAAGAAAAGTCCATTTTCCGTGAAGTGTGTCTGTGTGTAGAATTTTTTCTATTGCGAACGATAACAGAATCAAATAGTTTTTTGTATGTGTGTCTGAGTTGTAGAGGACTCAAGTCTTATTGATTTTGGTGAAATCGGTTAAGGGGAAGGGGTAGTTTACCAGCAACGTTTTATGTCTTAACAAGAGTAAAGTAGTTAATTTTGATAACTAGAGTATCCTGAGAAGGAGGGCATAATAATCCACTGTAGAAATGTAGATGAAATATCTATAAATGAAAACGGTAGTTGAAGAGGGAGGGGTTAATTTTTTGTATTGATGTTATAAATTTATTCGACTCAAAACTTAAAAATTTCAATAAAATATCAACAATTGATATCGTTTCATGCTATGTCACCGTAAACATACGTAAACAAAATAATTTTTCGTTTTCAGAAATTCACAGATAACAAACGCTGGGCGGTATTCGCTTTCTTTCGAGTTGTTTAAATAAAAGATAATTAATCAAATTAATTCTTTATTTTTAAAATATTATCAACTAGGTACAATTTGTATTTTGATTATCTTTCTCAGCGTTTTTACTGAAAGCATGCTGATATATTTGGTTTCGTTCTGAGTGTAGGCTTACATATTAAAAATACTGTAATTTTATAATTTTTAATTGGAACATGGAAGTCATGTATGGTCCTGCATACGATTTTTTTTATTAATTACAGTACACAAAATAACCTCTTCTCAATGCATCTATATTGCCTATGCAAGTGTGAATGAAGGCGTCGTCTGTTCATACGAGTACCACCACCATGTGTGCCGATGACCGGAACAGCTGGGCTCTTCACAGCCCCGCCGATCGTATCGCTTTCATTTCACGCTACTCATCACAACAGAAGTCACAGATAAAATCTGACTAATGCTATCGTGATCCGGCTAAACTACAAACACCGGCACCTGTCGTGGGTGTGACACCACCCTCATATTTTACTGTGCCGCTCGTTTGAGACAAAACGTGAAAGCGAATTGACGAATTTTTTTTCTTTTGACAAATAACTTTCTGATAGAACATTAATTATTTTTAATGTAATGTTAATTTTTAATTGTTGTTCAGTTAAATAATTTATGCGTAAAAATAGTCCTTGATTGTTTCAATGCTTTTCATGGTTGTACTACAATCAGACGGTCTGTTGTTTTCCCAAAACGTCGTGTATTTATATTCAAATTTATAAACTTCCTAGAGCTAGTTAAGATTTATGTTATATCATTATAACTTATATAATATGTATATTATCAAATTACAATTCCTTTTGCAAGTAGAATGTTCTTGTTTTTATCGTTTTAATTTAACCTGACGCACGTTTCACAGAATAACCTATGTCTGTGTCTTCAGAGGTTTCTAAGTGAATTAACGAATAATCGATTTTGCTTCGATTTCAATAGAAAATAACGAATATCCGATTGTATGTCGATTGTTGTAATGTTTGTTTACTTAATCAGCTGTTTTCACGGTTATGTTGAAAACATTTGACGTTTATATTTCATTTATTTTAATGAATTTATAATTTTAAATAGATCATCTTGTTTCGGTTTTATTTGAGGTTGTTCTTTGATTAGTAAATTATTGGGATCTAGGTTCTTTTCTTACGGCAAAGTTAAACTTCCGTCTCCGCGTTTGTACTTTATTTCGGTTCGACCTTTTTGTATGTTTTTAATTAATTTCATATTTTGAATGTCGGGAAACTGATGTTTGTTATTTAGACAACGTCTGGCTAAATTAGATCTGTAAATATTAGGTTTTGAAAACGCATTGCGGTGCTGAAAGAACCTATCGAGTAATTTTTCCTTTGTTTTGCCTACGTAAAATTTACTGCAATCTGAACATTCTGTTGTGTATATTCCATTTTTATCGTGAAGGTTTGTTCTAATTTTGTTATTAAAAACCATGTTATATGTGTTACAAGATATTTTAAAATTTGTACCTTTAAATATTTTACTTAGTTTTTGAGTTGTATTTACATAATAAGCAATCGTTTGTATATTTTGCATTATCATTAACAGGTGGATTTTCAAATGTACTGTTTTAGACATTTGTTTAGTCAGTTTATGTTTTATTATATATTTTCTAATTTATTAATATCATTTATTTTGTATCCATTTTCTATTGATATCTGTTTGATAATATTTCTTTGTAATTTAATCTAAGCATGTGTAGGTGTAGGCCTATCATATAACTAAATAGTGCCATTTTATGTTGGGGCGAATGGTTAGAATCATTTGGTATTACTAAATTAGTTTTTGAAGTTTTTTTGCTGATAGAAAGTTGTAATTTGATATTTTGTGCGGCCAAAAAATCGATTTAAAATACCTTCGCCGGCTCATGTTTGTATGTATAATATTGGAAAAATAATAAGAATGATAATAATAGTAGACTAATGAAAATAATTGAAAGAGAGAAGAGAGTTATTTCGACCGTTTGACATTTGCGTTTTTATCTAATCTATCTGTTTGAGGCATGTCTCACGATAATACTCCGTATTAACACCCTCGCTGTTATTTTCGAGACCGATTCCTTTAAAAATAATGGAGCTTGGACAAAAATGTGAGAGGTCAAAATTTTGAAAAAATCGCAAAAAACCATGTGGGATATCAGATTAAAGAGAATTTGAGCAAAAGTCTAAAAATAGTTTCAGTTTTGGTTGAAAAACGCGTCATAACATCCTGATGTCAATCCCATTACAGTAAACGCCAATAACACAATAAAAATACGCGTTATTGAAACATTGTTTACAAGATAACTTATTGACTGAACTGATTTTCCTATATGTCATATTTCAAACGTGTACGCACATGCTGTGCAATAAACCTGTTTGTATATTTTAAAAAGAGTTACTACTAAATTATCGTACCCAACTGAAAAAAAATAAAACAGCCTAAATATCACGAGATTAACAACATTTCTCGTCAACTTTATTCGACCCTCTGGGAAGCAGTCCATTCCTCGTCCGTCCTACCACCACGTAAATACGCCCCTGACAACAACAATAGCAACAACAACAAACCATAATAATAATAATAATAATAATAATAATAATAATAACTATAAAATAATAATATTAATAATGAAGGAAGAAGAAGAAGAAAGCGTTTTGTAAGGGTTGACAGATAGGTACACACAGCTGTAACTACATGCATACAGTTGCTCCGTTAGTACTCTTACGCAACAATGAGTGCCAAATATAGATCCAATCTGAGGAGTAAAAGGGACGGTATACAAAAAAAAGGAATGGATTGATGCAAGGCGAGGTCTGGAAAATATCAGCCGGTTGATTGGTGCAACACAATGCCTTCTATATACGGACTTGTAGACGCCCTCTATTGTGTGTCGAACCCTCGGATCCTACAAGATGAGCAGCTTGGCTTCTCGTCGGTTGTCTAATCAAAACCCTCTCCCTTCCTTGCCCCTCTCGTTTATACTTTCTACTCTATTGTACTTAAGCCGATGAAATCTATGCATCGGGAAAACTTTTCCCCTGCTTACTACCGTTTTTTTGCTATACTATATTTTAGATAAAAGTATGGTGGTACTGCTTTAACAGCATAATTTGTATTACGAAGTAATCAGATTACAACTAATGTTTGGTTCAGATGCGCTCTGAAGATAGGCCTGCTTCTCTTAGAAAAGTCCGATGAATAATATAAGTAACTGGTTATAAGGGCCTCGTTCTAAAAAACAAATCATACAAAACTGCTTAGAGCTGACAAACTGCTAGCTGATTCCTATGTTAAACGTAATGTATTATGTTACGTGTATAATGTTAGTCCTATTCTTGATTGAAATGGTAAAAAGTGAGAATAGCAGCCAAATAAAATAGAATTACTACGTCGTTGCAGAAAACAAGATCAGATAAAAATCAAATCAGAAAATAGAAACAGCGAATACACAACTAACAGACCAACAGGGACAAGGGAGCAAGGCCACCGCTAGGGTGCTTGTCGCTCGTGTGCAGGTTTACCTTTGCCGCCCTCCTCACTATACTTGTCATGTTCTACTTTGCCACACTATTTAAATTATTTCAATTTAAAATTGATACAGACATAAATAGTAAAATTGACAGAAAATAAATATATTTTCCAAAAACTTATTTAGCTGAGTACTTACATGATATAAGTGGAAGATGTGCTCGCAGAAGTGTTGAATACCTTTTCAAAAATATAATAGTTTATTTGCGCGGTCGTCTTTTCAGAGTTTTTATAACACTATAGTTCATTGAAAGAGCGCTTTTCGCGCTTTGGTTTCAGAAAAGTTTTTAATAACATTTCTCAGATTGATTGCCTCACACATTTCATGTTCTATGGGTAGAGTAGCTAGGGCTGATGGTCTTTCTTGACTCATGAAAGATCGTAAATGGTTTCTTTATAATATTTAGTTTAGAAAACGAACGTTCGCCTGTTGCCACTGTAACCTGGCTGATGCCAGTACACTGCGGCAATGCTACCAAAACAAATATCAGGAAAAAGTCAATAAACGTTAATGTCATATACGTAGACCTAGTTGGTATGAATTGTTTTAATTTTATTTGCAATATCTGCTGATGAATTTGGCAGTCTACGGCCGCCCGTGCGCGGTGCACGTTTCGCACATATGGTAGCGGCGCCCCTGCAAGCAATACCAATACAGATACAAGGTACAAGGAGACATGGAATGAACAATAATATACTATCGAAAGAAGCTTTTGTGTGTGTGTATGTGGAGAGAGACAGAGAGAGAGATGTAACGTAATGGGAGGAAGAAATATGAAAAGACCATTGAATAAGTGGAATATAATCTCTTAAGAATTTGGAGAGGTTTAGAATTCAGTCCTTAACGGGAACGAAGAGGAATAAAACCAAAGTATGATTACTGTATTTTAGTGAAACTGTGCCTTTAGCATAAAGCCGAGGGGTAGATAATTCTTACTTTTAAGGTTGTCGTTGTGTAAGGAAGTGCAGGCGATCACAATATACTGAATAGATGTACAGACGTACAGAATGCTGTGTCGTCCTCAAGACAGCAATTGCTATGTCCACACTTGTGCGCTTTCATTTTAAACTCCGCTTTCAATTTTCAATTCTGCTTTCAACACCGAGTAGTTCTTGCGCTGCCTTAGACCGAAAGTACTGAACGCATGCCACAAAGTGTCTACACTTGTGCGTCACAGTTGTCAATGTTTCTCCAGTGTAAACGTGAAAACGGACGTGACCGATACTGCTATGTTAGCGGGTATAAGTGCTGCATTTTTAGTGCTGAAGGGATTTAGAAAAAGGCGTTAAAAATATCAACGCTCAATGTGGTTGAAAGATTATTTAAGAACGCGGAACTCTGGAATTATGAGAGACCTGGATGATAACGTTCTGTTTAAGAACTTTAAGCGAATGTCTAGAACGAAATTTTACATGCTTTTACAAATGGTGAATCCTAAGATCACAAAAGAAAATACTCGCTTTTACACTTAAGAAAATTAGCAATCACACTTAGGTATTTGGCTACTGGTGAGTCATTTACTTCTGTGATGTACTTATTTAAAGTATCCAAGCAATTCATTTCATCAGTGCTTCCCGCAGTTCTTTCATAGTCAGTTCATACTCCGTAGCCAAAACAGCGTCAGCATAATTTCTTTTCATTTTGTTTGTATAATTTTTTCCGTAATGTCTCATAAGGCACAATGTGACGTATAATCCTCAATAAAGCCCAACGTTTGTTCTGCGGATATGGCAAACAATAAACACAGTTACAGTAATCACGAATACAGAACAAAACTTTCTGTAAAACTACGAAGTTGCACGGAATGTTGAAAGAAGATCCACTGGTGGTGGAAGCACGTGCGTTAGTGAATGTGTCACTAAAAACGGTGATCTTCAACTGATTTTGAGGCATTCTTTGTGCATGCGTTACGTTCGCTAGAGGAAGGTCCTCCTGCGCATGCCTCAAATGCACGAAAAGCGCACTAGTGTGGACATAGCTAATCAAGAAGTGACAGAAGCATCAGTTTTGAAACCACAAAAGAGATTTGTAAGTACAATTTGACTGTGCTTTCCCCGTTAAAGGACAGTAACCAAATAGGTCTACTAGTGCTAAATATTGGCATAGCTGGTATTGGAATTATTTGGAATCGTAATCATAATTTGCATTCAGTCTTTCCAAGTCTCTCTGATAGACTAGCAGGCCTGTGCTCACTGAGCCGCCGACCTTCCACACTATTTTGAATCAAGTACATTTATTACCTATTAGGTAGGGGCCTACATAAATTTTGATATTAGATAATTTTTCAGTTACTGGACAAATTAGGAAACATATAGACCTAAGAATTATTATACGGTTTCTCTACTACTTCTCTAGTAATATAACAATTGTAGACCACAGGATCGTACAATAAATATTAAAAATTCGAAACATTCGTATTTGGGTTACAGTTCCTTTTAGTCTGACACCCTCCTGGATTTTCACAATTTTTTCAAAATTTTCATCCCTTTTTTGGGCTCTGCGGTCCAAAAAATCGGAAATTTTCAAAACTCAATACTACATTCAGATGTTAGTTTAAATTCTCTTTTATTTGATACCTCACAAGAATTTTTGCGATTTTATCACAATTTCGCCAAGTATTTGGGCTTTTACGTCCAAACGCTTTGAAGTTTTTAATAATGAACGTTATATTCAATTTGTGGTTTAAACTCACTTAAATGTGACACTCCACTTGAATATTTGCGATTTTGCAAAACTTTTTACCCACTTTGTTGACCTCGATGTCCAAAACGTTTTTAATTAAAAAAAATAAACACTACATTCGAATTTCCTTTAACTTGCTACCCCACATGGGTTTTGCGATTTTTTCACATACTTGTCTTCTCACATTTTTGCTTCCCGCCCACCTATCTTGGGGGGAGGAGTCAATTTACAAAACAATAGGGTTCCGTGGAGAAAAAGTATGGACACGCGTGGCAAGTTTTACGGAAATCGGTTGATGTGTTCAAAAGTTATCGTGAGACACAACCCAAATAGGTAGGCAGACAGACAGACGAATGCCAAACGGTCGAGTCAAAACTGAGAACTCGCTTTGCTCATTCAATTACTGATGCGGTACATTTATTATTAATAGTATCAAGTAATGTAATTCCTCTTTAGCTGCAACATACTGTGAGGTTTCCTTGGACCACGAATTTAGGTGGTAGACTTTTGACGGTCGCAAAATAACGAAAATTCTGAGTTTACTGAGTTTTGAATTTTTTTTTATATTTTCAAATCAAAAATATTTTTTCGCTTGTTGATAAATATAAAAACTTCTTTATTTCGGATCCATAACGTCAAGTGATGTATTAATCTGGAAATATTTGAGTAAATATTTAAATTATTTTTTGTAAATGAATTCTAAAAAACGAACATACTTTCTTTTTGTAAATTACTTTTCTGTCCGTAATACAAAGTACAAAATCTGTAATGAGAATTTTTTCATATTTTTTAGCCTCTTTAGTTCGGCTATTCTATTGCACAAGGGAATAGTTTATAAAAAACAACAAAAATGTAAAATACTAACAGTCAATAAAGGCCACTCAAAACAGCTACCGTACTCTGTTTTATTAGGAAAGGTGGATTTACAGTCGGCTAATAGGTAACATATGAATGAAGCGATAAAAATCAACTGCACAAAGTCACTTGAGGGCTGTAGATAATCGACACAATGTGTTTTGTGTCGTGTGTTTGTGTGTGTGTGTTTTATTGCGATGTTTCATGGGCAATTAGCGTATAAAAGCACTATATAAAGGATGAGAAGGTCATTTTGACATATGCCAGGATCACATGCAAGCTGGTGAACAGCCCGGCGTCATCTGTTAATGTAATGCGTGCGTGCTCAGCTGACTGAAGCACCTCTCTCGGGGGGATCGAAAACACTACTACTACTGCTACACTCCGTAATGACTTACCGTGCGAATGGCTAAAATTCGAATCCAAGTCGACTTTTAGGTCGTCTTTGGGATCGTGTCGTGGAGAGGCGCCGCCCTTCATCGACCGGAAGTATTGGCTCCATCGCGTCCTTCCGGCGTCCTTTTTCAGCCTTTTCTCTTTCGCTCTTCTGTTGCACAAGGAAAAAAAGATGTTAAAATAAGAAAAATATAAAATATTGACAGTCAAGAAAGGCTACTGAACTTTATTGGTAACAATATTTTAAATTACAAATTCGTGTAACTAGTTAGACCTATAATCACAAACAGAAACAACACTGTTGCACACCACTATATACAAATTCGTGATTGAGACTTACAGCGCATCATCAGATCGGAAATTTGCGAAATTATAAGAAATTCCAAAATCGGAATAATATCCGACTCGAAAGCGCTAATCGGGAATTTTTTATCTAGTGATGTGCGACAGTGTAATTTATGTATATTGTCAACAATCAACCAAATTTCATTCGTTAGCAACTTTGTCAAGTCTATACTTTTAGGTAAATTAATTTTTAAACACGCTCGCAAACATAGAGCGCGATTCGTTGGGCAATACCGGTACATCTCCACACTGCGCATGTTTTACGATCCATAGGAGTAGGCAGAGGGGTTTTTTAGGGTAGCTATAGGTCTATAATAAGAAATAATAATTCATTTATTCTGTGCATCCACAGAAATGTTTTTAGGAGATGGACGAACATAACATTTATCCCCCACTTATCTTGAATCGCCCGAATTGATGTTCTGCAACACCCACATATCAAACGTGATTTCAATTATATGTGATACACAAGAGCATTTACCTTAAAGGAGACCAACATATTTCTTGGTGATGTTTTGTTATATTGAAAGTTTATATAAAAGATTATCAAACAAAATTATCATATCTATATGGTAAACTCACATGTATGTGGCTTTGTATTTAGGATATACGTAAAAACTAATATTTAATATTAAAAGTAACTCTGTTTTAGGCTATTACAGCAAGAACCTTGCGTCATAAAAATTCTTATGCTCTGAGTGTTAAACAAAACAACGCTTTAAATAAACTGATTAAACAAATTTCATCTTATATTTTCTGCTTGACCGTAATTTTTTACGCTTTTGCACAAAAGTGATTTTGACTTCCATGTTCCATAAGGAAATGGAAGTACGCGAAAAAAAACCTTTTCGGGATAAGGGTTGATTCTGATTGTACTACCCTCAAAACATGAAGAAAAGTCATTTTTCGAAAAGTGTCTGTGTGTAGAATTTTTTCTATGGCAAACGATAACTGCCGTAATTTCAAACAGAATCAAATAATGTTTTGCATATTTACCTGAGTTGTAGAGGACTCAATACCTATTGATTTTGGTGAAGATAGGTTAAGGGGAAAGGGTAGTTTACCTGCAACGTTTTATGTTTTAACAAGAGTAAAGTACTTGATTTTGATAAATAAAGTATCCTGAAAAGAAAGTGATAATAATCCACTGTAGAAACGTAGATGGAATATTTATAAATAAAAAGGTTATTTAAAGGGGGTGGGGGTAATTTTCTATAAATGAAAATGAAAGTTGAAGGGGGAGGGGATAATTTTTATTTATATGTCATGTGTACTACGTTATCGCCAACAAAGAAATAGATTGTTGTTAAAATTCCTTCCCGGGCTGTTTCGGCTGTTTGACCATGGTCCAATGCTTTCTGCAAAACCAGACGTTTCGGCAGTGCTAACGACTGCCATTATCAGTGAAAATCCAGTGCGCTAACGTGAAGTGGTATACGTTAGTGACCACAGTACTGTGGTTAACCCTGAAGAAAGAAGTAGTTTCTATGGAAATATTTCATTTCGAAAATGATTTTAAATGTAAATCTTAGAACATGGAAGTCATGTATGGTTCTCCATAATACCGATTTTTTAAAATGAATTTCTGATTTCCCTTTGCCCGTGTCGTAATTTATTATATAGCCTAATTTTATGATCTTCAGGTTATTCTTTGTCTAAAGAGTGTAGGCCATGGACGTTTTGTTTTCCGATAAAAGCGACTGAGTTCTGTATAATGTAGGCTACAGCCGCCAAGTTCCACTTGAGATAAGCGGCGACTTTTCGTGGAGAGGCCGACGTACGAGCAACTGCTTCTAGCATAATAATATGATAACCATAACCGTTTCCAAGATTCGGCTCTACAAAACAGTTCTTAAGTCAGTTGTCATGTACGGGTCCGAAACTTGGACAGTGACAGTGACAGAGGTGACAGTGATTGCGCAGGTGGGAAAGAAAAGCCCTCAGGAGGATATATGGTGCAGTGAACGTCCAAGGAACATGGAGAATAAGGACGAATGCAGAAATCCAGTAAATCTATGAAGAACCATATATCGTTACTGATATAAAGAAAAGTTGTAGAATCCGGTGGGCAGGGTATGTCCAAAGAATGTCAGAGACATCCATATTAAACACAATTTTTACGCGGACCCCTGGTGAAAGAAAAAGGAGGGGTCGGCCCAGAAAACGATGGTTGGATGATCTTGAGGGCAACCTGCGCAGGTTCGGTGTAAGCAGATGGAGAATGAGAGCAGAGGATCGAGATGACTGGAGGCGGATTGTCCAGGAGGCCTAGCACCAATTGAGAGAGAGAGAGAGAGAGAGAGAACCATTTCCAAGGCAAGAGTTGGGGGCGTTAACGGACAGGACTGGAACTGCTTGCAAACAGTAGAAGAGCAACGCTTCTATCGCACGTTTGATAGTTTGACCACAGCAACGGTACCTAGCGGTAACTTCTAAGAGGCGACGTTGCCATCCTATGTACGAGGTCCCTGTATTGCCATTCCAGACGATATACCGTCAGCAACTGTGACATTTCCCATCGCCTGAACACAGTGACCGAGAAGCAGTGACAGTCTTGAACTATAATGACTTAGTGGAAGACACGGCGGGACTGAAAGGAGCATAGGTGGTAGACGCAATCGGCTGTCCAACCCGGGTGGAGAGATGCATTCAATGCCACAATAACTGTAACTAATTAGACCAAATATTGGTGAGATCAAAATGTCTCTCATGTACGGTTTCCTTACGATAGGGAGTTGACAGGATATTGCGTTTTTGTACTTAATGTAGGCCTAGTCATGAAAATAATTTTTATCCTATGCAATAACGTCCAAAATAATGAGGTCATGACAATATTTCAGCATACATACTGTCCGAACTGCTCCAAACATCTGTTGACAGTTACAAAGTTTTAAGAACTGTTTAAAGGTTTTACGGTCTGTTACTTATAACAGTGTCTAATTACCCTCATAAACCAAGTTCGTTAGCACAGTTATCCTATGGTTAAATAAGTCACTATGTAACTTTTCTCAATAAGGTAAGAGAGCGAATTTTTTATTATATTTACGTCTAGATAAACTATTAAAAACTGGTAGAAAAATGTGGCCATTTACATACGGTTAAAAACGGAAATATATAAAATAATTATGCACACAGTATAGTGTGGTTCGTGTGGAGGGAACCGAACCTTCGGCCTGTATTGAACGGCAACGAATCGGCAGTTAGTATCGGACGTCAGACGCGCTTGTAACTTGTCCGGCTTCGGCAGTACAGCTGTTCAAACACTTGAGAGACCAACCTGTTCTGAAACCACACTTGTACGACCCTCATATCCAAGCCCGTGTCTTGGCTCAGCTGTTCCCTGACGTGTCTGGCCGGCTTCGGACTGTTGTTGTACGCCATCTTCAGCGTTTCCAGTTGTTTCGCCGTTATCGTTGTCCGCGGCCGTTTGTTGGGTTGATCTCCGTCCAAACAACTTCCGTCTGCAAACAAAGTCATTCCATATAGTATACAGCAGAACTTCGTGTTTGTTAATAGGTCTGTTTCTTGTTTCTGTTAATATGGTAGCGATCATTGTGATGTTCTGTTGTTTTGTTGTTGTTGTGATTTTATGAAAATGTTTGTATGTTTGTTAGTCATATAGTGCGTGCGGAGTTCATTAAGAATATGCTCAGTAAGAATACTAATCTCCTGATAATAATCTTTGTGAACAAATATAAAATTAGTTTTTAGGAATTAAAAAACATATTTTGTTCAGGAAACATCTAGTGAACCCTGGTTATCACGAGACAGATATTTGAATGTGCTGTTGTTTGCTGACGACTTGCTTGTGCTTTAAAATACAGAATCTGATTTGAAAAAATCTGTTTTTAAGCTTCATCAGATTTGCAAACAATACAATATGAAAATCTCCACTAAAAAAAAAAAAAATGTAATGCCATTTCGAGGCAAGTAACTAATAAGAAGGAAAATAATTATTAGTGATCGAATTCTAGAACAGGTGAGCCACTTTAATTGTTTGGCTAAAACATCATAATATTGGCTATGACAGGAATTATGATATTGTTTTTAAGTTAGGTAAGTTCCAGACGATCTGTGGGACAATCAGCCGTGTTTTAGAAACGAGGTACGTTGATACAAAATCGAGATCGAGATACAAAATTGAAGTTCTACAAAGTAATGGCAGTCGCTGTGCTGTCCTGTGATTGTGAATTCTGGACACCAACCAAGAAACGAGACAGTAAAATTCAGGCCTCGAAGGTGGCGTTCTTAGCGGGAGGTGTTCTAAACTTGACCGTATAAAGAATGAGGCCATAAGAGAAGAGTTTCAAGCTTTCAACTTGAATGAAAAATTAAAAGATTACAAACAACGGTGGAAAGAACACTTAGAAACAAGATCAGATTCCATACAGGCTAAACAAGTGTGATAATACAAACCTATAGGACACAGGTGTGTGGGTAGACCCAGGAAGAGGTGGCCGGAGGATCTTTGAAGGCGGAACAGGCGGTACCTGTCTGTACCGTGTTGTAAAGATGATGATGATTATTATTTGTTTAAATAAAATTACGTCGCATATAGTAGTGTGTTTATTTCATTGGGGAGAGGGGTAAAATAAATCAACGTTTTATTAAGAAAAATTGTATTTTCAGGAAAGGTACCATCATAGTCATCATCATGTCTGTCATCATGATGTCATTCTTGTGGGAATTGCTGCCGCTGTTTCGAGCTTAACATCAGTGGTGGTGACGATTCACTTCACTCACACAATTTTTTAAGTTTTTTCGCCATAAGGTAAATCATGCTAGCAGAAGGTGAAAACAGTGAATGTTATTCAGGTAAAGTTTAAACTGAATCTAGTGGCACAGTTACTCGGTGTTTGTTTACCTTTAGTCTTGGCGGCTTCGTAGTCCGGCTTACACACCAGCTTCCTGTCTTCCATCAGGTAGAACTCGTCGCCCGTGTTCAGCTGTCTGCTACACATGACGCAGGCGAAACATTGCAAGTGGTAGACGAAGTCCTGCGCCCGCCGTACGACCTGCGTCGGGGGTATGCCCAGCTCGCAACCTGCGCACTTGGTGCCGAATCTTCTGCACACATTACACACACCGTCTCGTTTAGCAAAGACAAACTACTTCGCTAACTCGGGTTGTACAGGAATGGGTGGTAAACTCTTCCAATCGACCTCTCGGAACGAGCACAGCCATGGCCGGCTCTAGTAGAAGGCCGGAATATTAAACGTGGCAACACTGGAACCAGCTGATATTTAAGGCCGACTAGACGATCTCTTAATTTATGAATTTCAATAATCAAATCGCGTTATTTTTAATTGCCGGTTAACAGCAGTTTTATAATTCTTAATTTTTTGCAAATTAAATGTTCATTATGTAAAATACTGTTATATTATTTAAGAAATATAATAATTCACTCATTCATATCATATGAATTCAATAATTCGAACAAAATTAATTTATTAGGCCTTAATACTGATTCACTAATTTCTTCAACTTAAACGTATAGTATTCAGTGCGCACAGACCTATACTTTAGATTTAGCTATAAATAGGCCTACTCATGATTTTAGTAATGCTGTGAAATTAAATCAGAATATAACATGTTCACTTTAGCTATTTTATTACACTATGCTTATAGAACTAGCGCAACGTTGCCACGTTTAATATTTCCGCGTCCTACTAGAGCCGGCCATGGCATAGTTCATTGGCTCAAATGGCCATTTTGATTAATGGTGAACTGTCTTATAGATGATTAATCAATAGTGACTGTCGATATAATGCAATATCGGAGTACTGTATGAGCTTATTCATTTAACGCAAAGAGGCACTTTTTAAACTATGTGTGAAATATTGCACTAAACATTTTTCAACATCAGTAGGCCTACTGCAAACAAGAATGTACTTAGTATATTTTTTAAATTTAAAAGCTAATAAAAATGAAGTTCCCGACTCGTGGTATATTATATTTAATTTACTTAGAATTGGAGCTAAACCTCAAATCTAGACATCATATCATATACTTAGAATTTTATGTTTTTTTTCGAAATGATAGGTTTGTGTTTACGTATTTCAGGTAAAGGAAACACAGTTAAGCGGAGCATAGGCCTACCCCGAGCCTGTGGGAACCGAGGGGGGGGGAACCTCGACCGAACTCGAAGACGTTGATCACTCGAAAGTTATTTTCCCTTCCACAAAGTAAATCCTCTTCAAGTGGAACTATAAAAAACAACCAACTTTAATTTTTTGGTACTCTAAGAGTTACAATTCCATCCGCATTACAAATTGACCGTACAACAAAGGGAGATGGGCTCAAAACAGAGTGCACGGCGTTTGGGAAGGCCAGGACAAAATCTGAAGTTAGTCTTCGAGACAAAATGGGAGGCCGGTAAACGTTTGGGCATAAAGCTAACCAAAATTGGAGGAAGCAGTGAAATTGGCTGAGAATCGCGCCAATTTCACTGACCTCTACTAAACAACCAAACGCCAGTCCGTGGAATGCAAACATTACAAGCGCGACTAATATCCATATCCGTAAGCCAACACTCCAGAAGTACGAGAAATACACAGGAATACATAAGTGAAAAGTGAAAGTAGTAGAAATGGGATGTTGCAGACTGACTATACTTGACAGTGTAAAGAATGAAAACACAACAAATAGAATGGACATCATATTTGATGCTGTAAATACAGTTGAAGTAAAATGGCTGAAAATAGACAGTTGCGACTCAAGGACGTTGACAGACGGCATAAGAAACTATGGACGTGGATTCTGTGCGAGAGGAGAAAACGAAGAAAGTTGGAAAGACGAAGTTGATGATGATACCGTGAGTAGTATTAGGCAGGCCTCTATTGCACTAGGCAACTGACTGCATGCAACTGATTGAAAAAAATTGTGGGGAATTGAGACCTTTTACACTTACTGCAATTGGTTACACCTACTGCAATCGATTGCAAGACAGTTGAAAGCCATGCAACTGGTCGTGGAACTATTAGTTTCACGCGCTCGATGTGGGGCGTTGATTCGAATGTAGTCTACTATTAGTATATACTATCTAACCGATTGCATGCGACTCGCATGACAACTAAGAAATTTCATGACATGGGACCGAAACAACGTATACAATTTTTTACAAAGTCGGCAATACCTCGAAAACGAAAAAGAAGGTTTTATTGGAACAAAAAACAAAATAAAATTTGGAATTTTCTCTAAATTTCACTAGCTGACACAATATATAAGATGTCTCTTATAGAACGAAAGTTTGTCGCATGCCGAAAATTTCACTACACGCAAATTAACAAATAAAGTTCATGACTGGGACCGGTTTAAAATTCTGTTCTTGAAAAGTATTAAAGTTATCGGTTTAAATTTATGGCTGAAAACATCAAGGACCACGGTGGTGAAAGAATTTATTTTATCGTGTCAGTAGCTTGTGAGCTTGGTAGCCCAGACAACGAAGCAAACAAACTTTACGTCTTTATAATAGCAGTATAGATGACAGGCTTAGTCTGCAACTGACTACAGAGCAGTTGCAGCCTGTTTTTCTACCCCTCAACTAGTTCTTGAAATCAGTTTGATCCAATCAGTTGCGCAGTGTAATAGAGGCCTTGCGGATAACGAGTGACAAACCACACGATTGGCTAAATGGTGCGTTAGCTGTAACCAACCAGGTGATATCACGGTGATGAATTTCACCCATGCGTCATTAATATGGACAGATTATCGACAAGCTAGCAAAGGAAACGTTCGTAGCTTCCGAAAAAAATAAGAAGTACGGAATACATATTACATTTTACGAACTCGTGGGTAAAAACCAAAAAACAGTTTTTCCGCAAGCGTGTGGTTGACCACAGACAGACACTCCACATGTCGAATAGTTTTTATTGTCACGCATTATCGCTGTTAGCCGGAGACATGTTTCTTCTCACAGTTCAATTAGGCCTGTCTTTTGCAAAATGAGAATAAAGGCAACCTAATTGAATCTAATTGAAGTTTCGATATGTAGGAAAAAAATTATATCCCTCCTCAGCTTCGAGTTACGTAATACGGAACGTTCTACAAGTATGTCGGCTATCCCAGCTGTAATGTGTATGTGCGTACATGTTGCTGCTACTTTGAGATGAAAGACAATTAGCTACGCGTCAACTATCGGGCCTTTTGGGCGTTTTCACACTAGCCGACACGACACCTACACGATACCGGCGCGATGTCGGTGGGAACGAAAAGTAAAGATATGTTATGGAACCGTTTCACACTCACCGACATGTCGGTATCGGGTCGGTGTAGGCACCGACGTGTCGGCGGGCAGCAGCTCTCCCATCTTGGTCGGCGCTGTGTAGGTCACCGACAGTTCACTTTGCCTAGCGCATTACTTTAGGACAGTAGTTGAATATTTTGTGAAATGACTATTTTTAAGTATGACATAGTGACATTGATTGAACTTGTTGAGACGAAGCCTTGTTTGTGGGACAAAACTGGTGAAGGAAATAAAAATAAAATTCTTCGCCAAAGAGTTGGCAAGAAATATATCAAGAAACTTGTTAGGATCTAAAACCAACTTATCAAATAAGGTGAAGGCCTAGTATGCGCCTTCTATATAGCGAACTTTATAATCGGGTGAACCCAACACTTCCTATCTACTTTTCGTCTTCTCCGTCTTAAATATAACAAATATAGTAAATACAGTCTTCTGTTGAATTCAGCCGTTTGTATAAACTACACTCACCACGGCCGATATGTCGACATCTGTGGTCTTGAGCGTGAAAGTACCTTCTCGATATCGGGTCGGTGTCGTGTCGGTAAGTGTGAAAACGCCTCCAGACCGTAGCGGTCAGCGCAGCGTGTTCAAGGACACTCATTCTAGTGGATTCTCGAGAGCGCCTGTTTGTTTAACACGTCATCCAAAGTGACAGATTATTCTGGAATATCAGAGGGGTATAAATATAGGCATTCAGCGACGCGACGGTCAGTTCAGTTTACTTCGGCCGATTACACAGCGTGCGTCTCAAGTGGTGTATTAGTGAAAAAAGTGATTATTGTGCGGGGCTCTAGTAGTTGACATTATTATTTATGTAAACAGGTTAACTTGAATTGCTGTACGAGTATAATCTTGTTGAATAACTTGTCGATTACAAACAATTAATTTTGATAATTGAAGCTGTTTTTTTTTTATCGACTTCATTGGTGTCTTGTATTTTGTTTTCCATACCATCAGTTAGACCGTCGTAACGATATACTGCCGATACGATGTAAATTAAATATTTCCACACAACAGGTACTCACTTGAAAAAGTCTTCCTTGCAGAAAACCATTCCGTTTCTGGCGAAGCACTTGTCCGTCAGTTGACTGCCGCACTCACTACACTTGAGACAGCGCGCGTGCCACGTCCTTTCCAGCACCTTCAGTATGAACCTGTCGAGTATCAACTCGTGGCAGCCGCCGCACTTCGGTATGCTTGCTGCAACACACGATCACAATACCAGTGGTTTCCATTTTAAAAGTGCTCACAGTTTTCTCAAGTAAGGTGCATGCAAATAAAATAGGCAATATTTAGGCCTAATTGAAAATATGTAAAACTATATAATATACATAATTACTAAAATTTATTGTATCTTCAATATAATAATGAAGATGTAAGAAAAACATTCAAAGTCAATATCTAATTTTTCACATACTAAGCTAAGCTGATAGAGTACAACGGCTTTCAATTGTGCCTAATGAATATACAGACAAACACAGCTTACTGAGAAAATTAAATGTTCCCACAGTCGCACCAAATTACAAATACCCATATGGTAGCCAGCTGCCAAGCGACAAAGAATATTAGTGATTAACTGTACTTTCACTTGTGAAAACTTACGTTTCTTATTGTCCTCGAACGTTTCGGTGTGGTGTACACCTTTCTCAGCCAGGTTTGAATACCGTATTCAAACCTCGCTGAGGAAGGTGTACACAACACCGAAACGTTCGAGGACAATAAGAAACGTAAGTTTTCACAAGTGAAAGTACAGTCAATCACTAATATTAAGTGCGTGAATGAAGAGGATGAACCATCAAGACAAAGAATACTTTATCTGTCAGTGAGCGATGACACAACCCGTCCCTCGGACTTACCTTTACATAACTTACATAATTTTAAATCAATACTAGCTGTTAACCGCGGCTTCGCATGCGAATATTTGACTTTTAATAAGTATTTTAGGCGGCTCAGTAGACCAGTGGGTATGGAACCTGGCTACTAACCTAGAGGTCCCGGGTTCGATTCCCGGGCCCGCACCATAAAATCAAGGTGCGTTTTTCAGTCAACAGGTCGACTCAGCTTGTTGAAAATGAGTGCCTGGGATAACATCCTGGGGATAACAATGGGGGGCTGAAGCGTAGTGCTGACCACACTGCGTTCCTTGTATGCCGTACGGCTCACATAAGGCAGCCTACCCTGCCTTCTCCTACACTACTTCAGGTGGTACACATCGAAGCCATTATATTATAAGTATTTTAATATAATTTTTATTGTCTACGTCTATATGACGTTCTGTCAGCTCGTATAATAATTTTGTACTCACTAGTCATATTCTCTCCAAAGCTGTTTTGAACACTCGTAGGCTACTAAATTATTATGTTGTTGCAACATCCTTTGGAGATTTAAAAGTACCCGTTTATAAAGCCTTCGGAGATATTTATAAAGTAACCGTTAACTCAAAAACGTTAGGTTCTTTGTTTTAAGCGTTACTGTGTTATAAGTATTGTATATACACATTAAAAGTTATGTTTTCCTCAAACATGGCTTTTATTTATTTCAGCAGTAAACTAAAAACTAAAAACCGTTCTCACCTAACCTCACAAATGAAAACTGCGTATTTTTGCTTTCCATTAAGAAATAGGACAATTTAAAATTAGTACACTTCTTCTTTTCCACATTGTAATATATCGATATATCGCATTATATATAAAACATCAAAAATGTACTGCAGGAATGGATAAAAGTACAGTTCCGATGCCGCTAAATAGCTTTTGTTTATTTACTTGTTACTACGGTAATTAATTCTGGGCTCCATGGTGTTGTTGACATCTTTACACGCGTCAACAAAAGGGTATAATTAAAGGGCCTAAATCGTGTGAACGGGGCAGAATATCAAAT
The DNA here is from genome assembly GCA_034769895.1 of Magicicada septendecula. Lineage (NCBI taxonomy): Eukaryota > Metazoa > Arthropoda > Insecta > Hemiptera > Cicadidae > Magicicada > Magicicada septendecula. The sequence goes on from CM068371.1 coordinate 63,861,539, forward strand.
TCCAAGTTAGACAGTGTTTTCGCCGTGTGTCAAAGGTTACCTGTTCAAAATTTGGTGGCAATCGGTGTATCGGTGTAGATTTGTATTCAATACAAAGAAATTCTCAGACTTTGAGTTTTAGTATATATATATATATATATATATAGATTGTTTACGATAGATAATGAATAAAATAGTGTATCAACATTAGTGGAACGGAAGCTTTATTACTCAGCTGAAATTTATTTCTGCTTATAAAAAAATCGCGGGATGCCGCGGATAATCAGCAACACGGATAAACTGCTCGGGGATAATCGGGAGTTTACTGCGCGCGCGCGCACACACACACACACACACACATCCTCAGCGTGGAAACTGAGGTCGATCTGCTGCAGCCACCAGGATAGGTTCGTATCGAAATCTCAGTATTTAAGATAATCTCAATGGACGGTCTCAAATCTGGGTGCCCGGTTGTAATCTGAAAACACTTAGACGTACCTTACGTACAGGAATAACATAAACAGCTGATTAGGAATCATTAAAGAGATTGTTCAAGGAAGACACATTGGACAAACGGTTCTCTAGTCGAGGAGGTGGAAGCAGTGACACAGATCTTTAAATGTGATGAAAATGTAATAGAAATTACAAAAACTATTGTAAGTATTGAAACTATAATGAAAAACTACTGCAAGTTTAATGATAACAATAATAATAATACGTACACATTTTCCCGACCTTTAATATTAATGGTTTGTACAAAATTAAACAATAATTACACCTGCTTTAACCAGCTTTATCTTATTGTGGGTTTAGGCAAAGTAGCCCTGTCAATTCTTGTGTTGGTGTTCAGCCTTTGTTTGTATTGGTTGACACATCGTTGTGGGTGTAAACTGTACTGTTCATTTAGAACGTTGTTTCCGTGTGTTTGTGTCTAGTTGTCCTAGTGTACCTAGTTTGTATTGGTTGACACATCGTTGTGGGTGTAAACTGTACTGTACATTTAGAATGTTGTTTCCGTGTGTGTGTGTCTAGTTGTCCTAGTGTACCTAGTTTGTATTGGTTGACACATCGTTGTGGGTGTAAACTGTACTGTACATTTAGAATGTTGTTTCCGTGTGTTTGTGTCTAGTTGTCCTAGTGTACCTAGTTTGTATTGGTTGGCACATCGTTGTGGGTGTAAACTGTATCTGTTCATTTAGAACGTTGTTTCCGTGTGTTTGTGTCTAGTTGTCCTAGTGTACCTAGTTTGTATTGGTTGACACATCGTTGTGGGTGTAAAATGTACTCTTCATTTAGAACGTTGTTTCCGTGTGTTTGTGTCTAGTTGTCCTAGTGTACCTAGTTTGTATTGGTTGACACATCGTTGTGGGTGTAAAATGTACTCTTCATTTAGAATGTTGTTTCCGTGTGTTTGTGTCTAGTTGTCCTAGTGTACCTAGTTTGTATTGGTTGGCACATCGTTGTGGGTTTAAACTGTATCTGTTCATTTAGAACGTTGTTTCCGTGTGTTTGTGTCTAGTTGTCCTAGTGTACCTAGTTTGTATTGGTTGACACATCGTTGTGGGTGTAAACTGTATCTGTACATTTAGAACGTTGTTTCCGTGTGTTTGTGTCTAGTTGTCCTACTGTACCTAGTTTGTATTGGTTGACACATCGTTGTGGGTGTAAACTGTTTCTGTTCATTTAGAACGTTGTTTCCGTGTGTTTGTGTCTAGTTGTCCTAGTGTACCTAGTTTGTATTGGTTGGCACATCGTTGTGGGTGTAAACTGTATCTGTTCATTTAGAACGTTGTTTCCGTGTGTTCGTGTCTAGTTGTCCTAGTGTACCTAGCTTGTGTTGGTTGGCACATCGTTGTGGGTGTAAACTGTATCTGTTCATTTAGAACGTTGTTTCCGTGTGTTTGTGTCTAGCTGTCCTAGTGTACCTAGTTTGTATTGGTTGGCACATCGTTGTGGGTGTAAACTGTATCTGTTCATTTAGAATGTTGTTTCTGTGTGTTTGTGTCTAGTTGTCCTAGTGTACCTAGTTTGTATTGGTTGGCGCATCGCTGTGGGTGTAAACTGTATCTGTTCATTTAGAACGTTGTTTCCGTGTGTTTGTGTCTAGTTGTCCTAGTGTACCTAGTTTGTATTGGTTGACACATCGTTGTCGGTGTAAACGGTATCTGTTCATTTAGAACGTTGTTTCCGTGTGTTTGTGTCTAGTTGTCCTAGTGTACCTAGTTTGTATTGGTTGGCACATCGTTGTGGGTGTAAACTGTATATGTTCATTTAGAACGTTGTTTCCGTGTGTTTGTGTCTAGTTGTCCTAGTGTACCTAGTTTGTATTGGTTGGCACATCGTTGTGGGTGTAAACTGTATCTGTTCATTTAGAACGTTGTTTCCGTGTGTTTGTGTCTAGTTGTCCTAGTGTACCTAGTTTGTATTGGTTGGCACATCGTTGTGGGTGTAAACTGTATCTGTTCATTTAGAACGTTGTTTCTGTGTGTTTGTGTCTAGTTGTCCTAGTGTACCTAGTTTGTATTGGTTGGCGCATCGCTGTGGGTGTAAACTGTATCTGTTAATTTAGAACGTTGTTTCCGTGTGTTTGTGTCTAGTTGTCCTAGTGTACCTAGTTTGTATTGGTTGACACATCGTTGTGGGTGTAAACTGTATATGTTCATTTAGAACGTTGTTTCCGTGTGTTTGTGTCTAGTTGTCCTAGTGTACCTAGTTTGTATTGGTTGGCACATCGTTGTGGGTGTAAACTGTATATGTTCATTTAGAACGTTGTTTCCGTGTGTTTGTGTCTAGTTGTCCTAGTTTACCTAGTTTGTATTAGTTGACACATCGTTGTGGGTGTAAACTGTATCTGTTCATTTAGAACGTTGTTTCCGTGTGTTTGTGTCTAGTTGTCCTAGTGTACCTAGTTTGTATTGGTTGACACATCGTTGTGGGTGTAAACTGTTTCTGTTCATTTAGAACGTTGTTTCCGTGTGTTTGTGTCTAGTTGTCCTAGTGTACCTAGTTTGTATTGGTTGGCACATCGTTGTGGGTGTAAACTGTATATGTTCATTTAGAACGTTGTTTCCGTGTGTTTGTGTCTAGTTGTCCTAGTGTACCTAGTTTGTATTGGTTGACACATCGCTGTGGGTGTAAAAAGTATCTGTTCATTTAGAACGTTGTTTCCGTGTGTTTGTGTCTAGTTGTCCTAGTGTACCTAGTTTGTATTGGTTGACACATCGTTGTGGGTGTAAACTGTATCTGTTCATTTAGAACGTTGTTTCCGTGTGTTTGTGTCTAGTTGTCCTAGTGTACCTAGTTTGTATTGGTTGGCACATCGTTGTGGGTGTAAACTGTATATGTTCATTTAGAACGTTGTTTCCGTGTGTTTGTGTCTAGTTGTCCTAGTGTACCTAGTTTGTATTGGTTGACACATCGTTGTGGGTGTAAACTGTATCTGTTCATTTAGAACGTTGTTTCCGTGTGTTTGTGTGTAGTTGTCCTAGTGTACCTAGTTTGTATTGGTTGGCACATCGTTGTGGGTGTAAACTGTATATGTTCATTTAGAACGTTGTTTCCGTGTGTTCGTGTCTAGTTGTCCTAGTGTACCTAGTTTGTATTAGTTGACACATCGCTGTGGGTGTAAAAAGTATCTGTTCATTTAGAACGTTGTTTCCGTGTGTTTGTGTCTAGTTGTCCTAGTGTACCTAGTTTGTATTGGTTGACACATCGTTGTGGGTGTAAACTGTTTCTGTTCATTTAGAACGTTGTTTCCGTGTGTTTGTGTCTAGTTGTCCTAGTGTACCTAGTTTGTATTGGTTGGCACATCGTTGTGGGTGTAAACTGTATATGTTCATTTAGAACGTTGTTTCCGTGTGTTTGTGTCTAGTTGTCCTAGTGTACCTAGTTTGTATTGGTTGACACATCGCTGTGGGTGTAAAAAGTTTCTGTTCATTTAGAACGTTGTTTCCGTGTGTTTGTGTCTAGTTGTCCTAGTGTACCTAGTTTGTATTGGTTGACACATCGTTGTGGGTGTAAACTGTATCTGTTCATTTAGAACGTTGTTTTCCGTGTGTTTGTGTCTAGTTGTCCTAGTGTACCTAGTTTGTATTGGTTGGCACATCGTTGTGGGTGTAAACTGTATCTGTTCATTTAGAACGTTGTTTCCGTGTGTTTGTGTCTAGTTGTCCTAGTGTACCTAGTTTGTATTGGTTGACACATCGTTGTGGGTGTAAACGGTATCTGTTCATTTAGAACGTTGTTTCCGTGTGTTTGTGTCTAGTTGTCCTAGTGTACCTAGTTTGTATTGGTTGGCACATCGTTGTGGGTGTAAACTGTATATGTTCATTTAGCACGTTGTTTCCGTGTGTTTGTGTCTAGTTGTCCTAGTGTACCTAGTTTGTATTGGTTGGCACATCGTTGTGGGTGTAAACTGTATCTGTTCATTTAGAACGTTGTTTCCGTGTGTTTGTGTCTAGTTGTCCTAGTGTACCTAGTTTGTATTGGTTGACACATCGTTGTGGGTGTAAAATGTACTGTTCATTTAGAACGTTGTTTCTGTGTGTTTGTGTCTAGTTGTCCTAGTGTACCTAGTTTGTATTGGTTGGCGCATCGCTGTGGGTGTAAACTGTATCTGTTCATTTAGAACGTTGTTTCCGTGTGTTTGTGTCTAGTTGTCCTTGTGTACCTAGTTTGTATTGGTTGACACATCGTTGTGGGTGTAAACTGTATCTGTTCATTTAGAACGTTGTTTCCGTGTATTTGTGTCTAGTTGTCCTAGTGTACCTAGTTTGTATTGGTTGGCACATCGTTGTGGGTGTAAACTGTATACGTTCATTTAGAACGTTGTTTCCGTGTGTTTGTGTCTAGTTGTCCTAGTTTACCTAGTTTGTATTAGTTGACACATCGTTGTGGGTGTAAACTGTATCTGTTCATTTAGAACGTTGTTTCCGTGTGTTTGTGTCTAGTTGTCCTAGTGTACCTAGTTTGTATTGGTTGACTCATCGTTGTGGGTGTAAACTGTTTCTGTTCATTTAGAACGTTGTTTCCGTGTGTTTGTGTCTAGTTGTCCTAGTGTACCTAGTTTGTATTGGTTGGCACATCGTTGTGGGTGTAAACTGTATATGTTCATTTAGAACGTTGTTTCCGTGTGTTTGTGTCTAGTTGTCCTAGTGTACCTAGTTTGTATTGGTTGACACATCGCTGTGGGTGTAAAAAGTATCTGTTCATTTAGAACGTTGTTTCCGTGTGTTTGTGTCTAGTTGTCCTAGTGTACCTAGTTTGTATTGGTTGACACATCGTTGTGGGTGTAAACTGTATCTGTTCATTTAGAACGTTGTTTCCGTGTGTTTGTGTCTAGTTGTCCTAGTGTACCTAGTTTGTATTGGTTGACACATCGTTGTGGGTGTAAACTGTATCTGTACATTTAGAACGTTGTTTCCGTGTGTTTGTGTCTAGTTGTCCTACTGTACCTAGTTTGTATTGGTTGACACATCGTTGTGGGTGTAAACTGTTTCTGTTCATTTAGAACGTTGTTTCCGTGTGTTTGTGTCTAGTTGTCCTAGTGTACCTAGTTTGTATTGGTTGGCACATCGTTGTGGGTGTAAACTGTATCTGTTCATTTAGAACGTTGTTTCCGTGTGTTTGTGTCTAGTTGTCCTAGTGTACCTAGTTTGTATTGGTTGACACATCGTTGTGGGTGTAAACTGTATATGTTCATTTAGAACGTTGTTTCCGTGTGTTTGTGTCTAGTTGTCCTAGTGTACCTAGTTTGTATTGGTTGGCACATCGTTGTGGGTGTAAACTGTATCTGTTCATTTAGAACGTTGTTTCCGTGTGTTTGTGTCTAGTTGTCCTAGTGTACCTAGTTTGTATTGGTTGGCACATCGTTGTGTGTGTAAACTGTATCTGTTCATTTAGAACGTTGTTTCCGTGTGTTTGTGTCTAGTTGTCCTAGTGTACCTAGTTTGTATTGGTTGACACATCGTTGTGGGTGTAAACTGTATATGTTCATTTAGAACGTTGTTTCCGTGTGTTTGTGTCTAGTTGTCCTAGTGTACCTAGTTTGTATTGGTTGGCGCATCGCTGTGGGTGTAAACTGTATCTGTTCATTTAGAACGTTGTTTCCGTGTGTTTGTGTCTAGTTGTCCTAGTGTACCTAGTTTGTATTGGTTGACACATCGTTGTCGGTGTAAACGGTATCTGTTCATTTAGAACGTTGTTTCCGTGTGTTTGTGTCTAGTTGTCCTAGTGTACCTAGTTTGTATTGGTTGGCACATCGTTGTGGGTGTAAACTGTATATGTTCATTTAGAACGTTGTTTCCGTGTGTTTGTGTCTAGTTGTCCTAGTGTACCTAGTTTGTATTGGTTGGCACATCGTTGTGGGTGTAAACTGTATATGTTCATTTAGAACGTTGTTTCCGTGTGTTTGTGTCTAGTTGTCCTAGTGTACCTAGTTTGTATTGGTTGACACATCGTTGTGGGTGTAAACTGTATCTGTTCATTTAGAACGTTGTTTCCGTGTGTTCGTGTCTAGTTGTCCTAGTGTACCTAGTTTGTATTAGTTGACACATCGTTGTGGGTGTAAACTGTATCTGTTCATTTAGAACGTTGTTTCCGTGTGTTTGTGTCTAGTTGTCCTAGTGTACCTAGTTTGTATTGGTTGACACATCGTTGTGGGTGTAAACTGTTTCTGTTCATTTAGAACGTTGTTTCCGTGTGTTTGTGTCTAGTTGTCCTAGTGTACCTAGTTTGTATTGGTTGGCACATCGTTGTGGGTGTAAACTGTATATGTTCATTTAGAACGTTGTTTCCGTGTGTTTGTGTCTAGTTGTCCTAGTGTACCTAGTTTGTATTGGTTGACACATCGTTGTGGGTGTAAACTGTATCTGTTCATTTAGAACGTTGTTTCCGTGTGTTCGTGTCTAGTTGTCCTAGTGTACCTAGTTTGTATTAGTTGACACATCGTTGTGGGTGTAAACTGTATCTGTTCATTTAGAACGTTGTTTCCGTGTGTTTGTGTCTAGTTGTCCTAGTGTACCTAGTTTGTATTGGTTGACACATCGTTGTGGGTGTAAACTGTTTCTGTTCATTTAGAACGTTGTTTCCGTGTGTTTGTGTCTAGTTGTCCTAGTGTACCTAGTTTGTATTGGTTGGCACATCGTTGTGGGTGTAAACTGCATATGTTCATTTAGAACGTTGTTTCCGTGTGTTTGTGTCTAGTTGTCCTAGTGTACCTAGTTTGTATTGGTTGGCACATCGTTGTGGGTGTAAACTGTATATGTTCATTTAGAACGTTGTTTCCGTGTGTTTGTGTCTAGTTGTCCTAGTGTACCTAGTTTGTATTGGTTGGCACATCGTTGTGGGTGTAAACTGTATCTGTTCATTTAGAACGTTGATTCCGTGTGTTTGTGTCTAGTTGTCCTAGTGTACCTAGTTTGTATTGGTTGGCACATCGTTGTGGGTGTAAACTGTATCTGTTCATTTAGAACGTTGTTTCCGTGTGTTTGTGTCTAGTTGTCCTAGTGTACCTAGTTTGTATTGGTTGGCACATCGTTGTGGGTGTAAACTGTATCTGTTCATTTAGAACGTTGTTTTCGTGTGTTTGTGTCTAGTTGTCCTAGTGTACCTAGTTTGTATTGGTTGACACATCGTTGTGGGTGTAAACTGTATCTGTTCATTTAGAACGTTGTTTCCGTGTTTTTGTGTCTAGTTGTCCTAGTGTACCTAGTTTGTATTGGTTGACACATCGTTGTGGGTGTAAACTGTATCTGTTCATTTAGAACGTTGTTTCCGTGTGTTTGTGTCTAGTTGTCCTAGTGTACCTAGTTTGTATTGGTTGGCACATCGTTGTGGGTGTAAACTGTATCTGTTCATTTAGAACGTTGTTTCCGTGTGTTTGTGTCTAGTTGTCCTAGTGTACCTAGTTTGTATTGGTTGACACATCGTTGTGGGTGTAAACTGTATCTGTTCATTTAGAACGTTGTTTCCGTGTGTTTGTGTCTAGTTGTCCTAGTGTACCTAGTTTTCGACCCTTTGTATTAACGTGCCCGATTTTTATATTCTTGTTGATATTTGTACATATGTGATCTATTTCAATGAGGTGGCTTGTAAAAGTGGATTCAATGGTGGAATGTAGAGTGCCTTCATGTGTTCACTGTATCACTGTTTGAAGCTGCGTCTTGTGCAGAATTGATTGCATTGCGAATAGTTTATTGTGCTATTTACTTTATATTACTGGTTTACTCGGAGACAAAATTTTATCGAAATTTTGCTCCTCATATTTTTGGGCAGACAAATCTCTAAAGCAGTCGGGGTCTGTGGAGTGGCACGCATGCCACGTTTGATGCATTACAAAATTATCCCGACGTAGTAGACAAGCGGTCGAGTTAAACCTGCCCAAGTTGAACTCTTGTGACTTTAAATTAGATGTTCTTGCAAAACTTTTACATGTATTGTAGAAGCGTCAAATTCTTGTAATTAGGTCTTCACTCGCTTTTCTTTTTCTTAAAGACGCTCACATTTCGATTCTGGGAACTCTTTGTATATATTTTACACAAAATACACAGAATTATTTGCGAAAGAATATGTGAATGTTGCGGGCATTTAATTTAGAAAATTGTATAATGTTTAAGAAATTTCCTGTTACGTGACATTTGCTGATGTAGACAAAGAAACTTTAACCTCTGATATAAGTGTATCATTGCTTGAAGCTGCGTCTTATGCAGAATTTATTGCATTGTGAATAGTTTATTGTGCAATTTAGTTTATATTACTGATACTCGGAGACATCGTGGACAACATAAACCATGGACTATTAAATGAGTGTCGTAAGAAAAATACTGATATAGACCCTAATATTAAATCAGTTATTTCATAGGTTTGTCCTGCGACACCAAACTGCCCGTGCTCAGTTAAAATATTCATTTCATTAAAATTAGTTTTCCAAAATCGGTGTATTTCACAGACCTTGCTTTTGCCAGCACAGAACAGAATCTGCAGCATAACAAATCTGTGGGAAGAAACGATAAGGAGGAGGAATATGATTATTAGCCCCAGCTAGACACACACAATGATAATTAGTAGGCAAGCGGCAAGCAAGACAAGACAGGATAGTAATCAACAATAAGTAAATTGAACGATATTTAACGGCGACATTCAAATATTTAGGTGCCGTTTTCAGTGAGGATGGCTGGATTGAGTCAGAGTTAGACATTAGGATCTCAGCTGGAAACAAGCTTTTCGATGCTGTCAACAGGAGGTTTTTGGGAAAAGCGAAGTGTCACAGAAAACCAAATTGGCAGTATACAAATCTGTATATGCTCCTACACTGACGTACAGTTGCGAGTCATGGACTCTGAATGACATACATAAAGAGAGAATACAAGCAATGGGGATGAGATTCCTGAGGAGAACTGAGAAGAAAACTCGTAGAGATAGAGTGAAAAACGTTAACATCCGGAAGAATTTGAAGATATTCTCTTTAAATGATTAAATAGAAAGCTCGCACTGCGTTGGTTTGGCCATCTCTGTAGGATGAATGAGGAAAGGTACCCGATACGAGCATGGGAGGCACAACAGAAGGCAGAAGAGGAAGAGGACGGCCAGAAGGAAACGGGAGGATAACATCAAGAAGTGTGTAGAAGGCAGAGGAGCAGTTTGCGGCCGTGCCAGGGTTTTGGCACTGGACAGGACTAGATGGAGAGCTCTGTTAAAAACCTCGACACCTAACGGGTAGAAGAGGATGACTAAGAAGAAGAAGAAGACTTTTCCAAAATTTTTAGCGGGCAGTTAGTTGCAAATCACTGATTTACACAGTTCATCTCGTTTTCTGTAGAAAAACGTTCAAATACAGTCCGTTCACAGGTTCTTAAGATAAGTTCGAAATCAACTTAAGTATAGTACAGTTAACTGAAAATCTACGGCTTAACTGTTTTATTAAATTAATTGTTTTATATCTTTAACAATGCTATAATTTTTTATTTATAGCAAAAGTTTTTATCGCTTTTTTAAAATTTTTATCTTTTTACAGCAGTTTTTATTGCTTTTATAGCAATTTTATATCTTTAACAAAAGTTTTTATTTATATTATTGAACAGTATCATATTTTGTATATGAGAAGTGTAAAGACTTGTAGATTTCACGATTATAAACAATTTTAGAAACAAATGAAGTCGGCGTAGGATGTTGGCGAATGACCAAGAATGGCGATCCACAGGTTGAGCTTTAGAGTAACAGGTTTGTCTATAGGATAATGTAGGCTATAAACAGCTGTGTCTAACAGATAGTTGACTTCCTGCCTATGAAATCCATGTGTTGCAATTATCAATAAATACACTTTTAGAAACACAAAGTAGTTTTTTATTTGATGGTCTTCCATATACTCAAATTGACTAATGTTCTACTATTTTGGAATCAATACATTTCGTTTTGGTTTGTACCTTTTACACAGACTTAATTTCGTGTCATTAATGATGTTTACTCTTGTATAAAGTGGAATAGATTGTATCTACCTGAGATACAATAACTTTTGATGAGGCGATTGACAACACGTAATATTTTGAAAGTTCGTCTTAAAAAAAAAACAACAATACCAATAAGAATATTTGTGAAGTTTTCTGTCATTTCGTGAAAACAAATGCAGTAGTACCAAATACGCTGGCACGCCACTTCACGCGACTTGAGATCGATTGACTGGGTCGTACAACTGTACCACAGATCTCAGGTCAATGTCAGTACTTTGTAATTTGTTATTTGTGTCGTTGAGTCTTTGAAGTATGAAACCACATAATTCTGCCATGAAGGCAGTTTCTAGGATGTTCCATTTTTGTAATTAGACCCCTTGCCTCGGCGCGAGTGACAGGTTTCTGGGTCGTATCTTATTTAATTGATTGCAAAGTATTAAGAATATTTTGCCAGTTATTTCTCAGTGCTTGGCAGGCCTCACCTCGCGCAACCATCGCGTAGAGCTGAGGTTCTTCAGTGTAGAACGTTGGTGTTGAAGTTCTGATTCATCCGTGACAGACACTGGGTTTTGAAGTATTTCCCACCTGATGGTAGATGAACTGAAAAAGTTCTACAATTCTGGCAAAAAAAAAATAAAAAAAATACAGCCCACATTACAACATTCAGCTGCATGTGTTCCCAGAAGATTGAGTGAGTGAGCAACTCGGCGTGACTATTCAGTGGTGAATATGCTCCAGATATGTTACTCGACTGTCCCTGAGAATTTTTAATGTCCAAGTCATGAGAGTTAAGGACTTTACGAACAGCATCAAACATTTCTACTGCTTTGTGGCCTGTATTGGGAAGAAATGTCAAAAACCTCTCAACAGGTAAACCATCTTCTTTAACATACACGAGCACGCAAGCGAAGCAAAGCAGACAAAGCTTTGGTGTCCTTACGTCGTTAAAGCTCTGTACTTCGTCTTTCGTTACCAGTCATTCCCAAATGCACACCAAAGACATGTAAGATGAATGAATAACACCGGATATAAGGGTTTTAAAAAACGAGTGTCAGGAGTGTCAGTTCTTGACACATTTCCCCGTTGGGTAAACGTTATTATCAACTAGTTTAGAACATACTTGACAGAGACCAATAGAATACTACACCCGTTTACCAGGCACATAGTTCTCAGTATTTGTTATCGTTAATGTAGATGGATCGTCACAATTATGTATATCAGGAATTTGAGCAGTACGATTTGGGCACAAAAACTATTCGTCACAGGATGAACGAGAATCCTTTGGCCGAGATTCGAGCTGGCTGACCGGATGGCTATGTGTGACTTCTAGCCTCCTCCTGTCGTTCGTCAACTGAAGTACGTGATGCGATGATTTCCTACGCGCTTTCTGTTCGAGGCAGCTCAGCTGCCCACGGTTAATTAGATTTATACAGGACCTGTATTATCATAACACAGTCTCAGTGAAACATAATAATGTAACGAGAACCGCGTAGAACAGACGAGAGCTTCCTTCCTCTCATAGCAGCCAGGTGTTGCCTCAGTCAAGGCCGCGTTCTAGTTTGTTGTAGATTCTTCAAGAGGCCATTTAAAATACGCATTAGCGTTAGCATTAAGTGGCGTGCACATTGAGGATGGAAGATTTCTAGAAAGCGTGCGCTACCTATAAAAAGCCATAGAAACCGACTTGTGAGTGCAGTGGTGTTGAGAGATTTCTTTAGCGCGGATCGAGTGTTTGTAGAAGTAATGTAGCGAAGTGTTGTGTTATAATTAGTGCGGAATTCTTTATAGTCGACATTATTATTGCGTGTGGACAATTTTTATTTGAATTGTTGTAAAAGACTTAAAATATCGTAACATATCGTAAAATGTCGTAACAGTAATATCGTGTTAAATCCTATAGGAAAAACAAAGAAAATGCAACAAGATTGTAGGTTTTACCTTTATTTTAATTATCAACGTGGAACTTACATTAACTAACTTCTTACATTAAACGCATTCTCAGAGGTGTGGGTTAAGAGGACACGGCTGGATTACATTCGAAAAGTATTTTGAGTGTCCAGATTGTAACGGGTTTCCAAACCAAAAGCAGATCAAAAGAAGAATGGAAGACATTTTTGCAAAATAAATAGAAAAGAATAAAAGGTTTTAAATTGTTTAGACATTTATAAAAAATTCCGGGTTAAAGACGATCAAAAAGATTATGAATGTCGACCAGCAGGAAACAGACGTCCTAGCAAATCCTGGTGTGAGAGAATCCGGAACACGATGCTGGAGAGGAATGTAGACGAAGAAACAGTAGGCCTATATGACGGGACTGTCGTATAGTTATTGTATTTGTATTGGTACGGCGTAGGCCTACACACGCGCACATATGACTCTGCAATGAATAGGGCCTAAGCTAGGCCTACTTTGTTTTGTAAATTCTACAGACGTTTAGTCCATTTAGAGAGCAACCGATAAATTCAGACTCGGTCAAATGATTCTAGGATGTTCTTGGGATAAAATTATGATAGCGCACGGAAAGTACCTGGCCACACCATACATCTCATTCTGCAGAGGACTCTGTCCCCTGCAGCGCGAGTCATGGAGGCTTGGGACACGGCATCATCCCGCCGGTGGAGCAGTAGGATCCGTTGCTTTACGCTATTCATACCATACCAGGTTCGGATCCACGGAGGGGTTAGGGGAAATCCCCCCTCCAAATGATCACATAAGACGAGTTTTTTCGTCGTCTTGTGATTGTGAATATGATACAAATCTCATATCACGTTATGTAGGTTCATAGTTTCTCTCTAAAATTACTTTAAATTGTAACTGCCCTTATCACTATGTTAATTTTTGTTTGATACATAACTTAAAGAGCGTAGCCGACCAGCCACGAGTTGGTTGTATGCTATAGTATTCAATGTTCGGTATGGAGCTTGAGGTAGCTGTCAGTATGGTGGTGGATTCGGAATACACTGCGCAGATGGTCTACAGGGGATCGTCAGATAGCGTACTCACAGCGGTGTATTGGTTTAAGAATACGTTGATGCCGGACGAAATTCTTGCAGACTCGTCTGTTCCGTTGGGGGTTATAAAGTAGGTGTAGCCTATAATTCGGCTATATGTGTAGCTTACACATATTTAGCAGTGTGCCAATAAGTAGGCCTAGTGTAAAAGTTGGTGTTAAGATGGCTGCTAATAAAACTAACAAAACTGGAAATGATAACCAATGTTTTCTTTAATCTAAACACGGACGTTTCTGTGCATAAAAAAAGTTGCGTTTTAATATTTATATACACATTTAACCTTTATAGCCAGAGCTGTAGGGATGCGCGTCCGAGACGTCCCAACGCTGCCGTCCGATTATAACCCGCCTGTGTGACTACACTTCCGTCCGTGCACGCACGTGTGACCGCTGTCGTTTTTCCAAACTCCACGCGCGTGCACGGCTAAAAAAAAAAAACGCTCGTGTAACCGTACCCTTAGTCTTACGATTTAGGTTTTCTTGTACAGTACTGTAGTATGTCTTTGAAGTTCCTATAGTGATATTGTTCAGTTATTCTTAAAATAGTCCTTTAATTTTTTTTGCTGAAAAATCTGCACTACTTTATTTTTAACAAAATGTTATATCCTAAGTTATCAATGCGGTCAAACATTTCACCTTTCGATCGGCTTCTAAATATCGACGGACACGGCTCAGCAACGAAAGCATAGGCTATTGGTAGCGGTAAGAACTCATGTCAAGTTCGTCGGCATTCTCATCACTTTCATAGTTTGTTAACTTGCACCGTTTTGGGGCGTGCATGTATGGATTTATTTAATTATGCAGCTATTGAAAACCAACTACAAAACGTTTTTGTGTTAACCGATATTTTGTAAGTAAAACTTTCGTGTTTTAAACTGTAATTTTAAAATAGAAGCAACGATCGGTAACTGAGCCATATTTCTTTTTAACCGACATTTTGTGTCAAACGTTTCTCACTGAATATAGGCCCAATTAAATTTTAAAAATAAAATTGTTCATACTGACGCAAAAATTTGTAGGAAAGGTTATTAAATACAACGGAGAACTAGCCGGCAGTGACGTAGGCCTGTAGATTGAACAGTATAGCAAGATATGCTTTATTCGATATGAAAAACAACAATCTGTCCTGGCGTGGAATACAAGACGGGCTACACTGGAAACCACGGTACGGAGGGTGACTTGTTCACCGTGCGGAAAATTGTTGTTCATATGAACAGCAAAAGCTCGATGATGAAAGATAGTGTAGGCCTAGATTGTGCAGGACAGGTAGTGTGCTGTCTACAACTCGCGATTGGCGAAGAAAGTAAACGGCTTCAGGACTGGCAGAGTAGATTCTATAAGGTAAAACAAGTTATGCTATAACAGGTCTGTATATTAAACCTAAGCTTTGTTGAGTTGAATACAAAAGAGAATATTTAGCGACTTGAGAGAGGAAATTGAAATAAAAAGGAAACAAGTGTAAGAAGACATTTTGAAGAAATGATAACGTTAAAATAATTATAATAATACTAGTAAACTTCGAGAGCTGCAAAACTCGCTCACTGTTTTTAACGAAATACTAGGTAATGAAATATTAGGTAAATATCAATATCAGATATACTATAAGGGAAATTACGAACCCCGTTTATTATACTTTTTTTTTTTTTTTTTTTTTTTTTTTTTTTTTTTTAATGTAAAATAACAGTTATAAAGCAGGCAAAAATACTAAAATTTTAGTGCTACTGCATTGATTGTCTGGTTGAATTCATAACCACAAAGCCTAAATGACAAAAAATTTAGTCGTAACCATTCAGTTTATCTATGTTTTCATACGTTTCTGATAACAAGTATCTGATAACAATATATAAAGTTTTTGTAAAAGCCATAACATAATCTCATAAACTATTTGAAGTCGACCGGTTTACAATTTGCAAGGACTGTTGAGAGATATTAATTCTGTCAGCTGTCAGATTACTGAAGTTACAGAGTTTGTGTTTCAGTAAAATTTATCATAACTCTATCACCCTTTACAATTACAATTTTCCCCTTACAAGTCACGTATAAGTTTTTGTTTTTTACGTTAATGTGGGAGTTATTCGTGTTGGCCTATCAGTTTTGTAAAACTTCTACCATTGAATGACTGTCAAAATGAAAATGATAGATCTTTTCTTTTTCACTTGAAATCTCCTTTATTGAAAGGAGACACATTTGTCTTTCCGCAATAAACCTATACCAGGTTAAATAAGAAACTAACACATGTACTTGTAAACAACATACAACCTGACTCCATTCGATAATGAGACTGTAGTACAATTTGGCATTATATGTGAAAGAGATATGAAGCATAGGCCTATGACATACAATTTTCTGAAAATTCCAAGTTCTATTTTTGTCCCGTGGGGCTCCTTATATTAAAAACATATAATAAATGCTACATTCGGATTTGGGTTTAAATTCCGTTTAGTCTAACTGACGTTTACAATTTTTCAAATTGTTGTTCTCTTCTTTGGCCCTGATCTCCTTCGTAATTAAAATTTTACACTATATTCGAATTTTGTTTAAAATTCCCTTTAATTTGATAGACTACACATCAAGAATTTTTGCGATTTTTTGACAATTTTGACCTAAGTCACATTTCTGCTTCCAGCCTTCCTATCAGGAGTCAATCTAAAAAACAATAGGGATGTGTAGGGTAAACGTGATAAATTTCCGAAAACCTGTTGACGCATTCAAAAGTGTGAATGAATCTATGTGAATGAAGCATGAGCGTTAGGGGAGGATGATAAGGAACTATATTATTGAGTCTAGATTGCGGTTAGAGTGTGGATGGCGGCTAAGGTCAAAAAATTACATAAATAGAATGAGAACAGGGGACTTCTATTAAAAAAAACCATTCAACATGGGTAAAATATTTTTTTTACTCATACGAGTAAAGGAACTAGAAATAGGGTAGAAAGTGATACTGGACTGTAAAAATTTAATCTTTCACAAGGGAAAGGTATTCAAACGAAGTAACAGCTTTTGGGAACTTTTAGATGGAAATCGGTCAGGTGAGTTAATGTGAATTAAATGACGCGCGCACCCAGGCATGTGTAATTAAATAAATGCACTTATCTGACACTGGAATGTGTTATAATTGAATTTAAGTCTGAAAACAGTGACAATCGAAAAGCTGTTGTTTGGTATCTAGCGAAATAAAACGTGTTTGGGCTGCAATATTAGGCTAATCTTACAGCACAAAGAGAAGAACACAGAACTCTTTTATAAGACGTGCATGTGTAGTGTCTTTTTGGTCTCGTAATCTGCTTACAAAAAATTGTAGTAAATATTCCAAGGCAAAGCGTATTTAATAGGCATTTTTACTTCCATATTCCTTAAGGAAATGGAAGTATGGTGATGGCGAAAAAAATCGTGTTCGAGATAAGGGCTGATTCTGATTGTACTACTCTCAAAGCATGAAGAAAAGTTATTTTCCGAAAAGTGTCTGTGTGTAGAATTTTTCTATGGCGAAGGGAACTGCCGCAAATTCAAACAGAATCAAATAGACCTATTTTTTGCATGTGTACCTGAGTTGTAGAGGACTCTAAGGTCTACTGATTTTGGTGAAGATCGGTTAAGGGGAAGGGGTAGTTTACCTGGAACGTTTTATGTTTTAACAAGAGTAAAGTACTTAATTAAATAAAGTATCCTGAAAAGAAGGTTATAATAATCCTCTGTAGAAAGGTAGACAAAATATCTATAAATGAAAAAGGGTAGTTCAAGGGGGAGGGGTTAATTTTTTAATGTGTACTACGTTATCGGTAACAAAGAAGTAGTTTGTTTTAAAATTTTGCAAAACCAGACGTTTTGGCAGTGCCATCGATTGCCTTCATCAGTGACAATCGAGTGCGCTAACGTGAGGTGGTATACGTTAGTGACCACAGTACTGTGGTTACGGCTGAAGAAAGAAGTAGTTTCTATGGAAATATTTCATTTCGAAAATGATTTAAAATATAAATCTTGGAACATGGAAGTCATGTAGGCCTATGGTTTTCCATACCGATATTTATATTTATCAATGTAAGATAATATTGTTTATGCTAAAGGTGCTCCTAGTTGCAGAAAGAGCGTGTCAGTAACACAATATTTGGTAGGCCTATTTCGTACAGTCCTACATTATGGACGCGTACAGATAAATTACAGTACATAGGCCTACAGCATCCTTCTCCTGTATTCAAAGCATGATCGCCGTAGCCATAGCTAATTGTCCCGAGGGATACCGCAGTTTCTTCTACTGATGAATTCCATTACAATAATTTTATGACCAGCATTGCCCTTTAACCCTAATAAAAATTCTACATCAATAGGCCTAGTCTCTGCTTGTCGTCTCTCGTAGTACATTCTATCCCATATTTCTTCGTTACTTTTTTTACAGAAGGCTAATCCATTTCTAAAGGTTATAAACGTTTTGTTTGATTTGTACTCAGAATCAACTCTATGTCTCAAACACTAACTGATTCTACTTACATTTTCGTTGGTTTTAGTTGAAATAGGCATATTTTATTGCACTCGTTCGAATTTAGTGGTAGGGCTATCACTTAGCTTTGATCTAGGCGTAGGTTGTGTAATACATTACCCGTTGTATTTAGTGGTAGGCCTATCACTTAACTTTGATCTAGGCGTAGGTTGTGTAATAATTACCCGCTGTATTTAGTGGCAGGCCTATCACTTAGCTTTGATCTAGGCGTAGGTTGTGTAATACATTACCCGTTGTATTTAATGGTAGGCCTATCACTTAACTTTGATCTAGGCGTAGGTTGTGTAATACGTTACCCGTTGTATTTAGTGGTAGGCCTATCACTTAGCTTTGATCTAGGCGTAGGTTGTGTAATACATTACCCGTTGTATTTTAACTACGATATGTGAGGTTATGTGACAACGGTTTATTGCACTCGTTCGATACCAATTTAGTGGTAGGCCTATCACTTAGCTTTGATCTAGGCGTAGGTTGTGTAATACATTACCCGTTGTATTTTAACTACGATATGTGAGGTTATGTGACAACGGTTTTTGGTTTTTAGTTTACTGCTGGAATAAATACAAGCCGTGGTTGAGGAAAACATAACGTTTAATGTGTTAAGCCTATACAACGCTTCTAACACGGTAACACTTAAAATAAAGAATTTAGTGTTTCTGATTTAACAGGTACTTTATAAATATGTCCAAAGGCTTTATAAACGGGTACTTTTAAATCTCCGAAAGTTGTTGCACCAACATAATAATTTAGTACAAGTTAAAACAGTGCAAGTGTTGAAAACAGCTTTGGAGAGAATTTGACTTATGAGTACAAAATTGTTGTACGAGCTGGCAGAATGCTATATAGACATAGACAATAAAAATTATATTAAAATACTTATTAAAAGTCAAATATTTGCGTGCGAAGCGTGTTTATGGTAACAGCTAGTAATCCATAAACACGAAAAGTCAATAGTACTTTCCATGTCTAAGATGGCTATAGTGGAATTGTTTTCCAAAGTAGAAACAACCATAAGCCTATCAATTCGTCTGTACTGTTTATTACGCTCTGTAGTAATTAGCTATTCAGGCCTATACATGAGACGAATGGTGTGTATACATTAATGTAATTAACAACTCGAGAATTTATAATATAATAATGCAATAGGCCTATAATGAAGCAAAGCATTAAACGAAATTTCCCAAATGACAACAGGCAACAGTTCCCCCTAACATTATCGTACAGTATCACAATTTAGTCTAGAGCTTACGTTGCTTAAAAGGCGATCAATACAAATTTGTTAAATCGTAAACAACATGTATTTTGTTTACGGCTGTTCACGAAGCGTTACTTCCACGTGTTGTACTTTCAGATCTGTTATGTGCTACCTGAAAGTATGGTTTCGAAGTGTAAGCGATTTCTTTATACGTTTGAAGTTAAGGAGACTACTTTCTATGTAGGCTTACACGATTGTATACAAACTTAATCAAATGTGTAGTAACATCATGTTTCTCGCGTTGGAAGACATTAATCAGATGTGTAGTATCATCATGTTTCTCGCGTTGGAAGACATTAATCAGATGTGTAGTATCATCATGTTTCTCGCGTTGGAAGACATTAATCAGATGTGTAGTATCATCATGTTTCTCGCGTTGGAAGACATTAATCAGATGTGTAGTATCATCATGTTTCTCGCGTTGGAAGACATTAATCAGATGTGTAGTATCATCATGTTTCTCGCGTTGGAAGACATTAATCAGATGTGTAGTATCATCATGTTTCTCGCGTTGGAAGACATTAATCAGATGTGTAGTATCATCATGTTTCTCGCGTTGGAAGACATTAATCAGATGTGTAGTATCATCATGTTTCTCGCGTTGGAAGACATTAATCAGACGTGTAGTATCATCATGTTTCTCGCGTTGGAAGACATTAATCAGACGTGTAGTATCATCATGTTTCTCGCGTTGGAAGACATTAATCAGACGTGTAGTATCATCATGTTTCTCGCGTTGGAAGACATTAATCAGATGTGTAGTATCATCATGTTTCTCGCGTTGGAAGACATTAATCAAATGTGTAGTATCATCATGTTTCTCGCGTTGGAAGACATTAATCAGATGTGTAGTATCATCATGTTTCTCGCGTTGGAAGACATTAATCAGATGTGTAGTATCATCATGTTTCTCGCGTTGGAAGACATTAATCAGATGTGTAGTATCATCATGTTTCTCGCGTTGGAAGACATTAATCAGATGTGTAGTATCATCATGTTTCTCGCGTTGGAAGACATTAATCAGATGTGTAGTATCATCATGTTTCTCGCGTTGGAAGACATTAATCAGATGTGTAGTATCATCATGTTTCTCGCGTTGGAAGACATTAATCAGATGTGTAGTATCATCATGTTTCTCGCGTTGGAAGACATTAATCAGATGTGTAGTATCATCATGTTTCTCGCGTTGGAAGACATTAATCAGATGTGTAGTATCATCATGTTTCTCGCGTTGGAAGACATTAATCAGATGTGTAGTATCATCATGTTTCTCGCGTTGGAAGACATTAATCAGATGTGTAGTATCATCATGCTTCTCGCGTTGGAAGACATTAATCAGATGTGTAGTATCATCATGTTTCTCGCGTTGGAAGACATTAATCAGATGTTTAGTATCATCATGTTTCTCGCGTTGGAAGACATTAATCAGATGTGTAGTATCATCATGTTTCTCGCGTTGGAAGACATTAATCAGATGTGTAGTATCATCATGTTTCTCGCGTTGGAAGACATTAATCAGATGTGTAGTATCATCATGTTTCTCGCGTTGGAAGGCATTAATCAGATGTGTAGTATCATCATGTTTCTCGCGTTGGAAGGCATTAATCAGATGTGTAGTATCATCATGTTTCTCGCGTTGGAAGACATTAATCAGATGTGTAGTATCATCATGTTTCTCGCGTTGGAAGACATTAATCAGATGTGTAGTATCATCATGTTTCTCGCGTTGGAAGACATTAATCAGATGTGTAGTATCATCATGTTTCTCGCGTTGGAAGACATTAATCAGATGTGTAGTATCATCATGTTTCTCGCGTTGGAAGACATTAATCAGATGTGTAGTATCATCATGTTTCTCGCGTTGGAAGACATTAATCAGATGTGTAGTATCATCATGTTTCTCGCGTTGGAAGACATTAATCAGATGTGTAGTATCATCATGTTTCTCGCGTTGGAAGACATTAATCAGATGTGTAGTATCATCATGTTTCTCGCGTTGGAAGACATTAATCAGATGTGTAGTATCATCATGTTTCTCGCGTTGGAAGACATTAATCAGATGTGTAGTATCATCATGTTTCTCGCGTTGGAAGACATTAATCAGATGTGTAGTATCATCATGTTTCTCGCGTTGGAAGACATTAATCAGATGTGTAGTATCATCATGTTTCTCGCGTTGGAAGACATTAATCAGATGTGTAGTATCATCGTGTTTCTCGCGTTGGAAGACATTAATCAGATGTGTAGTATCATCATGTTTCTCGCGTTGGAAGACATTAATCAGATGTGTAGTATCATCGTGTTTCTCGCGTTGGAAGACATTAATCAGATGTGTAGTATCATCTTGTTTCTCGCGTTGGAAGACATTAATCAGATGTGTAGTATCATCATGTTTCTCGCGTTGGAAGACATTAATCAGATGTGTAGTATCATCATGTTTCTCGCGTTGGAAGACATTAATCAGATGTGTAGTATCATCATGTTTCTCGCGTTGGAAGACATTAATCAGATGTGTAGTATCATCATGTTTCTCGCGTTGGAAGACATTAATCAGATGTGTAGTATCATCATGTTTCTCGCGTTGGAAGACATTAATCAGATGTGTAGTATCATCATGTTTCTCGCGTTGGAAGACATTAATCAGATGTGTAGTATCATCATGTTTCTCGCGTTGGAAGACATTAATCAGATGTGTAGTATCATCATGTTTCTCGCGTTGGAAGACATTAATCAGATGTGTAGTATCATCATGTTTCTCGCGTTGGAAGACATTAATCAGATGTGTAGTATCATCATGTTTCTCGCGTTGGAAGACATTAATCAGATGTGTAGTATCATCATGTTTCTCGCGTTGGAAGACATTAATCAGATGTGTAGTATCATCATGTTTCTCGCGTTGGAAGACATTAATCAGATGTGTAGTATCATCATGTTTCTCGCGTTGGAAGACATTAATCAGATGTGTAGTATCATCATGTTTCTCGCGTTGGAAGACATTAATCAGATGTGTAGTATCATCATGTTTCTCGCGTTGGAAGACATTAATCAGATGTGTAGTATCATCATGTTTCTCGCGTTGGAAGACATTAATCAGATGTGTAGTATCATCATGTTTCTCGCGTTGGAAGACATTAATCAGATGTGTAGTATCATCATGTTTCTCGCGTTGGAAGACATTAATCAGATGTGTAGTATCATCATGTTTCTCGCGTTGGAAGACATTAATCAGATGTGTAGTATCATCATGTTTCTCGCGTTGGAAGACATTAATCAGATGTGTAGTATCATCATGTTTCTCGCGTTGGAAGACATTAATCAGATGTGTAGTATCATCATGTTTCTCGCGTTGGAAGACATTAATCAGATGTGTAGTATCATCATGTTTCTCGCGTTGGAAGACATTAATCAGATGTGTAGTATCATCATGTTTCTCGCGTTGGAAGACATTAATCAGATGTGTAGTATCATCATGTTTCTCGCGTTGGAAGACATTAATCAGATGTGTAGTATCATCATGTTTCTCGCGTTGGAAGACATTAATCAGATGTGTAGTATCATCATGTTTCTCGCGTTGGAAGACATTAATCAGATGTGTAGTATCATCATGTTTCTCGCGTTGGAAGACATTAATCAGATGTGTAGTATCATCATGTTTCTCGCGTTGGAAGACATTAATCAGATGTGTAGTATCATCATGTTTCTCGCGTTGGAAGACATTAATCAGATGTATAGTATCATCATGTTTCTCGCGTTGGAAGACATTAATCAGATGTGTAGTATCATCATGTTTCTCGCGTTGGAAGACATTAATCAGATGTGTAGTATCATCATGTTTCTCGCGTTGGAAGACATTAATCAGATGTGTAGTATCATCATGTTTCTCGCGTTGGAAGACATTAATCAGATGTGTAGTATCATCGTGTTTCTCGCGTTGGAAGACATTAATCAGATGTGTAGTATCATCATGTTTCTCGCGTTGGAAGACATTAATCAGATGTGTAGTATCATCATGTTTCTCGCGTTGGAAGACATTAATCAGATGTGTAGTATCATCATGTTTCTCGCGTTGGAAGACATTAATCAGATGTGTAGTATCATCATGTTTCTCGCGTTGGAAGACATTAATCAGATGTGTAGTATCATCATGTTTCTCGCGTTGGAAGACACTCTGAGCTGTCGCTGCATAACAAGCTGTTCTTATATCAACAAATCTTGCAAACCAGTTTGGGTGTACGGTGTACAGCTTTGGGGCTGTAGTAAGAAATCTAATATTAAAATAATTCAGACTTTTCAAAATAAGGTTCTTCGCAGTATTGTTGATGGACCGTGGTGCATAAGAAATCATGACATCCATCGGGATCCGAAAATGCCTACGATTGCTGTCGATATTAAATGAGTTGCGGATAGATATGAAAGAAGACTTCTTGAACACGAAAACATTGAAGTGCAACTGCTTGATAATGTCGGACTCGTTCGGCGATTGCAGCGACAGAAACCATTTCAACTAGTGAATGAAATATGTCTAGTAATTCTCAGGTGTAACTGTACTGAGGAATGCTCCAGTGGCAGCTTATCCTACACAATGTTAAAATAAAATATTACAATAAAATTGCTAGATAGTTTCTAACTAGTTGCAATGAAGTTAAATAAAAAAAAAATTTTTCTCTCGTGTTCAAACCTAACATAGGCCTATTTGAGTTTTCTGAATTATATGGACTGTTTTAATCGAATCCGCGTTATGCAAGAAGACTGATAACATCAGGGCACGGAAATCACTGTAAGTAGTAGAAGGTGTAAAGTGGAGAGTAAAATTCGATCAACGGAATCTAGTTAATTTTCAAAACAAAAACACATTAAAAGCTGGTTGAGAAGAAACAATTTTTTTTTACAATATAGTCGTAAACAAACTTTTGCTAATAGATTTACAAATTTCGCAAATATAGAAATCACTTCTTGTTGCATTCCACTGTTTCCAATATTATTACAAATTCTGCAATATTTTTAAGTAATGAAAATTATTTGTATCTTAAATTGAAGGTAGATATTAAAGGCCTATACATTATCCAATACAATTGTTATATATATTAAGCCATCAATAGCAACTTATATCTTCTGAAACAAAAAAATGGTTGTTTACTAGTGTTTGGTCACTCAGTAAATGACGAAGTGCAAATATTGGAGTGCAACAAATTACTTTACTTGTGTAATCGTTAAATTGAAGATAGCCTACGTATTAGATAGGCCTATATTATCCGATAGGCCTACATTTTTATAGAGGCATTTTAACGTCTCAGTACCAACTTAGAAAGAGGCCTACCTTCTAAAACCAAAAGTTTATTATTCGCTCACTCAGTAAATGACGAATGTGAGTTTAACGTTAGGAATAGGCTTAAGCCTACTATATTTAGGTTACACATTGTAATAGTTCATAAGAGTGTACGTCTACTCGAGAATTATAGAGAACACGAGAATTATAGAATATTATTTTAAATTTATATAAACTAAATTATACTTTATAACACTATACTGAATTAGTACTTTCTATTAGACCTAATACTAGAATTAATAAAGTATATTCAATAGTTTTTAATGCGTAATTCTAACGTTTCTTTGCTTGATATGATGATTTCGAAAATTATGTTTAGGCCTATAGGTCAAACGATACAATTACTAACAGGTTTAGTTGAAAACTGTGACCATTCCGTCATATCTGTTGCTCGCGGTCCGAGGTGGAGCAAAATGTGAACCGCGTGGCTGAATTATTGAGCTGAAGACACCACCCCATGAATAGTTAACCGACTAGACAAAATAACAGCACCCGGCAATAGCTCTAAACAGTTTCAGCTACACTGTTGCGTTAAGAACAGAACCAAAGGCTCCTTCTATACGTATACCTGTATTTGTCGTTTGCTAATCTGTGGGAGAGATTCAATAAACCATCTGTTCCCTTTTACTTAGTACGTCTATTAGGTCCTCTAGTTTTATGACATATCTGCCATATTCAAATAACTGAAAGAAATCAACAGAGCAAACTAATCGTTGATGGAACTTTAACGTGAGTGTGAACATTAAACATTCATTTTACTGCATAAACAGAATGTAAAAAAAACCACTTTTAATTGTAACCTATTTATTGCCGGTTTAACGACTAATAATGAAGTTACTCAATTTATTGGGATCATTTCCAAATTTTTATATAAATTCCTTTAATTAGGGTATAAGTTATAAATTACTTCGCTAAAGTAGTTAAAGGGAAACCTTTAAAAACAAAACGTGTTTGCGAAGCTTATTAGGTCTAAACTTGTAGACCTATAGACTAACACAGAAAAATTTATGAATATTGTATGTATGGACTTACATAGAAAATGCAGAGGATATTTTGAAAGAGTGTTGTTATCGAAGCAGTGTGAATTTTCCGGCTGTCCAGGAAACACTATCATTCTTCATAACTGAATATCGCACTCACACCAACTTATCACTTCGTAAATACAATGTTTATTCACTCAGGTGCTGGTACCACTGTCCCGGTTCACGATAACAGGTCTACCAATTGTATAACGCACTGAGTTTTTCATAAAATTAAAGCAACGTTTGCACAGAACGTGTTTTACAATTTGCATTTCAAGTGATGATTTGACGAACCGCGTGATAATATTAATAATAATATTATGTTAATGATACTGTCTCATGTATAAAAGAAAGAAAACTCATGCATTGTGAAGTGCACTCGTCTAACACACTGTACGGCGAATGCATGCAGCAGCGGCGCAAGCTTGGCCACGAGTTTGGCACCCTCCAACCCCCACTACACGGCTTTGAATCAATCGGCCTTCAATATCTGCCGTCCTCGATGCACCGTTTTATAACAACGCCTGTGATTGGTCGCGGGCACGCTCCTCCTTATTTCCCCTCCAAACCGCCGTTATGACTTGTCATCCAAGCAAGCAGTGTGTGCGTGCGTGCGTGTGTGTGTTTCCTTTGAAATATTGACCGATATAATCAAGACATAAGAAAACTACACTAAAAACAACTTCATTCCATCCCTCTTCTGTCCCGCCATTGTCCACATTATTCTAGGGAAATACAATACTTACGCTTGGCTTAATAATGCAAAAACAAACAAATACACAAATCACAATAGAAAGAAAGAAAAATATGTTTTAATTTTTTTGATTTCGAAGCGTGTAATATCAGTGGAAATATTAATATACACATGTTGGTTTTTGTGCACAGACCACGTAAAACATAGGCCTATAGGCTATATATACATTTGGGGAGCCTGAATATGCTCGGATGTGCTCGGCATTTAGAAGTAAATATCGGTATGGAGAACCATACGTGACTTCCATGTTCTAAGATTTATATTTAAAATCATTTTCGAAATGAAATATTTCCATAAAAACTACTTCTTTCTACTTACTGCTTCAGCCTTAACCACAGTAGACCTACTGTGGTAACTAACATATACCACCTCACGTTATCGCACTCGATTTTTACTGATGATGGAAGTCGATGGCACTGCCGAAACGTCTGGTTTTGCAGAAAACATTGGTCTACGGCCAAACAGGCCGGGAAGGAATTTTAACAACAAACTACTTCTTTGTTGCCGATAACGTAGTACATATATAAAAAAAAATTATCCCCTCCCTCTTCAACTATAATTTTCGTTTATAGAAAATTACCCCCACCTCGTTCAACTAGCCTCTTCATTTATAGATATTTCATCTACGTTTCTACAGTGGATTATTAAGATCTTATCAGGATACTTTATTTATCAAAATTAAGTACTTTACTCTTGTTACAACAAAAAATGTTTCAGGTAAACTACCCTTTCCCCGTAACCGATCTTCACCAAAATCAATAGGCCTTGAGTCCTCTACAACTCAGGCACGTACGTAAATATTTTATTCTGTTTGAATGTGCGGCAGTTATCGTTCGTCATAGAAAAAATTACCGTTGTTAAAACATAAAGCGTTGCTGGTAAACTACCCCTTTCCCTTAACCGATCTTCAGCAAAATGAACAGATCTTGAGTAACTTACTTAACATTTCAGGAACGTATGCAAAAAATTATTTGATTCTCTTTGAATGTGCGGCAGGTATGATTCGTCATAAGAAAAATTACCCTTGTTAAAACATAAAACGTTGCAGGTAAACTACCCCTTACCTTAACCGATCTCCACCAAAATCGAAAGACCTTGAGCTCTCTATAATTCAGGGATGTGTGCAAAACATTATTTGATTCTGTTCGAATTTACGGCAGTTATCGTTCGTCATAGAAAAATTATCCTTGTTAAAACATAAGACGTTGCAGGTAAACTACCCCTTTCCCTTAACCGATCTTCACCAAAAACAATAAGTCTTGAGTACTCTACAACGCAGGGCTGTATGCAAAAAATTATTTGATTCTGTTTGAATTTGCGGCTATTATCGTTTGCCGTAGAAAAAAATCTACACTAGACAGACAGACACACAGACACAGAGACAGACAGAAAGACACACAGACAGACACTTTTCGAAAAATGACTTTTTTCATGTTTTGAGGGTAGTACAATCAGAATCTGCAATTATCTCGAACACGATTTTTTTGCCATCACCATACTTCCATTTCCTTATGGAACATGGA
Organism: Magicicada septendecula; assembly: GCA_034769895.1. Classification (NCBI taxonomy): domain Eukaryota; kingdom Metazoa; phylum Arthropoda; class Insecta; order Hemiptera; family Cicadidae; genus Magicicada; species Magicicada septendecula. Next base: position 63,889,348 of record CM068371.1, read on the forward strand.
AGTAAAATGAATAGGAGAGGTAAATGCCTCCAGATGTTTCTAATAGAATCCAGAGAAATTTAGTAGCAGTTTTTACTAATTTAATTTTTTTGTAGCTCTACAGATGGTCTTCACGTGTTATAACTGGCGGCGAATGGTTTGATTTTTGTTGTAACTCGTGTATCGATCAGGTTTAAATAAAGGAAAAATTCAATTATTTCTTTATAACATTTATGTTCCGTGGAAGCAAGGTGACGTCGTCAAATTTGGTGTTTGAAATAAATGCAAATCTAAATCAGTCACCTTCAAAATTGTAAAAAGGGTTTTACCGAATGACGAGCCCGGGCGTGTGCGCGTGGTTACAAACTAAAATAGTTAAAACATTTGACCAAATTAAAATCTCTCACATACACACACACACACACACACACACACACACACACACACACACACACACACACACACACACACACACACACACACACACACACACACACACACACACACACACACACACACACACACACACACACACACACACACACACACACACACACACACACACACACACACACACACACACACACACACACACACACGAGCGCGCGCTTTTAATAGAATGATGGTTTCATCTCATCTTTTTGGCAGGTCAAGAGGAATCAGTTATGAACTGTTAAATTCTACATTGTTCCGATTCTACCAGGATTAGACCCTAATTTGTAAAAAGTAAGATAATGGGTTTGAATGGTTCATTTTTTCAAGTCGTTGGAATAGCTAATAGTTAGCAGATTATTGTACTACTACTGCCCCGTACTAAAAGTTTCATTCAAGGTATGTTTAGAAAAGCAATAAGAAAAAGAAGTAACTGATTTTCCGTAGGCCTACATCGCAAAATATTAAAAATATCAGATTCGGTGGTAAAAAATAAATTCTGTTGCTAAACAGCACGTGTGTGTTAGAACAGCAGTTCACAATACCTGTCTGTGGTTAGGCCTATATCATGTCAAAACAAATGCTTAGCCCTATGAAGAGTGTTTGTTTTATTATTCAGTTCAATGAAGAACCACTGGGGTAGTTGTGTTGAAGGTGGAATACATATCAACACAAGGGTAAACGTTAAGGAGCACTAAATATCACTATAATATTGACGACTCGGAACACAAAGTTTTTTATAAGTAAAAACGTAAAGTTTTACCTTACAGCCTAAACCGGCTTTCACCTATAGAAGGCTTCATCAGAGGCTGTCCAGATGAAGCCTCTGATGAAGCCTTCTATAGGTGAAAGCCGGTTTAGGCTGTAAGGTAAAACTTTACGTTTTTACTTATAAAAAACTTTGTGTTCCGAGTCGTCAATATTATAGTGATATTTAGTTAAGTAACGGACACGTCATGGACAACGAAATCCAAGAATTTAAGGAGCACTTTTAAACGGTGCATTCGGTCTTAAGTTTGAGTTTGTACGGAATAACAGACACATTTTATGGTTTCAGTTGTTGATTTGTTTCCGTAATGATAATAAAGCACTAAATAAAAAAATATGAAAAAATTATTAAATGCGGATTAGAAAACAGTGTATAGTTACATAAAAACCATAACAATAGGCATGTCTGTGTAATATTCGAATAGCAAGAAAAACTACTTAATATAGACATTTTTACTTCCATGTTCCGTAAGAAAATGGAAGTATGGGGATGGCGAAAAAAATCGTGTTCGAGATAAGGGCTGATACCGATTGTACTACCCTCAAAACATGAAGAAAAGTCATTTTTCGAAAAGTGTCTGTGTGTGTGTCTGTGCGTATGTGTGTAGAATTTTTCTATGGAGAACGATAACTGGCGCAAATTCAAACAGAATTAAATAATTTTCTGCATGCGTGCCCGAGTTGTAGAGGACTCAAGGTCTATTAATTCTGGTGAAGCTCGGTTAAGAGGGATGGTTAGTTTATCTGCCGAGGCTGACGAGAAAGACAGGCCCTGGCGCGAAAAAGTCACGTGATTTTAGTAGTCTCAGGTCGGCATTATAATCGTTAAGTGTGTGTGGTTAAGTTAAAGGTTTCTTCGAAAATGTTAGTGTATCAGGATTTTATAGTGATTTAAAAGCTTTCTGTTGACGGATTATTTATAAGTATATTGAAAAATCCTGTTGTGTATGTAAAGCATTTTCGTGACAGTGACGATATTAAAACAGACAAGTGTGTAGTTGCTGGAGAGTTAAACGAATTTCAAAGAGAAAGACCTAAACTAAAAGCCGGTGCAATTCCTACAATTTTTAACAATGTACCCCAATATTTAAGTGAGACTCCAAGTTCCTCGAAACCAGTGAAAAGGCTTCACCAAGTTGAGCAAGTAAACATTGAAAAGGCAATTGAAGATAGCTTACAGACACAAAAAACATATGTAGAAGAAAGAAAACTTACTAGTCTGGAAGATATTTTATCCTATTATTATAATTCGACTAAAATCTCAGAATGGATTTTAATTCATGAAAATGAAAACGTTTATCTTAGTATTATAAGTATAAAGCAGAGTGTACCTTTTATCCTGTGTTCCCTAGTGATTCATAAAAATCTGAGTTATGAAATTTATTTAAATAATGTAAAGTTTTCAGTGAAAAAATACAAAAAGACTTCCAGTTTTAAAATCTGTTAATGTGTTAGACGATGTTCTTGTTTTTATTCGTGGAGTTGCTGATAGTGCTCAGAGTGTAGGTGAGAACAGGTTGGATAAAGCAATAGAACTCTTATCAGAGGTGAGTGAAAACAGTGATGAAAATTTTCAGCTGTCATTCATTATTAAACAGTTAGAATTATATAAACAGCCAACTAATAATAGACGATACACTGGGCATACATTAATGTTAGCTTCTACATTATATGTGCAATCTTCAGCTTCATACATTGCTCTTTATAATAGTAAATTTGCATGTTTTCACATCCTAGAAATATTAAATATCGGTATGGAGAACCATACATGACTTCCATATTCTAAGATTTATATTTAAAATCATTTTCAGCCAAACAGCCAGGCTGTGTCTTACCTGCCTTTTTATTGCTGTATTAAATGAAAAATATTATATTACATTAAAATGAAAAAATTATAATTTTATTGCCTGGCAAAAAAATTATTTTATTTTTAACAATTACCATTGTTTCAAAAAGTTTAAATAAATTTTCAAGTACTTTACTCTTGTTAAAACGTAAAAGGTTGCAGGTAAACTACCCCTTCCCCTTAACCGATCTTCACCAAAATCGAAAGTCATTGAGACCTCTACAATTCAGGGACGTATGCAAAAAATTATTTGATTCTGTTTCAATTTGCGGCTGTTATCGTTTGCCATAGAAAATACGCTTGATAAAAAAACGTTGCAGGTAAACTACCCCTTCCCCTCAACCGATCTTTACCAAAAACAACAGGTCTTGAGTACTCTACAAATCAGGGCTGTATGCAAAACATTATTTGATTCTGTTTGAATTTACGGCTGTTATCGTTTGCCATACAAAATACCCTTGTTAAAAAAACGTTGCAGGTAAACTACCCCTTTCCCTCAACCGATCTTCACCAAAAACAATAGGTCTTGAGAACTCTACAATTTAGGGCTGTATGCAAATAATCGTTTGATTCTGTTTGAATTTGCGGCTGTTATCGTTTGCCATAGGAAATACCCTTGTTAAAACATAAAACGTTACAGGTAAACTACCCCTTTCCCTTAACCGATCTTCACCAAAAACAATAGGTCTTGAGAACTCTACAATTCAGGGCTGTATGCGAAACATTATTTGATTCTGTTTGAATTTGCGGCTGTTATCGTTTGCCAAAAAAAAAAAATTTCCATTGATAAAAAAAAAACCGTTGCAGGTAAACTACCCCTTTCCCTCAACCGATCTTCACCAAAAACAATAGGTCTTGAGTACTCTACAAATCAGGGCTGTATGCAAAAAATTATTTGATTCTGTTTGAATTTGCGGCAGTTATCGTTTGCCATAGAAAAAAAATCTACAGATAGACACACAGACAGACAGACACACAGACACACACACAGACACTTTTCGGAAAACGACTTTTTTTCATGTTTTGAGTGTAGTAGAATCAGAATCTGCAATAATCTCGAACACGATTTTTTTTGCCATCACCATACTTCCATTCCTTAAGGAATATGGAAGTAAAAATTAATAGGTAAATTTTCATTACTTGGATCTGATCTTGAGGGAAGTATTGAGTATTTAAAAACTAAATTACCTTTATTAAAAGATCATGAAGACATTGTCAACATACACTTAGATGAAATTTATGTAAATCCTGAGTTACATTTTAAAGGAGCTAGTATTGTAGGTTGTAGTAAAACAGATTCGACAAAGATATCAAAGACAGTGCAAGTTTTTATGATTTCCAGTATATTTTCTAAATACAAAGATATAGTGAGCTTCATACCTGTTAACAATTTAACTGCCCAACAACTACAAATTCTAATGTTAAATGTATTACAGCAAATAGAAAATATTGGTTTTATAGTTATAGCTTTTGTATCTGACAACAATGTTGTGAACAGAAAAGCTTTTGAACTTTTTTCTGAAAATGGTATTTTGCAACCATACCTTCCTCATCCTCAAGATCCAAAGAGATTACTTTTTTAAATCTTTGATGTGGTCCATATAGCCTACTTAAATGTGTTCATAACAACTGGATCAGTAGAAGAACAGATAACTGTAAACTTGTATTTCCTGATTTTGAATTTAGCAATAATGATAATTTACATGTAGCACAGTTTAAGTAAGCATCTTGAAATTTTATATTTGGAAAAAAATTCTCTTGTAAAATTTGCTCACTTATTATCATATAAAGTACTATACCCTTCTACTATTCGAAAACAAAATGTAAAATTAGCGTTAAAAATTTTTAGTGAAACAAATGTAGCTGCTCTTTAATGTATTTCAAAAGACAAAGTGGATCTACTTCCAGATGTTCAAGGAACATGCTTGTTTTTAAGCATTATTATTAGATGGTGGAAAATTGTTAATGTAAAAAGTGCTTGGGAAGGCAAAAGGTTTAATGATGAATATAGAGACCCTATTCGCTCTAACAGCACATTACAAATAGATTTTCTAAGAAAAATGTCTCTGTGGCTCAAAAACTGGGAGCAGACTGTACCTATTTCTCAGTCACTATCAGCACAAACCTTTCAGTATCTTATTGATACAATTGACACTTTTTTACACCTCATACCCTACATATTTGAAAAATATAAAACTAATTATTTGTTGTTAAGTAAATTTCAAAATGATGTATTAGAAGGTAGATTTGGATATTATAGACAATTAAGTGGAGCCAATTACTATGTTAGTTTCATGCAAGTTCTAGAGAGTGAGAGAAAAATCAGGTTTAAAGACACTATTCTCTTGTTATGTGAAAATAAAGAGATATCTTTAAAGACATTGCTTCCATGTAAAAATGATTCTTGTGAAACTGTAGTAAACATAGATTCATTTTACGAAATTACGTATTATGACTTTTCTTTGGACTGTGTCCCTAAAGATAAACTTACCATTTTAGTTTATATAGCTGGCTATGCTGTTAGAAAACAAGTGAGAAATAATATCTGTCGATTGTGTAGTGATTGGTTACAATCAAATAAAGAAATAGAAGTAGATATTCCCACAGACTTAGCATTAGAAATGGATAGAGGTGAATTAATGTTACCCTCTGAATATGCATTAGTATCAGTTTCAATTTCATGGCATATACTGCAAAACTTATGTGACAAATTTTATAATTTATTTTTAAGTGTTAAGAATCAGCTTTCAGTACTGGATAAACTGAGTTGTATTGTGCTTAATAAATATTTACAAGATGTATTCTCACAAGATTTTGATGAAGTCTGTTGCTGTAATAATAATTTATACAAAAAATTAGGGAATATAAATTTGACAGCATGTAAAATTATGTTAAACAATTTTGTTAAAAAACAAAATGACAGTCAGTCTTCTTCGAAAGAAAAAGTAGAAAAAGAAAGAAAGATTAAAAAACTTAAGAAATAAATGATATATACTTTTCTTATAAACAAGTGTTTTATTTTTCCTGATCAATATGATTTCCTTATGGAATGTACCAAGACATTGTGTAATTTTTTTTATTTACTTAATCAGCAATCAGAATACAATGCATTCTATAAGCTAATGTTATAAGATAATATTAGCATAATGAACAAGCCCAGTGGCAAAATCTCTATAAATTTGTGTAATTTGTTACGAAAATTAGAATTACTGTATGTTTAGGCCTATCATTAATATCGTATTTAAATCTGAAATCGTAGTTTTAAACTGAAATTTATTTGTTATTATTACTTAATGTTCGTAAAAATTCCCGCATAATTAACACGCCTTAAAGTCTGTGATAAAATTTGGTAATAAGAAGTGAGTAAATTACGTGAATAAATACGGCGACGCTGGAACCGTGAGACTAGTAGAGTCACGTGACCGCAAGAGTTGGTTACGCACCACGGCCTGTCTTTCGTCGGCCTCGTTTACCTGCAACGTTTTACGTTTTAACAAGGGTAGATAAATAAAATATCCTGAAAAGAAGGTTAGTAATCCACTGTAGAAAGGTAGATGAAATATCTATAAATGAAAAGGGTAGTTGAAAGGGGAGGGGGTAATTTTTTTACGTATAGTGGTAATTTTTTTATTGATTTAATGAGTTTGACGAAATTACATAAAAATTCATTTAAACTTTTTCAAACAATGGTAATTGTTAAAAATAAAATAATTTTGTTTTCCAGGCAATAAAATTATAATTTTTTTATTTTAATTTAAATCATCTATGCGTGAAGATCCGTAACCACGGCCCAGCAGGCTACAAAATAATTTGTGGCCACATAATTATATAAATGTGTAATTAATACGTGATTATCTGCGTAGTTCAGTTTCTTTATAAGAATAAAGTACCTAATTTTTATAGATAAAGTGACTCAAAAATATCATTATAAGCATATTAAACGACTACCCCATAATAACAGAAATATCTATAAATACTGAAAATAGTTTGCGGGTGGAGGATATTATTTTAGAAATTATCGAACCGAATTCAAGTAAATGTTTTAAAATATAAATCTTTTAGAACATGGAAGTCATGTATGGTTCTCAATACCGATTTTTTTAAATTGCTGCGCTGTAGGCCTACTTCTGAATTTCGTAAACCGAGTTGGATACTCTGTGCCTTGAATGAATGTAACCTCTTTTGTTTTATGTAAGCTGACTGTTTTTTACTCGCTGAGCGTGTAACCACAAGAGGCCTACCGATGTCAATAGGAAACAATTTCGTACTCTCAAAACGGCCATATATTACCTACGGGAATTAAACATTTCCCTACCTGCAGAACTAATTAACCTAATTAATTAATTCGACTTCTGCTACATGACTACACGTTTTCACCGGCACATTTGTTTTATTAAATTTTGATATTTTACATTTTCTTCATTCTTCCTCCAGAGACAGGATTAACCCCAAAACACCTCTGGCGGCCCTATTGGTTCAACCTAATTATCGTCCAAATCGAAAGAATATAACTTAGACCTGTAAGGCTATCCGTTTGAAATCGGATACATTAGTTATTGTCCATTGGAAAAGCAAAGGTAACACGGCATTTCGAGGCAAGGAACCAATAAGAACAAATATAATGATTAATGATCGTATTATAGAACAGGTGAGCCATTTTGTTTGTTTGGGAAACGATATTGGTTATGATATTGATTTTAACTTAGGTAAGTTGCAGACGATTTGTGGGATAAAAAAATCAACCGTGTTTTTAGAAACACGGTACAGCGAGATACAAAATTAAAGCTTTACAAAGTTATGGCGGCCCCTGTAGAGTCCTATATGTGTGACTTATGGCCAACAACCAAGAAAGAAGGAAGTAAAGTACAGGCTTCGGAAATGGCGTTCTTAAGAGTAGTTAACCGGTGTTCTAAACTTGACCGTATGAAGGATGAGGCCATAAGAGAAGCATTACAACTTGCACGAAAGACTAAAAGACTATAAATAACGGCTAAAGAATGTCAGATTCAAGTGTGAAAGTATAACCGTATAGGACACAGGTGTGTGGCCGGCGGGACAGGCAGCGTGTCGCGAAGAAGAGATGATGATTATTGATTCTGTCGTAAGCTCACACGGCCGGTGTCAATATTGCCAAAACAGCTATAGGCTATAGGAACAGCGACATCGTCGACAACGTTTTCGTTTCGTAAAGTTAACAATATATTATATTTTATTTTATATCAATGTATATAAATTTTTTATATATAATTTTTTTAACGGAAACTGAAAGTGATAATTCAATAATTCAAATAGTTATTTTGATATGTTGAAGTGAAGTGTTATGCTATAAGCATAAAATTGTAGGAAAATAAATTTATCGTTTTAAAACGTAGACAATGACAGATAGCTCAGACGAAAACAAGAAACGCTGCTTTCAAATAAGTCATTATACTCGTAGATGTAAAAAGATTACCGTAATTGAGGTGAAATCTTTGGTTATTATTAGGCTTAATGCGGGCCACCCGTAAAGGGGAAAATATTGTTGTATAAAATATTCGGAGAATAGTAAACGAAGAATAGATTGGAGAAAAGAATAGAATATCTTTGGATTACGAAACAAGACGAACTGGGTTTCGAATGAAGACATTCCAGTTCAACGCCCTATCAGTGCCAACACATAAAGTCTAAACAGTTTTACATTTTCGTTAGGTGACATCTCATTCTACGTATAACAGTTTGTCACACACAGAGATCAACACGCTTCTTGTTTTAGAAAAATTATTCCACTTCCTGTCATTTATTCTACCTGTTCAAGATCAAGATGCATGCTAACCACATAACAATGTACAAAACTTCACTAACGCGGGACTGGTAATTCACCGTGTAACTCGATAATCGAAACTTTAATCGACTACAATACGTAGTCGATATAACATTATGTGTAATTTATTACGTCATCAGACTGAAAAACTGTACCCCAAGTGTAACTTATATAGGCCTAATGTTTAATGGGTATCAGGTCCCTTGTAGAGTAATACCACGGTCATCATGTTTCAGTCTTCACGAATGTATGAAATTAAATTTTCAGAAAATTACCTGTCTAGATTTTATTTGAATCTTTGCTTGACAACGCTCTTTTCTAATGTAGTGTGTATGCTTATCTATTAAACTATTATAGTTCTAAATTTAACACTAAGATCTAATCCAATTTATGGTATACTTAGATCTCTGTATAGACCACTGTTACGTATACAGGCTACCATAGAACGTATATACTAATGCTTTGAAGACTGGATGTTTGTAAAATTTCAATATTGCTAGGTTAGCGCCTGAGGTGTGTACCATACATTCACATATAGGCTTTAAAATAATTTCATAGAATGACAGTTTATATGCTACTCAAACTTATAATTTCTATTCCTCGCATACAACGCATTTGTTCAAATTTTAGTCGCAGTTGTAGTCTTTTAGTATACGATGTGAGTTCGTTACGTCAGGCTTTTAACATGAGACGAACATTTAAAAGAGACGAGGATTTAAGCGTTTAACCTCGCAGAATTTGTGTTGTTTAGGGTAGCAACGACGGGACAGATGTCTTTGACGAGGATAATGGAACTATAGGAGTACCAATAATAGACGAAAGTCTTTACACTATGCAATTTCCAGACGACCAAGTCATATGCGCGCATAAAGAAGAGGGTGCCTCTTAACATCTTGTTGCTTTGAAAACTGCAAGACGTGTACTGCAACTGGGGTCTGAAAATCAACCGGAAAAATACATGATTATGGGGAAAGGAGCAGGAGATTTCTTAGTATCAAACGACAACGACCAGGTCAAGGCGCTGTGATTGGCTCGCCGAGGTTATATAGGTAACCACGTGTTACCGGCCGCCTGTTGTCGGGTATCGTTCGGCCGTAACTATTTCACAACACTGTTGCTTTTTGTGTTCTGAATAAGATCCCCGAAACGTTGTCGCTGTTCTTATAGCCTATAGCAATCAACCACGGCCTAACTGCCCGGTTTTTAGTCATTTATAATAATATGATAGTTATCGTGAACACCAGCGTTATCAGTTTCTAGTTGTCGCAGAATGTCGATGAGTTTCTGCATTTGGTAGGCCTATTAGCCTATAGCCTAACTTGAGTACATAGCGTTACCAGTGGCGTATTTACGGGTGGGACGACGAACGAGCCCGGAAACCCCCAGAGGGTTGAAAAAAGTTGACGAGTTTTGTTAATCTCATAATTTTTAGGCTGTTTTATTATTTTTTAGCTGTGTACACTAATATATTATTCATCTTTTTTAAATTAACAGACAGGTTTATTACACAGCATTTGCGTATACACGTTTGAAATCTGAAGTATAGGGGAAGTCAATTCAGTCAGTAAGTGTCTTGCAAACAATGTTTCAGTAACGCGTATTTTTATTGTGCTATTACCGTTTACTTTAATGGGATTAACGCCGCTGAGCGTTACAGACCGATGATATCTATAGTTTGTTTATCCGAACGTTCGTAATGAGAGCTAAAATAGCCTGATAACGAAACTGTGTTGCCACATTCGAACCGTATGACACAACGAAGCAAGATGTGCTTATTTGTTAAGGGGAAGTCGGATGGCCCAAATAGGTAAAAAAAAATCTATTTTTGGTTTTTGACCTTATTTTATTCTCCACATCTTTAGAATTAATTTGATACAAATTTTACATGCATCTGATCAGTATTTTTGGAGTTATGAATAACATTGTGAGAGCATGCGTAGGTATATTTGCACCTGGTTCGGCCTTCATCTGTCGTTTCTTGGTACAATGATGTGAGAAAACATTTTATGTAGAACAGATTTGTTCTGCCAAAGTATTTGTTTTTTTTTTTACCTTGGCAACACTGTATTCACTTGGTCAGCTGTTGTCTGAGATCAGCTGTTTATTTCTATTTGTTGAAAACTAGAAACTTAGAAAACTAAAAACAAAAATGGCCAAAATAAAACCGGATGATGGCAGAAACATTGGAGTCCCTGAGCGCCTTTCTAACTGTGCTATTAATGAAATGGAAAATTATTATGGTCCAGCCATCCAGCGAAACACATCAAACATAGAGGACGTACAGGCAATGAAGAAGGGTGTGTGTCCAGAATACTTCCACCTTTCCTCCTCCAATGAGGATCCGGCCCATGGACTGTGCACCAGGACCCGAAACATTTAACCTGGCAATTAACCGACAACGTTCATCAGATAATACGTAAATAATGTCTCTCGCGCAATATTGTCCTCCTTCCCTTTGATTGAAAATGTCAAAACTCGGGGAACAGTCTTGAAGTGTAACCGCTTCATCTTTGTGCATAGTACAGTGTTTGCGAAGGAGACCTAGCTGCTAGCTGGTCGTACGAACGTAGCTCTAGTAAACTATTACCATCTGGTCGCTGCTACTTGTACTACTACTCTAAATGAGGTCTGTGTTGTGTACACAGAGATAGGAATCTACGAACATAAATTAGAAAAACACTATAAATAATAAAAGAAAACAACGTTATCATTCGGAACAATAAGATGAAAGATGAAGAAACATGAATAATAAACTATTACAAAAAAAAAAAACACAGGCGAGCGCGCGGGAACTAGCGACCGTGCAAATGGAATTATTTATCGTGTCGTCGTTAAACATGCATGAGGGGCGCGTAAATAAGTTCTGCCCGAATAAATTGTAAATAATGAAAGTTAGTAAATGTTATGGAAGAGAAAAATTGCAGATAATTAAAAAGTACTAGTAAATATTTGATACATGTAGTACTAACAGCAGGAGAGGAAAAATGTTTGCAGCGGAGCATACAAAGAAGACGAGAGAAAGTAGAAAGTAGAAAGAGACAAAAAATAGGATGGGGGAATGTGTGGGGATGGAGGGGGAGAGGGAGGGAGAGAGAGAGAGAGAGAGCGATGGTGCGAGAGGGAGTACTGTAGAAATAGAAAATTCAGTAGCAATTACGTCGCGGAGTCGAGGGGTGAGGGCAAAGGGCAGAAAGAGAACTTGTCTTAATAAATAAAGAAGATGGCGAAGTGGAAAGAAGAAATCGTGGTGGTTAATGAAATTTTGACGTCCCTTGGGGAGGAGGCTGAGGGTAGATTCTTAGAGGGAGAAAATGGTCGAGCGTTTGCGAAAATACAAGTACGTACGTAAACGTGTGTGTGTGTGTGTGTGTGTGTGTGTGTGAGAGAGAGAGAGAGAGAGAGAGAGAGAGAGAGAGAGAGAGAGAGACGCAGAGTGAGGAAAAGGCGAAAGAACAAGTAAAATTTATAGCTGTTCAGAGTGTGGCTGCGGTGGTGGTGCTGGAGGGTTGGGAGGGGTGCATTCTGGCGGCGGTCAACACCTCTTCACCTGCCGCAGTGACCTGCTAAATTGTTTTGTCACACCACGGAAAATATAAAAAATGATGTATTACCACTTTGATGTAACCTGTACCTCCTAGTGTCAACCGGATACACTACAGAGTATAGAGGTGGGCTGATATACCTATAACAGGTATTTTGGAACGATTATTTTTGTGGAACGGCTATAACAGTGACTGAAAAGTTGAAAGAAATACCTGTTCCGATTCAACGATAACTGAAAAGTCGAAATACCCGTTCCGATTACCCGCGGCTCCGAGTCGCGGGACCCCTCTACGCAGCTAACGAATAAACGAATACAAAGTCACAGTTATTGGTGTTGAATACTTGATTCTGCGCATCTGCCGATTGCCATACAAGTACGAAACGAAAGAAAACAGCGAGGTTCAGAATATCTCAGAATATTAAGAAATATTCAGAATACCAAAGAGACGAAGCTGTTTTTAATAAATGAAAAAAATAATACTGATGTTGCATTTATTCTCGTGTGTTATGCAGCCTATAATAACAAATTATATATTTTTCTAGTTACCGACTTGGTAAATTTTGAAAAAGCGGATTATATTGTGTTTTAACCTACAGAGTGGCTGATAGGCCATATAGTAGGCCTACTTCTTGTTAATGCGATTTCGGAGATGATTTTAACTTCACTGCACATCTTACGTAAATTTTTTTGACATTATTTGTTGTGCTATTATATGCACTCTGAATTTCATTGCCTGAGTTTAGCAACTGATTTGTCTAACCAAAATGGAATCAATAATAGAATATTAAATATATGTCAGTTTGTTTACTCCTAGTGAAAACTTAAATCACTATTCCCAAAGGGAGGTAGGCCTATAAATTCTCTTGTTTCTTATTTTCTTTTAAACAGCAACAGCTTAATAAAGTCACGGTGTAAAGTAACACTGTTAATACTTTTAGTTTTAATTTATTTCTTATAACAAATTATATAGTACAGGTATATGTATAATAGGTATATACTAACAGGTATTTATACGTGTTATTTTTTTTGAACAGTTTCGTTCGTACCTGTTATTTTCAAACTGCTATCATATTACCACGGTAACTATATAAATAAACTATTGTGTTTATTAAACAATTTGAAACTGTATTTAACTGCAAAGATTGTCCTGTAGGCAGGCCTATGTAGGCGTATGAGGCTTCACGTATAGTAGGCTAAGTACGTGGAAATGTTACGTTGATTTAAATACGTACTTACGCCTTTTTTTAAGCTCTTCAGATGTCACTGGCAAACCAGTTCACTAGTTTTCATATTATTTGCCATTTTTGGTGTGGAAAATAACAAACTTCTTAAAATAACAAAGCACTTTCACATAGAGAAATGTCTTCGCGCGTTTAGAGAAAAATAATATAAAAACATTTTTCAAAGACAACAAATTTTAATTTGTAAGACATGATTGTTTTTTTATAATCATCTGCATGTGTTCATATTTTGAACGGTCATATATTTGTAAGGCACTGGTTTGACTGCTGTTGAAGAGTCTTGGGTTCAATTTTTTTTTTTATTAACCTATGCCTACTTCAACACGTCTGTCGTAGAGAACGTTACTACAAATGTTTATTTGGTATTTTTGTATTAAATTGTACTCTGTTATTTAGCGTAACAATGTTTTTTACCCCATTCCAGATGCAATCATTCTTATCGATAATATGCATATTATTATAAGGCGCGGATCCACCGAGGGGGGGAATCTCCCCCGAATGGTCACATCAGACGAAATTTGTTTCCTCGTCTTCTTGCTGTAGAATCGTTTTGTGATTGTTAACATGATAAAAAATTTATATCACGCTATATAAGTTCGTGGTTTTACTCTAAAATTACTTTAAATTGTAATTGTACATTACCTCCATATCAGTTTTTGTTTGATACATACCTTAAACGAATAGTGTGTTTTTTAAACTGTAAGTGAATATTATTAAAAGAAGAATGAAATGCCAAACGCACGTATGATTTTATAATTTTACGTTAATAAACTTATTGTATTGATAATAATACACTGTGATTTTATCTTCACTCATTCCTATCATTTATACTTTAGACCATTCAAAAATATCCCAACTTTTTATATCCCACTAAAGTCAACTATTCCCCCCCCCCCAAATTGCTTGCTGTATCCGCCTCTGTTATTATGAGACGTTGGGTTACAACTGACATGCAGAAAAGAGCCACTTTCTATCTTGAGTCCCAAAATAATAGCCTATAAGCTTATACAAACACAATCACACCAACACAGAATATTCTAATCGGAACCTGTTTGAAAGATCAGATGGTTCGTAGTGTTTGAGTCTCTGAGGTTCATCCGAATGCTCCATTAATGTCTAACCATATTAGCGACCATTTAGAAAGGTGTAGAGAGTTAGTATCTTGTTCATCCTGTCCTGTTGCTTTTCTGTTTTTAGTTCTTCCAAGGGCTTCTTCAAGCTCTTCCATTGTTATTAAATTTCCCTCGTAGCCAACAGAGTTGTTGGTTTCTATGTTACTATGGTGACCAGAGAGCTTAAAATAATCCATTTATGGTTGTTAAAATTTTGGCTTGTCGAGCCGTAAGGCTATGCTCTGATGTTGTTAATAGCAGACGTTTCGGCGTTTCTTCGACGGCCATCTTCAGTGCAAAAGACTGCAAAACTTTGACAAAGGTTTTGTAGTCAGTGACCACAGTACTGTGGCTAAGGCTGGTCTTTGGAAGTCTTTTGCACTGAAGATGGCCGTCGAAGGAACGGCCGAAACGTTTGCTATTAACAATATTGGACCACGGCCTTACAGCCCGACAAGGTCTTACAGCCCAACACGGTCTTACATCCCGACACGGCCTTACAGCCCGACAAGCGAAAATTTTAACAGCCTTGACACCGGTGTGAAAGCCTTAGACATAAACTATTTATGTTCAGGAATTATGTTTAGTTTACTGTATAATTTTTATTTTTATTCACGCCTTTTAGCATTTTACAGGCTAAAAGTTGTCTTCCCGCTCAACGCTCCCTATAAACTGACTCCACGATTCATCACGTACCTGTTTCGCTAAACCCTTAGCTCTGTTTCTTTTTTCTTTATAGATATCTCTAGCTTCATCTACTTAGTTGTAGATACATGTGATATGCCCTCTTTTTCTCTTCTACTGCTTTAGCAGTAGTACTTTGAGGAGAACTGAAAATCCCAACGTAGGGTAGCATACTTTCCAAGGGGTAGGCCTACGAGAATTAAAATATTTGGTTGCCTCCATAAACAATGAGAACAAAATCAGCAATGAGATTGCAAATCGCATAATGAGTGGTAATAGAGTTTTTATGCCCACCAGAAAATTTTCAGACCCAGTTTAGTCAGCGGAAGAACCAAACTTAAATTATACAAGACCTTAGCAAAACCAGTGGTGACGTATGCTGCGGAGACTTGCACACTACGTAATAGTGACATGCATAATTTAAGAGACTTTTTGAAAGAAGAATTCTAAGGATAATCTTTGGACCAGTGAAGGGAGGTGGACAACGGGGAATTGGAGGAATTGATAGATGGTGAGGACATAGTGAGGTTCATCAAATCTATGAGGATCAGCTGGTTGGGACGTGAGATCCGCATGGTGGACGACAGAAGGCCCAAAGCAATTCTTAGAGTCAGAATAGATGGGCAAAGAAGTAAAGGAAGACCTAGAAGAAGGTGGCTGCAGGATGACCTCAGGAGGATGGGTATCGGGGATGTAGCGCCAGAGAATCAGCCAGTCGGTGCTTTGCAACTTCATCGTTCCACAGTCTAAGATCCATTCTACTCCGTATCTTCTCCTTTCTTATCTTCTCCCTATTACCTGCGGGCAACTCATCAGTAGTCAGCAGCATTAACGTTTAGACGATACGTTGTAGGCCTAAACTGTTTAATAAGTGAGGTTTGTGACGTCAGCAGTAGCAGCACAACACGTTCGTTGTTCATGAAGTAGGTATACACAGGCTATGTCGTTAGCGGTCACTGTAATCCGGATTGATTATTTAATACGGAAAATAAATAAACACTGCGCAACTTTTGGAAAATAAATAAATACACATGTTTGTTAAATTATGTAAGTTTTTTTACAGATATGAAAAGCCGTTCGGTCCATTAGTGGAGAGGGCAATATGAATACTTAATAAATTGTAGTTCGTGTATATAAATAAATAGTGGCGCGGATTAGCGACTTTTCACTTTATACCGTTAGTTATTTAATATCTAAAGTTTTTATCGTTTATTAAAAATTCTGTAGGTACAGCCTATGTATTCGCTGGTTCCTGTTATGAATATTAAGCGGTCTGGTTGCATCAAGAGTGTATATGTAAAAATTAGCAAATAATCATATATCGATTTGCACTCTCATATAAGTGGGAGTGGTTACCGTAATCGATATTACGGTTTTCGTATATAAAACTATCCAACTGATCATAATTAGTGTAACAAGAACAGAAACTGAGACTACGAAAATGTCGGTTATTATGTGAGAATCGAAGCAGGATGTATGTCAACTATTTATCAAAGTCCGTGCAGTAGTTTTGGAGCAAAGAACGCATAAAGCAGGCAAATCTGAATGAGAAAACGAGACAGTTAAGTAATGGATAAAGGAGCTTGAGGAGGAAAACATGACAACCTGTGATCGAAAGGAGGGAATAAAATACAACAGAATATTTTTGAACGAGCAAAGCGAGTTCTGAGTTTTAACTTGACCGTTTGACATTTGTCTGTCTACCTATTTGGGGTATGCCTCACGATAACTTTTGAAACTCGTCAACTAAACGTCGTAAAACTTGGGGTGAGTGTCCGTGCTTTAACCCTGCAGAACCCTGTCGTTTTTGAGATTGATCCCCCATAAAATAGGGACGGGAGGCAAAAATGTGAAACGGGGACACAATTGTGGAAAGTCACAAAAGCCCGTGCGAGGTATCAAAGATAATTTTTAACCATAATCTGAATATAGTGTTCTTTTTTGAAAATTTAATAATTTTTGTACTTCAGGGTTCCAAAAGAAGGTGAAAATTTAGGTAAAAATGAGAAAAATTAACGTGTAGTATAAAAATTAAAGAAAGTTTTTAACTAACATGTGCGTGTAGTGTTAGGTTTTAGAAATGTCAACATTTTGAGACTGCAGGGCCCAAATTTGAAAAATTGTGAAATTCTAACACGGTGTCAGACTAAAAGAAATTGTAACCCAGATCCCGAATGTTTCAAATTTTTAGTGTTTATATATACAAACAACCGATTGTGTGTTCTACAATATTGTTATATTACTAACAATAATATCGAATATAGTACTAAAAATGATCAAATATCGAAATTTAGGTAGTAACAAATCTAGGCCTACTTCGTTCAAAATAGTGAGCGAGATCTGCAACTCAGCGAGCATACTAATTTTGAAACGATAGCTAAGAAACACAGTTAGAAATTAAACACATTCGTTCTTAAAAAAAAACCGATACCATTCACGATGCTTTGTAGCTTGTTACCACCGACAGCTATCCTATACTGTTGTACTCGTGGACCACCAATCCAAAGGTAAACATTTGAGAAATTTCAAAGTGTATTTATGTTTAACGTTCTACGTATTATGGATATTTTTAGCATATTATATACAGAGGTGCCCAGCCCCTCTAAGCTTGATGACTCACCCCCCAAACTTGATGACCCACCAAGGAAAGGCATTTAAAATTAAAAGAAAATATCATTGTAAAAAAAGTTTTATTACAAATTAGGTAAAGCTAAAAATAATACAGTTTGCAAATAAATTCTCATTTGAAATTAAACAAATAAATATAAAAAATCTAATGAAATTAATACGTGTAAGACAATATTTCAAAGCAAAGGAACAAAATATCAACAAAGCGTATTGTAAAGAAGAAGGAATGACAAAAAAATAATGGTTTGATGAAGTCCTAGTTGCTTTGGCTTGTATTCAGCACAGTAACTTCTTCCTCTGAGATGACGATAAAGAAAAGGCGTCAATTATTTTTTCATTAGGAGTCGACTGTAATAAGTCCTTCTCTGAAGCTAGAACCATAAGGTTCGAAAGCCATGCGTCTCCCATTGCAGACCTGAGCCTCTCTTTTTTATTATTTTAACTCGGCTCATAGTTCTTTCAGCCGAACAACTGGTTGCGGCCAAAGACAGCAAAGTTATATAAACAACTGTCAGTATCTTAAGCCCGAAAAAATAATGAAGCACTCATAAGGCTTCAGAAAACGCTTTGTAATCCCAACAATTTGTTTGTTTCTTAATCTGTTCAGGTTCATTTTATTTTTCACTTTCAGACTCATCGTCAACATCCATGCTAGTTTTCCCATCATCATGAACCTCTTTCTGAGTTGTGTCTTTTGTCACTTTTGGCAAAATACTTCTGAGTGAGTGGCAAAATACAGTCCACAGAATGTATTTCACTCTTCACTTACGAAACATTAAATTTTTTATTGCAACGTAGTTATAATTTTTCATACTTCACCAAAGTTTTTTGTCAACCCCTCCCAAAAAATTTCAATCATGCATTCTGTGTCACGACTCCCACCCTTGTGGAGACCCCTGTTATATAAATCCAGATTTCATTTATAAGTACTTTAAATTCGAACAAATATAGAGAAAGTGATAGAAAATTGCGAAGTCTACATTTTGTGTGTCTGTTTATATTTTCAGTTGACCTCAGAACATTCGCTTGCATTATAATGTATTAATTAATTACGTTTTAATTAATCAAGAAATGTAAACAGCGCCACCGACTCCATAAGCTAATAAACCGTGAAATGGTATGAAACAAATCGGTAGGGTTCGTTTTTCAATTCATATTGTTTAAAAAACATTTTTTTTTTAAGAATAAGGTGACTTTTTGACATAATGATTCTAGTGCGTGTGTTCGCCCCACAATGGGACACCAGCTGTTCAGTCTGTAGAATGCCAGACATACGATCACGTGACCGAAAACACTTTGCACTGCCAACTAAATGTGGAAATAACCATTAACGTTTACGAGGGCAGGCAGCACTTTTTGCAAATAAACCGTCCCCATTATTACTGCTGTTATTGACATTATTTTATATTCATATTTTTATGTATTGGAAAACTATCCTATATCGCATAATACAACAAAAGTTGAGGATGAATGCCATATGTGTGTGCACGAGGAGTTTTATGCGGATTGTACATTTACACTGACTGTCTGAATGACTGAACGCACAGAGTCAAATAAAAATGCAAACAATCGGATAAAACCCTCGTTCTCTCTCTCTCTCTCACACACACACACACACACACACACACACACACACACACACAGTTGAATAGTTTTCGCCTTGATTTATTGTTCGTTGTCAAACATCTGTGCCTTTGCTGCTGCTGCACCAGGGGGGGGGGGCGCTGCATTACATGGCTGGCCACGGAACCAATGAACCGATAATAAATTTACTTAACTTAATCCTGGCGACAAATCGTCTCATCCCTGTCTCTGCACAGCAAATGTGATAACTGAAAACAAGAGCTCGTCGGACTGAATTCTCTTTGTTATGTTCGGTAAGAAAAAAATAATAATAAAAATATATGTCTACGACTTGGAATTGTTAACGGTTGAAAATAAGCCTAAGTCCGGGTTACCTTCCAAGTTCGTCAAGCCGGTTTGTAAGTAGTGTTATAATGGAGTTAACAAACACGTCAAAAGTTTAATTTTTAGTAACCGATTTAAGATAGAAAACGTTTTATTCTGTAATTAGTTTCGAAGTTTCGCTTTCAATCCCGTGTATAAATGAAGACATAGGTCTACTTAATTTTGCAATTATTGGCTTGTTTAGAACAATAGTATTAATAAAAATATAAAAATTTGAACACAGGCATAAATTCAGTATATACAGAAACCGACTACATCTGACACACTAATACACAACTCCTCCAATCGCCCAATACAGCACAAACTAGCTGCCTTCAGAACTATGATACATAGACTTAACAACATCCCACTAGATGAAAAAGACTACAAAGACGAACTAAACTTGATAAAATATCTAGCAGAATCCAACGGATACAACAGAACAATAGGCAATAAACTCCTGCACAAAACACAAAACAAACAACAGACAAAGACAGAAAACAACAAATTCATAACACTAACATACATCAACAAACAAACTGAAAAAATTGCCCACAAATTGAAAAAAGCAGGATACAGAATCGTTTACAAAACTACTAACAAAACAGAACACACACTATCAAAACACACACACAAAGCACAAAACAAATTCGATCTATCTGGTGTTTACAAACTAAATTTCTCAAATTGCAACAAATTCTACATAGGCCAGACAAGACGTAGCTTCAGAGATACATTGAACACACAAAGCGACTACAATCCACTACCGAATCCACCTTTGAAAACCACCTCATTGAAGCAAACCACACATCGACAATAACATGGATTTTCTACATATACACACAAAAGGCCGAAAACTAGACACTCTTGAACAATAGGAAATATACAAACACACGAAAACACATAAAAACGACATCCCAAACGAACAGACACAATTCAAATCACACGCATTATTCGAACATATCACACAACGTCGATCCTTCAAAAGTCGATACCGTCGTCGATACCAAGAACAAGGCGGACAGCGCTCCCAGCGGCAGCCTCTGAAGAAGCTTTTTAAAAGCGAAAACTGTTTCAGGGTATAAGATAAAACTTTTACGTTTTTACCCATAAAAAACTTTGTGTTTCGAGTCGGTAGTGATTTAATTATATTTAGTTAAATTAACGGACACGTCATGGACAACGAAATCCAATAATGTAAAAATCTTTAATATAAAATCTTTTATGTGAAATTAATTATTACGGGGAATGTTGTATTAAACAATTGACAAAATTAATACAAGTTTAGGAAACTCGGAAAAATAATACGACCCTACATTTTAAGCAACGAGGCAAATAAGGTGAGATCTCGAAAGATGGAATTAACATCGATTAACGAAGAGTTTCTAAAAAAAAAAAACATGTTTTCAATAGTAATCGAGTCACTTGTGTGAATATACAAACTAACCTTTTCAATCCGCTTTGTGACTTCTTGTTTACAATAAATGACGTGTTACAAACCATAGGCTATGCTTCATAATCAGATCTTTAAAAAAGCCCCTCACACCAGGTCGTCACTTGTTAAAATTCAATTGCTTCTGCACTGTACACGTCAGTAGGTGCGCACTTGTTCACGTTTAGTCGAGCGGTCGAAAAAATTGTCCAGGAACAACCGCTCAGTGGTCGACCAAATTAATTTTAAACCAAAGGTAACCTAACGGTTCAAACTACACAATTTATCAAATCAAATACCAAACCATTTTTGAAGGATATGTTCACGCTATTAGAATACGAAAACAAATTACAATACACTCGGACCATCCGAATCTCCGTATACTAGTCGGCCCGGTTCTCGAAATAATTAATAAAATATTGATTCCATAAATCAAGTAAATAAAACGGTTGTCTTGTTGTGATTTTCAACCTTAAGCACTTTCAAAAGAATCGATTAACTGGTAACACTATTTGTCTATGGAAATGGAAATTATGTCGCGGCCATGAAAAGAACTTGGGGACGGAAGCAGACAACAATCAAAGACTTTTTCAAGCTGTAAGTTATTGTAGCTGTTATAAGAGGCACTAAAAATGACTGAAATTTATCTGAATTTTTATATTTTTTCGATTCTTTATAAGAACGGCATTAACGTAATTACATTTAAAATTTAATACATTGAATAAAAAATTCAACCAACCTATGATTAATAATGCTCTGGATATGTAATGTTTCTCATAAAACAATAGAGAAAGTATTCTTTAAATTTTTTTTAAATTCCCTGCGTAATAATGTCGAAGTGTAATTTATTTTTGGAAAGTAAGCTATACATTCTCTGTAAACGCAAAAAATACACTAGAACGCTAGTAAATTATAGTTAGTTATCAAAAATATCGTGCGTTGGCTGCGGAGAAATGAGGAGTGATTATGCAGCAGTGAGCAAAATAATGCCACCGATGCTCCGGATGGTTATAAAATAAACGACAAAAATTACCAGCTACGACGTATGCCTGTCGTTCGGTATACAATTTGTATACTTTTCCCTTCTGACGGTAGCTTAGTCACTATTTCCCAGTTCTTTAGAATGTTACACAAACAACGACGTTGTTCCTTATTTACGTGTTGTTTTGGTGTGATGAATTTTAACACTCTGCAAGTACTTCTTCAATCAATGTTTAATACTTTGAGTTTGGGCTTAAGTCGTTTCTCATCCGTAAGCGTAATACTTCCCACATTGCCCTGTGTGATGCCTGCATGTCTTATTACTGGTGAGACCGTTCCACGGAACCGATTTCAGCTGGCAACTGATATTTGTTCAGTTGTGTCGTTTCTGAATTGTTAGCATAATACTGGTTCATTATTTTAAGTACAATTCAGACAAACTGAACAATACTTTAGTTCAGTGGTTTCCAAAGTGGGGTCCGCGGACACCTTTAAGAAAAAGTAGAATAGGCCTATATCGTAAATTTCTCCGATTTTTTGTAGTCTCAAATTTAAATTTTAGAATCTTAAAACAATTAGTAAATCATTCCAGTATTTTTTTTTTGTTAATTGTAATTTTGAAAGTAATTTCAAACTAATGGCTTTAATAACGTCTGTAAATCATGTCGTGTAGCAGATCTGTTTGCCAGCCGAACTGACTAGAGCGCCGCATCAACTCAGAACTGATCGCGCTGTTTTAGTCGACGTAAAGCACTGTATCTCGCGTATAAGCACTGTATCTAAGCATAACGTCTTTCCGTGTAGCTGGTTTTACGCCTGTGTAACTGGATTTCGACACGTGTGGCTGGAAAGATAGAAGTTGGCAAAGTTAAGAAATAAATTTGATGTCGAGAGTGACTTAATATTGAAATTGTCAGACATTAAACGTAATATTGCAGAGCTAATTGTTCAAAAATAGCTTCATTGTTCATATTAAACTATGTTTAATATAATTAATATTATTCTATTTTTGCAAGTTTAGAGAATTTTTATTTTAATACATTTTAATTGAAACATAAGAATTTGTATCATATTTATTGTTTGTTTTATTTCACAACTCAGACGGGGTCCGTGAAATTTTTAATTGTGGGGGGGGGGGTCCGCGGACTAGAAGTTTGGGAATCACTACTTTAGTTGGTTACCTCTGGTACACACGTAACCGTATAGGCTATACCACTTACCAAAGCACAGACGTTACAAGGGCCTATCTGAATTTTTTTCGGTGTTTGCGATGTTTTCTTCTCCTCCCTGTTATTGTTATTGCTGCGGCGGAGCGTCATTATCAGTCATTATTCAAAGTTATGACATGTAAGTCACAATGCGGGAAAGTTAGTGACCAGCATCAGCAAACCGACCATGGAAAGGAAATTTTGCTCTTCCAGTTGCTTGGACTTCAACCGGGCCTTCCTGGCCAACCCAAACGTTTATTCCGGTAAAAGCGCTATAAACTGTGAAAGTCGGAGGGAGATTTATAGCAAAACTACAACTACCAGTTAAACAGGAAAGCTTTTTAAAAGTTACGTGGACTGTACAAGCAGCGAGAAATAAATCTGAAGAAGGAAAGTAAACTACCATTGTACCATTGTAGATTTTACCTGGCATTAAATTTTTTCCTGGTATTTACCTGGTATTTGTAGACCTCGAAAAGGCTTATGACAATGTCCCACTAGTCAAATTATTCGAAAGTTTAGAAAATAGTGGAATTAACCCCATATACGTAGGAAGTGTATATAACATCTACAAAAACGTTCAAGCCAGAGTTAAAATAGGACGAGAAGTGTCCGAGTCGTTTAATATTAGTAAGGGACTGAAACAAGGATGTTGATGTTTAAAGTATATATATATACAAGGAGCACGGGAGACATGGAAAAAAAGTGCAGCAGAATGGGAATAGAATTAGAAGAGAAGTGTTTATACACTCTTTTATTCGCAGATGATCAAGTGGTGATAGCCAATGATGAAGAAGATATCACTTATATGAGAAAACTAGTAGAAGAATACGATCGATGGGGATTAAACATAAACTTAAATAAAAAAGAGTAGGCCTACTTAGCCACAGGAAGTCGAACATCAGATCTTCAGTTAATCAGATAATAATGTGAAAAGTATAAATATTTAGGAAGTATAATTAGCGATGATAGAATGTGTGATGAAGATAGTTAGAATATGATAACACATAGTGTGATAGAATATGTGATCGATTAGTTTTAGGAACTAGTACCATACGTCAATTAAATCCTCTTTTATGGTCCACCAAAATCGGGCTACCTACAAAGATCAATATTTATAAAGCCATTGTTGAACCAATTACCACCTATGGGTCAGAATGTTGGACAATCAACGAAAGAACCGCAGGAAGATTGAAGCTGTAGAAATGGTCTATCTTAGACGAGCTTCCAGATTTTCTCGTCTGGAACGTGTAAGGAATGACGTAATAAGGGAAAGAACAAATAGAAAAGAAACTGTAATAGATGATATAAAACGTAAACAGCTTTCCTGGTATGGACACCTAATGAGAATGAGTGAAGAAAGAATACCTGTGAGTGTGTTCAAATACAGACCTAGCAACAGAAGAAAAAGAGGCAGACCTAGATTAAAATGGATAGAAGGGATCGAAAGGAGTACGGAAGAAAAGAATCTGAAGAATGAAGATACACAGAATAAGTTGATATAGAAACTGAGATGCGGGATGCGGCAGTAGCTGTGGGATCCCCGCCAATATATATTAAATTTTTTCCAAGAAATTTTGTATGTGGAAACACTACAAAAATCGTCATAACATGTTCTCTTGTAAACAATTTTACATAATTTATATATGGTTAACTTGATGTAACGAAAAATCATCTTAAAGTAAAACTCTAATTTTTTTATACAAAAAGTGTAGCAGTGCCGTGACCAGGATTCGAACCTGGGTTATTGCGGCCACAACACAATGTCCTAACCACTAGACGATCACGGCTACTTTGACTGGTGATTGTATTGAGAAAAGAATAAATATTTAAAAACTACAGTAAATGATATCTGTAATAATTAGTCAGCATCAGAGAACGCAAAACTGTAATATAATGAAATCGTTTAGATAGCGCTAATGTTCGTTACAGCAACAGGTCGTCCCTTTGTATGTCGATGTCTGAAAATCAAATATAGTTGCTGTTATCAATATTTTTATTATATGAGACTTTTGTTGATAATAGCGACATTAATGACAATGCCGACGACACTGACGATGGTGAGAACGATCACCTTAGTAAACGTTAAAAATACGTTTTCTATACTAGTATGCTCCCTGGGCTGCAGAACTTGCTCATTATTTTGAACGGGGTACATTTATTATTATATAAAATTTGATATTTACTTATCAGAAAAATTACGAAACTCCCGATTACTACCTATTTTTTTGTTTAGTAAAGTAACAATTGTAGAGCAGTCATACAATAAACGCTTAAAATTCCAGGCAATCGGATTTGTGTTAAAATTACCTTTAGTCTGATATCCAGCTACATTTTTATAATTTTTTCAAATTTTCTTGAAATTTCCAAAAATGTACACTATATTTCCATGTTTTGTTAAAATTCTCTTTAATTTGATATCCCACATGGAATTTGCAAATTTTGTAGAACCTTTACCCCACTTTTTGGGCCCTGACGTCCGAACACTTTAAAATTTCCAAACATAAACACTAAATTCATATTTTGGTTAAAATTTCCTTTAATTTGATACCCCACATGGACTTCTGCGATTTTTTTTAAAATTTTAACCCCCACATTTTTGCTTCCGCCTCCCCATTTTTGAGAGATCAATTTAAAAAACAATAGGGTTCTGTAGGATAAAAGTACGGGTACGGATTCACATGCCAAGTTTTATGAAATCGGTTGATGGATTGAAACGTTATCGTGAGACATTCCCCAAACAGGAGAGAGAGAGAGAGAGAGAGAGAGAGAGAGAGAGAGAGAGAGAGAGAGAGAGAGAGAGAGAGTGAGAGAGAGAGAGACGGTCGAGTTAAAACTGAGAACTCGCTTCGTTCGTTCAGTATTTAAATTCTGCTACGCTATTTCCTACAATTTATTTATAAAACATATTCGTTAAAACGCTGTGCAGTTTCCGTTACATTACAGGCAGTGTGTGTGAAAAGATTTATTAAAAATTTATCTCACTCACATGAAAATTGTAGGTCTACTGTGACACACAGAAGTATGACGGTTTCGAACAACCATGATTAATCAATTCGCAGTATAAATGCAAATTTGAATGAAACTAACTAGGTATAGTTACTCTAAACTTAAGTAAAAGTATAGGCTAGGTCTATTTGTCTTATCGGTACTTAATAGCAAAGTAAGTTGTTAATATTTGAAACTTCTAATACGACTTTGGTTTCCAAACGTTGTGCCGCGGTACGTTCAGATTCAGCCAGAAGTGTTTGAGTTAAAGTTTTAAAATTGAAATAGGCCTATTGTAAATAAAAACATTTTAAAGAGGACAGAACATGTAGATCTAGTTATATTTTATTTAGACACCGTCGAAATTTATTGTAAGAATGTAAATGGAGAGTAATAATAGATCCATTCAAATGGAGTATTTCATGTAATTTTGAATGGGTTCTGGGAAGCCAAACGTTTGGAAATTGGTGGTCAAGAACGTAGGGACAGTTGAGACATAGGGATGAATAGGATAGGCATACGTGCTGCCTGTGGTTTGATGTCTGCCAGACTTAGCAAGGCTAGGAATAAAGCATACCTCTATGTACACAGCTAAGGTTGCTTATAGAACTAATAGTGCTAACGTACTGAAACTAATATAGATGATGTCTAAAAAATCTTAGCCAGTATAACGGTAAGGAAGGTGTTTTTCAGTCCCCTTGTGAATTCAGCCTGTGAAATTGAGTAACTAAGGTAGGCTAACGCTTACGTCAATAATAGTCGGTCGCAGCGCAGTGATGTTATTGTAATTATTGTTCTGGAATATTTTTAATACAAAAATTACAGTACTTCGTCTATACAGAACGCTTTAAGCCTTATCTACTTCTTCTGTAACATCGTTTGGCATTTGTCTGTCTGTCTGTCTATTTGGGATAGTAGGCCTACATCTCATTATAACTTCTGAACGCATCAACCGATGTTCGTAAAACTTGGCACGTGTATCCACAAGTTTACCCTACAGAACTCTATTGTTTTTCAGATTGATCCCTTCGAAAATAGGGGGAACGGGAGGCAAAAAAAGTGGGAGTCAAAATTGTGAAGAATTCGCAAAAGCCCATGGGGGTATCAAATTAAAGGGAAATTAAACGAAAATGTAACTATAGTGTTAATTTTTTAAAATTTCAAAATTTGTGGACGTCAGGGTAAAATATTTGATAAAATCGCAACAATTCATGTGGGGTAACAAATTTGAGTTTAGTTTTAACTAACATCGAATGCAGTGTTAAGTTTTGGAAATTATTTTTGAACCTGAAAGAGAAATTTTGGGGCCAAAAAAGAGATCAATATTTTTAAAAAAGTTATGAAAAAGCAATAGGGTAGTCAGACTAAAAGTAGTTGTAACTGAAATCCGAATGTTTCTAATTTTTAGTGTTTATTAGACCCTATATGATGTGTGCCCTACAATCGTAATATTACTAAAGAAACAGTAGGAATTTCAAAAATTAGTTATAATTTTTTAATCCCAATTTTTGAAAAATTATCTAATATCGAAATTTATGTAATAATTTGGTTCAAAATCGTGAGCGAGTTCTGCAGGTCAGGGAGCTTACTAGTTTTAAAGTCTAAGTGATACATTGGCCTAATTATTTAATTACTTTATTTATATTATTAATACAAATTACGTTTGGCAATTACTAGAGCATGTTGAAAGTTAACGAGGAAGATACGGACGTTAAAACAAAAATCTTATAACTGTTTCCACAATTATAAATTGTTTGTTCGGTTTTGTTTTAATCAACAGATGTTACTATAGTAATTCCTTTTGGAGTTTATTATTCCAACTTGAAAAATACGTAATTTGTTTTCCGTTTTGCCAACGTGATAATTTCTTTGTCATGTGTCAAATATAATTAGCTGACTTTTAATTTCGCTCATTCTAATTATAGAATAATGTTTGTTCATAATGTCACAGAATAAAACGACTATTCCGTATGATTGGTGTGAGCGCAGGGTGCGCGCGTGTGTGTGTGTCAGAGAGAGAGAGAGAGAGAGAGAGAGAGAGAGAGAGAGAGAGAGAGAGAGAGAGTGATAGTGCGAGCGACGTGTGGCATAAATAATCACTTTTGACGACATTCGATTATAACTAATTTGACTTCATAATAATGTTTACAGAGTCAACGACTGTGTTAAATCTGAGTGACTGAATCGAACATATGACGCACATAATTAATTGCATATTAAACGGGCTTCGAAAAGAGGTCGGTTCGCCTTGGTCGGTGTGTGTGTGTGTGTTGAATTATTTAAAAGGGCTAAGCCGCCGGTGGATACGTACAAAAACTGTCACCAAGTTGGCAAATGGGACAGAGCTAATCCGGTAGTTTGGCTCATGAATAATACATGCGGCTCAAAGCTGTACCACTTAGTGGGCCAATAAACACAGCGGACCCCTTTTCCTCTCAGCGCCAGACTTGGTCGCTTTACAAAGTGGAGCTGTTTAGTAACTTTGTGTCTAGTAATACTGTAATAGTAGGGCTATAGTCATCGCCACCTCCACCCCTACACCACAATCCTCTACGAATTTCTGTCATTACTTACGTAGTTCCTATCAGAGGAGGAAGTTGTGGATTTGCTTCTCTTTACACACAGTTTTATAATAAATTAAAGTTTTAAAGTATTATTATGTAAACACAATTTAAAAATATCGGTATGGAGAACCATACACGACTTCCATGTTCTAAGATTTATATTTAAATCATTTTCGAAATGAAATATTTCCATAGAAACTAATTGTTTCTTCATTCTTAACCACAGTACTGTGGTCACTAACGTATACCACCTCACGTTAGCCCACTCGATTTTCACTGATGATGGCAGTCGATAGCACTGCCGAAACGTCTGGTTTTGCAGAAAACATTGGACCACGGCCAAACAGCCCGGGAAGGAATTTTAACAACTAACTACTTTATTACCGATAACGTAGTACACATATAAAAAATTATCCCCTTCTCCTTCAACTATCCTTTTAATTTATAGATATTTCATCTACCTTTCTACAGTGGATTATTATGACCTTCTTTGCAGGATACTTTATTTACCAAAATTAAGTACTTTACTCTTGTTAAAATATAAAACGTTGCAGGTAAACTACCCCTTCCCCTTAACCGATCTTCATCAAAATCAATAGGCCTTCTCTACAACTCAGACACACATGAAAAAAATTATTTGATTCTGTTTGAATTTGCGGCAGTTATCGTTCGCCATAGAAAAAATTACTCATGTAAAAACAAAAAATTGTGCAGGTAAACTACCCCTTTCCTTTAACCGATCTTCACCAAAATCAATAGGCCTTGAGTCCTCTACAATTCATCACATATGCAAAAAATTTATTTGATTCTGTTTGGCAGTTATCCTTCGCCATAGAAAAAATTCTACACACAGACAGACACACACACAGACACTTATCGGAAAATGACTTTTCTTCATGTTTTGAGGGTAGCACAATCACAATCAGCCCTTGTCCCGAACACGATTTTTTTCGCCATCACCATACTTCCATTTCCTTATGGAACATGGAAGTAAAATTGGTATGGAGAACCATACAATGACTTCTATGTTCAAAGATTTATATTTAAAATCATTTACTGAATTCGGTATGATAATTCAAAAAAAAAAAAAATTCCCCCGCACCCTCAAACTATTTTCACTATTTATAGATATTTTTGTCATCATGGGGTAGTCGTTTAATATAATGTTATTTTTGAGTCACTTTATTTATAAAAATTAGGTACTTTATTCTTATAAATAAACTGAACTGCGCAGATAATCACGCATTAATTACACTCTGTGTATGGTCACCAAGTTGCAATGGTTAATTTAAAATAGGTTAGATACCTGATATTCCTTCATGCAACTTACTTGGTCGCTATGCACGACGCGTTTCAGGATCAAGGTCCCATCTTCAGGTGCCCACTCGGGTCGAGATCGTCAGTTCATAAAAACACACACATAAAACATAAAAAACACTGAAATCAAACACTCATACTGCGCGAGAGGGGACGATGCGTTTTATGTGTGTGTTTTTATGAACTGACGAGCTCGACCCGAGTGAGCACCTGAAGATGGGACCTTGATCGTGAAACGCGTCGTGCATAGCGACCAAGTAAGTTGCATGAAGGAATATCAGGTATCTAACCTATTTTAAAATTAATTACACATTTATATAATTATGTGGCCACAAATTATTTTGAGGCCTGCTGGACCGAGGTTGCGGATCTTCACGCATAGATGATTTAATTAAAATAAAAAATTATAATTTTATTGCCTGGCAACTAAATTATTTTATTTTTAACAATTATCATAGTTTGAAAAAGAACATGGAAGTTATATAGCCTATGGTTCTCCATACCGATTGTTTATTCAGTTTCGTCAAACTCATTAAATCAATACCAAACGTAGAAAAATTACCCCCTCCCCTTTTAACTACTCTTTTCATTTATAGATATTTCATCTACCTTTCTACAGTGGATTATTATGACCTTCTTTTCAGGAACTTTATTTATCAGAATTAAGTATACTTTACTCTTGTTAAGAAATAAAAACGTTACATGTAAACTACCCCTCTTCCTTAACCGATCTTCACCTAAATCAATAGGCCTTGAGTAGTCTACAACTCAGACACACATGAAAAAAATCATTTGATTCTGTTTGAATTTGCGGCAGTTATCGTTCGTCATAGAACAAATTCTACACACAGACACAAACACACAGACACTTTACGGAAAATGACTTTTTCAATTTGAGAGTAATACAGTCAGAATCAGCCAGTCTCGTACAATCTCGAACACAATTTTTTTCGCCATCACTATAGTTCCATTTCCTTACAGAACATGGAAGAAATAGCAAGTCTGTTCGAATTACAACATGAAAATTTCTGCGCGGAAGACTGTGGTTTTTATGTCAAATACCACTTGCAAACTAAAAGTATACTGGATAATTAGAGTACAGAGCACGTGTCACATTTCCGCTATGTTGGTTGTGACATCACTTACCACGTGGATCATGATGTTGTCATAAGTTTGCCAAGTTTCGTAGCACAATTATACTGGATAATTAGAGTACAGAGCACGTGTCACATTTCCGCTATGTTGGTTGTGACGTCACTTACCACGTGGATCATGATGTTGTCATAAGTTTGCCAAGTTTCGTAGCACAATTATACTGGATAATTAGAGTACAGAGCACGTGTCACATTTCCGCTATGTTGGTTGTGACGTCACTTACCACGTGGATCATGATGTTGTCATAAGTTTGCCAAGTTTCGTAGCACAATTATACTGGATAATTAGAGTACAGAGCACGTGTCACATTTCCGCTATGTTGGTTGTGACGTCACTTACCACGTGGATCATGATGTTGTCATAAGTTTGCCAAGTTTCGTAGCACAATTATACTGGATAATTAGAGTACAGAGCACGTGTCACATTTCCGCTATGTTGGTTGTGACGTCACTTACCACGTGGATCATGATGTTGTCATAAGTTTGCCAAGTTTCGTAGCACAATTATACTGGATAATTAGAGTACAGAGCACGTGTCACATTTCCGCTATGTTGGTTGTGACGTCACTTACCACGTGGATCATGATGTTGTCATAAGTTTGCCAAGTTTCGTAGCACAATTATACTGGATAATTAGAGTACAGAGCACGTGTCACATTTCCGCTATGTTGGTTGTGACGTCACTTACCACGTGGATCATGATGTTGTCATAAGTTTGCCAAGTTTCGTAGCACAATTATACTGGATAATTAGAGTACAGAGCACGTGTCACATTTCCGCTATGTTGGTTGTGACGTCACTTACCACGTGGATCATGATGTTGTCATAAGTTTGCCAAGTTTCGTAGCACAATTATACTGGATAATTAGAGTACAGAGCACGTGTCACATTTCCGCTATGTTGGTTGTGACGTCACTTACCACGTGGATCATGATGTTGTCATAAGTTTGCCAAGTTTCGTAGCACAATTATACTGGATAATTAGAGTACAGAGCACGTGTCACATTTCCGCTATGTTGGTTGTGACGTCACTTACCACGTGGATCATGATGTTGTCATAAGTTTGCCAAGTTTCGTAGCACAATTATACTGGATAATTAGAGTACAGAGCACGTGTCACATTTCCGCTATGTTGGTTGTGACGTCACTTACCACGTGGATCATGATGTTGTCATAAGTTTGCCAAGTTTCGTAGCACAATTATACTGGATAATTAGAGTACAGAGCACGTGTCACATTTCCGCTATGTTGGTTGTGACGTCACTTACCACGTGGATCATGATGTTGTCATAAGTTTGCCAAGTTTCGTAGCACAATTATACTGGATAATTAGAGTACAGAGCACGTGTCACATTTCCGCTATGTTGGTTGTGACGTCACTTACCACGTGGATCATGATGTTGTCATAAGTTTGCCAAGTTTCGTAGCACAATTATACTGGATAATTAGAGTACAGAGCACGTGTCACATTTCCGCTATGTTGGTTGTGACGTCACTTACCACGTGGATCATGATGTTGTCATAAGTTTGCCAAGTTTCGTAGCACAATTATACTGGATAATTAGAGTACAGAGCACGTGTCACATTTCCGCTATGTTGGTTGTGACGTCACTTACCACGTGGATCATGATGTTGTCATAAGTTTGCCAAGTTTCGTAGCACAATTATACTGGATAATTAGAGTACAGAGCACGTGTCACATTTCCGCTATGTTGGTTGTGACGTCACTTACCACGTGGATCATGATGTTGTCATAAGTTTGCCAAGTTTCGTAGCACAATTATACTGGATAATTAGAGTACAGAGCACGTGTCACATTTCCGCTATGTTGGTTGTGACATCACTTACCACGTGGATCATGATGTTGTCATAAGTTTGCCAAGTTTCGTAGCACAATTATACTGGATAATTAGAGTACAGAGCACGTGTCACATTTCCGCTATGTTGGTTGTGACATCACTTACCACGTGGATCATGATGTTGTCATAATTTTGCCAAGTTTCGTAGCACAATTCGTCCAGCGTTATCGGGGAAAACAAAGACAGAGACTCAAATAAAATTTTATGAGGTAATGGCCGTACCAGGATTGTTGTATGATGGTGAAACTTGGGTTCCAGTGAAAAACATCTAGGTAGGATACAGGCATCGGAGATGGGATTTTGCGATCTGTTAAACGCTGGATACGAAGAACCGTCTAAAAATAAACGGTTAACAAATGTCAATCAAATGAATAGTCTAATTAACGAATATACCGTAAAAGACAAAACTTAGAGATGAACAACGTACAGAGAAAAGAAATAAAAAAGAAGTAAAGTAGATAATGCAGAATTTAATAATTGTCGGGTACAGAAGATGCTATCGAGTCTGTAAAAATGGTAGCGTCAGAATGAAATACTGGGGTAGCAATAACAATGAAAATTTCTTAAAAGAATTCAAAATTAAGAGAATTAAGGTCTGTTTACATTTAATCCTGACTTGACATAATCTGAGCAGACTGAAGTTTTTATAAAAAATCCAGTCTCATGGTTTCTAATGATAGCAGTCACACCGCTTCCTGACCGGACTTGGACTTGACCAACATACCAGACCGGAGTCAGGAAAGCTCCGTAAGGAAATGGAAGTATGGTGATCGCGAAAAGAATCGTGTTCAAGATAAGGGCAGATTGTGATTGTACTACCCTCAAAACATGAAGAAAAGTAATTTTCCGGAAAGTGTCTGTGTGTGTGTGCTTATGTGTCTGTTTGTGTAGAATTTTTTCTATGGCGAACGATATCTGCCGCAAATTCAAAGAGAATCAAATAATTTTTAGTATATGTGCCCGAATTGTAGAGGACTCAAGGAATATTGATTTTGGTGAAGATCGGTTAAGGGGGAGGGATAGTTTACCTGCAACGTTTTACGTTTAAACAAGAGTAAAGTACTTAATTTTGATAAACAAAATATCCTGAAAAGAAGGTCATAATAATCCACTGTATAAAGGTTGATGACATATCTATAAATGAAAAGGGTAGTTGAAGGGTCGGAGGGGGTAATTAATTTTATTAATGTTATAAATTTATTCGACCGAAAACTTACAAATTTCAATAAAATATTAACAATGATATCGTTCCATGCTATATAACCACGGATACGTAAACAAAATAATTTTTCCTTTTCAGAAATTCACAGATAACATACGCCTGGCGGTATTCACTTTCTTTCGTGTTGTTTAAATAAAAGATAATTTAATTCTTTATTTTTAAAATATTAACAACTAGGTACAATTCGCATTTTGATTATCTTTCTCATCGTTTTTACCAAAAGCATGCTGATATATTTGGTTTCATACTGAGTGCACATATTAAAAATAATTTTATAATTAATTAGAATATGGAAGTCGTGTATGATTCTCCATACCGATTTTTTAATTCCGAGCGAAATTCCTCTCGTTACGTTGTGCCAAACGGCGGTACGGGTGGTAAAGCATATCACAGAATATAATCCACTGTTTTCTTACCATAGACAAATAGCCAGTGTTTTTTGTGTGCTTATAGGCTTCCGATAATGTGTGTGTGTTGCTTCTGTATGTCTGCTTTAATTAGATTTTAACTGATGCTCGTCAATGAGGAAGTAGTTCTTGAACTGTACGCATGTTAAAAGAACAATTAAAGAGTGGAGGAACTCTCCATACTTTTCTCTCTCCTTTACATACGCACTCCTCCATTTTGTCTTATAGTTTGACCATGATGCAATAGTTTGACCCAAAATTCAAACTCTGAATTTGAAGATTCTGAGGACACCACACAAACGCGAAGCGAGACTGACGTACTTTTTGAAGTCTCACAACAAACAAAACTCAAGGCCGATGCGGAAGGATTGTGGCATGCCCAGTCAGGTCTGCTCAAGTCAAGTCAGGATCCGGTGTAAACCCATCTTTAGAAACGTCACGAACACCATTGTACGCCTATAATTTTTTTTCAAAACCGCCAAAAATGTCGAAAAACGAAATGTAGAATATACAAAACCAAAATAAAATTTGGAGTGTTCTCTAAATTTCACTCGCCGACACGATATAGGATGAAAGTTTGTTGCGTGCCAAAAATTTCACTTAACAAAGAAAATTGAGGAACTTTAAGTCACTGTTTTTGAAAATTACTGAAGTTATCGATTGAAATTTACGTCTAAAACCATCATCAAACTTCAAGGAAGACGGTGGTGAAAGAATTTTTTAAATCGGATCTGTAGTTTCTGAGATTAGCCCGGACGATGAAACAAACAAGCTTTACCTCTTTATAGTAGTAACTTTATCAGCTACTCGCCTGATTACACTTATAGACTGGCCGTAAGAGTATAGGCTATGCATAAAAGTAAATAGTCTTTTCAAAATCAATTTTTCGAGTACGGTAACAAATAGAAGCATTCATGTTCAATTTGTAAAAGCATTTTTAGCTGGACAGCTCGTACCCCCCTCTCTCTCTCTCTCTCTCTCTCTCTCTCTCTCTCTCTCTCTCTCTCTCTCTCTCTCTCACACACACACACACGCGCGCGCGCGCGCGCGCGCGCTCGTAATAATTCACTTTGAAGTCCATGCAGTCGATACCCCAGTACTAATTATCCGTCTACTCGCGCTTTGTGTGTGTTCGCCCATAATTGGTTTTTAATCCGAACCGTTTTTTGTTGCGACAAAGTGTCATATATATGGAACAGAGTGAATTAAAGATTCCCTTTGAAAGGTTACAAACAGTATTGAAACGAGTGTAAATAAAAGAACAAGACACGGCAGTAAGTGTGCAATGAAGAAATTCGATTGGACAGGGATAACGGAAACAATAACTGTCGTGTTGACGTGCAAAGAGAACAGGAGTGATGTAGAGTACCACCATGATCGCGCAAACTGTCCGTCTCTAGTGAAGGTTGAAATTTCGCAGCCGAAGTGGTCAGTAGAGGTGTGCTAAACTAGATTTGAAAATTACACGTTCGAACGAAACCATTCCAAAAAAATAACACGTACAAATACCTGTTATTATATGCCTATTATACATATACCTGTATTATATAATTTGTTATAAGAAATAAATTGAAACCAAAAGTATTAACAGTGTTACTTTACACTGTCACTTCATTAAGCTGTTACTGTTTAAAAGAAAATAAGAAACAAGAGAATTTATAAGCGTATCTCCCTTTGGGAATATTAATTTAAGTTTTCGCTAGGAGTAAACAAACTGACACAGATTTAATATCAAATTATTGATTCCATTTTGGTTAGACAAATCAGTTCCGAAACTTAGGCAATGAAAGTTAGAGTGCAAGTAATAACACAACAAATAATGTCAAAAAAATTTACGTGAGATGTGCAGTGAAGTTAAAATCATCTCCGAATCACATTAACAAAAAGTACTATATGGCCTATCAGCCACTCTGTAGATTATAACACAATATAATTCTCTTTTTCAAAATTTATCAAGTTGGTGACTACTATAATATATAATTTGTTATTATAATCTGTATTACATATCTGCATAACACACGAGAATAAATGTAACATCAGTATGAATTTTTTTCACTTATTAGAAACAGCTTCCTTTCTTTGGAATAGAGATATTCTGAACCTCGCTGTTTGCTTCGTTTCGTACTTGTATGCCAATCGGCACATGCGCATAATGAAGTATTCAGCACCAAATAGTGGCTTTGTACTCGTGTACTCGTTTACTTGGTTATTCGTTAGTTGCGTAGGGGGGTCCTCCTACCGGAACCGCGAGGCCGCGAGTAATCGGAACGGGTATTTAGACTTTTCAGTTTTCAGTTATCGTTGAATCGGAACAGGTATTTCAACTTTTCAGTCACTGTTATATCCTTTCCACAAAAATATCGTTCCAAAATATATGTTATAGGTATACCGGAACGGTTTTTTATGATGTTATTTTTTGGAATGGTTTTGTTCGTACCTATAATTTTCAAATCTAGTTTAGCACACCTCTAGAGGTCAGTTTAGTAGTAGTGTGTTCCGTATCGTGTGATAGATTAATTCTTGTAAAATTTACAAAGTCTTATAATATAATTCTTCTTCTTATTCTTCTTCTTCTTATTATTATTATTATTACTATACTTTAATCAACATTGTGTCGGGTGTGTTACCACGTTATTTTTGTTCCGTTTATATCCAAACCGTAAGCAGGTCTGGTCAGATTTAAAAATCTGTATCTCGTTTGATCATATTATATAGATACGAGCCCATATGTACATTACAGGCCTACACTAGATGTTCACATAAACAGCTCTGTCGCGGCCCTGATTCCGCCATTCGGTGGGCGACAAACATTTGGATTGTGTATTTTATATTGGTATTATTGCAGTAATTAATTAATTAGAATGGTGCAGTTGTGTGCTTCATTTAGTTGTACGCATAAATATAATTGCAAGGATAAGAAAGGAAGACAAGTTACATGTTGTAGTTAAATTCGTACTGAAAATTAAATGTTTTGCTAATGGTACAATACTCTTTGCTTTAGAAAACTAATGGAATTAAGTGCATT
Source organism: Magicicada septendecula (assembly GCA_034769895.1). Lineage (NCBI taxonomy): Eukaryota > Metazoa > Arthropoda > Insecta > Hemiptera > Cicadidae > Magicicada > Magicicada septendecula. The sequence continues at coordinate 63,927,486 of CM068371.1, forward strand.
TCCCGGCTATAGATGATATATAGTTACAAAAAACGGGTTAGATTCAATAAATTTACAAAACCCATCTATATAACCTTTTCCTATATAAATACGTATATTTATGTAAATTATAATTTATATAATTTTGAAAACGTTACTCGAAAGTTTGGCATTCATTTTATAGAAAACCGTGATTGCCGTCTCTTCATCGCTTCATTTATGTTTAAAAATTGCTATTTATTCAGAGTCTAAATAATTCTGAATCCTAATTAAATACATTCAACTCAATTAACCTTGTTTACAATCACTTATTGTGGTTCGGAAACTCACATCTCAGGATTGTCGTCTTGTTACAATAAAATAGTGGTAAACGAGAATCGTCTCATGTAAAATTAAATAATTGGGTTCTTTGAACTGCAAAATACGGACTAAAATACGTTAATTACAATGATACAATTTCAAAATAGGAGAGTGGTTACATTTGTTAACCATAACTTCTTAATATTATATTATAAATCTTGTCGGAGTAAGTTCGACACCTTTAGGTTATTAGATTAGGCAAGGTTAACCATCCTTAACCTTAACTTACATCTAAATTACAATTGAATAATAAAGAAGTGAGTATTTGAATGATATCTTAGTGTTTGAGTCGTGGTATTATTTAAAAATGTGGAATCATTTGGAATTGTATTGTTGGATATAACCATAATATTAGTAAGGAACAATAATTGTACTATACTTTCCTCAACCTCACTGAATTGCAAATTATTATACACTATGCAATTCCCTAAACACTGTTAACTTGACTACATTTCATTAAATTATAATTCACAATAGCTTCAATAACTTCGACTGATTAGGTTAGAATCTCTTGTTTACATTCGTTCACAGAGCATGATGGGTAACTCGCGATAATTTGATCGGCATAATTCGTCATCTGTATGGCATCGCAGTTCGATCAAAACTGACTCTAGGACGCCGCTTCACCTCGCTGTTCCAATTTGCAATGCCTTGCGTTTAATAGATTTATGCCCCGTGATTGGTCGAATTTGATGACATTCCATCATCGAGTCATCCTTCCCTTCCTTGGGCAAAGAAATAAATTGTTTTAGCGGCGTGGGTTTCTGGGGTTGAGATTAAGAAAACAACGCCAACTTTCTTACTAAAATTCATCAAAATAGTTTCTAATGGACATAAGTCACTTATACCACATGTAAACTTAAATACAACATCACCATTATGTGGCTTTTGTCCTGATGCACGTTTTAACACCCCTTATGATATAATTCCATCCATTATTAACAAAGATGCTTATTTTTACTTATATATTCTTACAATAATTTTTATTAACCTATGTCTTACTATTATTTTATTTACAATTCCATATGATCACTGTTGAACTTAGCTCCTACAACGTCCTTTGTTGTGATTAGCTAACATTCTGAACACTTAATTAGGGAATAACTATAAAATGTAATTCTAGGCTTATGGTGCCTATAACATCATGAATTATTTTAGCTTTGTACCATATTATCAGTCCCTTTAGACGGTTGATAATACCTTCTATTTAATATTGAGTAGTTATGCCAAATTGTGGTTAACATCTTTCTATTAATTACGTGACTGTTTCATGTTATTTTGTTATAAAAAACACATGAGTTTTTGTACTATGAGGATGGCTTTCTTTTATAATTGTTTCTTTGTGATACTTATTTTGTTCCACTAAAATCTTATTTCTTTTTAATCATTATAGTCTCTATTCAGTTATATGACAGTTTGTTTCTGCTTGACATTCTTAATTATTGCTTATTTTACATAACAAATCTTACATCTAGGTACAGACAGCTATGTTCATTATAAATACATTATTAATGGTTTGATCAGTGTTAGGTATTATTTTGTTTACCTTACAACAGTTAGTTTATTTATCACTGATGCTTTTGATAGTATTTATTCTCATTTTGAATAAGTATTTCTTTGGGTTTTTATTCTACAAGGTGTGTACCTCACTCTCTATCTTACTTCATCATAGTATATTACATTAATTATAACAATTAAAACAGTCTAGTTGTCTAATATTTGTATTAGAATGATTCTAGTGTTATCTAATTTCATCTAGATATAATGCACACAAGTTTTATATCCTGCTGACTACATTTATTATCATTATAAGTGTAAATTCACATTTTGCTAGGTTAGTTTGTCACACTTTCCCTTTCTTTGACTAAATCTCAATTACATTGTTTGTTTTTACTAGTCATAGTATTAAACTATAATCATATAGATATAATATTATTCATTATTTATAATGCTGGTTATAATTATCCAGTTTTTTCTTATCATTTTATATACATTTTTATTTAACAATCAGTCTTTTCTGATATTCAATGATTTACCTCACTGGTATAGTTACTATTTAAAATACAGTGTTATACTCTGTCTTATTATATTAATTACAATCATTTATTCATTATATTACTCTCCTAATCTAGTTGTTTTTTTGTCAATTTAAGTCTTAGTTATTTTTATAGTCATTTTATTCAGTATGTCTAGTTTGTCATTGGGTATCTATTTCCTTCTCATTGGATTCCTAGTTTTCTCTTTATTAATTCTATCTATCGCCTAATCCTTCTTCATAGTGATGTTTTGTTTTAATACTTCTTTAATTTCATATTATTTTGTTTTTGAATTCTTCACCTTATAGGATCTATTTTTCATGATTAATTCTTTACTACAAGTTATATTTGGCTGGTTTTGCTTCTGTATTATGCATAGTTTTCACTGTTAAGAATAGCTCCTCGTTCTGTGTACCTTGGTCACGCTACAATTTTCATATTTAACATTTATTTATTTCACAACAAACTTTTATTGGTAACTTCAAACGCAAAATGGAAACATAATATAGAATTTTAACAATTTTATGCAGTTTCTATAAGCTAAATAATGCCCTGTTTCAGGAATGTATGTTAATTTTCTTCCGAATGGGCCGTTCTTAACTATCGTTAAAGTTGCTAACGCTGTTATCTCAGTGGTCGTTTCACTAACATCCGTTTGGACTCCGTTCGTAAAAGCTCGTTTAATCGACTGTTCTATCATAATTATTGTCATTGTTGCTCTGACTGGTATAATAAATTGCATACATATTTTATTTTGAATATACACACGATGAATTGACAGCAATGTACATCAAAGCGAAACCAGATTTTTAGGCCATACGTGCATTTGTTCATATGAACAATTTGAATTCGCGCGTTCAGTAGCTCACATTATGGGGGCGGGGCATTCCTGTGCTTCAATTGTGCATGTCGTTGGTAGGACTGCACCCATAGCGTGTTGAAGGCTCGTAAACGTTGGTGGGAAATGACCATGTAAACGCAAGACGCAAGACGCATCTCAAGGAGCTTCGTTCTGAATGTTCCAACGCTTTATTTAACACAAAGACGGTCTTGCTTTTATTTGTTTGACGCGTGCAGTACGGAATATATAAACCGTAATTGCAGCCGCGATAATCAGATTAAGTTGGCTAAAATCTCTGGTCGTATTCGTTATATGACATCATGCTGCGTTTGGAATTTGCTATGAGTGACAGACGGATAGAAAGTGGGCGAGGTTTATACATTACTAGCAAAATACCCGTGCTTCGCTACGGAGTTTTACGTTGTACGTAATGAAAAACTTATTTAATTAATAAAGTTCAATTAAAGTAGGTTTCTTATAAATAAATAATTAAAACCTCTTATGTATTTTATTTAAAATATACATTAAACATTTTTGTTATATGAACTTGTGTTGAGTATGAAAACATTTCAGATTTTTCTTCAATTTATGAATTTGTAATGAAGAACTAATCATCGGATCATTAAAGAACTTCTTTGTACACAAAGTTTTTAGTTTTTCCTTCTGGGTGAAGAATAACCAGACTGTCAGGAGTGCTAACTCTTGAACAGGCAACGTACAACTGGCCATGAGAGAAACAGTCTTCCCTCAGAAGGCTGTGGAGAGGTTCTGGTAGTTCTTTAATGAGAGGAAGGTGGACTTTTCCGTTGCTACAACATAACCCAGGACTTTCCCCTTTCCACTTTTTAGCATTACACCATTTACACTGTATAAAATCACCAAGAGATAAAATCTTGTCATTGTTGTAGTCAGTATTACAGTCATATTTAAAGCCCGACAAAGATTTTATCTGCCAGGGAATAAGTGACCTCTTTTCATTGTATTTTCTCACCGCTTTGCATACACCACCTTTGATATCATAACCTATATCTTTATTTATAAGAACCGTGGACACTGGCCCCGACGTCTTTCGTGGGATCCGACCTAAGACCCCCGGGTTCCGTGGATGGACTCCGGGGAAGGCCCGTCGGACGACTCCCACGCTACTTCCTACGCGGGAGACTTCCACCGATGCTATGGTAACCAGAATCTATTCTATTGGGTTGCCATAGTAACCAGATCTAATAGATTTTTAAGACCCAAAGGACCCCCCAGAGGATCGTATCGAAAAAACACCTGTCCTATGTTGGTTCTCCCGTTGCGTAAAATATTTGTGCCAAGTTTGGTTGAAATCGGTCTAGTGGTTTAGGAGAAGATGTGGAAGACCCCATCGGACCCCATCGAAGAAAACACCTATCCTATGTTGGTTCTCCCGTTGCGTAAAATATTTGTGCCAAGGTTGGTTGAAATCGGTCCAATGATTTAGGAGGAGATGTGGAAGACCCCAAAGGATCCCCAAAGGACCCCATCGAAGAAAACACCTATCCTATGTTGGTTCTCCCGTTGCGTAAAATATTTGTGCCAAGGTTGGTTGAAATCGGTCCAGTGATTTAGGAGGAGATGTAGAAGACCCCAAAGAACCCCCCAAAGGACCCCATCGATAAAAGCACCTCTCCTATGTTGGTTCTCCCGTCGCGTAAAATATTTGTGCCAAGTTTGGTTGAAATCGGTCCAGTGGTTTAGGAGGAGATGTGGAACATACATACATAGATACATACATACAATGGGGGGGGGGTTGCCCCTTAGGAGTGAAAGTTTTTAAAACCGTTTCTTAGTGAGCACCTAAGACCTATGATGAAGCTATGTTCAAAGTTTCATTGATATCCATTCAGTAGTTTTTGCTCTACGTTGATTCTATGTCAGTCAGTCAGGCAAACTTTCCCCTTCCCCTTTTTCCCCCTTTAAAGGTCGAATTTCCAAAAATCCCTTCTTAGCGGATACCTACATCACAAAAGAAACCTACGTGCCAAATTTCAAGTTTCTAGGTGTTATAGTTTCGGAGATTTCGTGATGAATCAGTGCGTCAGTCAGTGAGTCAGTGGTATTTCTCTTTTATATATATATAGATAATCTACTTACCAGTATGAAATTTACGGTGACGAAAGCCTTTTGTTGTGTGTTAACTTATACCGCACACAAAACGACCTGTCTGTAAGTGTGCGTTTGCGTACGGTTGCTGTGTATGACTGACTATTTTTACAACAAACTGATAAAAGTTAGAAATTACAGCCGAGACGTAAAGCTAATGGTTTATTATTTGGTGTTCTTCCCTAAGGCAGGTCTTCAAATGGTAAAAGCTCTCCAAGCTGTCCTATAGCATGCCAGTCTTTTCGTTTCTTCGTAACACTCTCTGATTTTAATGTTATCTATTAAATTCATTCTTCTACGCCCTCTTCTTTTTTCTCCTTCTATGACACCCTGCAAGGCAGTTGTAAGCAAGCAGTCTCTTCTTAAACAATGACCTAACCAATGCCTTTTCCTATTTTCTATTACCTTAAGGATTCTTCTCTCTTCCCCTGTTCTTCTTAAAACTTCATCATTCCTTACTTTATCAACCTCACTTTTTCCATTGCTCGCCAAACCCACATCTATCTCAAATGCTTTAATCTTTTCTCATCCTCTTTCCTCAGTGTCCATGCCTCTGCACCATACAGGAAAGCAACGCTCCACACATAACATTTGGCCAACCTTTTTCTTAAAGTCTTATTAATTTTGCCACACACACAGCAGTCTTTTCTTCCCATTAAATGCCTCTTTCGCTATAGCAATTCTTGCACTAATTTCATGAGTGCAGGACATATCTTCACTTATCAAGCTTCCAAGATATTTAAACAACTCCATCTGTTGTATTTTGTCTTGTCCTATCTTTAAGCTAATGGTAAAACACTGAAAATACACATCCAGATGAGGAAATAAAACCGACCTGCAAATATTTTACAGATATTCATTGTTTGAAAACTTTTCGGCTACAACTGTTAGTAGTAAGCAGTTGAAAATTTTGAAGCTGTTAGCACGAAGAAACTTAACTTACTTCACCAGTTTTAGTAATACAGTAGGCCTAAACTCCCGATTATCCCCGGAATTGGGTGGCGCGACCGCCGCGGATAACCCACAATATGTAAAAAATGTACAGAAAGCGATGAAAATACTTTACTAAAACCAGCTGTTTATTTAAAGTAAAGTAATACAGTAAAACCCCGTTAAAACGCTCACCAAGGGACGTCGTGAAAACCGCGTATTAAGCGGGATATTACCAAGTGGCAGTGATACATACTGTAACCGTGTAACTAATAATCCCATTTTCTATGCAGTTATAAGACTAATTCACACTAACTGACACTTAGTCAGAAGAATTCGTACTGATAAATTGTCTTATGTGTATCATCGGTGTATCATCTACATTGAGTATTTCTGAAGTTACTACCTACATACCTATAAAGTTATATACGCCTATATAAAATCCAAGTGAACTCTCTCCAAGTTTTCATGTGCAGCAGGGATTACATTCAGGAATAAATTACCGCAAACGTATTAAATTAAAAAAATGTCAGAAAAATACATGTCTCTGAAGTCACAGGTAGCGTTCAACGTCAATATCTAATATTATCTCATCCGTTAACTAAGCTAGTAGAGTACAACGGTTTTACTTCCATGTTCCATAAGGAAATGGAAGTATGGTGATGGCGAAAAAATCGTGTTCGAGATAAGGGGTGCTTCTTATTGAACTACCCTAAAAACATGAAGAAAAGTCATTTTCCGAACTGCGTGTAGAATTTTTTGTATGGCGAACGATAACTGTCGCAAATTAAAACAATCAAATAATTTTTGCATATGTACCTGAGCTGTAGAGTACTCAAGGCCTATTGACTTTGGTGAAGATCGGTTAAGGGGGAGGGGTAGTTTACCTGCAACAGTATTCTGCGAAGAAGATCATAATAATCCACTTTCGAAAGTTAGATGAAATATCTATAAATGAAAAGGGTAGTTGAAGGGGGAGGGAGTAATTTTCTATAGGTAAATGTAAATGACGGTTGAAGGGGGAGGGGATAATTTTTTATATGTGTACTACGTTATCGGCAACAAAGGAGTAGTTCGTTGTTGAAGCTCCTTCCCGGACTGTTTGGCCGTGGTCCAATGTTTTCTGCAAAACTAGACGTTTAGGTAGTGCCATCGACTGCCATCATCAGTGAAAATCGAGTGTGCTAATGTGAGGTAGTAGGCCTATACGTTAGTGACCACAGTACTGTGGTTAAGGCTAAAGAAAGAAGTAGTTTCTATGGAAATATTTCATATCGAAAATAATTTTAAATATAAATCTTAAAACATGGAAGTCATGTATGGTTCTCCATACCGTTTTTTTAGTATTGGTATAAACCACCGAACTGAAGCAAAACCAAATTTCCTTGTATGTATTTAACATCAAAAACAAATACATTTATTTTTACTTCCATGTTCCATAAGGAAATGGAAGTATGGTCATGGCGAAAAAAATCGTGTTCGAGATAAGGGCTGATTCTGATTGTACAACCATCAAAACATGAAGAAAAGTCATTTTTCGAAAAGTGTCTCTGTGTGTGTGTCTGTCTGTCTGTGTGTAGAGGTTTTTCTATGGCAAACGGTAACAGCCGCAAATTCAAACAGAATCACATAATTTGTTGCATACAATACATCCTTGATTTATAGAGAACTCAAACCTTTTGATTTTGGTGAAGATCGGTTAAGAGAAAGGGGTAGTTTACCTGCAACATTTTACGTTTTAACAAGAGTAAAGTACTTTAAAATTCATTTAAACTTTTTCAAACAATGGTAATTGTTAAAAATAAAAAAATTGTTGCCAGGAAATAAAATTATAATTTTTTGAACGGAGAAGCGAGTTTTTATGATTTAACTTGACCTTTTGGCATTTATCTGTCTGTCTGTCTAACGAAATGGGGTATGTTTCACGATAACGTTTGAACGCATCAACCTGTTACACATATCCACACTTTACCCTACAGGACCTTGTCGTTTTTGAGATTGATCACCCCAAAAATAGGACGGTGAGTCAAAATTGTGAAACAATCGCAATATCCCATGTGAAATATTAAATTAAAGTGAATTAAACCACAATCTGAATATAGCATTCATTTTTGAAATTTTCAAGTTTTTGGACGTCAGAGCCTAAAACGTTGGCGAAAGTTTCGATGGTGAAGAATTTTTGTGAATTTATCAAAACTTTTTGTGGCATATTAAGTTAAAGCAATATTGGCCAAAATATGATTGTAATTTAAGTTTTAAAATTTCAAAATATTTGGACTCTAAGAACCAGTAAAGAGATCAAAATTTTTGTGTTAAAAAGTGAAAATCGAACTGGGTGTCAGATTAAAAGGAATCAACCCAAATCCGAATGTTCCTAAGTATTTGTGAATGATTATCTCCATAGTTGAGTTTTGTTATAAGAATAAAGTACCTAATTTTTATAGATAAAGTGACTTGAAAATAAAATTGTATTCACCCCATAATAATAAAAATATCCATAAATAGTGAAAATAGTTTGAGGGTGGTGAATATTTTTTTAGAAATAATTATCTAAGCGAATTCAAATAAATCATTTTAAATATAAATCTTAGAACATGGAAGTCATGTATGATTCTCCATACCGATTTTTTACTGTTATTTTGTCAGTACCTAATGATGTATTTTGAGAGTATAAATTATTTCATTAACTGCACAATAAAGCGGTGAGTCCAGTTAAGAATGAACCGAGGCCACCGGCCGGGCTTGTGTCGCATCGTCATTCATTATGAGCTGCGAAAGAAAATTAATAAATGGACCAAAGTACTGGATCGCAATGTAAATGTTACGATGACATTAGCAGCTTTAAAGTTAGTCTTTAGAGGCCACAAAGAGAAGATAGGCTAGCCCAGTAGCTGACAATTTTTGGCAATTATCGATCTTTTGAGTAAATACGATCCACTGTTGCGAGTGACAATCAGTGGGCCGAAGAACAGTGAGAAGTATATGAGTCCCAACATTCAAAATGAACTCGTTCAGCTTGTATCTAAAAAAGTTGAAAACATTATTTTGAAACAGACTGAATCTGTTCACTTTTTCTCTGTAATTATGAACACTGCACAAGACATTAACAGAAAAGGTTAACTGAGACAAATAATCAGATGTCTCAATTTGTGAAGATGAAGCAGGAAAGTATTAACTTAAAGTTAATAAATGATTTTTAGAATTTATAGAGCTGACCGATCGATCAAACAGTCTTGATGAGACTGTGTACTGTTTACGTTATGTAATGTTAGTAGTTATAAGGAGGTGTTTGTATATAAGAGGGAACAACTCCTCCTCCTATGGCGCTAGACATCGAAGTCGAGCCTTGGTTTCCTCTATCCTGACCCTCCATCTCTCACTTCCTCCACTTCCATCCTCGCGTTCCCAACATCTCTCTTGCATCCACAGCGACAGCATCTTCCCATCTATTCCTTGGACGGCCTTTTGGTCTTTTACCATCCATACTCCACATAAGGACTCTTTTAGGTGTTCGTTTGTCGTCCATTCTTACGGCATGTTTTTTGGAGGGCCATTGCAGCCTCCTCAGTTTTACGTACACTTCTACCGTTGGTTCGTTGAAGTGACAATATATCTTATCACTATGCCGTATCCCCCATTCTCCATTTCTACATATGGGGCCCAGGATCCGTATCAGGAGCTTCCTTTCAAATATCTTCAGCTGTTCAATTCCTTTTTGTGTTTATATCCAGGTTTCACTGCCATAGCACCGGATGGATCGTATGACAGTTTTGTATATCGCTCCTAGGTACGTGAAACTTCTGACTGCTTCTATACAGTCTTCTTCTATAATCAAATTTTGAGTAGGTCGGGTAGACCTTGTCTGACTTATCATTTTGGTTTTATCCACCAAGTAAGGGTAATAAGGGGACCCAGAAAAAAGAGTTACGCCACTGTTCATATACTTCTTTACTTTTTTAGCCTGAGTTCATGTTTGTCATTTTGAATTCATTTGTGGTCGCTATATTTTCATACAAGGGTAACTTAAAATTTACAGCTTTCATTTACAACTATTGTGTCGCTTTTTATAGGTAATGTGTGGCGCGGCGCGATGTTACTGTAGACACACGTGACTGTGTGTGGTGCCCGTCGGGGATTGTCGTTGTTATATGGAAATCTGTCAAGTGAAAATGTGCTTTGTCACTTCGCTATCGTCACGGTTGGAAACACACACACACACACACACACACACACACACACACACACACACACACACACACACACACACACACACACACACACACACACACACACACACACACACACACACACACACACACACACACACACACACACACACACACACACACACACACACACACACACACGCTACAATGCTGTCTCATTGTCTAGTGTAAACATGTAGTATAGTCCAGACTACGAGTGGGCCCTCAATCCCTCCCTCCAGAGTTATTAAAAATTTAAGCAAAATTCTGTAGTCGCTTAACGTAGGCCCATTTCTAAACCAGTCGCTTGTGTTAAAAAAAGGCTCATAAATAATTGTAAAAATAAAATAAAGTGAACAGTTTATAATTTAGACAAACTAGAAATATTGGAAAGACGAATTATTAGGAAAATATTAGGCCCACGAAAAACTTCAGAAGGTTGGAAATCAAGACGTAATGATGAAATATATCAAAATATATCAGAAACAATGAGAAAAAGAAGACTATTATTTTTGGACATTATATTTTATAAACAAAACAGATCTTCAGATATCTTTGGGAAAAGAAGTCAGCATCAAGTTGGATTAAAGAAGTCAAAAGGATTTAGAAAAAAATAATACAATCGCAGAAGAAGCAATTGGAAGAGAAGTTTTCCAGTCAAAAGTGTTAAAAATGGAAGGAGTCCAGGGTAGGAGAGAGAAAAACGCAGGTTCAAAGTGGACTGAAGACAGGAAGAAGAGACATAGTGAAAAGATGAAAGATTGTCGGAGAAAAAGAAAATAACAAGGAATAAAGAATTGAAATTGGCATGTGGTCCTCAGATGGCCGATACAGAAAAAAAGTGGAAAACGAAACACAAAATATTGGTTAAAACGAAATATGGCTCAGGTCCCGACCGTTGCTTCTATTTTACAATTAGAGTTTGTACGCGAAAGTTTTACTTACAAAATGTCGGTTAGCACGACAATTTTTGTTAACAATAACTTTATTGTAACTTTCAATAGCTTCATAATAAATAAATCCGTACATGCACGTCCCAAAACAGTGCAAGTTAAAAACTGTGAAAGTGGTGAGGGTGCCGACAAAGTGACACGGAAAATGACAGTGAAAATTTACGAGTTCTTACTGCTACCGAAATGTTTTCTCGTTGCTGAGCCGTGTTCGTCGATATTTAGAAGCCAACTCGGAAGGTAAAATGTTTGACCACATTGATAGACTGGAACAATTTGTTGAAAATAAAGTAGTGGACAATTGTGTGCAAAATAAAATGACGGACTTTTTAAAAAAAAGAATTGAACATAGTCGCCATAGATACATAAAAAAAATACTAGATTACTGTACAAGAAAACCTAAATCGTAAAACTAAGTGAAAAACAGCTATAGTGCGTGTATACTAAATTTTCAGAAAAATTAACCATATTTTTCCCCCCAAATTAACAAGAAATTATTCATGAGAATTAATAAAACGTTTATGTGTTTATAGTACCTTGTGAATATTCTTTATTGCTTTATTTTACTACACAATACAGTAAGTAATCTATACGGTATTTGTTCAGTTATCTCATTTTGTTTCACTTTTTGTTCGTTTAACACGAAAAAACAGCTGGTCCCTGTCATTTCGCGTTAAACATTTTCCGTTGTAATTAAAAAAAGTATTATAGTAATATTTCTAAATTAATAAATTGAAATTACAGTTTTATTAATAATGATAATGGCTCAACTTTAGGTAAATGACGTACGCATTTGCTCTCTGAATAATAACTTTAACGCAGGCGCAGGCGCGTTAACTTAATTGTTAACTTTAACAATTACGCAGGCGCCAGAAAACGAAAGCAGACTATTATTTAACTGTAGCCTACTTTTTGCCCAAACACGCTTTCGATTAAAGGGGTGTCTATGTCATGACTGCTTCAGGAAGACTCATTTTCACAAGATTTGTTAAAAATACAAATTTAGAATTAAATTAATTCTTAATGACTTCATGTTTGTTACCTTTAATTTGAATAACAATTAATCAAGATAGAATGTTTGGAAATCAGTGCTTTCCATGTTTTTCTCAACTCTTATACGTCATGTTGGTTCAACTTTGGGACGCAAAGAATTTATAAAATGAATATGTATTTATATAAGGCAAAGTGACATTCGCCTTGGGTTCCTACGTTCAGAGGCTGCCACAAACAGAAATTTAGGAAATAATGATAAGTAAAAACGTGCAGTTCAGTAGTGTATATAACGGACTCCTGTACGAGTTCATATTTTATTTTTAAACCGATAAAAATTATGGAACAATATTGGTGCAGTATTTAAAAAATTGAGTAAATATTATTAGAGACTGACAGATATTTCTTCACCTCGTACTTCAATAGTACATATCTTCACAATAAAGTTAACAACAAAAGATAAAGAATGAAGTACACATAAACTAACACCAGAACACCTAAGACAGGAATGATAACTGAGTAACTGTGTACAAAGTATTATATAAGGTTCAATAACTCAATAAAACAATTAATGTAATTAACTCAATAAACCAAAGAACAATAAGTAGTGATAAAGAAGAAAGTATAGAAGACAACTTAGTAACGTGATAAACCCAATAGATATGGTAAGTGAGAGGTATAAACAAGTCTAACAACGAAACCACGAATTAAATAAAGACGTGCTAAGCAACAAGACAGTGAAGACCACATTAATTACCAAATAACTTAAATGCATGAAGAACTGAAAAGAAACAAAATTAACAAAAATAGTCATTTTTAATAGAGGTTAGAATATTTCACCTCACAGAGCCCACCAATTAAATAAAAAGACTTTTTCTATGTCAGACAATATATTACTTAAAGATAATTAATATTTTCAAGGAATAAAAAGAAATCGAAACAAAAAGGGAAATATTATCATAAATAAATCATTGGGAAATAGGAATTAAATAATGCGATTAACCTGACGAAACAATAACTGATGATGACAAATACCCAGAAGAGACGATCAAATGACAAAAAATGTAAATAGTTATTAGTAGACATAAATAATATTTATAATGTACAAATTATATTATAATGTACAAATGTTCAACTTAGTATGTAAGAAATAAGACATTGAGTATAGCCTTAGATTAAAACTATGAGGAGGTCTGCGAACCTCAAACAGTTATTTTGTATAAGTGAACTACAGACTGTAAGTCATATAGAATTACAAATATAATAATATTGAACAATAATTGTAAAAATCAGGTAGTGTAACAGTGTGAAAAGTTGAGAACAACAGTGATAGGCTTTAAAAAGTAAAAACAGTGTATAGTGTAAGTGAATAAACATATTTACAATATGGACATTATATGAAACATGTAATTTATACGAAACAACAAGGTAACTAATATAGTGAAATAAAACCAAGGGGAAATAATTAAAAAATAAAGAATCTTCCGTTACAAACTTATAATATAATAGTGACGAAGATACAATAAGATTCTATGGAATCATATTAATTATAAATTGTGAAATCGAACCTGTGACCCATAAACGTATCATTGCCAAGACCTGAAATGAATGAATTAGTGTTTTAATAAAAAGGAAGGTATTGTTGAAAAAATATTGAAACCAGACAGAACATGTCAGTTTTACTGCTGGATTTGATACAAATTAAAGACAGATACGAGACGAAATAATACAGAAAAACTATGGAAATAACTAAAAGGAGGATGTTTTAATCGATGGCACAAAAAACTTGAAGTCCAGGAGCGAAGGATTAAGAAATAAGCTTGTAAAGAAAACTCCAAGATTGGTGAGATTACTCCAATGATCAACCAAGATATTTGAAAACATTTTAACATTTAAAGATCGAGTTACAGCGATATACTATCACAAAAACAATAAAAACTTTATAATAGTGAATTCTAATTGTACACAAATAATTATTAGTATTAAGAGTTTCTTTTTTTCAATTGTTCATTTGTTCTTTTGTATGATCCAAAGAACCCACAGATACACAACATACATCAAGAACCACTAATTACTAAACATTATGTATAAATATTATGTTTTACGATATGTTTACGATTTGTACTATAATTTGACACGACTAATAGATGAACCCTGAGATTGAGATTTTGCATGCTCTACAACAGAAATGAGTTTCGAAAAGAGTAAATAAAAATAATTGAATGTAACACAAGAACGAATAAGGAGTTGATTATTTATTATAACATAAGAGTTTTTTACAAATTGGCGTCCAACCAGTGAGGCTGAAATTAGGGAAAAATGATTATAGTAGGAAGTTATAATTGTATCACAGGTAACCTGATTTTAGCTGGCAGCTGTTAGAAGTACAGAAATGCACACAAGAGGCAAGTCCAAGCAGCGCGCGGTGGAGGGCAGAAAAGAAGTCAGCATGGAAGAGAAGGAGTCAACATCGGTTGAAGAAGTGGAGACAGGCGATAAGGCGGAAAACAGAGGAGAACCAAATGTGCAAAAAATGTTGGAACGGATGCTAGAAAAGATGGACAGAAATGAGGAGAATTTTAAACAAATGAATGAAAAATTTGACAGCATTAAAGAAGATAGTAAACAAACTCATGAGAATTTTAAACAAATGAAAGAAAAATTCGACAGGAATGAGGAGCATTTTAAACAAATGAACGAAAAAATTGACGGTATCAAAGAAGACAATAAACAGACAAATGAAAAAATAGACAGTATGAAGGAAGAAATAAATGAAACCTTCAGGAGACAAAACGACAGTACTAACGAGAGTTTGAGACAGCTCAAAGAAAACAAACAACCAATGAAAAAATCGACGGAATGAAGAAAGAAATAACTGAAAATTCAAAGAAACAAACCGAGACTTTGAAGGAAAATTTGATAAGACAGATGAATGAAAAATTGGACAGTACCAATAAAAAGTTAGAAAGTAAAATAGACGGTATTAAGGAGAGTAATAGTGAAACTTTAAGGGAAGCTATAAAGAAAAATAATGAACAAATGAAGAATGAGTTTAGACAAATAAATGAAGAAAATTTTAAACAAATAAATGAAAGAATTGAAGATGTCAATGAGGCAATTACACAAAAAGTAGATGAATATAATGAAGGAAGAAAACGAGAAATCGCCGAAATAAATGAAAAAGTAGAAGGCACCAAGGAAACCATTGGACAGGTCAGAATAGATTTAGATACCAAGGTAGGTCAAGTAAAAGAGAGTAGTCACGCCCAAATACAATCAATAAAAACGGATTTTGGAGATAAATGTCGGGACATCGATACGGCCATAAGCGAAGTACGTGGACAGGGACAACGCAACCAAGAGAGGATCGAGGGACTCCAGCGAACAGTCGATAACCGACCCACTTCTATTTCATACATCCAACCCATGCACAATCGGGAGGCTATCAGTTTCAAAAATTATAGAAGAAACCCGATGGAGTTCTTAGAACGGGTTAACGAACAGCTGATTAGAAATGGAGAGGACAGGTGGCCAGTGATACGGAGTTATCTAGACGAGCACTTCAGAGAAATTAGTGATAACTGGTGGACGGCTTTGAGACACGACCTCCGGAATTATGATGAATTTAAAGCGGCGTTCAAAGCAAGGTACTGGGTCGGAGGCCACACAGAACATTGTAAGGGATAACATTTGCCACGGGAGATATGATGCTAGCAGAGGGACCACGCTCACCGTGTACTTTCTTGGAAAAGTGTGTTTGGCGAGAAACCTGGAGCCAAAAATCCCGGAAGAAAGTCTTGTCACCAAGTTAGCCTACCACTATGAGGACGGAGTGTCCAGGGCACTAACAGGAGGGCAAATTAAGACGGTACAAGGCATGTCGGCGTTGTTAGATGAATACGAACGAGAAGGGGATTATAGGAGAAGTCGGCAGAGGTGCGAAACCAGGAATGTGCCAAGCAACGACCACCACAATAGCAACGGAAACAATCGGCCAAATTTCAACAACCGGACAAATCACAATAACGAGGCGTACAACCGGCCGAATTTCAACAACCGCGGAAATAACAACAACGAGGCGTATTACCGACCAAACAACAACAGTCCAGGAAATAACGGAGGCAACCGCGGCAATCGACCAAATATCCCAACTAATCAGTACAACCGGCCATACAACCCGAACTACCGCCAACAGAACAACAACAGCCGAAACTACAATAACAACCACAGCCCGAATAATCAAAACCAGGACTACCGAAGGGTCAACTATGTGCGAGCAGAGGGTAATGGCAACGGGAGATCACATTATCAAGGACGCCAGAGTTCCAGCCGGGACACCTACTGGAACCAAGACGACCATGACAACAGAAGGGGTGCCAGGACCAACGGAGGTAGAAGTCGAAGCCACGAGGGTTACCGACGAAACAACTACGAAGATGACCGTCACCAGCCAGAACCTAGACCGGCGGTGAATGATACACATGTAAACCAAAACGGCAGGCGAGACGAAGAGTCTGAGCCGGCTTTAAACGTCACGCGGCAGTGAAAACACCCAAGGGACCCTCACTGAACCAATCTATTGGGTTAATTAACGCCGGACATCACGTTCAAAATACGAAAAAAGTTATTACAATTATTCGAAACAATTATTTAAAAAATTTAAGGGAGGAACTGTTAGAAGAAGAAGACGCGATTCCAAATAAAAAGACCACCACCCAGAGAGATAACCGAGTTAATCCAATTTCCAAATGGAGAAGAATATAAGTTTGATGAGATAAAATTCTATAAGAAAACACTAGAACAAACTGAGAAAATAAAAAGCAAATACCAGAGGCTACAACCGAAGCCGGTACGATACCAAGTTGGAGATCAAATCTTATTGAAAAACAGAGAGCTACCCAATACAATGGAGGGTATAGCGAAAAAACTATTATTGTTATACACCGGACCTTACACAGTAATGAAGGATAATAATAATAATAATACGTACGAGATCATGGATCCCAGTACACAGAGGAAAAAGGGGACTTACAACCAGTCATTCATGAAAAAATACTATTAAACAATTAAAAGAATGATCAGTGAATCAAATAATGAATTATAAATGTGTTAAAAGAAGAGTGATAAAGAAAAGTAAGTTTTAATATAAACAATAAGAAGTAAATACAAATAATGCCCATCAACAATATTGTGTCAATAAAGAGCTAGAGAGTATGAGAAAGGAAATCAATAATGAAGGAAGATATAATGTAATCTATATAATGATAATGTGAAGAATCTCAGAATGTTTATTATACTTTAGTCGCACTAAGACTACTTTAAAGTTTTTTGATGATTGACTGTAGAATGATCCAGCAATCATATACCTGAGCAGACGATACGTTCCTCTGAACTCAGAAGGTATAAGATGGACAGCGGTGAATCGGAGCCAAAAGAGCCCGCCCGACTGGTGCCAACGCACATGATAGGGAAAATAATTAGGGAAATTAAATGTTTAAGGGATAAAACACAAAGAAGGAAGATAACTTACTAAATAAAGCAAGGAGATAGTGAATTACATGAAGAAGAAAAGGGAAAATTATAAGAAATCAAAGAAGGAACTTCAAGTAAAGAAGTGATTAAACTAATGTTTTTTTAAGGTTAGAAGTACAATAACTTTGTTAAATGACTAATAAATGCATAAAAGTTAAAAACAAAACTTGTAAATAATTTAATTCTGAGAAAAATGGTGTAAATAAAGTCAATAAAAATCAACAAAAAATTCCAATTGTTTCCTATTTTCCAAACGTGTTTTTAGGCAAAGATTTTTCTGTTTTACGTCGGATATCATGAACTTATGGGAGATACAGTTCTGCGACCTGTTTTATTCGATTTTTCAGGTCAAAAACCATAAGAAACAACAGAATTCGCCCCTTAATTTACCTTCCCAGAATTTCAGAAAGTCTTCATTTACCCGGGGGAACCGAAACCCGGGGGCGAAATCTTTCGCTAGCCGTAACTCGCTTACAAAGCGTTTCCGGACATATGTTTATATGAACTTTTTTTCTTCTTTTACACTATAGAACCATTTTTCAAATTATTTCCCTCTCTTCCTGGGACACCCTGTATATACGTAGGCCTATATAAGCGAAATACCAATGACTTATTCGTACACTCACTCATCACGAAATCTCCATAACTATAAAGCCTACAAAAGTGAAATTCGGCACGTATGTTCCTCTTGGCTTCTAGGTGCTTGCTAAGAAAGGGTTTTGAAAACTTTAACGCCTAACCGCGAAAAAACGCGAAAACCGCTAAAAACCGTGACACCGATAGTGCAGCTTTTTTCAACCGTACGCTTCCCGGAAGTCTTATGTTTATTTTTTTTACTTTGTTTTAGGCTTTTGGGGAGTTACTAAAAGTATTTGTTTCATCTAACCTATAACCACGAGGATCATCTTGAAACCTATTTCAAGCTTGATCATCTTCAAATTGATCGAGCTTAAATAGCTTAAAAAGTTTCTCTTAATTTCAAAATACCGGTATCTAAGATTCACAAATAACCTATTTCTTTTTTCTGATTTCACATTCCGTTTTTTTCTGATAATCACCGTAGCGAAGCACGGGTATCCAGCTAGTTATAGAATATAAAACACCTATTGACAAATTGTGTTAAATATGGGAGTAGGATAGGCCTATATAATTTCGGATATCTTTACAAAAAGGAGTCAAAGTGTTTTTTCTCTAAACAAACATTTCGTTTGATTCTTTAACGGTGTCCGGTAGAGGTAGACTGGTTAACGAAACGATAGTCGAGACTACGAATAGGAACTCACATTAAATAAATATATTAAATATCTGGCATAATATATTTCAGTCTTCTCTTTTTCTTCTTCTTCTTCTTCTCTTCAAGGATTAAGTTATATAAACCTGTCCCGGTACCCATCTCATCCTTGGACGACCCACGTCTCTTCTACCAATGATAAATAGGACATAAATGAAACTATTTCAACTTACAAAAGACGATGGTGGGATCATTTGCAACGGATGACAGTGGATCGATTGCCGAAAGCTGCACTGAACTATATATTTCAGTACTATACATTAAATTTATATAATATTTATTTTAGTTACAAGAACAATAACTCTAGGGTAGTTTTCGACTATGTAGCCTATTTGTATTCACACATTTATAATAGGCCTAATAGTTATCATATGTGCTAGAAAACATATGTTATCCATTTTAGAAACATATAATATTCTGCGTAAGAAAATGAATAATTACGTGTTTAGGAACAAAACATAATATGTTTTTCTTTTTTTACTAAAAATTAACGAATCACCGAATATCACTTGATGTAAACTTACGAGGTTCATAATACTATAATTAAAAACAGTTTTTGCAGTCTATGTTAACACTGTTGCTCCCGTGAGTAGGCCTAACATTTTTGGACACACAACACTTTTTCTAGAGCCCGTGTGTACCATATCCGTACAGTCCACGTGTACAGAAATTGGACACATTGCATGACTGTGTTTTGGAGGTCTCTGTCAAAATGTGGACACAGATCAATGCTATTAGATAGAGTTTTACATTCTTCTGGGATAGATTGAAAGAAATATGCTCTTGCGTTAAGTTGGTAATAATGTACTGTCAACAAAATCAGCTGTTATAACATATATAAGAAAACATATCTTGACCGGGGAGGGGGGATTTACTCTTCACAGGTCTGGTATGTCTGGGAGCAAAAGTTTTTTATGTATATAACTTTTTAAACAATTATTTTATGTACTTGTATATTATTACAGACTACATTTAAATTATTTGGTATCATATAGAAATGACCAGCATTTTTGCAGCATGGTGATATTCAAGCGGTGATTGCCGAATGAAGCTTTACAAGAGCAACAACAATGACGAAGATGAAAAAAGAATAATAAGATGTAAAATGAAGCATGTGTCTGAGATACTCTGTACGTAGTTAGAACAAAGCGGGAGGAAGCCGTACCGCGTACGTGCGTGTGCACGCTGTATATAGTCCCAGCTGGGACTCGGTTCTACGGTACGGCCACGCGACTACCAATTACTGACTCTCTCGTAGCACTCAAGGGGATTCCCCGAGCGAGCGACGACGTTCTCACGACTTACCGTGGCGGTGGCGGCGGCGGCGGCAGCGGCAGCGGCTGTAGCAGAAGCTTTAATCAAATTACTTCCCTGCTGCACTGCACATCCCTCTGGAGGGGAGCGGGAGCGCGCACACAGAGACGTGGATGGATTACAACAGAAACAAGGCGTCTACAAAACAACTTACGTGTCTGCTCTGCACAACCTATTATTAACATTAATTAAGGAATGAAACGTAGCGGTTGGAAATTATTTGTACATTTTCGCTGATTTTCATTAAAATGGGACTGGTCTTGATAATACAGTTGGCTGATAGCCAGTGTGTTATTGCCAGGGAAACATTGACGTATTCATCTGAAACAGTTTAAAAAACTAAAAAAAAATATGTAGTCCATTGTTCAATATCTTACCATATTAGCTACTTTACGCGTACATTATTGGGTTAATTGCACAAAAGAGTGGTGATTCCAGTTAAGGATGCACCGAGGCCACCGGTCAGGCCTACGTCATTATCGTTAAATTATTGTAACAAAAATAAATGAATATTCTTCGAGCCTTCGATCAGCCCTGACTACATCAGTTATGGGAGAGGCGGTGTTTCTGTACATTGCTGCGCTCTTCACAGCTAAACAGTAAAAAATCTGTTCCCCAGAATTTGTCACGACTGAAAAGTAGGGGGCACGCACCACAACCTCAGCCTAGGGGCCCGCACACTCTAAATCCGGCGCTGGTCCGAAGAACAGTGAGAAGTATATGAGTCCGATATTTCGAAATTGACTCATTTAGCTTTTATCTAAAGAAGTTGAAAATATTATTTTGAAACCGACTGAGTCTGCTCAAATTGTTTCTGTAATAATGGATACTCTACAAGCCATTAACAGAAAAGGCCAGCTGAATCATATAGCCTATAATCAGATATGTCTGAAGATGAACCAGGAAGGCCGACCCAACTTAAAAATTGACGAAAGCTTTTTAGAATTTATAGAAGTGACCGATCAAACTGCCCTAGGCTTATAAAAAGAGATTTTAGACAGTGTTGAGGAGAACGTATTCTGATTGTCGAATAATTTTAGTAACTGGCACAGTTATAAGGAGGGGTTAGTATTTAGTACGGGGGCCCGCAAAGGATTCTTGCTGGAGTTACGCCACTGGCTGCCTGACTTGAGCCTTACAGCATATAAGAAAGGTAATGTGGCCAGCACTACGCCTCATCCGCTCATTATATTACCCTCCGTTCTCATATCTGTGGGCTTAGTCGATTTGGAGGCTGAAAAACGAACTTCGATTCGATGGTATTGCCCGGGATAATAGGGCAGATACAGCGAGACTATGCAACCTATACTTTCATAAGAACGTACAAGTCTGAACGAAAGCATTTAAGATTATACAGTATTTTTTTTCGACAACGTACGGCATTACATTACGAAATGTTTGGTTAGAACGTTTACCTTTAGTTTGAGAACAAGGAAGCTTTTCATCATTGAAACTTAACTGGTGTATAATTATTGTTTCTCTTTCTATCAAGTATATAGCCTAATTAAAGAGAAGTAATATGGATTCTATGTTAACGTAGTCGTGTCATATATAGCAGTAGCATTACAGCTATAAACGTTACGAACAAAAAACCCAATATGCCACGTGTGGTACATGAGAATCACAAAACTTCTCAGGAAAAATAACATGAACTATCTTAGATGCCAGAAACGGAAGTCACCTGTAACAGAATTAGGGTCTTGATTGTTCAATGTTAATCTATGAGAGAAGCGAGTTCTCAGCTTCAACTCGAACATTTTAGTATCTACCTAGTTGAGGTATCTCTCACGATAACTTTTGAACGCATCAAACGATTTTTGTAAAGCTTGGAATGCATAGTTTTATCTCCGACTTTTTTTGTGAGATTGATTCCGCCAAAAACAGAGGGGCAGGAAGCAAAAACGGAAGGAGTCAAATTTTGATAGAAACGTAAAAATTCATGTGGGGTATCATAATAAAAGAGAATTTAAACAAAATTCGATTGTAGTGTTCAGTTTTTAAATTTTAAGATTTTATGATACCAAGGCGTAAAAAGGGGAACAGAAATCTGAATATATTGTAAACATCTATGACGGGTATCAGATAAAAGGGAATCTTAACACTATCGTAATGTTTGTGTTAGAATTTTGGCGTGGTCTAACATAGACGTCGGCCGTGACAGCTTCAGACATCAAATGTAACGTTAACTCTGAAAATTTTGTAACTATAGGGGCACTACGGGCAAATAATAGAAGTCAAAATTTGAAGAAAATTTTATGAAAGTCTATGTGGGGCGTCATGTTGTGAGGAATTTTATTGAAAATACAAACATAATATCTTTGATGCAGCTGAAGCGTAGTGCTGGCACACTGCCTTCCTTGTATGCCTTACGGCTCACATAAGGCAGCCTACTATGCCTACTCCTAAGCTACTTCGGTGGTATACATGGGAATATATCTTTGATATATTATTATTATTATATCTTTGATAATTTGGAAAAGATAATTCTTGCCAACGACCTTTGAAAATTTTGGATCGCCTTCAAAAAGTTTTGTAAACGTTGTTTGCATAAAAAATATTACATATTGTTATAAAGTATGTATTTCTGTAAAAAAAAACATTACAATTATAAATTTAATTAAAAAGAAAAAATAATGGGGTAGTTTCGAATTTTAGTATTTACTGTGAGATTGTCTGCTTTACGACTGTTACATTACTAAAACAAACAAAATATTAGAGTAATAGAATTTTTCATAATTTTCTTATAGACTAATGAAGAAAGTTGTGTTAGTGGTTAAAATCACAAGCAGAATTATCACTGTTGCACACCACTATATAATTATCCACTATTCAGAGTTAAACGCTAAGTTGTTTTTATTGTCATAATAATTCATCTGCTATTGTCCTGATGATGAGAATAGGTATTGTCGAAACGTCGACACAGGTATCTTCATACCGTGTCCACTCAATGATCGAAACTGACAGAACCTTTTGTAATTTATGTATTTACACTTTAAAACAGTAATAGTATTAGTAATACGATTGTATCACAACCTGAAGTATTATATTATTAGGCCTATTTGGTGATCTGCCCTAAGGCAGGTCTTCAAATGGTAAAAGCTCTCCAAGCTGTCCTATAGCATGCCAGTCTTTTCGTTTCTTCGTAACACTCTCTGATTTTAATGTTATCTATTAACTTCATCTTCTACGCCCTCTTCTTTTTTCTCCTTCTATGACACCCTCCAAGGCAGTTGTAAGCAAGCAGTCTCTTCTTAAACAATGACCTAACCAATTACTTGTCCTATTTTCTATTACCTTCAGGATTCTTCTCTCTTCCCCTATTCTTCTTAAAACTTCATAATTCCTTACTTTATCAACACACCTCACTTTTCCCATTGCTCGCCAAACCCACATCTCAAATGCTTCTAATATTTTCTCATCCTCTTTCCTTAGAAGTGTTATAAAACCTTAGATTAAAAAAAAAAGAATTTGTGAGCAGGCAAAGAGGATGGAAAGTAGGGAGCAAATTATTTCTAAAACAAAAGTAATATAATTTGTATATAGCCTATTTTACTTTCCAGTTTTACTCATGGAGATACTGCGCGTGTTATAGACGCCGAACATGATCGGAAGAGGTACATAAATGTAAACGGAGCTGTTGGTGACAGCCGTAAGTAAACTTACTTTTATTTATTACGGTATTGAGACGTGATGACGGCGACTTGCAGTGGATTGCAGTGGCACGTGACCAAAGTACGATCCAAGACGTGACCTAATCTGGTGTCAACCGGCTCTTGTGACCCGGGAACGCACGCGCCACGTGCCTTCTTGATGTCCGGCAAATAGATTTATTGATAAGCCGTCGCAGAAGCTTTACCGCTTCAAACTTTCATGAGCGCATAAACAGTTTCAGCCATGGCCGTTTCGAAGGTAGAGTTTGACTGCTCTTTAAAACAACATACAATACTGGTTAAAAGAAATTGATAAAGTAGTATTTTAAAAGTATAAACCCGCATTAACATTCGATAAAACTTCGTTTCAGTACATTCGTCTCTGTCGTTGTTTGCCGATATATCGCAGTATATTATTGTATGATACAGAAATTTGCATTCGCTAATTCTGAGTTATTTTATCATCTTCAATTTAATTCAGACCTGAATTTATTGTATACATTAATTTATATAAGAATGGAAGAAAATACGTCTTGAAAGTTTGTAAACGGTGAAAAGCATGCACCAATAATAGCAGTGATCAACATGATCGTGCAACTCGTCCAGCGTGCCAGACGTTCTTTAGTTCTCGTTGTGTTTTGTAAAATCATTTTATTGATTTTTTCTGTATTAAAATTAAAAAATTGTTCTGATAATAATAAAAGCAACGCTGTCATTCTTTTATTTTTATTCATGTAATCTGCCGAGGATACGTCCCACAGACATCTAATTAATTTATATTTTTCGATAAATTATGACGTTATTTCACGGTCTATTATGAATTGTAATTAAAACAAATTAATAATAACAATATTTATAATAATAATTGCTAATGATACTTGAATGTATTATGTATCCTAAACGAAGAATAAACTAAACTAAATATTAAACTGAAATTTTATCTGAATCGTTGCTTATTAAATATAAAATAAAGAATGAATGTAACGTAAAATTAAACAGTAAACATTTATTAAACGAATGTGCTCTAAAACATGTACTGTACTTACTCGAAAATGACGATTTGATAGACAACAAGCGTACGCATGATCAAACATGCACGATGCACGATTCCTTGACATCCGTCAACACAACACACGATCCATCCGCACGTTGTGCGGCTTGAGGTGATGGTCTTGCTGGACTCATTTTCGTCGTGCACATCCTTCAAAAAATACACGACGTGCGAATGGATGTCAAAGCTACGCTCTGTCGTTTTTGACTTGCTGTCCGTCATGACGTCCAGCGGGGATGGTTAGTGCGTAGTCGGCTTAAATATCGTATATAGAGGTGTGCTAAACTAGTTTTTGAAAATAACAGGTACGAACGAAACCGTTCCAAAAATAACACGTACAAATACCTGTTATTAATATACCTATTATACTCGTACATATACCTGCATTATATAATTTGTTATAAGAAATAAATTAAAACTAAAAGTATTAACAGTGTTACTTTACATTGTGACTTTATTAAGCTGTTACTGTTTAAAATAAAATAAGAAACAAGAGAATTTATAGGCTTATCTCCCTTTGGGAATACTAATTTAAATTTCCACTTGTAGTAAAAAAAAACACATAGATTTAATATTAAATTATTGATTCCATTTTGGTTAGAGAAATCACTTGCCAAACTTAGGCAATGAAATTTAGAGTGTACGTAATAGCACAACAGAGAATGTCAAAAACATTTACGTGAGTTGTGCAGTTAAATTAAAATCATCCAGCCACTGTGTAGGTTATAACACAATCAAATTCGCTTTTTCAAAATTTACCAAGTTGGTGACTAGTAGAAATATTTAATTATATAATTTGTTATTATACTCTGTATTATATACCTCCATAACACGCATGGAGACATCAGTATGAATTCTTTTTCATTTAAAAACAGCTTCGTCTCTTTGGCATAGAGATATTCTGAACCTCGCTGTTTTGCTTCGTTTCTTATTTGTATGGCAATCGGCACATACGAATAATGAAGTATTCAGCACCAAAAAGTGGTTTTGTACCCGTGTAGTATTCGTTTACTTGTTTATTCGTTAGTTGCGTAGGGGGTCCCACGACTCGCGGAGGCCGCGAGTAATCGGAACGTGTATTTCGACTTTTCAGTTTTCTGTTATCGTTGAATCGGAACAGGTGTTTCAACTTTTCAGTCACTATTATATCCGTTCCACAAAAATATCGTTCCAAAATACCTGTTATAGGTATATTGGCCCACCTGTAATTTGAAGGGTGCCTAAGAGAACTCGCTAAGAGGACATGACCAGAAAAATTAGGAGAGTATGTGAACCATCCCACGACCACGAGACTACTAGTAACATTTACACGAACCTAACCTATCCTAACTTTGAAATCAACATTTCGAGGGTGCCTCATTCGTACTCGCTAAGAGGACATAACTAGGATAAAATGTGATCCATCCATCGACCTCTAGACTAGTAACAACATTTGGACGAAGGTGTTTCATACTTGCAGATGGCTATAGCGTACCGCAATTTAAAATAATCCTACAACATAACTATGTAGTCTAATTATTTAATTCAGCACTTTTTTTTCAATTTATTGGAGATTTGTAATCTGTAAGCGAACATTGAATAAATTGGCTGACAACGCACATAGAGGATTATGAAGAGCTGACCATTAACAGCTCTTCTTGTTTTTGTTAATAGATTAAAGAGATACACAAATTACAAAACTAAGTGACAAAAACATGTAAACAAATGAATAAAAACCACTTCCACTTGCTGCTGGCATGATACAATAAGTTCAAAATGTTAAACACTGGGCCCATAAGGCATATAGACTATACTGGTTGACATTAACACTTAATGTTGACACGAATACAACACATAGGCCTACAGAAGAGAACAGAACAGAACAGACATCACAGACATTACAATACAGAGAATACATTATTAGTTAAACCTGTATGGTAAGTTTAACAGTTTGTGCCTTTTTAGTCTATAAACATCTTCATTGTTATTTAACAAATTAATCGTCAAGAGTGGTTTGGATGCTTTTCTAATTTGGAGATGTGAGACCTGCAGAGGCGCATGATGTCTTCTCTCACAGTTGGAACTTTGAGGTCGCGGTGTGTAGAGTTGTTGGAGACAAACCATGGAGCGTCGACTATTGATCTTAAAGTTTTGGACTGAAAGTGCTGGATAATCTCAATATTACTCATAGTAGCAGTACCCCAAAGTTGAATACCATAAGTCCATACCGGTTTAAGAACTGCTTTATAAATTAACAGTTTGTTGACGAGACTTAACCGTGATTTTCAGCACTTGACATGGCTACGTTTTAACTGGCGTAGTTTGGTAATGTCTGACCCTCTGACCCAGTTTCTTAATAGTTTCCTTTTTTATTACCCCCCCCTCACTGAGCCTCTGACGTAGAACATAAACTTACGTTAAAGTTGTCATCATGGTTAATAAGTGATTTTATTACATGAATAGTACAGACTATAAAATCCATTGAGTAACAACTAATTCATGTAAATAAATAAAGTAAAAGCATAATAAACAAACATAATTCCACTGCAAAGTTATACCCTAATTCTCAATTACAATTTCCATATGTGTATATGTTGACTTTAGATATTCAACCACC
Organism: Magicicada septendecula; assembly: GCA_034769895.1. Lineage (NCBI taxonomy): Eukaryota > Metazoa > Arthropoda > Insecta > Hemiptera > Cicadidae > Magicicada > Magicicada septendecula. The sequence goes on from CM068371.1 coordinate 63,955,338, forward strand.
AATATGAATGGACAACAGTGGTTGAACAGGCTAAGGACAGCTACATGCATCTGTTGCACCAATTAAGACGAAGAAGTACATATCAAAGACATACAGTTTTGATCTTATATACGTTGATGAGACGTTAAATTTATAAAATTAATGTTTTTTTTTCTGGCCATAGTGTTATCATATTCACTTTTTAATCAGTCTGCCTTACATTTAAATCAACTATATACACACTTCAGGTCCACTCATTTTTACTTCCATGTTCCTTAAGGAAATGGAAGTATGGTGATAGCAAAAAAAATCGTGTTCGAGATTATTGCAGATTCTGATTGTACTACACTCAAAACATGAAAAAAAGTCACTTTTCGAAAAGTGTCTGTGTGTGTGTTTGTCTGTCTGTGTGTCTGTCTGTCTATCTATCTGTAGAGTTTTTTTCTATGCAAACGATAACAGCCGCAAATTCAAACAGAATCAAATAAATTTTTGCATACAGCTCTGATTTGTAGAGTACTCAAGACTTATTGTTTTTGGTGAAGATCGGTTAAGGGAAAGGGGTAGTTTACCTGCAACGGTTTTTTATCAAGGGTAATTTTTTTTTCTATGGGAAACGATAACAGCCGCAATTTCAAACAGAATCAAATGATGTTTTGCATACACCCCTGTATTGTAGAGTTCTCAACACCTTTTGGTGTTGGTGAAGATCGGTTAAGGGACAGGGGTAGTTTACCTGCAACATTTTATGTTGTAACAAGAGAAATGTTTCCATGACGGACGATAACTGCCGCACATTCAAACAGAATCAAATATTTTTTGCATGCATCCTTGAATTGTAGAGGACTGAAGGTGTATTGATTTTGGAGAAGATCGGTTATGAGAAAGGGGTAGTTTACCTGAAACATTTTTTGACTTAACAGGAGTAAAGTACTTAATTTTTATAAATAAAGTATCCTGATAAGAAGCTCATAATAATCCACTGTAGAAACGCAGATGAAATATCTATAAATGAAGAGGTTAGGTGAACGGGGTGGGGGTAATTTTCTATTATTAAAAATTGTAGTTGAAGGTGGAGGGGAGAATTTTTTATATGTGTACTACGTTATCGGCAACAAAGAAGTAGTTTTTTGTTAAAATTGCTTCCCGGGCCGTTTAGCCGTAGTCCAATGTTTTCTGCAAAACCAGACTTTTCGGCAGTGCCATCGACTGCCATCATCAGTGAAAATCGAGTGCGAAAACGTGAGGTGGTATACGTTAGTGACCACAGTACTGTGGTTAATGCTGAAGCAATAAGTAGAAAGACATAGTTTCTATGGAAATATTTCATTTCAAATATGATTTTAAATATAAATCATAGAACATGGAAGTCATGTATGGTTCTCCATACCGATATTTTAATTTGTTGAGTAAAAACCTAGAAACTTTGAAGCTGTTACAGGCATACAGTTCCATCCTACTTGGGTACTGAATGCCTGTAATGATCTTTGGGGTCTGTCTGAGCTATAGTAACTTTGCTTTAAGGAGACAAAGGATAACTTGATTTCAACATTGAAATTCAACATTTTGTGTTTCAAAGACTATAATCTTTATTTTTTTTTACTTTAAATATTATTATATGAAATAATAGGACGTTAATAGGAGTTTGAAACATTTTTTTTTTAACATGATCCGGTCCATTTCTTGTTGAACTGCATCACACATTATTTCATAAACATGTAGCATATTATATATTTCTTAAACAGGATTAAAATATATTTTTAAGAAACGTGTTTGTTCTCAAGTTATTATTATATGACAAAACTGAGAATTTTGTGTTGTTTTTTGTTGTAGGTTATTGGCTCATCATGTAAATGGCAGAACAGAAAAAGGAGAATGGAGTGACAACTTGGTAAATGTTTGGATCTGTATGGCATAGAATTATAGGGTCCCTACATATGTTTCATCGTTTCTACCTAATTATGGGTTACAAAATATTATTTGGACAGTAGATTAAATACGGATGAGGTAAAATTTCCACGACAAAGAAATGATACCACTTTAGAAAATGAGGTCGAAAGAACTATATAGATTTTATTAGTGGATCTGACCATAAGGGACTGTAAACTAGATTTACTTTATAACCAATTAATAAAGGTTGATAAACAAAAATTGTAAGATGTAGAAAATGTCAGAGTATTGGCTACAAGACTAAGAGCAAAAGAAAATTGAATGTTAAAGCTGGCTTTGTACTCCAGTGTAAAAGATTGCTACGTGATAGACAAAGGAAGTACCGGCCATATAGATATATGGTGATTATTTGTCAGTAACCTAAATCAAAAGAGGAATGATTGTCATGATGAAGATGTAGGCTAGAAAATTAAAAGTGGAACAGACTCAATTAGTCTTTATATAAAATGTGCAAAAGACAGAATTCGAAAACATTTTGGATTTCTTTGAAAAGTAATAGACTTCCTGGTTAGGCAAGAATTCTATTAAGAAAACAAAAGAGTTGAACTTACTTAAAAATTTATTTCTTTTATTACATGTCATTAATGTCACAAAAGCAAAAAGTAAATAAACTTGAATATAATAATGTGTTACACAATGTGTATCATTAATTCTGGAATTGACTATGCTGAGGTGAGTAATAAACTGAAATTTAAAGAAAATAGTGTACATAAGTAAATGATACTCAATCTGTATGAAGGCTTAAATGGCTAGTGCCATTTAGATTAAAACTAACTGCCTGGTTGTTTGGCCATGGTACCAAGGCCATGAGGGAGGTAGATAAAAATTATATCTTGCCAAGCAGTTACAATTTCTATATCCGAATTTAAATATTTATTTTCATTGTAGTGTACAACAAAGTGAGTACAGTAGCTAAGATTAAAACTAACTCCCGGCCTGTTTGGCCGTGGTCCAAGGTTTCCGACAAAACCAGACGTTTCGGCAGCACCACTGGCTGCCGTCTTCAGTGGAAGAAGTGAGTCAATGTTAACATGGGATGTAGAACGTTAGGACGACAGTATTGTGGTTAAGGCTGGAGATGTCCCAAGAACACTACTTCTACTTATAAATAAAAGTACTTGTACTTATACTTTACAAGTAGAAGTAGTGCTGACGGGACATCTCCAGCCTTAACCACAATACTGTGGTCCTAACGTTCTACATCCCATGTTAGCATTGACTCACTTCTTCCACTGAAGATGGCAGCCAGTGGTGCTGCCAAAACGTCTGGTTTTGTCGGAAACCTTGGACCACGGCCAAACAGGCCGGGAGTTAGTTTTAATCTTAGCTACTGTACTCACTTTGTTGTACACTACAATGAAAATAAATATTTAAATTCGGATATAGAAATTGTAACTGCTTGGCAAGATATAATTTTTATCTACCTCCCTCAAAGGAGGATTTGTAGGTTTAATGGTATTAAATAACAATGAGATCACTTGATTGAATTAATTTTTTATAGGTATGAATAAATGAAGGCTGAGAACAAAACAATAACAAAAGCTATACAAATTATTTCCAGTGATTTTCTAACTTCTATCTTAGGATTGGAAGTTGCAAGGTAGGTGATCAAAACTTACAATGCAAACATTGTACTTTTAAGTTCTCTTGAGATAAAACATGTATAAAGAATGATATTTTCTACATTTTTTTTTCAGCTGACTCAATAATTTGCAAGTGAGAAAATATGAAACCAGAGGCATGCTACTGTACCTTCATAAAAGAATCAGCATGTAGTTAATACGAGAATTGCAATACTGCAATTAGTGTGATATATTTAGAGAAGATTATTAAGAGTAGGCCCCCCTGTTATTATAGGTCATATATGAAGTCAAAATGAGGACAGCTATTGAAGTCTACATGGATTCTGTATTTTGTAGAAAGGAAACAAATATTAAATGTAAGATAAATAAAGTAATTGAAAAGTAAATTTAATGAACTTAAGGAAATTTAATTTGTTTTATTTCAGTTACAAAATGAAGAAATTGCACCCAGCAAAAGGCAAGAAACATACGTTTTGATGGGTTTTCTAACACAGAAGAACCAAATCTATGCTCTGGTAAGCAGTATGTTCAAACAGAACCGTTTCCAAACCTAAAGAAATTATTGTGTCGTTTGTTTATTTAATTTTTTTATTTATATTTTATTTGTTTCAGGTACTTGTTTAAAAAGAATTGTTAAGAATGGTGACGGAGGGTGGACTTGAGATAATCTCTAAAAATTCATGATCTTCCCTTCCCAAAATTTCAATACTTGGCAAAGAAAGCTTCCTTCTAAGTAAATTATAAAGTGAAAATAATAGTGAATATAAAGCACCAGTCATGTATATGTCAGTCATATTAATTTTGCATTATTAACAAAAAATTTTTTAAACTAAAAAAATAGACAAATTTTAAAATAAAAAAAAATGTACGACATTATGAGATGAGAATACCATAATAAATAAGGTTAATAAATGAATAAAGTATTTACAGGAGAATATGGTAACAATTTCAAGAACAGACAAAATATTCGATTATTGAAATATTACTATTGTTAATTGCATGCAACAACCCAATGGTACAGTGTTGTGTTGCGTCAATACAATGAATACACATTGTTTTGGTATTTTTATGATTGATTCTCTGAGTAGAGAAATAGACATTGGACCCTCCTCTCCATGTGTTGGAACCATAGGCAAAGTATCACCATCACTTAGTGCATGTGTCCTGCTGAACTTTCCAAATGTCGGAGTATTCACATCTCAAATGAGATGGTTACCAGCTGTTTTAGTTTCCAGAATCATTCGACTAAGATAGAAAGATACAAACCAAAATGATTAATTTGAACGAGAAAAATGATTGTTATGAGAAATAAAATGAAATATGACTGTTGGTATTTTTGTAGACAATATTCCTTGTCTATCTAAGATTATCTTGGATAACTGCTACTGGTTAAGGAGATATCTCAAATTTTGTATGAGGATATAAAAACAAGTAAAAATTTCTTATATTTAAAATCATAGAACTTAAACAAATTTTATTTCTTTTGTTTCAGGACAAGGTGAGAAAAAAATTTGAAAATCAAAGTTTGTAGATTTTCTATGAAAGAAAGGTAAACAAAACTGTGTTACCCTGTATGTTAGATTATTGTGGTGTTGAGAAAAAGAGGTTTTATTTATTGATCATTTTAATTTTTTTCAGGCAAAAGTCAAAACTGGAAGATAGAAGAGAATCTAAATTTGAAATGGACAAAAAATTAAAATAAAATTTTTCTTCTTATTTACATCACCTACTTTAGTTACTTTAAAATATGTACTACTATTGTACCATATAAAAATACATGACTTGAGTAATCGTAGTTTCTTTTGTCATAGGAAAAACAAGTCAGAAGTTTGGGAAGAGGCTGAGGATTGAAGTTGTCATGCAAAAGATGTTGTGACTTAAAATAAAAAAACCAAAGAATGCTAAAATATTTGTCTAAGTTAAAATCTGAAGATGAGAGGTAATTATACCTTTAAGTAAACAAATTAATGAATAAATTTGAAATATTAACAAAACTTAAATGTTTCAGGTAAAAATGAAGCTAGAAGAATGATAAAAGATAGTAAAAATAATGAACCCTAAAAAAATATAAAAAAAATTTTCCTATATCCTGTCTAAAATATGATTCATTCTCATTTACAGAAGAAGAGTGTAAACTAGAGTATGTAAAACAATTAATTTACTCGTTGTTACATATGTAAGATGTAGTTTGCATTTTGTGGCATAGTTTATTTTGTGTTAGGAAAATAAAGTCAGAAGTTCGGGAAGAGTCTCTGAGAATTGAAGTTGTCACGTAAAAAATGTTGTGTCTTAAAAAAATTTGTTGAAGTTAAAATCTGAATATGAGAGGTAACTTATGTCTTTAAGTGGATATGTTAATAGATTAATTTGAAATATTCAAAACTCAAATGTTTCAGATAAAAATGAAGACAGAATGAGAAAAGATAGTAACAGATATGTAAAAAATAAAAAAAAAACATTCTTCCCTACATCTTGTCTACAGTATGATTAATTCTCATTTATAGAAGAAGAGTGCAAACTAGAGCATATAAAACAATTAATTTCAACATTGCTAAATTATGTAAGATGACAATACGAGAGCAGTCTACATAGGGCTACAACTACAGATGTGTTGCATTACTATGGTGTCATACACAGGAGACACGAATGGTATCATAACACCTGCTCTACATAAGTAAGATTTCAGTTCAACACTTCAAATGTGTTGCAACATTCCTATGCAACATTTAATTAAAATTTGTATTCGTAGTTTTGAAAAAAATATGAATTTACCTTAACATTTGCACCTCTTTGATAGTACAATGGGCTAGCCAATATGTGGTTATAAAATATGAGGCACATAAACCACAGGCAAGTTTAATTGAAAAATTGGCTAAACTAAATGTCTTACAGCCCATCCAGAGAATGTGGGATGGGGGAGGCAGCAGAGTTCCGAAAATATCCTGTTAATTGCTCTATATGCTTTCTAGGCATCTAGTTGACCAGTGGATGGTGTCTGGCTAGTAATCTATTCGCAGGCATGAACTGTCAATCAAGGTATTGAGTCAGCCTGTGGGAATGAGTACCTGGTATAATTTACAGAGTAATAATGGGTGGAAGAAGCTGGCCACGTTACCTTCCTCATGTGCTGAATAGGGGGCATATAATGCAGCCTAATGTGCTTAAATCCTGTATTATCCTGTAAGGCAGCCTCTGAAGAAGCTTTTTAAAAGGCGAAAACCGGTTCAAGTTATAAGATAAAACTTTACGTTTTTACCCATTAAAAACTTTGTGTTCCGAGTCGTTAGTGAAATAATTATATTTAGTTAAGTAACGGACACGTCATGGACAACGAAATCCAAGTATTTAATAACTACTTTACCTCAAGATGTTTTTTCCCTTATGTGGCACACTCCCTTGTCTTAAATTAATGTTATTGTTATTTGTTAAATGATGGGTTCAACAAAGGTTTTAATACAAGTGAATATGTATCAATAATGTGTTTATTATTAATGAATTTAATATATACATATATGTACGATATACTTTCTATTAAATATTATTATTAAATGGATTTTTTTTTAGTACATTCCATTCATAAGAAGGTTTTCCATAATTTAAAAAAAAGGTGAATGGAATGTACAAAATGCAACTTTACTTGAAAAAATGTCTGCTTATTAATTTCTGGTGGGGATTTCAAAAACGTATTCAATTATGGTGCTAATTTGGTAATGCACAGAATATAAAATACAACGTTGTACTTTATTTTTTTATAACTTTATTTAAAAACGGCTGATTCAGTTATCCAGTGGTTCAGTTCAGCAGCACTTACTGTAATTAATGTCATTGTAATAACAAACTTTAATATTTTTAATATATATTTCTTTTTGCCGTGGCTCTACAACCCTTGATGGGTCTTGGCCTGCTTCAAGAGTTGATTCCATTCTTCCTTATTAATATTCTTATAGTCTTAATATTAATAAATACTATATTTAACTTTAAGTCTTCACATAGTTGTACAAAAAATAATAGTACTTTCTATTATAAATAAAGTTTCCATTACACGTATTTTGATTATTTCAGTAATTATGTGGGATAACTTCATTACTGAGGTGATCACAGAATTTTTTCATTTTTTCCAGAAGCCACAATCAAAGTTTGTTCTTTATTTTATTAATGTTTAGTGTAACACTCCAAAGTTAATATTACTGTGTATATATATATATATATATTAAAAACATTGGCGAGATAAAATAGGAAGCTGATACACTCAGCTGTGTGAACACAAGTTCATTTATAATTACTAGATTTTGTTGTCCATGACGTGTCTGACATTTATAATTACTAGATTTTGTTGTCCGTGATGTGTCTGACATTTTTACCTAAAAAATTAGTGATCTGAGTCAATAGTTATATATTTGTAATTCATTTATAAGTTTAATTCAGGATTGAGCCAAATCCAATCATACTGTCTCATCATAATCTTGATCTTGACTGTCAACTCAAGCACTTAACAATGAATCTTCTTGATCTGGTCACAACCACAGACTTAGTCTGGATCTTGGTCCTTTAACCATTATACTAGAGTAAGATTTTAACAGCTGCAATTTGAGTTATATCTTGTGTGAATCTCTGATTTAACATCTGAAGATAAGGTAGATGTAGCAATTTAACTTTACAAAGCAACACTTGGCTTTCTACCATTCTAGGGGTAGTCGATAACTTGAGTTATTAATAACTGTGAATAAATAAGTGAAACTATGTATCTTGCAGAACACAATTCCAGGTGATATGTAAATCTTCACATCTTAAGTATAACTAAATAACAGTGTTATGATCATAAATCATATATCACATATTTCAGTTTCCATTTCACATATTTTGATATGGGAAAACAATGATCTTTCCTGCTTTTCTGTGACAGTTAACTTAATTGCTTATTTGATTGTTAACTTTATTTGTCTTGAATTAATTTTATTATTATTTGTTAATTGGTGGGCTCAACAGAGGCTTTAATACAAGTGAATATGTATCAATAATGTGTTTATTATTATTGAATTTATGTTAATTTTTAAACATTTTTAAATTTTGTGATTTTTAACGTTTTGATAAATTGCAAAAATCCATGTGAGGTATCAAGTTAAAAAGAATTTTTACCAAGACCCTGAATTTAGTGTACAATTTAGTGTCAATATTTTAGGATATCAGGGTCCAAAAAATGAATATAAAAAATTTAAAAACTTTTTTCCAGCTGGTTGTCAGACTAAAAGTAATTTTAACCTAAATCCAAAAATACTGAAGTGTTGACTATGAAATTTTTTTTACATTAGGTTGATACATGCCAAAAATGAAACTCATAATTTTAAGAAAATTGTAAAAACCTATGTGGGAATCTACTGTAAGAATTAACATGCGGAAGGGGGGGGGCGAATCCCGCCAGCTGACAAAATTGTTTGCCTGATGGTAATATTCTTTCCTGTCAGGGAAAATTGTTTTGGTGTGTCGTGTGCAAAGTATGGTGGTTAAATATCACCCCCCCCTCCCAAGAAGAAGATTGTTTTGCACTCTGGGCACATACATGTCTGAAGAAATCAAAAATATCTTTTATTATAAATTCCTTAATTAAATGTGTTTTCGAATTAATGTACAGCTTTTTCTCTTCTCCTTACACTACTGCTTATACTTTTAATTCTGTGCTCTTTTCCTTCCATTGCATTTACAAATTTTTATCTATAATTTTCTTATGTAATTAGTATTAATAAATAATATTTGTTGGATTATACAATAATATATTTTTGTATATAATTTACAATGTTTCGATAATATTTTTAACTGTCATCGTCAGAAATATACAGAAATAATTAATGAAATTTTAAATCAATTGTTATTAACAGCTGTCTTATATGGGCAGTTTTAAATACATATATTTTATATGTGTATAAAAATTGTTATATAAATGAACAGTGAAATATCATATAAATATTTATCATTTTATTAAGTTAGTAATTTTGAAAACACTACCATGTTTGGTATTAATTATTTGATTAACTTTATTTGTTTGGTATTAATTTTAATATGTAGGGTATAATTCATCCACCATTGATAATTGAAAGTTCTTTTTTACTTCATTTGTGATCTCAGTCTATTATTGATGACTTCTTAGTGCTTAAACTTCTTTTTTGTATACAAGCTTTCTTTGGCATCATTGATCTCGGGACACTTAACAAGTGTCTAAATTTGCAGTTACATCCTCGTTCTGATCTTTATCATATTTGTGTGTCAACTGGATTCATTTCTATTCAGTTATTTACTTATTTATGGGGGGGGGGACAAACAAGACTGTACCATCCCCAGAGGGTTGAAGAAAAGTGACGAATTTTGTTAGTCTCTGAATTTTAGGTTGTTTTATTATTTTTTCAGCTGTGTACATGAATGTTTGTAGTAGTTCTTTTATAAATCCAGTATACAAACAAGTTTATTGCACAGCATTTGAATACACGTTTCATATACGAGATATAGGAAAACCAGTTCAGTCAATAAGTATTTTATAAAATTGTTTCAAGGACATGTATTTTTATTGTGTTATTACTGTTTACTTTAATGGGATTGATTTCAGAATGTTATCACACATTTTCAGCCACTTTGAAGATAGTAATGTCGGGTACTCTTAATTTGTTTTTTTTTCTTTTATATGAATATGAAGCTGACTCAACCCCCCGCCCAGACTATATTCTAGATACACTGCTGTTTCTATCCATTTTAATCTAAGTTGTCGTCAACTTTTTTTAAACTTTCCTTACCTGATAATTTTTTCAGTTCTTCTGTGTACCTATTTTAAAGCTGCCTTCAACGTCCTTATTTTCTTTAGTTTTCTTTAATTCTTACAGGTTTGCGGTCACGATAACTTTAACGTTGTTTAATTTCATTATTGTATTTCCTTCTGACAAGTGTAGAGTTAGTTTGGCACCATCTTGTACCTTCACTGCAATCTTCCATACCTGTTTTCTTCTTCATTGATTATTAAAAAGAGTTGGCGAGAATAACTAATTTTTTTTGTCTATTGCTATACTCAATGAGCTTCTGCTCTTTATCATTCATTCTTCATAAACCAAACTCTCCAACAACTTCTCGTCTTCTTCCCCTCTCTCTGAATTAAAATCGCCTATTATTATTAGACTTACTCTTCCATCTGTCTCTTGAATTAGTCTTGTTTATCATTTTCGTCCACTTCTACCTTGTCCAGTAAAGATGATATTACTTCAGTGATACTGCTTCATTTAATGAATTTGTTTCTCTCCTTGTGGTTGCCACCAGAATCATGGTGTTTGTCTTTTGACTTGGACATATATCAGTGGAGTCTTTTTTTTTATCACGGTAGGCATGCTTGGCATTCTGCATTTCATATCCCTATGCCATTTTAGTGACTTTGTTTCAATTTTGTGTAGATATTACTTGCCATACGCATTTCTTACATTCCATTCCCGAAATGTTCAGTCTAGCAATCCACAAATTATTTTCTAGAGGTTGTGTATAGTTTTATTTAAGATCCATACTTCAGCTTCACAAGTTGCACAACCTTTCAAATAATTATAGGTCTGTGTATATAGGCCTAATGTTTATATTATTATTCAACAGGCAGGGCTGTAACTGTGTATGTTACTGTTGTCTTTTCTTGTATGATTTTCTCTTCATATCCGTAACATTAGATTTTAAAAATGGTAAAAATAGATCATGTTTTTCAAGCCAATTGAATGTTTGGTGTCAACTGTACGGAAGCCCAAGGCACCGCAAGGCCAGGCAATCCACTAATTTTAACGTACAGCTAAAATAATTATACATGAAACGGATGTCTAGTTGCACTGTGTCGAAAGATTTCAGTGCGCATGCGTAGATTTGAGGCGTTGTTTACGGACCAATTATTTTGTGTTTAGAACAGCGACATGAATGGTGTAACACATGGTTGTGTGTCACGGTTGGGCACTTCACACCCCACATCCAGCACTACCTTTCCTGCCATCCACTACGATCTGTGCTGACCGTTTCATGTCTTACTATTTCATCTGTAAGCTGTCTGGGATGAAACAAAATCACAAATATTACTAGAAAACAGTGGAAAGCGAGATGACATAAACCTGATATATCATGATTTCTTAAAGAAAGTAATAAGTTATGTTATGGAGCTCACAAATTTGTTTAGCATTTTCACCTCATGGGGAACACCAATGGATGTTCACGTCTCCAGTCATGGAGGTGTGCACCATCCATCATGATACAACAAAAATATAAAATTTTAAGTTTTGTTACCAGGGTTTCAAGTGACCAAAGGTTTACACCAGCTATGTCGTCTATCACCCACGCTTTTCAAAATTCATATGGAGAAAGCAATAGAGACTTGGAAAAAGTGTGCAAGAACATGGGAATTCCACTTGATGGTGATACAGTTTGCTGATGACCAATTACTTTTGGCTCAGGATTTTGAAGAGATAGAGTACATGACTAGAAAATTGATACAGGAATATCAGATATGGGGACTAAAGGTAAATACGAATAAAACAAAATACATGGCAATAGGTGACCTTCATCAAGATTTGATATTGGAGGAAGACATGGGGAAGATTTCATATACAGAGGAATACAAGTGGGGTAAAAATCACGGCCAGTGGGAAGCAAGACCAAGAAATACAATCCAGAATTAATTTGGGAAAGATGGAATTTAATCTACATTAAATGGAATCCTTTGGGATAAGCAAATTACCGCAGAAACTAAAACCAAAATATTTAAAACCATTGTTAGAAGTATCATGACTTACGGCTCAGAAGCTTGGACTACTAATAAACGCACAGGTACAAAATTAATGACAGCAGAAATGGACTTTTGGAGACGTTCGGCAAGAGTATCCAGATGTGAGAAAATTAAAAATGAAGTCATTAAGGACAGAACGAATGTGAAAAATTCAATTGCTGAATTTATCCAAACAAAAAAATTACAATGGTATGGACACACGAAAAGAATGGCACAGGAAAGTTTGCCAAAGAGAGTTATGGAATGGACCCCACCAGGAAGAAGGAAAAGAGGAAGATCACCTATTACCTGGATAGGAGAAATTCAGACTATATATTGAGGGAACGAGAAATTGAAGACGATCTTTGGATGGACAAGCAGGAGTGGAAGATGAGTAATCAATCACTTCTGTAATTTTTAGTTCCGGAAAATGTGTAAACATGTACAATGTATTTGTACAAGTATTTGATTCCGAACGATGAGATGTGGTTTTAAATATCGGGACGATTATCGCTTGACTTACTTACAACGCAATACGCAATAAGATACCCATATAGGCATCGCTGTTGTGGCGAAAGCGTAAAACAGATTAACAAGTTTCACCGCCGTCAAGAACACTTAACCTACTTGATATTAATTCTGTTGTTTTCTTTAATGAACGAAAATTTCCTTAACAAGAAACGGTCTCGGGGTCGTTACTGCCTGCAGTGGCAACATCATTTTGGCTAATTGAATGCAAGACGGTTTTATGGCGGCCATTAAGACGGCTTTATGGCGGGGGGGAAAGATTATGTACCGTGGGGATGGGGATGAGCAGAGACAATGTAGACTTAACACGACGCATCCGAGACAGCAGTTTGTTACTGATATAAAACATCTGTAGCTTACAGACTTTAAACAAACGCTACAACCGTTAACTGTATGTTTTCGTTATACCCACAAACACGGTAGTAATTAAATTTTGCGGACAGAATTTTTTGTATTAGTAATTTTTATCATTCTCTTTCTTCTTATTCGTTCTCCTCTTTTCAGAGGAGCATGGTTATTCAGATAACGATTAGTGTTTCTCGGGTTACTACCCGACAACTTTCTGTATTGCTAACGTTAACCGTGGGTCGACGGTAGAGTTTCTGTTTTCTGGCCATAGATTTGATCTGTTGTTAAGTCTGGGACATGACGTTTTCGTCTCTTATCGTGTACAAAAAATTGAAATTCGTACAATACATGTAAACGGGAACAATATACTGAACCGGCGTAAACCCAGACCAAGTGACCATTATCGACCAGAGAGATATGATGCACACAATAGGTATATGTTTGTTCGTATCGTGTGTTGCTGGAATAGTTGCACATTTCTTTTTCTTTCTCCGACGTTACTGTGTTAATATATTACAAAAAATGTTTCAAAAGGATATTAACAATTCCATAATATTTGTGACTGCTTCGATGGGTATAAAGTGCTGAAGTGCCATTTCGAGATACACTTAGGGAAATGGCGATAAAGAAAAAGCTGCACTGTAAAACTGGCCAGAAATTAAGGTAGAATTATCTCTGAACGGAAAATTTGAAATTACAAAGGAAAAATATATACCACAATAAATTCGATGGAAGAAACAAACGAAACATAGCGTAACATATAAAAGAAGCAACATATGATAAAATATTTTAGAGAAAACAAACGCTTCTTGTTACCGATATCGATCTTACAGTAAAAGTTACAATCTCCGTGGATTCGATTCCCGTAAGGCTGAATGGTTTGTTATTGAAACAACAATAGGCGTAAGTTTGTGTGTATAAACAGTGTGCGTGTAGGGTTCGGTAGTCTGTTATTAGAGAACGTTGCGCCCAGTTTTCTCACACACAAAGAGGGTAAACTTACCCAGCAGCAGCCGCACGCGTCACAATACAAACGCCTACTCTGCTCTACTCCGCTCTGGTCTCTCATCATCATCATATTTCATGCTTAAACTGTTTATATTATTTTTTGTTACAAACATCTTGCTTTTTGTTGGACCGCGCGCGCCCTAATATTAAAGTATTTATCTTTAGCTAGCGCACGTGGCGCTCTCTATCGCAGTAATCTGAGTGTCCTCGCCCGCCGCCGCCACTGCCTGTCCTCCCACTCCATTAAAATCAAATAACATGCTTTGTCGACGAACGTCTACTTATTCATCGTTAATACAGTATAGAAAAAATATTTTGGCGACGGAAGTGGGGTCGCAAAACTCCACAGCTAAATATGTGGTCCACGTTAATTTGTACCAGCGTCTAAATTCGACGGTCATCAGATTTGGTTTGAGCGTAGAATTTCTGACGTTCCGAGAACGGTGGATTTTTTATCATTAAGAATAAATAACATTTTTTACTGTATGTCTGGTTAACATGTTTTTTATAACTGCCTTTGACGATTATCAAAATTCAACAAATTATACCTACGGAAAATTCTTTGACTTAAAAAGAAATATATTGTTGTATTGGAGTGTCAGTGGTCTCAAATATTTCTACTAGTAATTTTGTACAAACCACTATATTGTCTTTGGTATTGACGAGCGCTTTCGGCAGTCAAGCCATCTTCAGGTCATTTACCAACCTGCCGAAAGCGCTCGTCAATACCAAAGACAATATAGTGGTTTGTACAAAATTACTAGTAGAAATAAAAAGAAATACTAATTAATAAATATCGGTGCGGAGAATCATGCATGACTTCCATGTTCTAAGTTTTATGTTTAAAATCATTTACTTGAATTCGGTTCGATAATTTCTACAAAAGTATCGCTCACCCTCAAACAATTTTCACTATTTAAAGATATTTTTGTAATTATAGAGTAGTGGTTTAATATAATGTTATTTTCGAGCCACTTTATCTATACAAATTAGTTATTTTATTCGTATAAAGAAACCGAACTACGCAGATAATCATCCCTCCTCCTCAACAGACCTCCACCATTAATGATATTTACGCTTTCATAGAGTAATAGTTTTATAATATGTAATTTCTAAGGTATTTTATCCTTCAAAATTAAATATTCATACTTTACTTGATTTCAGCACAGCAATTTTCAAAAAATCACCCCTCCCCCTTCAAATATCCACTCCATTTATAATTATCACATTTACCATTTTACAGTGGATTAATATGACTTTATTTTCGGGGCACTTATACAGCATATTAAAATTAAGTGCTTTACTCTTGTTAAAACACAAAACACTGCAGGTAAACTACCCCTCCCTCCTAACCGAACAACCTGGTTGTTTTACCTGCAACGGTTTTTTTTATCAAGGGTAATTTTTTTTTGGCAAACGATAACATCCGCAAAATCAAACAGACTCAAATAATGTTTCGCATACAGCCCTGAATTGTAGAGTTCTCAAGACCTATTGTTTTTGTGAAGTACGGTTAAGGGAAAGGGTAGTTTACCTGCAACGTTTTATGTTTTAACAAGGGTATTTTCTATGACAAACGATAACAGCCGCAAATTCAAACAGAATCAAAAGATTATTTGCATACAGCCCTAAATTGTAGAGTTCTCAAGACCTATTTTTTTTGGTGAAGATCGGTTAAGGGAAAGGGGTAGTTTACCTGCAACGTTTTTTTTTGTCAAGGGTAATTTTCTATGGCAAACGATAACAGCCGCAAATTCAAATAGAATCAAAAATAATTTTTTGCATACATCCCTGAATTGTAGAGATCTCAAGGAATTTTGATTTTGGTGAAGATCGGTTAAGGGGAAGGGGTAGTTTACCTGCAACCTTTTACGTTACAATTACCATTGTTTCAAAACGTTTAAATAAATTTTCAAGTACTTTACTCTTGTTAAAACGTAAAAGGTTGCAGGTAAACTACCCCTTCCCCTTAACCGATCTTCACCAAAATCGAAAGTCCTTGAGACCTCTACACTTCAGGGATGTATGCAAAAAATTATTTGATTCTGTTTGGATTTGCGGCTGTTATCGTTTGCCATAGAAAATACGCTTGATAAAAAAACGTTGCAGGTAAACTACCCCTTCCCCTTAACCGATCTTCACCAAAAACAATAGGTCTTGAGTACTCTACAAATCAGGGCTGTATGCAAATAATCTTTTGATTCTGTTTGAATTTGCGGGTGTTATCGTTTGCCATAGAAAATACCCTTGTTAAAAAAACGTTGCATGTAAACTACCCCTTTCCCTCAACCGATCTTCACCAAAAACAATAGGTCTTGAGAACTCTACAATTCAGGGCTGTATGCGAAACATTATTTGAATCTGTTTGAATTTGCGTCTGTTATCGTTTGCCAAAAAAAAAAATTTCCGTTGATAAAAAAAAACCGTTGCAGGTAAACTACCCCTTTCCCTCAACCGATCTTCACCAAAAACAATAGGTCGCGAGTACTCTACAAATCAGGGCTGTATGCAAAAAATTATTTGATTCTGTTTGAATTTGCGGCTGTTATCGTTTGCCATAGAAAAAAAATCTACACACAGACACACAGACAGACACACAGACACACACACAGACACTTTTCGGAAAACGACTTTTTTTCATGTTTTGAGTGTAGTACAATCAGAATCTGCAATAATCTCGAACACGATTTTTTACTTCCATATTTCCTTAAGGAATGGAAGTATGGTGATGGCAAAAAAAATCGTGTTCGAGATTATTGCAGATTCTGATTCTACTACACTCAAAACATGAAAAAAAGTCGTTTTCCGAAAAGTGTCTGTGTGTGTGTGTGTGTGTCTGTGTGTCTGTGTGTGTGTCTGTAGATTTTTTTTCTATGGCAAACGATAACTGCCGCAAATTCAAACAGAATCAAATAATTTTTTGCATACAGCCCTGATTTGTAGAGGACTCGCGACCTATTGTTTTTGGTGAAGATCGGTTGATGGAAAGGGGTAGTTTACCTGCAACGGTTTTTTTTTATCAAGGGAAATTTTTTTTTTTTGGCAAACGATAACAGCCGCAAATTTAAACAGAATCAAATAATGTTTCGTATACAGCCCTGAATTGTAGAGTTCTCAAGACCTTTTGTTTTTGGTGAAGATCGGTTAAGGGAAAGGGGTAGTTTACTTGTAACGTTTTATGTTTTAACAAGGGTATTTCTTATGGCAAACGATAACAGCCGCAAATTCAAACAGAATCAAAAGATTATTTGCATACAGCCCTAAATTGTAGAGTTCTCAAGACCTATTGTTTTTGGTGAAGATCGGTTAAGGGAAAGGGGTAGTTTACCTACAACGTTTTTTTAACAAGGGTATTTTCTATGGCAAACGATAACAGCCGCAAATTCAAACAGAATCAAATAATTTTCTGCATACAGCCCTGATTTGTAGAGTACTCAAGTCCTATTGTTTTTGGTGAAGATCGGTTGAGGGGAAGGGGTAGTTTACCTGCAACGTTTTTTATCAAGCGTATTTTCTATGGCAAACGATAACAGCCGCAAATTCAAACAGAATCAAATAATTTTTTGCATACAGCTCTGATTTGTAGAGTACTCGCGACCTATTGTTTTTGGTGAAGATCGGTTGAGGGGAAGGGGTAGTTTACCTGCAACGGTTTTTTTTATCAAGGGAAATTTTTTTTTTGGCAAACGATAACAGCCGCAAATTCAAACAGACTTAAATAATGTTTCGTATACAGCCCTGAATTGTAGAGTTTTCACGACCTATTGTTTTTGGTGAAGATCGGTTAAGGGAAAGGGGTAGTTTACCTGTAACGTTTTATGTTTTAACAAGGGTATTTCCTATGGCAAACGATAACAGCCGCAAATTCAAACAGAATCAAACGATTATTTGCATACAGCCCTAAATTGTAGAGTTCTCAAGACCTATTGTTTTTTGTGAAGATCGGTTGAGGGAAAGGGGTAGTTTACTTGCAACATTTTTTTAACAAGGGTATTTTCTATGGCAAACGATAACAGCCGCAAATTCAAACAGAATCAAATAATGTTTTGCATACAGCACTGATTTGTAGAGTACTCAAGACCTATTGTTTTTGGTGAAGATTTGTTAAGGGGAAGGGGTAGTTTACCTGCACCGTTTTTTTATCAAGCGTATTTTCTATGGCAAACGATAACAGCCGCAAATTCAAACAGAATCAAATAATTTTTTGCATACATCCCTGAATTGTAGAGGTCTCAAGGACTTTCGATTTTGGTGAAGATCGGTTAAGGGGAAGGGGTAGTTTACCTGCAACCTTTTACGTTTTAACAAGAGTAAAGTACTTGCAAATTTATTTAAACTTTTTGAAACAATGGTAATTGTTAAAAATAAAATAATTTTGTTGCCAGGCAATAAAATTAAAATTTTTTAATTTTAATGTAATATAATATTTTTCATTTAATACGGCAATAAAAAGGCAGGTAAGACACAAACACACAATTCACGTTATTTCTGGCCTCACTCATGTTTATTTTCTTACGTTTGCACGCTTTTTAAATGGAAAGTGCCGAAACCCACACCAACATAACGCGTGCAAGCCGAAAAAATGGACATCAATTTGCTTACTGGCGAAGCTAGTAGTTAATGAATGGATAGGCAAAAATCTTATCTTAAATTTTTTTTAAGGAATCACTAAAAGGACGGTGGGTCAAATCGGACGCTGAGGTAGAGTTGCTGTAACCGAATGGTTCCACAAACAGCCGTAAGAATTTTACTAGCAGGGAATCTACAGGTTAGCGCAACAGTGGAACTCATGTCTTAATGTTATTGGAGACTTCTTTTAAAATCGTTGAATAAAAAATGCTTTACAGCTCTATACGTGTGTCTATTGAACAATCCTTGTATTAGTCATACACAATAATACAACTGATTGAACTTCAAATTTTTAAACTTGATTAGTTTCTATATATATGTTTAATGTTACAAATAATTCAAATAACAATCTTGATCATCTGTTAGTTCAGCGGAATAACAGTGACACTTTTAATAACCGCATAAAATAAACACTTAGAAACAACACAGGCGCTTTAACTTAACTGTTTGGACCACAGAAGTGAGGCATGCCTCAACGCTCTATGTGTACAGCGCGGGACAATCCCCCCTCCCTACACTTCCCTATCACACCACTACATTGCTTACATACGATGTATACAAAAAACGCTGAGGCAAGTTCAGGTTGCCTCATTCGCTTTAAACGAACTATGCCGAATCTCACCTGTCACCATCTAGCGGTCGCTCAATAAAGCACGTTTCGGTTTAATAAATTTGACAGTCCCAGTAACAATGTATAATCTTTACGTTATGTAGTTCATACGTATTTATAATTTTTATTCTACAGAATTTGTTAGGGTAGGCATTGCCTCAATTGCCTCCATGTAACTTCGCCACTGATATATATGTGTACAACGTTATCGGCAACAAAGAAGTAGTTTTTGTTAAAATTCCTTCCCGGGATATTTGGCCGTAGTCCAATGTTTTCTACAAAACCAGACGTTTCGGCAATGCCATCGACTTCCATCATCAGTGAAAATCGAGTGCGATAACGTGAGGTGGTATACGTTAGTGACCACAGTACTGTGGTTAAGGCTGAAGCAGTAAGTAGAAAGAAGTAGTTTCTATGGTAATATTTCATTTCGAAAATGATTTTAAATATAAATCTTAGAATATGGAAGTCATGTATGGTTCTCCATACCGATATTTTGCCATCACCATACTTCCATTCCTTAAGGAATATGGAAGTAAAAATAAAATAATTTTGTTGCCAGGCAATTAAAAAATAATTTTTTTATTTTAGTGTAAATCATGTATGAGTAAAAATATATCGTTCGTGGCAAGCAAGCATATCTCAATTATGTAATGTTTACGTTTCCATTTTATTATTATGATTAGTGCAAAAAAAAAGGGAGTGAAGTCACACACACACACACACACGCGCGCGCGCGCGCGCGCGCACAAAATTCGCGTTATTTCTGGCCTCACTCATGTTTATTTTCTTACATTTGCACGCTTTTTAAATGGTAAGTGCCGAAACCTATACCAACATAACGCGTGCAAGCCGAAAAAGTGTCCAGCGTGGATAGCGATTTGCTTCCTGTGGATCGCTGGGCAGTGTAACTGCACGTGTTTACAGAGGAACGATTCATAGACAGACTTTTCGTCTTTAGGGAATGAACCCTCTGCAAGATGCTGAGGGTCCATGAGTGACTTCGGAGCGCTCCTTCTTTTCCGCGTGTTTGTTCTGTGAAACGTACACTGTAGATTCGCAGCTTTACTCTAAGCAACGCTCAATAGGAAATGTTGAAAATTTTTGTCCACGGTGTACCCTCAGACACACTAAACCTGCTCTGATGTTTTAATTAAGGACATCATAGTATTAAAACTTTGGAAACTTGAGCACTACTTAATGGAAATCAATCATTAACTTATACAAGCCATTAATTTTATGCATATTTTTTATATATATGTGTACTACGTTATCGGCAACAAAGGAATAGTTTTTGTTAAAATTCCTTCCCGGGATATTTGGCCGTAGTCCAATGTTTTCTAGAAAACCAGACGTTTCGGGAATGCCATCGACTTCCATCATCAGTGAAAATCGAGTGCGATAACGTGAGGTGGTATACGTTAGTGACCACAGTACTGTGGTTAAGGCTGAAGCAGTGATTAGAAGGAAGTAGTTTCTATGTTAATATTTCATTTCGAAAATGATTGTAAATATAAATCTTAGAACGTGGAAGTCATGTATGGTTCTCCATACCGATATTTTTTATGTTGTTTTGGAATTATTTTTCGAAATACGGTTATAGATTTATGCTTTGGCCGAAACGTTACTTTTAAATATTAAATAAGTGCCTAACAACCGTTTTTAAATGTTAACAGAACTATTCAATCGCTGTTGGTAGGAGTGGACTATTATGACCTATTAAAATATAAACTGTCCTTACGCAAGATGTTGTTGCTTCTTAACAATAATTGTTTTTGTACATGTACGCCAGATCACGTACATGATGCACATGGCATTAAAATTTAATAATATCCTTGTAATAACAAAATAAAAAATAAAATTTCATATAAAATTAAAAAATTTCAGCCGTGAGGCATAAAAAATAGCCTGCGAGAAACGTTTTTCCTATTCAATATAGACTAATGCATTAAGTGAGTGAATTATACAGAGAGATTCAAATTTAATTTTGATATAACCCCAATGTTGTATCTTTACTGATTTCCAAATTATTGAGGGAATCGTGCAAAATGTGCTTAAGCGGTCGCGCTGCGCACTGTCGCACGTCCGTTTTCCGTGATTATGTTAATCATGACGTGTTTCGATTAACGCATTGTACTGTTACAGAAATCTTTAGAATTACATTTGTTGTAATTTAAGACTTAAAACAGTATCCGCAGCATTTAGGAAATCGTAAATAGATGATAGGCCTAATAGATGACAAACAATTATCGGGTGTGCATGTGTGTGTGGGAGGGGGTTTCGATTGAAGAGAAATACTCTACAATCTCTGAGTAAATACAGTACATGAATGCACTAAATCCGTGTATTCTATTGTAATATAAGTATTTTAAATACATTTAAAAATACGTACGTGGTGGTCGATGTAACAAGTCTGCTGTCGATTCGGCATTGAGAAGACGCGTATTAGGGTCTGCTTCAATAAGCAGCCGGATTTGGTCCGCGGCGGCGACGGCGGTACGCACCGATAGCTCGCCACACGCCGACCTTGGGCACTGACGGAATCGTTGAAGTAATTGTCAAGTCTATAAGGTAAGTCAGTCGTTAATCAGTTTATGAAAATGCCGAAATAATGTAAGATTAATAATAGATAATTATTATTAATATTTTCTAATATTTATTATGATTATTGCTGATATTATTACAGTGGCGTACCTAGAATTTGGCCTTGGGTGAGGTCCGGGGTCCGATCGAAGAATACAAACGAAAAAACAAGTTATGACTAATCAATATTACTATGTTTAAATTAGCTGAAACCAATCCAATTAAAGTAATAACACAGTAAAAATACGCATTACTGAAACATTGTTTAGACTGTACTTACTGACTGAATTGATTTTCCTATATTTCTATTTTCAACGTATACGCTAATGCTGTGTAATAAACCTGTTTGTATATTTAAAAAAGAATTACTAGCTGAAAAACTCAGCTTCAATTACAGCTGAAAAATAATGAAAGAGCCTAAAAATTAAGAGACTATAAAAATTTCAACTTTATTCGACCCCCTGGGGGGGGGGGTCTCGTTTGTCACCTCCGTAAACACGCCCCTACATTATCGTTATTGAGATTTGCTTTTTCCCTTAAGTTGTGTAATTCTCTGGTTGCTGTTATTTTGCCTAACTCATAGGCTTATTACAATTTTTTTATTCCTTGTCTTTCTGATAAAAGCTTTTATACTTAGCACAAGTAAACAGTGTGGCCTAGAAAAATTTCAAGTGTTTAATTGTTGTCCAAACAAACAGTGCTCAATCCAAGTGCGCCCAACGTAGGTTTCGGAAATGACACTTTGTTCTGTTTGTCACAGTCTCTATGCAGCTAATAACACAACACTCCGCTACTCGGAATAGACAGTCGTACACGTTACTGACAGTTGGACTGATCAGTTGCATACGTTACCGAATTTCACGTGGGGCGCCGTGGCTTAGTTGGTTAAAGCGCCTGTCTAGTAAACAGGAGATCGCGAGTTCGAATCTCGCCGGTGCCTGTGGGCCAATCGTTTTTTTTTGCTTTATTTGTTTTGTAAAATGTAGCAACAACTTTGTGGTTTGTCTGTGCGTTTTATGTTTACTAGAGTATTTATTATTTTTTAATAGGCCTACCTTCATTTCTTCCGAATACTATGTGTTCATAACAAATGAATAAAATGTGTCCGTATTTTCTTTGCAAACTGAAAATAAAATAAAAAGTTTTACCTTTGCCAGTCAACAGTTGTGCATATGTAGTAGGCCTATATGCATGTGCACACATAAACAGAGTAGGCCTATAATTAATTACTTTTTGTGGTTTTACAATTTTTATTAAGAGGCGTATTTACGGGGGGTGGATGAACGGGATCGGACCCCCCTCCCCAGAGGGCCGAAAATTGACGAAAAATTTTGTTAATCTCTTAATTTTAACATTTTTTTATTAATCTCAGCTGTGTACGCTAATACAGTAGTAAGTCTTTTTTAAATACACAAACAGGTTTATTACTCAGCATTAGCGAATACGTTTGAAATATTAAGTAGGCCTATACGAAAATCAATTAAGTCAATAAGTATCTTATAAAAAAATGTTTCAGTAGCGCGTATTTTTATTGTGTTATTACTTTAATGGGGTTGATTTCAGTAAGACATTACACGTTTTCCAGCCATTTTAAAGATTCTAGTATTGATTAGTCTTAACCTGTTTTTTTCTTTTGTATGAAACCGACTCGACCGGAACCCCCCCTTCAAGACCAAATACTACATACGCTACTGGTTTCGATACATCCGACAGAAAATAAGGGATTTCTTGTATGTTACAAGAAAATAAATGTTTCTATTCCTGATACAACATTAATATAGGCGTACTGTCCTAATTAACTCTATTATCGTGAACTTGCACTTGAAATCGTTATGAACTGTGTAAGAATTGTGAGTGCCTGTTTTTACTGCCGTGTGTTGTACTGTTCCTGTGTGGTGAGACTATTTAGTATTATGGGTTTTTCGAAGAAACGTGTATCATGTGTTAGGGTTTGTCTATTTAGTACGTAAAGCTGTAACCACAGGAATGCATACGCTCCGACAATAGATCGGTAACCTGAACTGTTGCTGCTGCTGCCACTTCTAACTTAGCGATTGATGAGAAACATTCTTTGGAAACTGCTTTGTTTAAAGATGTCTCAAAGGTCGTAATTTTGACCTTTAGGAAAACATAGAAATATATAAAAATAGCGTGATTAATGTGTATTAAAAGAAAACGAGTTCGCAATAAAAGTGAAAGTGATTAGTTTTGAAAATTCTAAATGTAGTGATATAAAATAATAATAAAATAATTGTAGTAATAGTAATAGTGATGGTTGGCCTAATTGAATGAGCGAAGCGAATTTTCAGATTTAAATCGACCACAATATCGCTCGTAAATTTTCTTGGTTTCCGATAATAATAAGACTACGTTTAGGTTCAGAACACGTCTTTTATTACGTTTCACATCAAACGTTTCGGCCATACTACGGTGAGGCAGCATCAGTCCCTCAAACTCAGATCTCCCTACTCCGTGTCGAGTTGAAGGATGTTTAAATATACTTTTTACGCTGAATATTAGTATAAACATCAGCCAATAATAATCCACGTCCACAAAAGCAATAACCACATGCACGCGCCAAAATTTACGCGGTGCCGGTCAGGGTTCGGTACAAATGCTACGCTCACAGCTTATGGCATCTATTGACATTCACTCACGTCAGATTGCAGAGTCGGTAAAGGATGTTTGAAATTTGAATCTAAACGAATTAATAGTTAATTAATTAATTAATATAGCCTAATGGAAGTATCACATGGATAATGCGTGTAAATCTAATTATGAGGAACGATATACTTCATGTACATATCAGAAGTAAATGACGAACTATTCTCTTTACGTAATAAGCCTAGTTACTAAACAATATATATTTTTAAAAGTTTCTTATAGTGGGACGAAATGGAGCGGCATTTTGAAACATCTCTTAGGTATAAAAACAACATAACGGGCGTCAAATTTTACCTTTTCAAGATTTGCCGCCCGTAGGCAATTGCCTACTTTGCCTATGCATGAACCCGCCTCTGTTCCCTCCCCCAAAAAATTAAACTCTTTCCTCCCAAAATTGCTCCTGGCCAGCAGTAACGATTTGTAGATACGAATTTTATACTGTGAAATCAACGAAAGAAAATGTATAGACATTCATACAGACATACTAATGTAATTAACAAACCCAGTTTGCGTTATCTAATGGAACTTCCGTACTGAGTAGGATGCGTTACGTGACCTTGATTACGGTTATCAGTAGGCAGGCATACGCTACGCCCGGTGTTTGTAGTTATTAATTATTTAGCGCCGAGCTCGCTGTCACACGCTATCTGTGATGTATAAATAATTGCAGCCTACAATACACTGTAACAATGTGTGTGTGTGTGTGTGTGTGTGTGTGTGTGTGTGTGTGTGTGTGTGTGCGTGTAATTTGTCTCGTGTAACCGTTACACACACACGCAAACCGCTGGCGTTCTTGTAACGTCTCCGCTGAGAAAATCTGAAACGTTATAAGGGCGTATTTACCGGAGGGGGGGCGAATGGGACCGGACTCCCCCTCCCCACAAGATGGTCGAAAATAAGTTGACGAAATTTGTTAATCTCTTAATTTTTACGATCTTTTATTATTTTTTCAGCCAGTGTCTTTTTAAAATATACAAACAGCATTTGCGTATGCGTTTGGAATATGAAATACTGTATAAGAAAATCAATTCAATCAGTATCTTCTAAACATGTTTCAGTAACGCGTATTTCTATTATTGTTCAATATTATTGTTAACGCGTATTGTGTTATTACCGTTTACTTTAATGGGATTCTTTTCAGAATGTTACCAGACGTTTTTCAGCACTTTCAAGATAGTCATTTTGATTAGTCTTAACCGCTGGCGTACAACAGATGTGATTTTATCCTTGTATTGTGTTAATACGAACAACCTGTATTTTTATCTTCCTATCACGTATACTTTAGGCCAGTGTTTCCCAACCTTTTTTGTGCTATGCCCCACCTAAGCCTTTCTAAAATTCTTATGCCCCCCCCCTAACATATACATAATTTTTAATATTCAAAAATTGAAATGTTCACTAAAGAAACTTGAATATAGGTTTTAGGAAGAAATCACTAGGAAATTATTGAGCAAACACAGTAAGTAAATTTTCAAAACATATAATGGAGAACTGAAATTCAAGTACAAAATAATTTTAATGAAAGATTTTTCTATATTATTTTAATTATTAGTAATTATTTATTATTTAAATTTAGTGAGATCCTTGCGCTTGATGCTTGCTGCAAAGAGATTTTATGTCAGGTTCCAATTTAGTTAACTTCAGTCTCAAGTCTCCCCGTTTTGTTATATCCAGCCGATTTCTTTTTTTTAGCAAAAAATCATTTATGGCACTAAACCCGCATTCAGCTAAATATGAAGATGGAAACGGTAACAATAGTTCTATTGCACATTTGGTTGCATTTGGATATTTGATTTCGGTTTCCTCACAAAGCCATGCCATCGCTCCTTTTATATTAAATAAAGTTTTAATTGACTCATCATTTTGCTTTTCTGCGAGTTCTTCTTGATACTGCATATTTGAAATATCAGGCAAATCCACTAACATTGGCTGCATCATCCAAGTTGGGAAATCAATTTGTTTCAAATCAGAAAATCTTTCTTTTACATCAGCCGATAAAATTTTCAGATGATCGACGTATAGCGGTATCAGTCACTTCACATTTTTGGAGCCAATGAAACTTTTCAAAATTTTTGTTGTAAATATATGTCTGACATAATTCAATAAAGGTAATGAAACCAAATATCGTCGCTTTTGCATCGACAAGAGTTTTATTTGTTCCTTGAAGTTGTTTATTTAATATATTTAGTTTTTCAAAGATATCGGCTAAATGACTCACAAATGCCTTACCATCGACAGTTAACAGATTTTTCATTTCAGGTTTGTCGCTTAAAAAATCACTAAGAGTATCAAATAGTTCCATAAATCTTTTCAAGCAGTTCCCTTTCGAGAGCCATCTTACTTCAGTGTGAAGTATAAGTCTCACATGGTCTTCATTTTGTTCTTCACAAAATAACTTGAAGAGACGTTCACATTTGGCACTAGCTTTAATAGCATTGATACACTTTATAACTAAATTTAGTACTTCATTTAGAACAGGCGAAATGTTTTTAGCTACCAGGTTTTCCCTGTGAATAACACAATGCACAAGAAGCATTTCTGGATTCTCATCTTTCATCAATTTTAAGCAACCATTTTTCTTCCCCATCATATTAGGAGCACCATCTGCAGCACAAGATGTTATATTTTTCATTGGTATATTATTGACATCTAAGTAATTTTTTAGCTTACTATATATATCTTTGGAGGTAGTGGTGCTTTCTAATGATTTACAGAACAACATTTCTTCAGCAAAATCACCTTTATCAATATATCTTACGTAAGTTATAAGTACGGCCTCACTGTCTCTCAAAGTTGATTCATCCATTTGCACCGAGAATTTTCTTGTTTTCAGCTTTTCAACAAGTTGTATTTCAATATCCTCACTCATTTCGTCTATTCTTCTGCTAACAGTATTGTTACTTAGTGGCATAGCTTTAACGTCTTTGTCACCTTTTTCCAGAACCGTTTTAAGAAATGCTGATATTGATGGTTTGATTAAATTCTCCCCTATAGTATGACTTTTCCCAGATTTAGCGATGAGTAATGAAATTTGATAACTAGCCTCAAGAGTACGATTGATAGTTGCATTATGAGCAGTAAATAGAGACTTTAATGTTACTCTTTTTTCAAAATTTTTCTTTAAAGTTTGAAAGCAATTCAAATCTGAATTAATATGAGCATTATGTTTCGCCTTCAAATGTGCCTCAAGACGACCTCGTTTCATTGATTCGTTGGTCAAGCATTGTTGGCATAAAAGACAAAAAGGTGGACAGCGGGTATGAAACCAAATTTTAAATATTCCTCCGAATACTGACGAATTTTTTCTAGCTTGCACCACTCGTTTCACTATGGGCTGAAATAAATAAATATAAGATCAATTAAAAACTAAAAAAAATAATATGAACTGGAGTAAACGTAGACTAAAAATGCATATTTAAATATGTATGGCACATTTACTCCACCGCAAAAAACATACTTTTTCATTTGACAAATTTTTCTGGAAAATGATGCTTCTAAAACTGAAATTAACCCTTTCCAGCCCGAAACTCTGTCTTCTTAAAAAAAATTTTTTGTTCCTTAATGGTTTATTTAAACTCTAAATAACATGAAATGACGTAAATTAGCCATCATGAAATTTCGAGAGGCCTAAATCAACCATGATCACAATAGTAATCATTGCGAAGTAATGGTAAAATTAGTAGACTTATTATGATTTGACAATATTTATTTCTTATAAATAATATGTAAAAAACTAATATGACAAATTATAAGAAGTTACAAGAAAAGTTATAATAAGTAAAATTATAATATTAAAAATTATAAGTAAAATTATAATAAGAACTTACAAGACAAAATATGAACTGTAAAATTTAATATATTAATTTATTTTTTAAATTACAAAATAAGTTTATAGCTTCTTATGAAATGCAACAAAGCAGTTACGTTTCAGTATAAAATAATATAAATTCAGTATAAAATATAGGATGTATATATATACACTTTATATTACAGATATTTTATTACTGTAGGCCTTCCAAACAATTATATGATACGGGCTAAACCTAGCAGTAAATAGAGTATGGTAATAAAATCTAATTTGTACTTTTAAATAAAATATTCTCATTACAAAAATAATAAAAAATAAATAATATGTATAATGGCATTAGTTATATATTCAGTCTTGCAGTACAATAATTCACCCACAAATGCCCAATGATCACTATTTCAATCATGTACTATTTTGAGGTTATTTCCTTGTCTTCTAATAATATACAACTTTGAAACACTCTAAATTACTTAAAAACAATAATACTTTAATACTATTATTTTTTAATAAAGATATATTTTATAATACTTACCAAAATCGTGCTAGAAATCAGCGTTCAACAACTAGGGTTAGGAACATGTACTTCAAACACAGAAATTGTTCTTTAGTAAACAAAACACATTTGAAATGGCTGCAGAGCTGCCAACCAAGGAAATGGAAAGTATTGTATAAACTATGAGTATTAAAATAATCATTGGGAAGTAATGGATATGAAATTTCATTAGTAGTAAACCATGATCCTTAAAATAGTCATTGGGCTGGAAAGGGTTAATAAAAATTACCAATTGAATTTACATACCATTTATATATCACTTATATTTATACAATGTATATATTTTTTAAACAGATCCCGGCACTAAGCATTTCGCGCCATTCAGAACAAATAGCGCGAAATGCTTAGTGCCGGCCCAGTATAACCAGTAGTTCAACTCTAACGTCTAACAATGAAATCACGGCTACTAACATGGCGGACAGAAGTTACTTATACTGGACGTTTACCCAGTTCGAGTAGCGACTGAGAGTCGCCATACGGTTAACTTAAACTCTGGACGAGTCCATTTTCGAATTGCCCCCATTAACAATCGAATTGCCCCCTGTGGGGCGTGGGCCCCACGTTGGGAAACACTGCTTTAGGCCATTAAAGAATGGTTCAAACATTAGCTTGTTTGTTTTGTACGAAGCCAACTTGACTGGACCTGTACCCCCCCCCCCCAGGACGAATTATAGATACACCACTGATTATGTAAGTAAAGAGTCACAGCAAAAATAATTAAAATGTAAAATAAGTCTACAACTGTGAACATTGTGGTTGTTGTCAATCGTATTGTTTAAGTCACGTGTAATGTAAAAAATATTACATAAATGCGTTAAAGCTTCTTAAAATGACATATATTTTTGTATATTTATCAGATTGTTGGATTTTCTCCAGAATTTTTTCAATATCGTGAATACATCTAAGGCACGAAAATATTTTGTAATTTTTTCCTGTAGAAAGAGCTGTCACTGTCAAGCTATCAAAAAACCTATTTTCGTTAAGCGATTTATCTGATTAATTCCTAAAGTAAATGACATCCATTTAAAAACACAAACTTACGATAAGACAAAACACTAAAAATGTTTGAAAGAAAGACTGTGAAACGTGTTTATGGGCCGGTTAAAAAAGATGATGAATGGAGATTAAGAAATAACCTGGAAATAGATGAGCTATTCAATCATGAGGACATTGTAAGATTCATGAAGGCTCAACGAATACAATGGCTAGGTCACCTAGAGCGGATGGATGATCAGCGTTTGCCAAAGAAAATCCTGAGGGCACAAGTCTATAAAAGCACAAGTCATTAAAATTCGGATTTGTGTTAAAATTCTACTAAGTCTGACACCCGTGTGGATTTTCAAAATTTCGATACACTTCTTTGAGCCCTTGGGTACAAAACTTTGAAATTTTTAAAACTGTAAACTATATTCATATTTTGGTTGAAATTCTCTTTAAGTTGATACCCCCACATGGAATTTGCGATTTTATTAAAATTTTTCATAATTTCGTAGTGACTGTCGATCAATGAATTTTAACCGACGCTAAACATACTACTGTAACATACAAATCGTAACAACTCAGCAACAATTGTCCTGATGATGACAATAAATACTGTCGAAACGTCGACGCAAATAATTTAAAATTAAATTTGTGTTATACTTTTTTTGACAGATCCTCGCAAACCCTTCTTCATTAAAATTCATTGAAATTTTTACCAACCTTTTGGGCAGGCGTCCCAAATTTTTGAAATTGCCAAAAGTTAACGCTAAATTCATATTTTACTTGAATTTCCCTTTAACTTGATACGTCACATGGACTTGTAGTACGATTTTTCCACTATTTTGACCCCGTTATTTTTGTCTCCCGTCCCCTTTTTTTTTTGTGGGATCAATCTAAAAAACAATAGGACACAGTATGGACGCATGCCAAGTTTTACGAAAGTCGATTGATGCGTTCAAAACTTATCGTGGGACACACCCCAAACCGAGGACGCAGACAGGGAAACGCCAAACGTTCGAGTTAAAACTGAGAACTTGCTTCGCTCGTTCAGTAATAATTTATAAATAGGCCTATATTCTCATCTATGTCCTTTTCTAAGTTCTTGCAACCGATTGTTGACCAGTGTTGGAAAAAACCTCTTGTCAATTTATCTTTTTTATTTTACTTAAAAGTCCGTTGATTTCACTTTTCGTCACAATTATTGCAATGTCTGTCTTCCTTTTCGGTACGTTTTGTCTGCTAAAAACGAATATCATATCATCAGGCCGGAAAGATAGCGTAGGAGGATTATTAAAAGTAGATTTTTGAAGAAATTCTGAAGTCTAATCTAGTGTAACCCCAAAACTGGACATTTAAAAGAAACTGAAGACGGAAGAACATTTTACCTAAATCGGGTTTGTCCTGCACGTTATCCATAATTGGTTCAAGTGACGTCATTGTTATGGTATTCGTTTTCGAAGTAGTGGATTAGTTAGTGGGTTCGAATCCACATCGTTTTCAGTTATTTAACCTCGTTTTGGATACTTGGTCTCATCAGCTGAGAGGGCTCGCTTAGCGCGATCAGGTGTAAATTGATCCGAGCAGTAAAACTTCACTTACGTGCCAGTTCACTTAAGCTTCCAACGTTCCAGCAGTATTACTGTACTCCATTTGGCTGTATATACTAAGCGTGATGGTGAAAAATTAGTTTCCCTTTGTCCGTAGAGAAAAACGTTTACGTAACAAGTTTAAGAAAAAAAAAAGCAAAACATATTTATCTGCAGCCGGTTATTCCAAATAACGTGCGTTTTGAAACCATAGCTTATTATCTGCATATCGTAAACAAATAGTGTGCGAATAAAATTTAGGAAAAGTTGTCAAATGGTTTTCAATTAAAATGTTTTCTGAAAAAATGGAGCCCTTCAAAATGTCCACTACTTTGGTTCAGACGATTTAAACCTATTCAGAAGTAGAAACATGAGGGGCAACCCTCGGTTAGGGAATGACCAGGGGCGGATTAGAAGCGCGTGGTGCCCTGTGCTGCCATCAGACTGGTGCCTCCTCCCCCCGCCACCAACATTAAAAATTCAAACTTTTATCCATTACGTCTATTTACACTGATAAATGGCATAGGTACACAATTTCGAAAGTTAACAATTATTGTATTAGACTCTCAGACTACAACAAATGTTTAGCTAAATAGTGATTACTATGAACAGAATAGTACTTAAGCTTAGAAAATATCAATCGATCCATTTTTTTCTTGATTTTGCCTAAACGAAGTCTTGTATAATTTCTTCTAAATCGAGCGATTCAAGTATCTCGCTTTCAGTATTCAACCTTGGTAATGAAGATAATCTCTCTTCTTCCGTAGTTGAACTCATCATATATTTAATGCGCTTTAATACAGAAAATAATGTTTCAGTTTCATAGTTAGCTGTTGGAATCGTCAAAAGCAGACGATAAGCAGTGTATATATTCGGAAAACATCAATCCTTTTACAATCAATAATCCAGTTCAATACTTTGAGCACACATCTTTTTATGATTTTGGATTAAGAGCATTTGTTGTTTTTTCACATTTATTATCTTCAAAAGTTTTTTTGATTTAGGGCTGCATGGTGGCCCTCTGACAGCTGAGGCCCTGGTGCCCGGTGCTGCAGTATACCTTAGTGTTATGGATAATCCGCCACTGGGAATTACAACCGCTACAGAGGTGTCGCTGGCCCTCTAGGGAGTGGGTTAGTAACTCTGCCAGTCACTTCTGACCAATGGATTAAAACGTTTAAGCCACATTCAAAAATTTTAAGCAAAATTATTTGAAATTTTAACAAAACAAAATGTAATCGGTTCAACAATAGAATGTTTATTTCTATCTCCCATTGTAGGCTACAGTTTAGCATTAATGATAAACCATATGAAAGCAGTAAACCATGTAATAGTTAGCAGCTAGGTAACTGGTTACTTCCTCCTCTTAAAGTAATTGTACGTAATGTACTATCCTGCAATTTGGACTTCCTAATGTGGTTTACAAATTCCTCGTTACAAAATAACAAACCAAAAATTTAAACCATTTAGAATTACTTCCTAAAAGCCGTAATAACTTGCAACGCGAAAGTGAAAGTTCAAAATAATGATTCGACAGTTTACTTATGATTATACTTCGCCTTGGTTTAACATAGTTTGGAATCGTTATAACACTTATAACGATATAGTAATTCGTAATATGAAATTAGTACGATTGAGTAACGAATCGTAAAACTATATAAATTCTAATATATATATCTTCCCAAATCGAAAGTAATAATTATATTTAGTAAATACTCAAGAGAGAAAACGCTTAAGAAGTATTTTTATCCGTGCAGAACATCTGCTACCTTAGCCGTTATCTCTGCCGTTAAACGTAAAAGGACGAAAGCTTTTAATAATTTGCAAAAGCTCTTCACGTTAACAAGAACACTAACTTGGTAATTTCTTAGAGCCGGGGAGTAGGCCTACCTAGGGTCGTCGTTGTCTACTCTGCCACCACTATTAACCTTCATCTTGTTTTCGCTAATTGAAAGCGCGTTAGGCAGGCTTTTACGGCACGACGAGAGACGTGATTGTGGCGGTAGTTGCTGCACCTGGGCCGCGTGCTCGATCCCCGACGCACTCCGCACACCTGTCCCACGTGGGGAGATTTCACGAGTCATGATCGCTGTCCTGCCCTGCTGTAGGCATTCCTGTTATTATCGTCAGCGTCATCATTATAATCATTACATGTCGGTATATAATTTTTGGTAAATAGTAGGCCGCTTCTTCGGGTTTAAATGATTTACTATCAACAGATGTTTTTAAAACTAATTTCAATCTGTAACACCTTTGATTTAGCGTGAAAAAGTGGGGAGGATGATACTTTCCCGCTAACTCCATCTGCGTATTCTACTTTTCTGTCTAATACGTGTAGCTGTTATCTAAAATATATTTAATAGCTTTCTTATTGAATTCAGTGCATATGATAAGATAACGTGTTAGCCTACTCGTTTAGAGATTTCATTGAATTATACTAAGACTGCGTTATAAGATGCATAATAAATTGTTCAAATTCAGTGTACTCTGACTTCAACAAATAATTCAGTGCTAATAATTTCATTTCTCTTGATCATCGAAAACAAAACTATGCGTACAGAAACGCGAAAAACGTTAGGTATGATGGGGTTAGGTTAGCTGCGCAAACTGCCGACTCAGTTTACAGAATTTAGTAGAATGCAAAAAAAATAGGTTTGCGACTGTTTTACTTTTTTTATTAGGCTTTAACCTAATCAGACGTGTAAGGCATAAACACGTCTTAAGCCGGCTATGCACTATCCATCGCCGCTATCCAGCATGCCCGACGTTGGTGATGGATGTGCGCATCACACTGTCGTGCAACTCGTCCAGCGTGTCAGACGTTCTTTAGTTCTCGTTGGCACTCTTTTATTTTTATTCATGTAATCTGCCGAGGATACGTTCCACAGACATCTATTTAATTAAAATTTTTCGATAAATTTTGATGTTATTCCACGGTCCATTATGAATTGTAATTAAAACAAAATAATAATATCAATATTTAAAATAATAAATGCTAATGATATCTGAACGTATTATGTAAACGAAGAATAAACTAAACTAAATATTAAACTGAAATTTTATCTGAATCGTTACTTATTAAATATAGGCCTAAACTACACCTAAGAATTCAAAGAATTTCGACGAAACCGAAACATCGAAGCATGATAATGTTTTTAGTCTTTTGAAACGTAGGGCCTATAATGTGGATTACGTTTGGTGGATTACGTAAATCATTTCCAAACCACAGACGATCACAAACAGAGCATGTAAAACCAAATTTATTCTCACTAAAACGTTTGCTAAATTCAATGTCAGCAGCGATTATTTCTGTCTTGATGCGTTTACATATCAAATTTCTAGACTGTGGGGAGTCGAAAGTGTGGAAGCGTTACGTTTTTCGATGACGATTTTTGTGGAATGACCCCCAGCCTAAAAACATTATCATGTTAAAAATAAATGTAACGTAAAATTAAACAATAAACATTTATTAAACGAATGTGCTCTAAAAACATGTACTGTACTTGCTCGAAAATGACGATTTGATAGACAGCAAGCGTACGCATGATAAAACATGCACGATGCATGATTCCTTGACATCCGTCAACACTACACACGGTCCATCCGCACATCGTGGGGCTTGAGCTGATGGTCTTGCTGGACTCGTTTTTCGTCGTGCACATCCTTCAAAAAATACACGACGTGCGGATGGATGTCAAAGCCGGCATTCTGTCCGGCACTGTCGTTTTTGACTTGCTGTCCGTCATGACGTCCAGCGGGGATGGTTAGTGCGTAGCCGGCTTTAAAATCTTTCTTTCAAACCTTCTTAGTATTTTGTCTTATTGTATGTTTGTTCTTTTAAATGAATATCATTTACTTTAGGAATTAATCACATAAATATTTGGCGTTAAATCTCTTGACGATCTGGCTGATCATCATCTTCAACAAGCGTTAAACCAAAAATGGTTTGTTCCGGTCACAAACAGACAGACTAGAGCCGGTTACTTTAGTGCTTCTTCAGACGTCCCACACCACCAGGGGCGTACTTGGGGGGGGGGGTCAATCAATACATTTTTTGATAGCTTGTAGTGACGAAAGTGTTTGTGGGGAGTTTCAGCCATTACGCAAAATGTTAAAACATCTGTACAGACGTTTCGACAAAATTTGTTGCCTCGTCAGGCTCTGTGTATGGGTAATAAAGAAATTGGTAAAATGGGTAAAGAAATGGGTAATATAATTACCCATAAAGAATGTAATAGTATGGGTAATCAACGTATAATGAGTATCAGCATTTATTGAATATTATAACTTGTTAACATAAGAATAATAAGAGATTCTTATCTTGCCTTCTTGTACCCTCCCCTCCGTATTTACCGTTGATGCGTGTGTGACAGATTCTGTAACTGACAGATAGGTTTGCTGACTGACCTATGGATTAAGAAGACAGAAGTCGACTGTGGCAAATACATAAAACAAACTTCTTTATACTGATAATAATAAAACACTTTTGTCTGAAGATAGCTTATTTACAACCAAATATTTATTAATTCATTTAAGTTAAAAAATAATTACTTCATTATTTTAACTTAATTCATTTAGTTAAATAATGAATTATTAATTCATTAATAATGAATAATTCTTAATTAAACTATTAATTCATTAAGAGTTAAAAAAGATAAAGGAAAGATGTTCCTCAAGGAGTGCCATGTTAGCAGTAGCCACTGTGGTGCTGTCTATAGGAGGAAAAATTTAACAGTCAATCACAAAACTAGTAGAAGCACTAAGTCTTGTCATCAACTGTGCTAAGATCTGTCATAAGCATTCAAGCAAAACATCAAGCGCATATTGATTTCTGAACAAAGGAGATCACCAGCAGCAACATTTTTTAAAAGATTGGTTCCAAATAACAATATGACAAAATTTATACGTACTATACAAGAGAAAGTTAAAAAGTGACACTAAGTACTTAACTTCAGACTAAGAAAGATGCACAGATAATACAAATTGTCATTTACATAAGTCGGTGCTCTAGAATTAATTGTGAAAACATCTGTACATATGACAACCAACTCTGCAGTTGTTTTAAAAAAATCTATACTGAGTTACTCAACGTGTTCGAAACAACGTACTCACTCAGAAGGGTCTTCACATGGGTACGTCACTTCAAGATAGCAAAATCAGTACTCCTGAACGGCGTAGTTGTGGAGGTATTATAATAGGCAGGATATCTCTCGCTGGTTTGTCGTCGCTTTGCGAGGGGAAAGGTCGTATCTAAAGCAGATGACCTCGGCCGGATCTAAATTGTAGCAGCACCACACGCTACCACCGCCGGTCCTAACATTCTTACAGTTAGTCAGTAAATTCTTAAGTGAAACGCCCCCCCTCCCACCACACACATCCGTAGTACAAACGGAACACTCGTTAGGCCTGTATACGAAGGCCTATTGATTATTTCTGTATTGCTCGAATACAGAGCCTGATGATGGCAATACATTTTGTCGAAACGTCGTGAATAATGTTTTTAAAATTGTGTCCAGTAAGGTATAAAACATTTCGTCATTTTGTTAATTCAAGATCACTAGGCCCTACCAAACTGACGGTAATTTCTACTGTCGAGTGTCTCATAACCCGTAATTAAAACAGCGTTCGGTTAGTTTTAAATATTGTTCCCGCTGACAGTTTGTTTTGCGTTGTTGGACTGAATCACGGTTATCTAACGAAGACAGTTTCAACTCGATCCGTTGGCTTAGCTCGTTAAGCCTTGCCTTTCTCGTACTGTTTGTGTGCGTGTTCTAGATTGCGCACGATCGGCAGCTATTACTTTGACAGGTCGAAACATTTGCTTGGTGTCCTTCTCATTAATCTGAGATTACGGTGTTCCTGTCGAGAGTAAAACTCGCAGCGGCGAGTAAGGATTACTATGAACTTTTCAATCACGTTAACTGGGAACACAAAACTAGGTAGTACTGGACAAGTTTCATAGTAACTCAGGCCTACTGAAAACTGGGCGATGTCAAAGAAAAAAGAGCGAGAATGAAATAAACACGTTGAAAGCAAGATTTTGAAGAGTGTTTTAGGAGCTGCAGATGATTCCAGTGGCGGCTGGTGGTTGACAAATTTGGGGGTTGCAGTTGGGTTGGATGGTATTAAATAGTTTTATTATCTGAACAGAAAATGTCCAAGTCTCCTCCCCTCCAAACAATACGTAAGGAAAACAAAATAATGCAATTTTAGTGTCACCCACATAACCATGAATATTTATTGTATAAATCTTTTTTAAATTTACGATTAAATATTGTGTTACCTGATTTTACATTTTGATTAAATTAGAAAGATCTGGTGTAGCCTACCTACTGGGGACGGATCAGACGAAAGTAGCCCTTACCGGATATCTTCGACGTTGTTAGGGAAGAGGCGCCGACCTCGTATCCCAGCCATTGCTGGACCTTTCGGTCAAATCCTGGCTTCCCGGAGGCGAAGGCCGAGTACTTGGGCGCGTGTTTCGAACGACAGTTCGCTCCTAACCCGCCCATGGACTGGGACTTCGATGAAGAAGTCGAGAACGAAGTGGAAGACTTTCTGTCTCTTCCGATCAAATAATGTTTCGCATACACTCCTGAATTATAGAGTTCTCAAGACCTGTTGTTTTGGTGAAGATCGGTTAAGGGAAAGGGGTACCTGCAACGTTTTATGTTCTAACAAGGGTATTTTCTATGGCAAACGATAACAGCCGCAAATTCAAACAGAATCAAATGATTATTTGCATACAGCCCTAAATTGTAGAGCTCTCAAGACATATTGTTTTTGGTGAAGATCGGTTAAGGGGAAGGGGTAGTTTACCAGAAACGTTTTTGTTTTAACAAGGGTATTTTCTATGGAAAACGATAACAGCCACAAAT
Organism: Magicicada septendecula; assembly: GCA_034769895.1. Lineage (NCBI taxonomy): Eukaryota > Metazoa > Arthropoda > Insecta > Hemiptera > Cicadidae > Magicicada > Magicicada septendecula. Next base: position 63,993,787 of record CM068371.1, read on the forward strand.
TGAAACAGAATCAAATAATGTTTTGCATACAGCCCTGAATTGTAGAGTTCTCAAGAGCTGTTGTTTTTGTGAAGATCGGTTAAGGGAAAGGGGTAGTTTACCTGCAACGTTTTTTTATCAAAGGTAATTTTTTCTATGGCAAACGGTAACAGCCGAAAATTCAAACAGAATCAAATAGTGTTTTGCATATAGCCCTGAATTGTAGAGTTCTCAAGACCTGTTGGTTTTGGTGGAGATCGGTTAAGGGAATAGGGTAGTTTACCTGCAACATTTTATGTTTTAACAAGGGTAATTTTTTCTATGACGAACGATAACTGCCGTAAATTCAAACAGAATCAACTACTCTTTTGCATACCTTTTTGCATTATACAGATTTCACGGTGTTGATGTTGGTGAAGATCAGTTATGGGGAAGGGGTAGTTTACCTGCAACGTTTTATATTTTAACAAGGGTATTTCCTATGACAAACGATAAGAGCCGTAAATTCAAACAGAATCAAATAATTTTTTGCATACGTTCCTGACTTGTAGAGAACTCAAGGCCTGTTGATTCTGGTGAAGATCGGTTAAGGGAAAGGGGTAGTTTACCTGCAACGTTTTATGTTTTAACAAGAGTAAAGTACTTAATTTTGATAAATAAAGTATCCTGATAAGAAGCTCATAATAATCCTCTGTAGAAACGTAGATGAAATATCTATAAATGAAGAGGTTAGGTGAACGGGGTGGGGGTAATTTTCTATTAATGAAAATTATAGTTGAAGGGGGAGGGGAGAATCTTTTATGTGTGTACTACGTTATCGGCAACAAAGAAGTAACGTAAAATGTTAAAATTCCTTCCCGGGCTGTTTAGGGGTAGTCCAATATTTACTGCAAAACCAGACTTTTCGGCAGTACATCGACTGCCATCATCAGTGAAAATCGAGTGCGAAAACGTGAGGTGTTATACGTTAGTGACCACAGTACTGTGGTTAAGCCTGAAGCAATAAGTAGAAAGAAGTAGTTTCTATGGAAATATTTCATTTCGAATATGATTTTAAATATAAATCTTAGAACATGGAAGTCATGTATGGTTCTCCATACCGATTTTTTTGCATACAGCCCTGAATTGTAGAGTACTCAAGACCTATTGTTTTTGGTGAAGATCGGTTAAGGGAAAGGGGTAGTTTACCTGCAACGTTTTATGTTTAACGAGGGTATTTTATATGGCAAACGATAACAGCCGCAAATTCAAACAGAATCTAATAATTTTTTGCATACAGCCCTGAATTGTAGAGTACTCAAGACCTATTGTTTTTGGTGAAGATCGGTTAGGGAAAGGTGTAGTTTACCTGCAACGTTTTTTGTGTTAACAAGGGTATTTTCTATGGAAAACGATAACAGCCGCAAATTGAAACAGAATCAAATAATGTTTTGCATACAGCCCTGAATTGTAGAGTTCTCAAGACGTATTATTTTTGTTGAAGATCGTTTTAGGGAAAGGGGTAGTTTACCAGCAACGTTTTATGTTTTAACATGGGTAATTTTTTCTATGACGAATGATAACTGCCGTAAATTCAATCAAAATCAAATAATGTTTTGCATACCTTCTTGAGCTACAGGGATCTCAATGTCTGTTGGTTTTAGTGAAGATCGGTTAAGGGAAAGGGGTAGTTTACCAGCAACATTTTATGTTTTAACATGGGTAATTTTTTCTATGACGAATGATAACTGCCGTAAATTCAATCAGAATCAAATAATGTTTTGCATACCTTCTTGAGATACAGAGATATCAATGTCTGTTGATTGTAGTGAAGATCGGTTAAGGGAAAGGGGTAGTTTACCAGCAACAATTTATGTTTTAACAACGGTAATTTTTTCTATGACGAACGATAACTGCCGCACATAAAACAGAATCAAATATGTTTTTGCATACATTCTTCAATTGTAAAATTTTGAAAGGCTGTCCATTTTGGTGGAGATCGGTTAAGGGAAAGGGGTAGTTTAACTGCCACATTGTATGTTTTAACAAGAGTAATTGATTTTATGACGAACGATAACTGCCGCATATTTAAACAGAATCAAATAATTTTGTGCATACCTTCCTCAATTGTAGATAACTAAAGTCGTGTTGATTTTGGTGAAGATCGGTTAAGGGAAAGGGGTAGTTTACTTGCAACATTTTATGTTGTAACAAGAGAACATTTTTCATGAAGAACGGTAACTGCCGTAAATTCAAACAGAATAAAATAATGTTTTACATATGTGCCTGAGTTGTAGATGACTCAAAGCCTATTGATTTTGGTGAAGATCGGTTAGGGGGAAAGGGTAGTTTACCTGAAACATTTTTTGTTTTAACAAGAATTAAGTACTTCATTTTGATAAATAAAGTATCCTGATAATAAGATCTTAATAATCCACTGTAGAAACGTAGATAAAATATCTATAAATGAAGAGGCTAGTTGAACGGGGTGGGGGTAATTTTCTATAAATGGAAATTATAATTGAATGGGGAGGGGAGAATTTTTTATATATGTACTACGTTATCGACAACAAAGAAGTAGTTTGTTGTTAAAATTCCTTCCCGTCCTGTTTGGCCGTAGACCAAAGTTTTCTGCAAAACCAGACGTTTCGGCAGTGCCATCGACTTCCATCATCAGTGAAAATCGAGTGCAATAACGTGAGGTGGTATACGTTAGTGACCACAGTACTGTGGTTAAGGCTGAAGGAGTAAGTAGAAAGAAGTAGTTTCTATGGAAATATTTCATTTCGAAAATGATTTTAAATATAAATCTTAGAACATGGAAGTCATGTATGGTTCTCAATATCGATATTTATTTATAGACATTTCAACCTACCTTTCTACAGTGGATTATTATGACCTTCTATTTAGGATATTTTATTACCAAAATGAAGTACTGTATTCTTGTTAAAACATAAAATGTTGCTGGTAAACTGCCCCTTCCCCTTAACCGATCTTCACCAAAATCAATTGGCCTTGAGTCCTCTACAATTCAGAGCTGTATACAAAACATTATTTGATTCTGTTTGAATTTGCGGGGTTATCGTTCGCCATAAAAAAAATTCTTCACACAGACACACACAGAGGCACTTTTCGAAAACATACTTTTCTTCATTTTTCGAGGGTAGTACAATCAGAATCAGCCCTTATTTTTTAACACGATTTTTTTTTGCCATCTCCATACTTCCATTTCCTTATGGAACATGGAAGTGAAAAGAGTTGCTATTAGTATACACAGCTGTAAAAATAATAAAATACAGTAAACATTAAGAGAGCAACAAAATTCGTCAATATTTGTGGACCTCTGGGGGGTCCGGTCACGTTCGTCCCCCCGCAAATACGCCCCTGGAGGTGTGGGACGTCTGAAGAAGCACTGAAGTGACCGGCTCTAGCCTATCTGTTTGGGACCGGAACAAATTTATTTTTGGTTTAACGCTTGTCGAAGAAGATGATGATGATGATCAGGCAGACAGCATCGTCAATAATAATGACGAAACTTGTTATAATAATGACATAATACGGTATCAGTAAACAATGTACAGTAAGCGGTTAGTTACGTAACAGCGACATTCACTGTCAAGGCGACAACAATTACGCGACATAATTTATTGCAGCTTATTGTAATAATAACGACACCGTAATTACTGATACAGTTTTGTTCTGACTCAGACTTTGTTTTTACTTCTTTAATCCTTTCTATTGCATGTGTTATTATTGTAAAATTATTTTAATTATTATAATTACGCAGTTGCATGCCCGTGTGCTCGAGGTAAGTGAGAGGCGGCCGTGCGAATGATAAAATGCTAACGGCAAACTGCATTGTTTAAAAATTTTAGATTTTTCACAAAGAACTTATACTAGACACACGTAAAGATTCAAATACCTAGCTGCCAGAATTTTAATGGGTGTAAGAGCCACGGAAGACACGGATAACGCGGGCGAGAATAGCTTTAATGAAGATGTATAGGCTGCAAGAAACATAGGACTCAAATTAAGGAAATTCTCATAAATGTTTGTGTGGAACAAACCATGAACGCTGTGGCTTCAGAGCATGAATCACCGGAAGAAACACGCAGAATAGTTAGAGGTTTCTGAGATGTGGTGATGCAGGAGACTGTAGAAGATTTCATGGAAACATAGAATTGAATAGAATTACTTCATTAATATTTAGTTTTTTCGGGAATAAATCGGTTTGATCAAGTTTACACTTTGTGTTAAATTTAGTTAATCTTGAAATAACTTAGCTCTACTATAGTATAATATCACCTTCTTCTTCTTTAGCACTACAGTCCAACGTGATCCCTGGTTTCCATCAGCAATCTTATCCGATGCCTCCTGTATATAGCCATCTCAGTGTAACCCCTCACATCCATTCTTCTTAGATTTTCCAGGAGCACATCTTGCAACCATCTTATCCTAGGTCGGTCCCTCTTTCTGCTTTTATAGACTTGAGCCCTCAGGATTTTCTTTAGCACACGCTGATCATCCATCCGCTCTAGGTGATCTAGCCATTGTATTCATTCAGCCTTTAAGAACCTTACAATGTCCTCATGATTCAATAGCTCATCTACCTCCTGGTTATTTCTTATTCTCCAATCATCGCCTTCTTTAACTGTCCCATAAAGACGGTTTACGATCTTTCTTTCAAACTCTCTCAATGTTTGTTGTTCCTTTTTTGTTAATGTCCATGTCTCGTCTCTAAAAGTAACAACCGGTCTGATAAGTGTGTTATATATTTTTATTTTCATGTTACGTCTAATGAGCTTGCTTTTCAATAGTCTACTGTTAGCATAATATGCCATATTTCGTTGTCATGTATCGTCGTGTTTATGGACGTTTCATTAGTTAAATTAACTTAATGTTAAAATAACTCAACTCTACTAAAATATAAAGTATTCACAGTCGTAAACTCGGCCGGAACACTGTTGTATTCATATACTTAATCCCTTCGTCAATGACGATAATCTATTCTTACGCGTATGAAACACTAAATCTACGATGCGCGTGCGTCATACGGACGTGTATAACGTCGGAATTGACGTCGTAGGCGAGTATTGTGGACGCGTCACCCAGAAAGCAGTAAAATTGTCTCGAAGCCGCGGCGGGCGACAAATAGACATACAGCAGTGGTGCACAACCTTTCAACATCCGAGGGCCACTAAAAACTTTTAAATGATCATGGCGGGCCACAAAGCGACTTCCCTCCATTTCGCCAACCACCTACCTAACCTTTCCCCTTATCCTAATATTTCCAGTAGCATTTCCGTGAAAGATAATGCTTCTAATTTATGAGCGTTTTCTAACATGTCTCATAAGTAAGTAAACTTAACACAGCTACATTTAAACTAGCTACAGTATATTGAATAATTAAAAACTCACCCGAAAACGTTTGAGGTCACAAAAATAATACAGCCATCAGATTCCAAAATCGAAATTTTAATTTGTAAAGAAACACTTTTAAAACAATCTTTTAAAAAACAAGTAATTTTAAAAATCAGTTTTACTTTTTTTAGTTTACTTTTAAAAGACACACAATTGCAATAAAATTATTAATTTGAAAGAAAGCACAAAACTATTATTTGTTAAAGAGGAAACTAATTTAGAGCCTAATGAGAGACTTGACACCGTTTGTTTTTCACTAGTCTGTCTATATCGGGTTCAATGTTGGACACAGCAATTCGCAAGTTTCCCTCCAAATGTTCATCAGTCAGACAGGAACGACCTCTTGATTTCATCTGTTTCATCAAAGAAAAAGACTGCTCGCATAAGTAGGTACTTCCAAATAATGTTGCTGTTTTTAGAGCATGATTGTTCAATTTCCTCAGGTAAGTAATTTTTATAAAAATCCAGTAGAGAAACCTCAGAAAATGTTGTCTTCAATTCAGAGTTCGATTGAAGATCAATTAGCTCCATCTGGAAATCAATGAGCACTATCTCAACATCAGTAGTGAATGGTAGAGCAAACATATCAAACAATTTCTCAAATTTTCTCATATCTTGAAATCGACGTTTAAACTCATTTTGAAGATTCTCTATAAGTGAGGCATATTTAGTGAAGTTAATGGGTTGTTCAGAACTTGCTGCAAAACTGTTCATTGTAGAAAAATGTGTCAGTAGCCCAGACGTCAGCTGTGACTGCCATAAAATCAGTTTAACCTCAAACGATTTTATTAAGTAAAACAGATTGTGTATCATGTTATTTTTTCCTTGAAGTCTGGTATTTAGCTCATTACGGTGTTGGGTTATGCCAACTAAGATAGATAAATCGCACACCCATTTATTGTTTTCAAAGTCTGCTACCAGATTTTCATCACGGCTTTTCAAAAAGATAATTATCTCTTTACGCGAGGTCATACACTCGTTTCAGCATTGTTCCTGCACTAACCCAACGAACTTGTGTAAAATAAATAACATCGTCACACTGGGTGTCTAATTGTAATAGGAATTCTCGGAATTGGCGATGAGTGAGTCCTCTAAAACGAAGAAAATTTATTACTTTGATCACTGCTTTCATCACATGCTCCATATGAATAGTTTGTGCACAAAGTTCCCTTGGTGTAAAATGCAGTGGAATGCGACTATATCAGTGCCCATGTTTTTACAATCTGTTGCTAAATAATTCACTACTCCTTGCTTCTTTCCCACCATGGCTGGCGCACCATCTGTAGATTTTTTTATGGCAAACGATAACAGCCGCAAATTCAAACAGAATCAAATGATTATTTGCATACAGCCATAATTTGTAGAGCTTTCAAGACATATTGTTTTTGCTGAAGATCGGTTAAGGGAAAGGGGTACTTTACCTGCAACGTTTTATGTTTTAACAAGGGTATTTTCTATGGCAAACGATAACAGCCGCAAATTCAAACAGAATAAAATAATTTTTTTCATACAGCCCTAATTTGTAGAGTAATCAAGGCCTATTGTTTTTGGTGAAGATCCGTTAAGGGAAAGGGGTAGTTTACCTGCAACATTATTCTTTTAATCAAGGGTAATGTTTTTGTATGGCAAACGATAACAGCCGCAAATTCAAACAGAATCAAAAGATTATTTGCATACATCCCTACATTGTAGAGTTCTCAAGACCTATTGTTTTTGGTGAAGATCGGTTAAGGGAAAGGGGTAGTTTACCAGCAACGTTTTGTTTTAACAAGGGTATTTTCTATGGCAAACGATAACAGCCGCAAATTCAAACAGAATCAAATAATTTTTTGCATACAGCCCTGATTAGTAGAGTACTCAAGATCTATTGTTTTTTGTGAAGATCGGTTATGGGAAAGAGGTAGTTTACCTGCAACGTTTTTTTTTATCAGGGGTAATTTTCTATGGCAAACGATAATAGCCGCAAATTCAAACGGAATCAAACAATTTTTTGCATACGTCCCTGAATTGTAGAGATCTCAAGGGCTTTCGATTTTGGTGAAGATCGGTTAAGGGGAAGGGGTAGTTTACCAGCAACCTTTTACGTTTTAACAACAGTAAAGTACTTGAAAATTCATTTAAACTTTTTCAAACAATGGTAATTGTTAAAAATAAAATAATTTTGTTGCCAGGCAATAAAATTATAATTTTTTCATTTTAGTGTAAATCATGTATGAGTGAAAATATATCGTTCGTGGCAGGCAAGCATATCTCAATTATGTAATGTTAACGTTTCCATTTTATTATTATGATTACTGCAATAAAAAGGCAGGGAACACACACACACACACACACACACACACACACACACACACACACACACACACACACACACACACACAATTCGCGTTATTTCTGGCCTCACTCATGTTTATTTTCCTACATTTGCACGCTTTTTAAATGGAAAGTGCCGAAACCCACACCAACATAACGCGTGCAAGCCGAAAAAGTGTCCAGCGTGGATAGCGATTTGCTTCCTGTGGATCGCTGGCCAGTGTAACTGCACGTGTTTACAGAGGAACGATTCATAGACAGACTTTTCGTCTTTGAGGAATGAACTCTCTACAAGATGCTGAGGGTCCATGAGTGACTTCGGAGCGCTCCTTCTTTTCCGCGTGTTTGTTCTGTGAAACGTACACTGTAGATTCGCAGCTTTACTCTAAGCAACGCTCAATAGGAAATGTTGAAAATTTTTGTCCACGGTGTACACTCATACACACAAAACCTGCTCTGATGTTTTAATTACGGACATCATAATATTAAAACTTTGGAAACTTGAGCACTACTTAATGGAGATCAATCATTAACTTATACAAGCCATTAATTTTATGCATATTTTTTTATATATATGTGTACTACGTTATCGGCAACAAAGAAATAGTTTTTGTTAAAATTCCTTCCCGGGATGTTTGGCCGTAGTCCAATGTTTTCTACAAAACCAGACGTTTCGGCAATGCCATCGACTTCCATCATCAGTGAAAATCGAGTGCGATAACGTGAGGTGGTATACGTTAGTGACCACAGTACTGTGGTTAAGGCTGAAGCAGTAAGTAGAAAGAAGTAGTTTCTATGTTAATATTTCATTTCGAAAATGATTTTAAATATAAATCTTAGAACATGGAAGTCATGTATGGTTCTCCATACCGATATTTTAACAATTACCATTGTTTCATTGTTTGAAAAAGTTTAAATGAATTTTCAAGTACTTTACTGTTGTTAAAACGTAAAAGGTTGCTGGTCTGGTAAACTACCCCTTCCCCTTAACCGATCTTCACCAAAATCAAAAGTCCTTGAGATCTCTACAATTCAGGGACGTATGCAAAAAATTATTTGATTCTGTTTGAATTTGCGGCTGTTATCGTTTGCCATAGAAAAAAACCTACAGACAGACAGACACACACAGAGACACTTTTCGAAAAACGACTTTTTTTCATGTTTTGAGTGTAGTACAATCAGAATGTGCAATAATCTCGAACACGATTTTTTTTGCCATCACCATACTTTCATTTCCTTAAGGAACATGGAAGTAAAATTTGACAAGTTTGACAAATTGAAATGAAATATTTCCATAGAAACTACTTCTTTGTTGCCGATAAGGTAGTACACATATAAAAATTTACTCCCTCCCCTTCACCTACCCTTTTCATTTATAGATATGTCATCTACCTTTCTACAGTGGATTATTAGCACCTTCTTTTCAGGATACCTTATTTATCAAAATTAAGTACTTTACTCTTGTTGAAACATAAAGCGTTGCAGGTACCCCTTCCCCTTAACCGATCTTTACCAAAATCAGTAGGCCTTGAGTCCTCTACTACTCGGGCACATATGCAAACAATTATTTGATTTTGTCTGAATGTGCGGCAGTTATAATTCGCCATATAAAAAAATATAAAAAATCGACACACACACATACACACACTTTTCGGAAAATGACTTTTCTTCATGTTTTGAGGGTAGTACAATCGGAATCAGCCTATCTCGAACACTACTTTTTTTTCGCGATCACCATACTTCAATTTCCTTACGGAACATGGAAGTAAAATTAGTAAATTTCGTCTGCTTCTTACTGAAAAAGGCAGATATTTTGTTGCTTTGACGTGATGAACGCTATTCCGACAGCCTTGTGTAGAGTCTCTAGCAGCAGTGTGATATGATATGCAATACACGTGTTGCATCCTACCTTTGCCCGTTTCGCGTTCATCATCTGCTAGGACGTACTTACAATTTCACTGCGTGTCTTTACTGTTTACCGCTTTTCCGTTCCCGTATTCGTTCAGAATTGAATTCTCCGCCTGCATGATTTCATTAACAAGTTGCGGTACCGATTCTGTGTATCAGTTTCCGATATCATTTAGTATATCATACAACGTCCACAATTTGGGAAATCAGTCTGCCACAGCTCTGCCTTGATACCTGCACGAATCTTGGGCGAGGTGACGTGCCGTGGGTAGATAACAGCTGTTGCCGGTTGTATTAGGCCTAAAACTTGACCTAAAAATTAATTCGAGTTGTTTTTAGTACGAGATATTCTTTTTAGACCCAAAACACTTTGTTAGAGTATTTTCTATGTATCATTCGCTGGCAGAAGAAGATGGTCCCGGTCAGCGTAATCTGACTCCATTATACAGTAAATCATTATACAATTCTGACTCCGTACACAGAATAAATCCGAACACAAATAATGGAATTAAAAATTAATAAAGAAACACATAACCAAACGAACAAAACAGAAACAGGTGCACGTAGTGACTGGTACGCGTCGGTTCCGAAAACAAAGGTAGCTGCTAACTGAGCGTTTTGCCGGTTTATACAGCGGCAACACATCGGGCGGACAAACGTATCTCCTTCCCTAGTATGTACAGTGACAACTATCTACGAGGCCAATGACCATACACAGTAGAACGTCGCCGGTATCTAAGCCGGCAACACAACATTACAATGACGTTAAAAACGGCCAGCAGTTCGAAACCAATATTGTGCTTTTCTTCAAATTTCTCGATTATTGTTGTTCACTTTCAAATTAAACAATAATTAAAGTATTTACTCTCTGAAGTAATTAATTGTACGTATTTTCATTCATTGCCGCCGGCAACAGCGGTTACATGGGCACCACGTTACTGCTTGGGCGATAGAACTTCGACCGTCTGCGAGATTTTGTTATATTCGACTCAAGAATTGTACCTTTTACAATTTATTGCAATAGCTGACTGCTGGAAATTTGTAGAATATAAGTACAGTATAGTTTCTACAAAAAGTTGTTTCGGTTACGGGTATTTTGACTACAAAGGGATTCGAGAGACAGCTGTGGAGACTGTAGTGACAAGCGACACTATGTTTCATGTCGGTCGTTCCTTGTGTCAAAGTATTCGTTGATTGAGTTAACTGTTTAGTTGCCGACCGCAACTCAAACAAAATCTTTGAATCATTCAGCGATGTGTACAGCAACAACAACAAAAGTTAGCCATTAATTTGGTCAGTTTTATTTAATTAGCGATATACATGGCGGCGTGAGGCGGGGCGGGGCAGGCCGTACGCGCGCGCCCCGCCGCTGTACTAATCAAGCAGAGTGTGGCTTATTGCGGCCCGCCTCGTGCGTGTGCGTGCCGCGCCCCCGGTGATCAATAATATGAAGCTCCAGCGTGTACGTGTGCAGTGCACAGTACTGTACGTCTTTGATAATATATTTAGTCTCGACTTGCACGGCATTGTTAGTCTAGACTTGTGTTGTCTAACACAGTTGTACCACATCCTCCACCATTGTTGACACTTAGAACAGGACACTGAAGTGTTCCTTCTGGTGCTTCCTCAGTCCTATTAACATTTCCCTGTCAGTAGTTTATAATGATTTGTTCACTTAAAACGACAAGTGACTTTAGAATTGCCGGTTCAAAATCGCCCTTGTTGGACGTTGTATCCTAAAAAATATATTTGTACTCACTTATATTGTAGTAATGCATATTTATAGAGGCGGTAGTATACGTCGAGACATCGATTTTCAGTGGTGTGTCTAGAATTTGCGCTTGCCGTGGGGGGGGGGCGTACAAGTCGAGCCGGCTTCGTTCAAAAGAAAAAGAACAAGTTATGACTAATCAACATTACTGTCTTTAAAATGGCTGAAAAACGTGTGATATCATCCTGAAATCAATCCCATTGAAGTAAAAGGCAATAACACAATAAAAATACGCGTTATTCAAACATTGTTTGTAAAATACTTATTGACTCAATTGATTTTCCTGTATTTAATATTTCAAACGTATACGCTAATGCTGTTTGTATATATATAGAGAAGAGTTACTATTGTATTAGCGTACGCAACTGAAAAAATAATAAATCAGCCTAAAAATTAAGAGGTAAACAAAATTCCCCAACATTTTTGACATTCACGGCGGGGCGGGAGGTGTCCGGTCCCGTTCGTCCTCATCAGTTTTCGTTCCGTGAATCAACCTCACTTAGCTGTTCTCAAAACCTGTAGCTACACGTGTTCTAGGCCTATATGGTCACTCACCCGCCGCGTTATACACCTCTATTTAACTTTCGGTTATCTACTTTTGTTAAATAATTTTTTTTTTTTAGTTTTTCCTTCAGTTAATTCAGTTAATATATTATCACACACTTCCAGAACATTTAGCTTGGACTGTGAACAACTAATGAATATTCTGACCTTCATTTTACAAATCTCACGATTATCGTAGTATCACGGGCCATACGAATTTGGAAAGTGAGTACACTCCCTACCCACTAATACGAAACAAAATATGTTTGACCATTTCGAATTAACGGGTTTTTCGGATCAAAAGAATATTGTACTTTGTGAGAAATCAGAGTTTAAAAACTTTTAAAACACTTTAAATAAATAAACTAAACAACAGCAGTTATGCGAGTTTTGACTGACTTGACGCTTTAGTACACGTGTAGGGAATTTTAAACTTTGGATGTACTGGCTTAAGGGGCAGTGACGTATCTAGAATTTGCCTTGGCGGGGGGGGGGTCCGGGCTCGGGTCGGCTTCATACAAAAGAAAAAACAAGTTAAGGCTAATCAACATTACTATCTTTAAAGTAGCTGAAATCAGTCCAATTAAAGTAAACGGTAATAACACAATAAAAATACGCCTTATTGAAACATTTTTTACAAGATATTTAATGACTGAATCAGTTTTTCTATCCTTTCAAATGTACATGCTAATGCTGAGTAATAAACCTTATTGTGTGTTTGAAAAAGAGTTATTACTATATTATGGTACCTAGCTGAAAAAAAATAAAACAACCTAAAAATTAAGAGATTAACAAAATAATTCGTCAACTTTTCGATCCTCTGGGGGGGGGAGGTCTCGTCCCCCCCTGTAAATACGCCCTGTTAAGGGATCCGGGCACTCCTGTCTAAACAATGTTAAATCAGCGATTTTCATGTACTTTTTTCCGCAGGTTCTGTAAAAGGCCTATTAGTGGAAATTTTGCACACGTATAGCGTTATGCCTAGTAAATACATTAACTCAGAGAATTTCAAAAATTTTGTTTTGGTTTGGAAAATCTTTTATTGTTGTAAATGTATTTTTTTAACATAAACTTTTTTACAAATTTTAAATCATTTGGTAATTCTAGAAGCCCTTCTGTTAAAACTTGAAATATACATAGGATACTGTGAAAAAATTCAGGTTCTTACCTTTTGTAATTCGTAAGAAAAAGGTACATAACTTAAAAAAAAGACAAACTTTCTGGAAACTAAGACGAAAGATGAGTCAACCTTTTTTAACAACCAACAGTTGAATATGAGTGTCCTGCTTCTGTATCAGCTTCTTCTAACTCCTTCTCAACTTCCTTTTTGCTTTTCGAACCTTCTTAGTTGCTTTTTACAGGAGTTCATCCACTTCTTTCCCCGCTCAACAGGTTTCATTGTTTTTGTACAGTGTTTTCCAGGCTTCATCCCTAAGGCTTCCAGCACATGACACTTAACTATTAACTGCCCCATTGAAACTTGCAACAGTATCAGCAACACCGAACTTTAAAGTTTTAAGCCCAACGAACGTTGTTTGTGAAAGACGAGTTCAAGTAACTGCATTTAAGGACTCGTTTGAGTTTTGAGCCTTGCTGTGTAAACACTTTTCAAGAGCTCTGGTTCAGCCACGTCTCTGAAGATGGGTTTTGTATTCCCAACCAAGTCTTTGTGTTTGTATTGCTCACATTTTGGTTCAGCCTGTATAAATTCACACCAGCTTTTGTAAATATGCAAATGCACTAGACTGTAATATGCATACGAAACTGGTTGTTGGTATGGTTACGCTGAAGTTTGACATCTTAAGTAATATTTTTTTAGGAAATTCGCGATAATTTTATGAACGTGTATTATATATAAAATTAAACAAGTTGGTTAACAACTAGAACAGGAAACAATTTTTGCAAATAAAAAGAATTATAAAACACTTTTTTTGGGTGTCCGGACCCCTTTAAGTAAATTATCTTATGAAAAAATTTCTATGAGGCTATACGGTCTCACTGAAAAACTCTAAAGAAAATTGTCTTTCAAATCGAAAAATGGCCAACTATAGTTCTAACCGGGACTATGTGCCTCGTTTTCGTAGCTCGTTTTATAAAATGTACTAAAGTTTTAAGACCGAACACATAGTATTAACTGTGGACAGTTATGAAGCTTATTTGTCTTTCACTTTAGTTACGAATGACTTCCAGTTCAGGTCCTTGTTTTCACCGCCCTAACTACACCTAATTATCTAGATCCTGACGTGGCCAACGAGTGGAAACCTGTGCCCTTTGTCAACAATGAAGAAAAATGTTTATTGTCTACTTTGTGGTGGAAGTATTTGGAATCACTTTTCCCCGTCCCACAAAAATTAATTACAGTAGAACCTCTGTTAACCGAAACAAAGGGAGGAAGAGAGGTTTCGGATAACCAAAATTTCGGAAAATAATTTAAAGTTTTTTTTAAAGTTTGAGGTAGAATAACTAAAGTTTGATACAATATTATCAAAAGATTTTCATAAAAATCAAACTATTTACATAAAGTTACTTTTTAACACTAGTTTTATGATTTTTTTATATCTTCTATTTTCCTTTGCTTTGTCTTTTTACATCGCTTTCTTGCAGTAATATCTCGCCATCTCTTCATTAGCAGAACGTCAGAGGGCTTTGATTCTTGAGATTGTTCGACGAACCGTAACACTATCTGAAACTATGAATAAAACTCCGTGTCAGAAAAACACGTATTTTATATAGCCTAATTTAATGATCTAACCAAAAAAAAAAAACTCTTACCACTAAGGCATTAAAGATCTCGTCAGCAGTGTCATGGCTGCTGCTCTCTTCTCTGTCATCATCGTCGTCTCCATTTGTTGCGTGAACCATAAAAACACATTCTTTACTTTCTCGTTTTGACACGTCTTCATTGTTTCCTTGTTTGGCATTTTCGAAGCATGCTCTTCAAACTTATTTTTCATCTAGCCGAAATCAGAAAGAGTAGTAACACCAACACCAAAATCGGCTGCCACAGTTCGGAAAATCTCGTCATTTTTAATTCTTTTTATTGCCTCCAAATTTTCTTCAATCGTTATCACGACCCGTTTCCGCTTTGTTAACATGACGCACAATTTATGACATGTTTATTACATTCGTTTTTTGTTTTACCCGGAAAACAAATTTTCATTGTGAAAGTCGGGAATATATAAGTTTTGTTTGTTTGGTCGGTCGTTTCGGTTAAACGGTCTTTCGGTTAAAAGTGTTTCGGTTAATGGAGGTTCTACTGTAATTATGACATTAAACTTTTTTTTATAATCGTGCTGTTTGTCACATTACACGAAAACCAACTGTGGCAATTTATAGAACTCTTGTAACCTCTCGTTGATAGTCCTGAGTATTGACTGAAAACGAAAGAAAAATGCAGGGGAGAGTTGTAAAGCAAGAGAAGTTACACAGTGAGAAATAGCGAATATAAATCTACATATGGATCCATAGGAGGAAGACAAGTGAGTTGCTGAGAACATTTATGAGTGGAACAGAGTAGACTCGTGAGACAAATATAGAAGTTAAATTTAAGAAGAAAGGAAACTGACAATCTCGTTAATCCTGGTATAAAACGGTTGGAAGAATTTTAAAAGGAATACGAAAAAACATGGGCTAAAGAGACAGGGAAAGTTTGGAAGACATTTGTGAATTAGTGGTCAGTGGCGTAACAAAACCTACGTTTCGCCCCCCCCCCCCAACATCTATCTCAAGTTGTAACGGAGGTTACTTTTTGTTCATTTAATAGACAACCTTTTTTTTAACTGAACCTTGAGTTTTTAAAAAAGTTTACTGTAGGTGACATCTGTAAAGAAATCTTGAGTCCATTTAGGCTATAAGAATTTTAAATTTTAAATTGATTTCATTACTAATTTTAAATTGCTAAATTTCTATACTTAATCTGTAATAGTCAGTAAAGTGTAAAAAACAGTAAAAAAACCTTTTTTGTTGTTAAGAGAATGAGAAACGATTGTTAAAAAATCAATGAATAAATTATTTTTTATATTTTTTGATGATAGAAATGTATGCATTCAATACTTTTACCTAACTCTTGTTTTTCCTCATTCTATGAAATGGTAGTAAAATAAAGGGACTTGTTGATTTCGAAAAAATCAGTACTGTAAATTTTTATAATAAAAACTAAACAAAGTAAATGAATTTCTTAACGGAAAAGGTCTGCCGATTATTACATATTAACTTGGTAACAAATAACAAAATTACGTGTTAATATAAATTGACATTTGCAGATGTAAAGAATGTAACTTCATTTTTAAAAGTTACTCTAAGAGTACGATAATTTATAGACTTCGACTGGTGTACCAATAAGCTTTACCAACTAACCGTATTAAACTACTTAATATCTTAGAATGAAGTGAGACAAATGTGACTTGATCGGCTAGAAGCTACACAACGAACTATTTATTTCTAACAAAGGCCAGTCTCGTCGCCCAGTCGTGTTTATGTCTACAAATTGTTTAACTAAGTTATATAACTTAGTATATTCTGTATTTATCCGTGTTATTCGTTTAGAATACTCTATCATTTTCAATACTTAAAAGTGGTGTCCACTTACTCTTGTGCATGCCATTGTGTTTCTTAAATAGTTCTTTATGAGATTTAATTCTGAAAAAGGGTCTCTCAGCGTTTGCAACTGCAACGGACAATGTTAAAAACATTTAAAATTCTGTACATACATGTATACGTAGCCCGAGTAGGCTATACTTAACTCATCTGAAACACATGATATAGGCTATACGTACTTTAAGTAAAGTTACTTGAAATCTAATTTAAGACAAATAAACTCGAGTCACATTAAAAAATGAAGTAGGTTCGCAGTAATTATTTTAAGAGACTTTTTTTCTCGGCTGTGCGTCCTCACAGACGCCGCGCCTCCCCCGTGTTGTTGGAGGGGGGGGCCTTATTTACGCCACTGATAGTGGTTAGTTCTGTAACTCTCCGCCGTTTCCAGGTAACAGGAATCTGGATTACACGCATTAAATGTATTGAAAATCTATCTATAAACTCTTTAAGAGTAGGCCTATTTACGATACACTGGCGAAAGTTTACTACGTTCCATTTTTACGGAGGAAAGGGTGCTGTCCCAATAACCGTACCCGCATCATTTTCGATATTTCGATTATGCGATTAGGCATCGATATGTAACGAATATCGCACATAATTTTAGTTAGATAATAGAAATCGTCAAAATTTATTTGTGTACGTTACAATATAGTTTGTTATGATTGCAATCACGTTCATTGTTACATTTTTTACGAAAATTGTTTCTAGAAATAATACAACTCCGATGTGTGCCTGTGACCCCAAAAGTTGACGATGTTTCGTTAATATGTAAACTAAAATTACACACGGCAAACAAAATGCCTTTACAATAGTACTCTCTTTTTGTCAAATCCACGTATAAAAACCAATTCGAAATAAGGTTTGCCTGTTACCATACATGTCTACCTTTTTTGTGACAGAATTCTTTTTCCTCTAGTAGGCCTACTCATTTTTTCAGTAATATTCGGCTTTTGTGCAGATCACTGGAAAAGAAATCAACTCGAAGGAAGGATGCTATACATGTCTACACAATTTTGTTGTTTTGCACAAAATTTGCTTCCAGTGACGTTTTCGAGGTTTTATTGAATAACACAAAAGCATATTGACCACCTAACGAATAACGATTCTTGTTTCCATTTGTTAATACGTTGTTATTTTTTTAATCTTACTAGTAAAAAATAACTGTATTTTCGCTTTACATTTTATGTTTTTGTTTTTGTCAAAAATATGTTATGTTCTTTGTTTTTAATATTCCTCTCATTCAAGCATTGTGTAGGCACACTATACGTCATTTATTTCCTAACCATGGATTTTATTTCTTTAAGCAGTAAGCTAAAAACCAAAAACCATTATTATCTAACATCACAAATGAAAACAACACGTATTTTCGCTTTACATCAAGAAATAGAACAATTTACAATTAGTACACTTCTTCTTCTTCTTCACATCGTAGTAGGCTATATCGATACAATCGCACATTCAAAACGCCGAAAATGTAGTGCGGGTACGGATACTGGGACAGTTCTGAAGAAAGTAAGGGTTTGTTTGGACATCTGAAATGCACGGAAAGTCTATTTATAAGCAATTGTAATTTGGGCCATTTAAGCTGACCCTCTCAGCGACAATTGTTTGACACAGGGTACAGTCCAGTGACGGACTGTGGTAGAAGCAACTTACTGCATATTCGCGCTTCAAACTATTACTGCAACGGTCAACGAATTTGTTGTAATGTACCAGCGCTACGGTTTGTGCTGTATATCCACAATATAGTAAATGTATCGTAATATTGGCACATTTATGAGTATAAGTTTTAGCTGTCGCACTTCGCGTTTTGTCATTATATAATTTGCTGCGTCTTTTACGATATTAATTTCTGTAATTAACTTCAGCAATACTGTCCGTTCTGGGCTTAGACGAGCGAACAAGTTTACAAGGCCCCTTTAATCGAGACATAGGATCGGTATGATCTTTGACATATTAACGGGATGAAGTACAAGAGGCAACAGGTCTAAACCCAGTTTTTTTATTTGAGGTACAACACTCCTCATTGGTGACGTACACGGGTAGTGAAAGTAACCTGTATAGAGAACACGTGGTGTGCCTAATGGAAAAACCTTGACTCTCCACTTGAAGTCGCACTGTTGCAAAGGTTTGGATACTCGTGTTTAGATCCCGAGAAAAAAATAAACGGATGGAACAGTTCTATTGTCAGCACACCAAAATATATCTGCTTTGTTTACGCGTTATCTAAATAATTGTAGAATTGTTTTTTCGTGATTGTTGTCAGTATCGAGCCACTCGACAACGCGGACGTTTCACACTTCAGCGCGTTACATTTCGCTATCAAATAAAAATCTATATAAGCATACGAGGGTGTTGCAGTTATTCGGCACCCCCACCGCGTATGTCCTTAATCCAAACACTGATGCGTCCGTGACGTATCGTATCGGGTTGGTAGTGTAATCTTCTAGTAGATTGTTTTCGTTGTCGTTCGACGTCACCCACCCCACCCACCTTTTCGTTATGAAACTAATTCAGTACTCAGCCCGTTGACCTTTTTTGCTCAGTCAGCTACTGGGGTCCAACCTTGCAATTGGGTGAGCAGAGTCAGGAACCCGATTTTCTTCAAATCTGCCTTTTGTGCTGGGAACTTGACATACCAAGCATCGGCTTGGTCGAAGAGTACCGGCAGTTTTGGTTTTCTTCATGAAGCTATCGTTCGCTGATGTAACCTGAGACAGAGGCTGACACTTCGTGGGGGTACCCAAGCAATACGTCTCTACGACATCGTCGGCTACATCATGCTTCCATAGGACACGCCCTTTTGTTCATTCAAGTAAACTAATTAATTATTAATTAATTAGTAATAATTAGTAATTAAGCCCATCTGGAACTCCAAGTTTGCAACACTTCAGGCAGAAAAGAAAATGAGCCAAGTTTATTCGTTTATGTGACACAAAAAAAACTTTTGTTATAATTAATGAGTTCATGGTAGCATGTATCTAATAGCTATTAACATTTTGTAAACTGACATTGATTGATGCACCGACATTAATTTTAGCACGCTGGCTGGTTTAATTTTTTACACATAAAGAGGCAAATATTTATGGTACTAAAATAAAGCGATGGTGATTCTGCTCACTAAAGCTCGGTACTAATCATTTTCTATTATGCCTTATTTATTGCATTCAATGTAACATTACCAGTTATCGGTGTCGAAGTAATTTTTGCGTTACGTCTGTTTGGGCCCAGCAGCTCATCATACATTTAATACACACAGCACGTAACAACGGTCAGATGAAAAGTTAGCGGAGCGACATCTATATCTTGGGGGTGGAACTAAAATTTTTCGTGTGTTGTAAGATGGTGCCCGAAGAAAGGCGATAACTCCAGATAACGTCAAACAAATATGTACACGATGTTGGAAGACCGGCGATTGAGAGCGGATTACACTGACGAGATGAGAGACGTCTCACGCGAGCGTGTGTAGGCCTATCATGTTTTAACTCAAAAACTTGGTGTGAAAAAACTGTGCAAACCGGGTGCCGCATTTGTAGTTGTCGCACTTGCGGGCGTCCACTGCGGTCGTACGACCATAGTGCTCACTTACGAATCAGTGCTTCTGAAGGCGCAGCATGTTCTAACATATTCAGTATTTCATTGTGAATTTCCATTGGCTTTAAACATTTTTTAAACAGAGAATTCAATTACAGCATAATGTTTGATTGCGTCCATTTTTCAAAACACACGTGACACGTAAATTTCGAACAGCTGATAAACAATAAATAAACTGACAGATAGATTTGAAAATTAACAGGCGTTTCAACGAAATATAAATCTCGTAACAGACGACAATTTTTACTTCTACCGCTAATCTGCAGACGTCAACTGAATATTGGACATCCCTGCAGATTTTTAACCGTACGTTTTGTGTAAACTCCGAGATTCGAACAGTTACAATGATGCCAAGTCTAACTTCTATACAAGCCAACTGAAAATGTGATTCAGATTTGTTTTACAATAATAATAACTTTTAATAAAGATAAAATATTGTAACTTACATCACACGTTCTAATTATATAATGATCAGATCTTCTTCTTTTTCTTCAGCACTACGGCCGAAGGTGAGTCCTGATTCCCAACACCAATCTTCTCCAATGTTTCCTATCTATTACCATCTCAGTGCAACCCCTCACATCCAATTTTCGTAGATCTTCCAGTAGGCCTACATCATTCAACCATCTTATCCTCTCTATATAGACTTGCCCCATAAGGATTTTCTTTGGCATACACTGATTTAAGTGACCTAGTCATTGTATTCGTTGAGCCTTTACGAATCTTACATTGTCCTGATGCTTCAATAGCTCGTCTATCAAATGGTTATTTTATATTCTCCATTCGTCATCTTCTTTAACCGGCCCATAAACACGTCTTACTATGTTTCTTTCAAACCTTCTTAGTGTTACTTGTTCATTTTTTGTTAATATCCATGTGTCGCCTCCATAAGTAACAACCGGTCTGATTAGTGTTATAATGATCAGATGCCCACTTTTATTCGACATAATTTTAAAGTAAAAGCTTCTTTAAGAAAGAAGAAAAACAGATAGGCCTACTTTTATTTTTGCTTTAACAATGATAAAGTGATGAAACAATTCTACTGAAAAATGTTAAAACACTACTAAAAGTGCAAGTGAACGGCTAGATTTTGATGGTACTTTCCATGGGAACGTGTTATCCCTTCATTTTTGCCACATTTAATGGTTCCACTCTAGTGTCAGTTAGCAAACTAAACTTTTGCAACAGACAGTATTAAGTCGTTTTACGCAAACCATTTTTTCCTTAATGATAGAACGTAGAAGGCACTGCCGACGTCCATTTGAGTACGAGCTTAAGAGGCCTTTGCAGAGCCAGCGGCGTAACTAGGAGGGGAGGGGATGAGGTTAGCTTGAGTAGTAACTCTTTCTTAACTCGTATACAAACAGTTTTATTACACAGCATTTGCGTAAACGTTTGAAATATGAAATGTAGGAAAACCAATTCAGTCATGAAGTATTTTCTAAACAAGGGTTTGGCTCCCTGTTTTCTTCGGGACAAATGATATATTCAAGAATCTTCCTATAGACCTATAAGTATTTATAAGCCATATTATAACACATGCAACTGGCTTAGATGGAATTTCACCAAAATGTTTAGTAGGTTTGAGGGGGGTTGATCCCCCCCCCGTAATTACGCCACTGAGCAGGACCGTAGATATTTCCGTTGGAAAGACTGAGAAATGCTGACTTATCGCATACAAGTGTGAAGCTGCTGTGACTGTTTGCTCAGTAATAGCGACCATGACAAGAAAAGATAATCGCGAATTTGTTTTCGTGACATTTGTGACTTAATTTTGATTTCTTTAAGAAACGGTATCCCCATTACGTCGTACATGTTTGTAAAAAGTGGTTTTCAGACGGAGGGGAAACTTTCTCTTTTTAATTTTAGATTATAGTAAAACATTTTTACTATGATACTGGTTTTTAATGTATTTTAATACACCTGCTTTTATAAATATAGTGGTTAGAAATACATTCGTATCTTAAATGTTGAATCTGAACCTTTTCT
This sequence comes from Magicicada septendecula, assembly GCA_034769895.1. Classification (NCBI taxonomy): domain Eukaryota; kingdom Metazoa; phylum Arthropoda; class Insecta; order Hemiptera; family Cicadidae; genus Magicicada; species Magicicada septendecula. The sequence continues at coordinate 64,015,880 of CM068371.1, forward strand.
GTACAATAAATTGCTTTAAAATGATGTAATTATCAGTCTTAACGCTAAAAATATTCTTCCCCGTCTCGTCAACTACTGCCACAAAAATACATCCTGCCAGAAAGACGTTTCTCAATTTATCGTAAGCTGTTCAGTGGCGTATCTAGAATTTGGTCTGGGGGGGGGGTCCGGTAGAGTCGGCTTCATACCAAAAAAAAAGAAATTGAAGAATATTCAACAATACTATCTTTAAAGTGGCTCAAAAATGTGTGATAACGTCCTGAAATCTATCACATTAAAATAAACGGTAATAACAAAGTGAAAATACGCCTTATTGAAACATTGTTTAAAAGATAGGCTACTTACAGTATTGACTGAATTGATTTTCCTAAATTTCATATTTCAAACGTTTACGTAAATGCTGTGTAATAAAACTGTTTGTATATTTTAAAAAGAGTTACTACCACATTAGCGTAAAAAGCTGAAAAAATAATAAAATAGTCTTTAACAGAATTCGTCAACTTTTTTGGACCCTCCGGTGGGGGGGGGGTTCCGTTCGTCCCCCCCCCCCCGTAAATACGCCTCTGAAGCGGTTTCATTGAACACTTACTGATAGAAAGTACAGGCAGTCGTCCTGCTGGAATGACGCAAGACTGTACACGAAAGTCCTTGCGAAGGTCCTTCCAGCGGGACGATTGCCTGCCTGTACGTTGTAGGCTATCACTAAAGTGTTCAATGAAACCGCGAACTCACTAAACACGTCAACGAGGATCAATAATTTCAAATTTCAACTGTTAGTTTATACGTAATATTATGATAATGTAGTCAAACTACAGGCGCTTGAGTATCGCGTCCCGTTCGTTTCATTAGATTAATGTAAGCAAAAAAGTTGTATTACAAAGACCTTGAAGACATTAAGGCGATACGGGCGCTAGTAGTGGACTGCAATCAGCTGATTGATACAAACAGATGTGTAACAATTGACGATTTAGAAGGCTTAGTGAAGTGACATTACCCCTAAGTGAAACATTTGGTTGTATTTCATCGTTGATTAGTCGAGGACCGCCCGTCGTGAACACCCTTTTCCATTAGTGAACCGAAATCATCCCTCGACCGAAACCAACCCTCGACTCCAATGAATATATATAAATATACGGTATGTGTGTGTGTGCGCGCGCCGACAAAGCGTAGGGTTGCAAACGGGGAGATTTGTATTGTATTTGTGTTGTAGGACGCAACGGTAGACGGAGAGAAGTGCTTATTAACGGGTGCTTACCGATGGAAACAGGTTAATTGTGTAAAGTAGTTGTTCAGTAGTATTGTATAAGGGGACAATAAACGCCTTTGTGTGTGGCGTTGCTTAGAAAAAATTGTTTTGCCCAAGACTATTTTGTAAACATAATCCACGTAACAATATATTTTTACATGTTATTAATGTCAATCACTGGGTCTAGACGATACGAGGTTGGAACTAGTTAGATTACGTTATGTTAATTAGACTAATCTAATTAACATAAATTAGACATATGTAATAATTAATCTATTTAATTTTCAATTAATAGATATCTTCTTCTTTTTCTTCACTACAACAAATAGGTTATATAAACCTGTTTCGGAATTAATAGATATGAATTAATTTAATTCAAACTATTTAATACTGAAACATAAATGAATTAAATATTTTAATGTAATTAAAAAATTAAATTTTAATGAATTACAGAACTTACTACCGATTATTTAAATAATTAATTTCCTGTAACTTTGTCGAGCGACTGTCCTCAAGGAATTTTGAATGTTTTTGTATTCAATCTTCAATACGCTTCTAATTTGAGTTTTCGAAAATTAGGCCTCTCTCGTGCAGGAGACGTTTAGTCCGATTACGGCTATTGTCAGTTAACTTAAAGTAAATAACTTTACTTTTAATTTGAGATATTTAAACACTTTACTTACCCTGTTAAGATCCCCACTTTCCATTTCAGACTGCACGTCTTATACTACACTTAAACGATAAATACAATTTAGTGGTTAAGTCTAACTTATGCTAAACTTGTGTTGTTACCACTAATACTCACTTACACTTCCATAAGCGCTTTCAAGCCTCTCGGCTCATCTTCTATCATGTTTCTATCTGAAGATGAGCCGAGAGGCTTGAAAGCGCTCATGGAAGTGTAAGTGAGTATTAGTGGTAGCAACACAAATTTAGCATAAGTTAGACTTAAACACTAAATTTTATTTATCGTTTAAAATAAATAAAATACATTCTTTTCTATAATAAGTTTGTAAAATAAACCTTGTCCATAAATGAGTAAAATACAGGTCTACTATATTTGTTAACAAGAGAATATAACGGTAACAGTCGGCAGTCACAACCTGAGCTCTGGCAGCTGCAATACTTGCAAAAACCGCGGTTTTTGTGTTTCTACGTAAATTACAGGTCAAAACTAGGCGCGGAAGCGAAAAATTCGCACTTTTTATTTGCAAGTTTCCAAAAAATTACTTAATGTACATAGTTACGTAATTACTTATAGGAATACAGCATTGAAACACAATGGTGCTTCGAGTTGGTTGCTGCACACAAACCGAGTATTAGTGGAGAACGAGTTCTGCCACAGAAAAGAAGAGATGTATAGTAACAAGCAAGGGCCACCCCGCCTTACTTCGTGTTGGATTTTCCTTTGGCTTCCACAAAAAGCGAGAAAGGTTAGTTTGTAGGCTATATTAACCTAACAACGTCAATTTTACCTTATTTACGTCAAAGAACTACCTTATTTACCGCGTACGCAGCTAAATTAGACGTGGATTCCACGTAAAAATGTCAAAAAACACGTTTTTACGCCTTTTGGATTCCATAATTGAATTTTGCAATTTTTTCGAAAAAAAGATGCAACCTGTACTTTACGTTACTTTTGAGCTGTAGTCTAAGTAGAAACACAAAAAATGCGATTTTGCAAGTTTTGTAGCTGCCAGAGCTCAGTTTGTTACTGCCGACTATTACCAGTGTAACTAACGATTTGCTAGTGTACTAACGCTTGACAAAACCTAGCATTCATAATATCATAACAAGAAAAATTATCCCCATGTATTTATGTTTACGATTACAAAATTTAGAATTTCCGTCTGGATCGGCCGTAAGGGAAGTTTGCCCAAACCAATGTCCGCCAAAAATGCGCCAAAGCTCAACTAGCAATCCAAGGAATAATTTGTTACAGTTTCAGAGTAAGGAGATGATACAGATGAACTCATCAAGTAGACTCACCGACTTTCACTGACAGAATAATTACAACAGTAGAACTCACAGGCTATCAATAAAAAATTTCAAGTTCCCAGAAAAAGGAAAAGTTACGCCTGTTGATATTCAGCTGTGAGAAAGAAAAAGAATCATCACCGTTGTATGTACGGTACAAAATTTGTTGTTTGATGTGATATAGGCTGTACTACGAAGTGTCTTATAAACAAAACACAAACCAATAAATTAAAATGTTCAGCGAATAAAAATTGATTGTACAGCAAATATTACCGATGTATTCTCTGTTATTTTTATTTCACTTTCTATAGCCTATTTGGTAATTCCGTACACTGACAAAATCAATAAACGCTCAAAACAGATGATGAAACAGGCAAAACAGCTCTTTGAACACAGAGTCGTGCTGACGTAAAATAACTTTAACAGCTTGCAGAAAAGAAATTTTTTAAATACAAAGTATTAAACATTTTATAACAGGCTACTATGTTAGTGAGATAAATCAAATAAATTTAAATCCAATAATTGCGATAACTATTTGCGTCGCTCTCATTTACGTAATACGATTACGAAAAACAGCCCTATGGCTCTTCTTGTCCATATTTAATATTCTGTGGTATTAACAAATTGGTCTTTTGCATAGTTGCCACTAGGCCTAACGTTTATTCACAATCTAGTTAATTATCTGTCAAATATAAATGTGAGTGCGTGTGTGCGTAACTTATGTCACATAACATACAACGTCAAATTCGATAAAAGACCCGCTGATGAAAAGAAGAAATTAAACGACTTTTAATCATGTAGGCCTACTTTTAATCTACAGTAGAGCGTGCGTGTCTTGCGGGCCTGACGTTCGAGTCCCCTGTTTAGTGTTGTCGCAATTGTTCTCTACGTATTACGCCTTCATTGTTGTATTATTCGTTCTCCGTCAATTGTGCACTGCCCTTTTTTATTTTAACCCTCCCTCGTAAACGATCACAGTAGGGTCTCTTTAAAAATACTTTAAATAATTAGATAAACATTTTGGTATCGTTTTCATTCGTTAAATTAAATATCTGGCGTGAAGTCTCTAAACATGTACGTGAAAGACGGATATAAGTATGTTTATGGTTGTCTTTTATGTTGCATACCACTTAATAATTGGTTAAAATTTATTAATTTGAACACAGTTCATTATAGGCCTAGGTAGTCTACTCTTTTTCACCGACGAATAGATGTGGCGCCCAATTGGGTCCGTGTCAACCAAGTGTTGATATGTCAAGATTGACTCGATCCACTGGTCATGCTTGTAACAAGGCGACATCTATACTTAAAAAAAAAAACGTCAAAACTTTAAATACAGCTTTCTTCTAGTAGTAGAAGTACTTAACTCAAGGTAGATTTGCTTGTGAGATAGAATGAGAGAGTTACACTGGACGCCCACGTTTAAATAGATACCCAAATCTAATGGTTGAAAGGCCAATAATGATCCTGGACAATCTTTCTCAATCCCTCTCTCTCTTTTTTTTTTAATTGTAACAGTTCTTCAAGACTATCTAAAGCTTTACAAAACCTGCCTGTAGGCCTACATGTCCAGAACGGACCATAAGCAAGATATTTGACATTCACAGCAGTTGAACATCAGTTCCATATTTATGTAAAGACGTTTCTTTAGCAAGTAGCTAGCCTCTGCTCTGTCTGTCAAGGTTACTAACTGCCAAAATTCAGGCAACCTGTAGTAAAGACTGAATCCACCGTCGGTCTAGCAATCTGATGTCAAAATGTTTAGGCTTATATTATTGCATCCACAGTAGCCAGCCAGCCGGGTGGTAGAATCAGCCCAATCATATGTTTCAAGAAATTCGTTACTATCGCGTCTTTTGGATACAAAGAGACACGAATTAAGTGGTTACATTCTCGGTAATTATTCAGTTCTCGGTAACTATAGGAAATTGAGTAGGTAGAAAGTCGTAAGTATTTACAATCGACCGTGAGTATTTCATATCGTTTGGTCGAGTTTTAGACAGTGGACTTCCCGTGGTCGCACAGCGTATAGATGCCATCTCTCAAAGGTTCATATTGACGTATTTCATTTTCATTGAAATATTTTTTCCTCTGCTGTCTGGACAAGATTCAACGCGATATCAAGTCAAGTTACGACTGTCTCACGGATCTTCGTGTTGTAAAATACACACACCAATGATGGCACTAATTACCAGCTTAATTAGTCACAGATAACAATTTGAAATCAGCAAGGTACTCTTATACAATAATTCAAGTTAAATTTGTCCACACGCAATAATAATGTCATCTATTAGAGCTTCGCAATAATACACAATAATAATCGCTTTCCACTAATCCGCAACAATCACTTGATCCGTAGGCCTACCTATAGTATTGCGAGGTGTAACTAACTAACCAAACCGGCCGATGCTCCTTATATATAGCCCGCAGAAGTTCCAGAAGAATTTTCCATTCTTTTGCCGACGTGCCAGCAAAATTTGCATAGTTACAAGTACTAGAACAGTCTTGACTACACTGAGACACTGCGCCTGCTCGGCTAGCCGAGAAACGTGTAGAACTGTTACGTAACTGCAGCTAAAGCTGTCACAAGATTTACGCTTATATAAAGCGCGTATTTACGTCTTCATACGTCCTATATTTATTGTAGGATACAATTCTGTTGTTTCGAATTAATTTCTTTTGCTTACGGACGTTCTCCTCTACAAAACCTATCGTCTCTCACGAAATCACAGTATTTCGTTGACAGTTATTGGTTATACAAAGTGATTCAAAATTGCACGACAATCTCTCGTAACTTGATTCTATAGCTAAAAATAAGAAAAAAACTTCATATAAACGTAGGTCCGAAAACGATTCGTTAACGAGTTACGGCTTGCGAACCAATTCTGCTCCCACGGTAAAATGACACCATACTGAAATTCTTATGGTACAAAGTGAAGAGTAAATTTGGTGGTTTTTATGGTTTTTGATCTGAAAAATTGAATGAAAGAGGTTCCACAGCTCTATCTCAATTAGTTTATAAGAAAAACTGTGTAAAACACAAAACATTGGAGTTGAAAAACACCCTTTTTTAGATTTGAGGTAAAATAACTTCGTTAATTTGCCAACAAACAAATAAAAATTTCTAACTAACGTTGAGGAGAATTTAATTATGAGAAAATTAATGTGTGTAATGTTTATTAAAAATAAGTACAAATATGAGAAATTTGACTTTAATTAAAAACAAAACAGACCAAAATGAGCCAGCAAAATGTAACAATTTACAAGAAATGGCATTGTAAACTTTCGAAACATCTACACTTGGGCAGAAGTAAACCCACAAGAGACTGCTACAAGACATGACCAACATGTTTTTTTATTTAATGTGTGGTACGGTTTGTGAATTTCAGCAAGTGTTACGAATGGCAAGACACCGAAATAGCTCAGAAGCTCTTGTTCACCCCCTAGAGTTTGAAGCTGCCAAGTCAGCGTCCCGCTACATTAATGGGTTTGTGCCATCACATTGCAGTCAGAAGATCCCTGTATCACATTGCCGTTACAATGGGTGCAGAAAAACAATCTTGTCGGACAAACAATTCAGAAATTCAAGACAGTCGCAACGATTTGAACGATGGGATAAAGACAGAAGACCGAAATGTTACAACTGTGAAAAACGTGGTCATCTACAGGTAGACTGTTGGGCGAAGAAGATACCGAGAGAAGAGAGTGATCGCACCAATTGGAGAAGTAAAGCCCCAGAACAGCACACAGTTTCCACGCTATATAAGACTAGTGGAAACCTGATTGTTAATGGGTTTGCGGAAGGTAAACCAACATCATTTACAGTTGACACAGGCGCAACAGTGTCCATTGTGCGAGCTGACTTAGTCAGCAACCGCCAGCCTCTAATTAGCTCTTGTACAATACAGACTGTGACTGGAAGCCCCGTCAAGGTGTCAGGAAAGGTAGACGTACGTGTACGCCTGGGTCTTCTCGAGTTTAGCCACCAAATGCTTGTTGCAGACATTGTCGATGAAGTGATTCTTGGCACGGACATTATGAATGCCTACGGATTTTTGTGGACTTAAGAGAGAATGTCTTGAAGGTTGGCCAAGAGGAGATTTACATGGCTAAAATGACAGGGTCTACCAACTATTCGATTAAGCAAGTGACATTGGCCGAATAAAAAGTCAACAGGACAAGAGGAACCCTCCCTATTGCAAGCGGAAATGGAGGAAGAACTAGCAGAGGAAGTACAAATAAGTGTAACGACAAAAGAATTGGTTGGAAAGCCAACTATGGGTGTCGAGATAAAACTCTTGCTTGTTCCTGAGCTGATAGAAGCGCCCGAGGGAAAAGTGGCTGAAAATGAGGTTACGCAAGAGGTAGTTGACGAGAACTAAAAAGACTTGGATCAGCCAGTGGTGTTTAGGTCATCAGTACATGACGCAACGGGAATGATTCCAGCAAACCTAGTGGTTGAGCGGAAGACTCGCATTCCTGGAAACGTGATGTTCGGATCACACGAGACTGAATTCGAAGAACGGGAGAATTATGTTTCGCAAGGACGTCCACCTAGGTCGCCTGGTCGAGTATTACTTCAGAGACGGTTTGCCAGTTCGGGACGAACAGGCTTAAGGAGGAGGCAGTGTTATGACATTACAGAACAGTCTACGTGTTTTACGAATGTGCCAGAAGAATGTTGCTCTAATGTGTGTGGCATACGTGATGTCAACGCATTCGCGAGACTTTTCTCGAAGCCGCCAGCCGCGCGGACTGTGTCAAGGCCGCAGTTAATTACGTAGTACACACTGGCGTTAAGATGTAGTTTGGAACGTTCTGGTCTGTGAGCGGAGGTATAAATACATGGCGGCAGCGGCCTTAGATTCAGTATTAGTTGCGATATATTTACAGTGCGGTCCGAGTTTAGTGTCGGGCGATTACAAGTGATTATCGGGCGATATTACTGTGTGCGTTCAAGTGGTTATTAGTAAAGTGTTTAATAATCGGGCGGGATAATTGTAATACAATTTTGTTTAATTTTAGTTTACATTTATTTGCATGTGAACAATTTTTATTTGGTTTTTTTATAAGAGACGTGTTGTTAATTACGAACTGTTTAATTGTGAAAATTAAAGCTGGTGATTAGTGACCTAATTGGTGTCTTGATTTTGTTTCCACTGTACCTACGACGATCGAGTAGACCGTCGTAGCAATACTTATAGTTTTTGCAAACGAATCTGACTGCTCTCTTGGAAGATATTCCACCTGCAGATAGAGTGCATATGTGGTTTTTGAATGACGGAGCATCTGCTCACTACTGTCATAATTTGATTAACCACTTAAATTATATATTCGGTAAGCGATGGATTGGTCGAAACGGACCAGTAAAATGACCACCTCGATCTCCTGACCTCACGCCAGCAGACTTTTTCCTTTGGGGTTGGATGAAGTCATTAGTTTATTCCGCTCGTATTAGTACACAAGAAGAATTGAGACATCGCATAATAGAATATGGAGCTACTGTTAAGAATAATCCTGATGCTATAAGACGTGTCCGGTTAGCATGGATTCGACGAGCTGAATTCTGCATTCAACAAAATTGAACAACTGCTTTGAACGAACGTTTGTAGCTTTATCAACATAACAGTTTTGATATTTAATCACTTGAAGGAAAAATTCAATAACATAAGTTTTCAATTACATTTGTTGTGAAAACGTTCACGAAAACCTTTGTTCTGTTTAAAATTGTACACTTTTCTGGCACATTTTGGTCTGTTTTGTTCTTAATTAAAGCCAAATTTCACAGATTTGTACTTACTTCTAATAGATATTATATTCATAAATTTTCTTATAATTATATTCTCTACAAAGTTAGTTAGAAATTTTTATTTGTTCATTGGCAAATTAACGAAGTTATTTTATCTCAAATCTAAAAAAGTGCGTTTTTCAACTCCAATGTTTTGTGTTTTACACAGTTTTTCTTAGAAACTAATTAAGATAGAGCTCTGGAACCTCTTTTATTCAATTGTTCGGGTCAGAAACCATAAGAAACCACCAAATTTATTTTTCATTTTGTACCCTAAGAATTTCAGTATGGAGTTATTTACAGTGGGAGCAGAAATCAGGGCGAACTGGTTCGCAAGCCGTAACTCGCTAACGAACCGTTTTCGGACGTATGTTTATATGAACTTTTTTTTTTATTTTTAGCTATAGAATCAGTTTTAGAGAGATTGCCGTGCAATTTTGAATCACGGTATATAATGATTCAATTATAACGTAAACGAACACTTGACATTGTAATTCACCGCCAGAGATCAGCTTACACATCGCTTCCTCGAGCGCCCAACAAACCACGAGCTATATAGTGGCCATATGTTTCTTGGTAGCCCTATTCAGCTACTTCCACCATCTTCTGTTAAACGTGAATGAGATGTTTAAAACGAGTACTTTTAATCAGATGTTTAAAACTTAACGTTAATCTGACATTGCTAACGGATCAGTTTTTCCTCCACAAAAATCGGAAAAAAATTCGCATCAATTATTCAGTTCCATAGCTTGTGTTCTCGTTTTCTCTTTTTATTACCTGTCGTATCTCCCTAACCTTCAACGTTTCCGAAACATCTACAGCTGTGTATGAATGTCAGACGTATTTTCCGGTAATTTTGTTCAGTGGAGTGTTCAGTCCGCCTACGCATCTGTGACAGAAGTTAGCAAACTTTCTTAACACTTTCAGTGGACAGAAATTGTATTCCTCTCAAGATTCGTACATATGCGGATTTTTCCGTCTTGTGGATGTCACACGTCGTCTGTTGACAATTTCAGATTGGAAGCCGCATAGCTTACGTACGCCCCAACTTATTGAAATCGCAACATTATTGTACCATCATCGTTAATTATTTTTGTCTACGCCAATTGTGCAGGTTAACATTTTTAACTGATAACGTCCATTTTGTTTACACTATGGACACTTTAACAACAATACTGTAAATTTGCAATAATGAGACAGAACCAAAAATAACTCGTCAACCGTATTTTATTTCTGGCTTCTTTAAAAGTCAACTTGTTATCGTTTTATACGTACTGTTAATTTTATTTTAATTATTGTGCACGGTTTTTACCTCATTTACAATAAGAAAAATATACAATTAAAAAGACTTTGGCTATTGTAATAAACGTTTCCTTATTACCATGCACATTTTAAATGAACTCGCTTACGTGTGCTTTTGTAGACTACTCCTTACTGGGCGGATGAAATATTTGCAATAGAAATTCATTCGTCGTGTGACAAACAATGAAATGAACGCAATATGGGTCTGAATATTATGTCCTCACCCGTGTACCGATAATGGAGATAAATGACACGACACAGGGTTGCAACCCTTACGCGACATCTGGCAGGCGGAACAATTACGGCACAACACTTGGGACTGAGACCAAACTGGTCCTGCGCTTAACGCAAACAATGTCCCACAGATTTTGTGCCACGTATTCCTATAGTCTACAATACATCATATCTGGACTGAGTCTTTTTCCTTTAAAATGTTTGGTATCATTCTGTTATCCATCCGGAATGTATTTTCCATGGTACAGTTGTATTTGTATTCAGTAAAATTATTGTCCGGGCTGTTTTAGTATAGCTAGATTTAGTTGTGATGTAAAAGCATTCATGATTTGTTTATTAGCCTACTAGAAATCGTTAACAATTATCATAATAATTTCATATCATTTGCAAAGAGTACGAGGTTTGATCAAAAAGTTCGTGCAATTTTCCAAATTCCACCGCTACAAGTGTCCGATTAAAGAACTGTTTTTATGTGATGTTGATACACATGTTTACGATCGTCTAAACTTTTAGCCCTATTTGATGCGTAGTTTAGATTTCACTAATAGAGTACGTCGTCCTTAAGGTGTATTAGGCAATTTTTTGTCATTCTACAATGCAAGTTTGGAAGAACGTGGATTAACTTTTGTGTAAACTGTTCTGTCCTGGTAAACTTGTTCCGAGACTGCTGTGCGTGAACAAACGGTTTCCAAGCTTCAGAGACTGCCTTAAATGTGTTGAAGATCGTGGTTGTCAGATGACGATTATGTTTTCGTGTTCCACGAAATTCCATCGCTAGACGCAGTGCTAAATAAAGTGTACTATTTGGATATTTTACACCATTTGTATGAAGCTATTCGTAGACAACGGCCAGATTTACGGAAGAATAATTCATGAAAATTACAGCTCGATGATGCGCCTGGACGCACGTCATGTTTGTTAAAAATTTTGCCAGGCTAGGAAAAAGGAAACGTCATAATGACGACACCACAACTGCCGTATTCACCAGATGTGTCCCAACGCGATCTTTCCTCCACCCAATAGTGATAATTACCACGAAAGGACAACGCTTCGCGACCGTTGAAGACGTAAAACGAAAATCGCTAAGCGAGATCAAGGCTGTACCAAAAAGTGCATGGTTGAAATATTTTAAAGACAGCAAAACGGCTGGCTTAATCTACATTCGACTGAGACTACTTTGAAGGGGGCAGTATAAGTGTTGATGAATAAAGGCATAATTTTTAAAATAAACAAGGCCTGCATGAACGTTTTGATCAGACCTCGTATATCAGTTTTAGTTGAATGTGAAACTGTTAATTTTATGTTGAAAATTTTCATAACTGCCAAATATTCGATTCATTATATTATGTTATTAATAATAATGTTAGTACTATATCTCAGTTGTAATTATTGTTGTGAATTAAGGTTAAAAATTATTATTTCAGTTGGGGTTAATTTTGAAATGTTAAGAATCTGTTTTATAATATATGTTAGTATTCATTGTAGTCTGTATAAGGTTCCAGTGACTGCACAATAAATATGTGGCAAAAACTGTTGGTGATAAGAACTAATCAGACGTGTAATTGTTTTTTGCTAAATTAAGTGTATAACAAGGACCTTAATGAAGGTTAACTTGTCACTGCTCACAGTATGTGATGAACAGGTAATTCCTAATGCTGTGGATGTAATGAACATTGTAAACTGGAATATCGTTATTATTTTAGTTAAAAATTATTGACCGACCTTGAAAGCTTTAGTATTATTATGAATTTGTATCGTATTTATTTTAGCCTCAGTTACGTAAATTTATTCAATTTTTTTTAAATTTATGAAATGTTTTATAACTTGGAAACTTTTTATATAATTAAATCAGGAATGAAAATATATTCACGTTATCTTCATTAGTAGAAATCTTAAATAAATAATGACATCTATAAACCAATAAATGGTGAATCATTTGCATTTAATAAGGGAGTTAAGCAAGGTGATCGGTATTGGCCACCATCTTTATTACTGCTCTACACTATGCCAATAAAGACATAGATCAGCGGGAAGTATATTAAATAAGACAAGCCGAATGAATATGTGCTTACGCTGACGATGGTGTGATAATAGCCAGATCAAGACAACGACTGGTTAAGGTAGTATTCGAATTTCCAATATTAATAGAAAACCTAAAAATATGTATTAATATTATAAAGCTTTTACAAAATAAAATATTAAGGAACATAATTATGGGCATCTGTTTGTCAGAAACAATGACTTTCACAGAAAAATGGAAGTGGGTTCCTATTCAACGAAGTAGGCCTACAAGTGTTATAACCTTTATCCGTCTGCATCAAAAGCAACTGTTATTAGTCGCAATCAGTTTTTTTATCTCGCATCAGTACGTATGGCTACCGTACGTTATTGACATGTTTCTGACCGCATTAAAGAACGGCTACACCGACAGAAGAATGACGACGATAGCCGCTATATTTTTTTAAAGCATCTCACATGTTGTTAAAGGAAATTGAGTATCAAAGGCTGGAACAAATAAAAAATATTGAGAGCCAGTGCTTTAGGAACGAAAAGTACAATCGACTTGTTGAATTTTGAATAAAAGAAACGAATTTTTTCGTTTTTGTTTAGTTTTAATAGGAGTGCGGTTACAGGAGAGCGGCGGTGACTAACGCAGTTGTAAAGGGGAACAGAAGAGAGGAAAGAATTTTTTGTATTTCACAACACACCGCCCCCAGTATTTGCTGTTTATTATTTCGGTTTCGTTTGCCAATATTTCGATTGATAAAACCAACACAAGAGGAGCCGAAGTGAAGTCCAAACCAAGAGTGCGAGAGAGAGAGTTTATGAAATATTCAGGCGAGCCTCAAGGGAGAAGGGTGAACCGAGCCGCCCCGGCCCGGCTGGCCGCGCTCTCTTGTTTTTAAGATTGTTTAACCAGCGTAGCAGTGATTCCACCCCGCAGTCCACTTTTTGTGTTTACACTGCTCACCAGCACGCACACAGTGTGCATAATATATTACCATTTACTGTGCGTTGAACTTTTTCTGTAACAAGTTTAATATAAATTACAGCTGTGAAATTGCAAAGTCAGATTACGTCGTCGTTATTATCAAAACGATTAAAAACCGGGCTGTGCTGTTGCTATGTAACAGCGATGTTGTCGGCAACGTTTCGAATCCCGCCCTCGGGCATCTTCTTCAGGCCGCAAAACGCGACAGAGTGTTGTAAAAACAGTTACAGCGCATCTTGACCGCACGATATCCGAGATTGCTCTTTCCCGAAAAAGTTGTCGGGTATCGTTCGGCCAATATCCGCTGTAACTGTTTTTACAACACTCTGTCGCTTTTTGCGGCCTGAAAATATCTCCGAGGGCGGGATTCGAAACGTTGCCGACAACATCGTTGTTACGTAGCAACCAATCACGGCCTAACAGCCTGGTTTTTAATCATTTTGATAATGCTGACACCGGCCGTGTGAGCTTACGACAATAATTAGATTACGTCGACGTTTGGTGTAGCCATTTTTACCGATAATGATTTCCATGATAACGAGACAAAGGCGTCCGCTGTAGGTTTCACAGAAGCGAATCGTTGGTTTATTTCACTTGGCGAAGCGTCGCCAACGGTCTGTAACTGAATGTTTGAACGAGCGAAGCGAGTTCTCAGTTTCAAATCGACCGTCTAATATTTGTCTATCTGTCTATCTGTTTGGCGTATGACTCAAGACAACGTTTGAACGCTACAACTTGGCCTCCTACAATGTGAGGAGGTCAAAATTGAGAAAAAATCGCAAAGGTCATGTGTGGTTTCAAAGCGAAAAGAACTTTAAGCATAAACTGAACATATTAGAGTTCATTTTTGAAAATTCCAACTTTCTTGGACCCCCAAAAGCGTGGGTAAAAATTATGATAAAATCTCAAAAATTCAAATTAAAGTGAATTATAACTGGCATCTGAATGTAGTTTTAAGTTTTGGAAATTTCATAATTATAGAAGCCAAGGGCCAAAAAAATTTGAAAATCCAGCAGTGTTTTAGATTAAATCCAAATGCTAATGTTTAAAACTTTAGTATTGTATGACTGCGTACTCTTCAATTGTTATATTATTACTAAATAAATATTAGAGTAATCGGAATTTTGTAACTTTTTCCATAATTGAAAAATTATATAATATCATAAGTACATTTATGTAGTAATAAATGTACTTCGCTCAAAATAGTGAGAGAGTTTTGCAGCTCGGGGAGCCTACTGCTGTAATTATGAGACACTTTGTAAGCAGGCCACTAGCATGGCAAGAGCAGCGCCTTCTCTCCTTCTGCGCCTGTTCTTGCAATTCCTTAATTTTAGAACGTCCGAAGAGAGTTCCTAGTTTTAACTCTACCATTTGGTATGTCTGTCTGTCTGTCTGTGTATTTGGGGTGTGTTTCACGATAACGTTTGAATGCATTAACCGATATTCGTAAAACTTTGCATGCGAATCCTTACGCATCGACTACAGAACTCTATTGTTTTAAAGATTGATCGCAACAAGGCATAACGTGAAGGTCAAAATTTGAAAAATTTACAACTCGCCCACATGAGATATCAAATTAAACAGAATTTTAATCACAATCTCAACATAATGTTCAATTTGGGAAATTTCCAAATTTTTAGACGTGAGAATCTAAAAAATGGTTGAAGAATTCGACTAAATCGCAAAAATTTAAATTAAGGGAATTTCAACTAATTTACAATTTTTCCGAATTTACAAATTTTAGGACTTCAAGGCCCAAAAAGACATAAAAAACAAGAATATACGGCAGGGTTTCAGATTAATAACAATTGTAACACGAATGTTTCAAATTTTTAGTGTTTATTATATGATTGTGTGCTCTACAGTTGTTATATTATTACTAAATAAATAGTAGAAGAACCGCAATTTTTAGAAATTTTCCCATATTCAAAAATTGTCAAATCTGAATACAGTGTGCAGTTTTGGAAATTTAAAAATTTTTGATCCAAAAATTAGATAAAAAATTTGATAAAAAACTATTAGAATCCAGCCGGATGTCAGACTAAATAGAATCTTAACGCGAATCTGGCTGTTTAGAATTTATAACGTTTATTGTATGATTGCTCTACAATTGTTAATTTACTAAACAAAAAAATGGTAGGATAATCGGGATTGTCGTAATTTTTCTGATAATTGAAAAGAATATCTAATATAGTCGTTTGTCTCCTAACAAACGTAGGCCTACTTCGTTCAAAATAGTGAGCGAGTTCGGGGAGCATATCAGTGTAACTCTGAGACACTTTGGTTATAAGCAGGCTACTAGCATCGCAAGTGCAGGGTAGCAGGGGAAAAATGTGAGCAGTAAAAAGTTTGAAAAAAAATTTCAAGTTCCTCATGTGGAGTATAAAATCAAACCTAATTTGAACCACACTCTGAATATAGTGTTGCATTTTATAAATTTCAAATTTATCGAGCACTAGGGTCCCAAAAAGTGTACCAAAATTCCGAAAAAAATCACTAAAATCCAGATGGGCTGACATCAGATTCAAAATATTTTGAACCACAGAATGAATATAGTATTTAGATTTAAAAATTATAAAAACGTTTAGACAACAAAAAATGTACTAACGTTTTGAAAAGATTGTAAAATTTCATTCCGGACGTCAAAATAAATTAATGATGTAAACGCAAACCCAAACGTAGTGTTTGCTTTGAAAATGTTTATCCTTTAGGGGCACCAGAAGCAAAAAATGGAAATCAATATTTTGGATAAATTGTAAAAGACTGAACGAGTTTTGCAGCTCATGGAAAGTACCAGTTTATTGTCTGCTTTTATTTGTTATTCTGTGTGTTCTGCTCTGAAGTTTCTTTGCGGTTACCACCACTGTTTTCTCTTTTAGCACCGCTGTCTACTTCACCAACGCTTAAGAAAAGAACAGAGTTATCAGTAAATTGTTGAAAAACGTCATTATAACTGTACAAGTACCCACTAACTCAAAAAAGTTAGGTTCTTTATTTTAAGTGTTACTGTGTTATAAGCATTGTATATAGGCTACACATTAAACTCAATGTTTTCCTCAAATATGGCTTTTATTTATTTCAGCAGTAAACTAAAAACCAAAAACCGTTATCAGTTAACCTGACAAATGAAAACAACACGTATTTTCGCTTTGCATTAAGAAATAGGACAATTTACAATTAGTACACTTCTTCCTTTCCACTTCGTAATAT
Organism: Magicicada septendecula; assembly: GCA_034769895.1. Lineage (NCBI taxonomy): Eukaryota > Metazoa > Arthropoda > Insecta > Hemiptera > Cicadidae > Magicicada > Magicicada septendecula. The sequence continues at coordinate 64,032,629 of CM068371.1, forward strand.
ATCGATACAATCGCATATTAAAACATCGAAAATCTACTGCAGGAACGGATAAAAAGTACAGTTCCGATGCCGCTAAATAGCATTTGTTACTTATTACTATGGTAATTAATTCTGGTCTCCATGGTGTTGTTGACATCTTTATACGCGTCAACAAAAAGGCATAATTAAAATCCAGCATAATTAAGGGCCTAAATCGTGCGAACGGAGCAAAATATCAAATTCCAAGTTAGACAGTGTTTTTCGCTCTGTGTCAAAGGTTACCTGTGCAAAATTAGCTGGCAATCGGTGTAACGGTGTGGATTTATATTCAATACAAAGAAATCCTTAGTCTTTGAGTTTTGTATAATATATAGACGAGCCTCCGAATACACTGCTAAAGCTTTCGCTAACTATCCCAATAAAGTCGGACAGAAGAAACCAGTGAGAATACCTAGTAGACTATGACCTCACAACCAGTTTGTGTGGTGTCTTCACACCGTATTGAGAAGCCACGTTATAGAAGACCGGAACGTTTGGCATGCTGCAGAACTCGCTCACTATTTTGAACGAAGTACATTTGTTATTTCATACACTTTGATATTAGTATTCTTTTCAATTATCAGAAAAATTACGAAAATCCCGATTATCCTACTATTTTTTTGTTTAGCAAATTATAATGTAATCAAATTTATGATTTAATTTGGTTAATTGCCTTATTATTGTTAAAATAAAATAAACAACTCCCTTTCGTATTTTTTTTTTCTGAAATTCAAATAAATTTATTATTCCTCTTTGACATTTTTTAATGGTGTTGACATTCAGTGTCTCTTCATTTATTTTATTTCAATAAAATATTTCAATAAAAGTCAATTCATTTCAATTGTAGAACATAACTCTTATAATCTCAGGGTTAAAGTAAAATTCATGTCAAAGTATTGTTCAAGTCATAACATAACATAAAACACATTATTTATAATGAATGTTTTGTAATTGTATGTTGTTAATGTATGTTGAATAGTTGTAGTAGGTCCTTTGGATCATACAAAAAGTTAACTAAAACTGAACTCTTAATACTAATAATTAGAGTTTACTAATAAAATTAATTATTAAATTGTTTATATTGCTTGTTTTATAATTGTTCACTGTAACTCTCTTTTTAAAACGTTGTTAAAATATCTGGCTTAGTCTATCGGAATGATCTCACCAATCTGTAGTTTTCTTGAGAACTTCTTTCTTGATTTTTTTTTTTTTACTTCAGTACATCAAATTTTCTTTTGTACTTGAGATTAAACTAGTATTCTTCTAGGTTTTTTCTAATGGGTTTTCTTGATCATTTCATCCTTCATCAGTCATTAATTTTAATATACATTCAGTAGTAAATTTTATATGTTCTCCTGGTTCTTTCTTTTTTTTTCCAGCAATAATTCTTGTTTACCCAAAACTCTAATCTATTAAGTTAAGGTTTTGGATCATATTTTTTTGGGGTCTCAGGTTTGATTTTACATTTTATAAGTAATATTATTCCCTTGTATTTTATTTTATCTTCGTCACTAGATGATATTGTGAGTTCGTAACGTAAGATTTCTCTCTTTTTTGTTATTCACACTTTGTTTATTCATACCACACGAGCTATATAGTATTCACATATAAATTATATGTTTCAACGATGTTCATTATAATTGGGTTGATACACTTTTACTAGACACTTTTTTTTTGTTTTTATCGTTTATCACTGTTTTTCTCACTTTCTATCACCATTACGCAACATAACTTTCGTAATCATAATTTGATATGATTATGTATGTAAAAATTATATCATTCACCGTCTGTGATTCACTACTAAAAAATAACTGTCTGAGGTACACATACCACCTCATAGTTTTACTCTATTGCTTGTGACCTAACAAATGTCTTCTACTTATTAACCACGTTTAACATTTGTACATTTTAACTCTATTAATTAATGATTATTTACATGTTTGTCTGTCACTTGATCTTTCCTTCTGGATATTATTGTCTTCGTAAGTCATGGTTCGTCATTGTCATAGTTAATCTTTAGAATACTTTTCTTATATGCTGTCTTATCGTTAGTTACACTCAATTATTATTTTTGTTCTCTGTACCTTTGGTCATGTTATAAAATTAACAATTGTAGAGCAATCATACAACAAACGTTCTAATAATTTTTTCAAATTTTTAATCAAATTTTTAAGTCAAAAAATTTTGAAATTTCCAAAACTGTGCACTGCATTCAGATTTGTGTTAGAATTCTCTATAAATTGATATCTCACGTGGAATTTGTAATTTTATAAAAGTTCTGCCCTACTTTTCGTACTATAATGTCTCAAATCTTTGAAATTTTCAAAAGTACGCAGTACTTAAAATTCAGATTTTATTTAAAATTCCTTCTACTTTGATACTCTACATGAAGTTTTACGATTTTATCAAAGTTTTCACTAACGTTTTCTGTCGTGACGCCCCAAAATTTGAAATTTTCAAAAATGAAGATTAGGCCTATGTATTACGTAGGCTTACATGACCGGAGTCAATTTGGTGAAAATTACTGTAGTAATGGTTTTTTAGTAACTTTGGACCACGGCCAGACACCCCGGTAAGTAATTTAACCAATGAACATTATGCTCAGATTGTGGTTAAAATTCCCTTTATTTTGATACCCCACATAGGCTTCTGCGATTTTTTCACCTCCCCACATTTTTTCTTCCCGCACCTCTGTTTTTGGGGATCAATGTAAAACACAATAGGGTTACATAGGGTAAAAGTATGAACACACATACCAAGTTTAAAAACAATCGGTTGATGCGTTCAAAAATTACCGTGAGACAGATAGATGCCAAACGGCCGAGTTACAACTGAGAACTCGCTTCGTTCGTTCAATAAGATAAATAAAAAGTGGTTGTAAACCGAAAAAAAAAACGACTCAACGAAATATAAAAGCATATCCGTGCGTTGAACACACCACAACTAATATTTACTGGTACAAAGCACAATGTAATCCACTTTCTGTGTTGTTGTTGTTGTTGATATTACTATTATCATTACCACCACCACCACCACCACTTTTTTATTATTATTATTATTATTATTATTATTTGTAGTAGTAGTAGTAGTAGTAGTAGTAGTAGTAGTAGTAGTAGCAGTAGCAGTAGTAGTAGTAGTAGTAGTAGTAGTAGTAGTTTAATAGTAGTTGCAAAAGGTCGCCAATCTTCAGTCGTATTTACACATTTATTACCAATAAGGGCACAATAAAGGCTGGGCTAGTTATCGAAAGAGAGGCAGGTGTTTACAGGAAATTAACGAGGAAAACACAATTGCAGAAAACGTGTCCAACAACAAGATGGGCCGGGCCGATGATGGTACCAGTTGCTGGCTGGGCCACGCGGCAGCGGCACGTGCCGACCGGAAGTGGGTGGTTGGCGTACCGCCCTTTGTTGAACGTTTTGTCGCATCATTGTTTCCTTTACTTTCCGGCCGTTAATAATGCGGTCCGACAAATGCAACACGCTTTCCTGTGACTACAGACTTGCTCTATGCATTGAAGTGACGTTGAACATAATAAAAAAAGTGCTGTTTACTGTTTACAGACTGCAGTTAAAAACAAAATTCAGAAGTATTATGCCCTCGGTCTTGAATTGAAATTTTAATTTCAAACGTATTTTGTAAAGATATACACCAAACTACTGTGTTATTCCACATTCAATATGCCTTCCGCTCTAATACTAGAGTTTAGCTTCTACACGACGTGTGCAATATTTCACGAGGTCATACTGATACTATAATGCACATACCATGACACAAAATATTACTACCGAAATTTGTTTATTTATATATTTATTTATTTTTACACGAACAGGCCAGCCGTGGACCACGCTAATATCATTTCCTTTTCTTCTCCTGCCAGAAGGCCCTCATCGAACACTATACGCCGCCATCCTTCCACTGTCCACCCCTTTCTCGTCTTCTTCACCGCAGAGAACCTCAAGATTTTGAATTTTGTGTCTGTATGTATTTCTATCCACACAGTCGTTCAAAGAGATGCCCAGTTTCATGATTTCCTCCTTGAGTTCTTTGATGTATCCGTTCAGACTAGAAAGTTGCCAAATATAGTTGAAAATTTGTTTATTTAATCTGGACCGATCTATCCGAACCATACGTCCAAAGAATCTCAGTATTTTCCTTCGGAAAGCCGTTTCCTTATCTTCCAGATCCCTGTACAGCTCTTCTTTGAGTCTAATTACTACCGATATTATAAATGTATTGTTATTTTTTCCGTATGAGCCACTGTGGAATACTTTTGGTTCAACTGGTTCCTCTCTTCTTCTCTTCCTCCTCTTCCATATCTCCTTCATTCCTGATCGGTGTCTCTTCCTCCTTTCGTCAGTCCAGATGGCACCTTTCCTCTCTTGAGTGTTTCCTGAAAACCTTGAGCATTTTTTAATTTCTTTTTGAGTGGAAAGCGTTCTTCAATGTCTTCTTGTTTAATTTAGAGTTCTTCTATGTTTTTTTGTTTCTTTGAACCGTGTATTGGGCATTTTGAGATTTCTGAAATAGTTAGAATGTTTCCCTGTTAGTCTGTCAGGATTCATTCTTTGTATATGTCCGTAGAAAGTAATTCTTCTTTTTCTAATTACGTCTGTGATCTTCTCAATACGTGTGTACACCTCATTATTTTGGCGTCTTCTGTACTGTTTTCCGTCTTTTATTGGTCCCAAGATTTTTCTTAATATTTTGTTTCTGTGACTTCCAGTTCTTCCATCATTTTTTTCTTGTTCGGTCAGACACTCATCTGCATAAAGTGCTTCCGGGCAAATTACTGTTAAGTATTTCCTAAGTTTGGCATTAATGGATATTGATTTCTTGTTAATAAGTTGTGTATTCTTGGTTACATGGTGAGCAACTTTCATCTTATTAAGGCGTGCTTTAATGATTTCTTTCTCTGAGACATTTTCTTCAATAACATCTCCCAGATACTTGAATTTGTCAGTTCCATAGATTTGCCCATATCGATTTTTCATTTTGTTGGATATTGCCTTGATGTTTGTCATGAACTTTGTTTTTCCGAAAGAAATCTGTAAACCCGCTGTTTCGGCTTGTTCTATCAGCAATTCCACATGTCTAATGGCTGTTTCCACTGAATCCAACAGGATTACTAGATCATCCGCAAACGTTAGGCAATCTATTGACAGGTTTTCTGTTATAGCCTAATCTAACTATTATTGTATTATTATTATTATCATTTTTTTATATGTTTATACGGTTTGACAACTACGACCTTTGGCCCAAAGACGTCGCCAGCCAGGACTGTTGCTTGACTGTACGTTCTAGCCTACCAATGGACGCAAAACAATCTTGTCAGAGCCGACGATACACCAATCTTGCTTCTTTTAGGAAGGACAGAGTTCTGTATGTCGCTAACTGTTCGTTTCCGATGTCGTATTCCAGGTCATCCTTTACTCTGTGTCTTTGTATGAATTCACCAAGAGCTCTACAGTCTTCAAGTGTATGTTTCACTGTAAGTGCCTCGCCGCAAGTGCAGACGGCACATAAGACTCTTGTCCTTGTAGGAGGTACGAAGATGTCAAGTTCGTGTGCCCAATTCGCAAACTGTCTGATTGTGTCGCCTTGTTCACGACAAGACTTGCCATCACTTGGATCACTTATGGGCGCTCTGCTTCACGGCAGAAAGTTCGCTCTGCCGTGTGTTCCACATCTGCTGCCACACATTAATGATGGTGGTCGCGGTAGCTAGTTTCGCGTTGTCACATCGTGTGGCAATCGCATCTCCTTGTGGGCTGTCCGCAACGTCAGTTTCTTCGTTATCCTTCAGTACGTACATGACGTGGGCACCAAACAAAAGTAAAAGATGAACCAAGGTCGTCTAATGCATGGCATACCACCATTATCCGTTGCAATAACGGATCCACTGTGCCTGGATAGTCCAAAACAGTTAGAAAACTCAGCGAATCCGCTGCTATTATTATTATATCATCATCATCATCATCATACAATGTTGGCATGTTTTTGGACTTTATCGGTAACATCAGATAGTAACACTTTTATTAAGATTCAGTATTTGTTAATTTATAAAATCTTTTGATCTTAGTTTCAGAAGTTACATGATTTTTCTATGATGATTTAATATTATTAATGTTATTGTTATTATTATTATTTAGCTAAGTACCGTTTCCATCAGTGCCCTTGTTTTGTAATAGACTAGGATTATACTGTTACGACGGTCTACTCGATCGTCGTATAGTACAGTGGAAAACAAAATACAAGACACCAATTAAGTCACTAATCACCAGCTTTAATTTCCACAGTTAAACAGTTCGTAATTAACAACACTGTCTCTTAGAACAAATCAAATAAAAATTATTCACACGCAATAAAATGCCAACTAATATAAAACACAATTGTATTACAATTATACCGCCCGATTACAAAACACAACACTTCACTAATAACCACTTGAACGCACAGAGTAATATCGCCCGATAATAACCGAACTAAGGCCGCTGCCGCCTAGTGTTTATACAACGCTCACAGACCAGAACATTCCACAGCTACGCGTTATCTCTTCACTATGACGTAATTAATTGCGGCCTTGACACAGTTCGCGAGTCTAGCTAATGGGTCGAGAATCACGTACGCCACACACACATTCAGCCGGATTCATCTGGAGCATTCAATACACACGTAGATTGTTCTGTAATGTCGTAACATACATTAGCCTGTTGTGTCTTCGTTAGAAACTTTAAGTCTAGCGAACTATTGGGTTTTCTTTCCACTCAAAGATCAAATCTTGCCATTTTTGCAATACGTAAAATACATCCTTATTCTCGGGTTTTAAGTACAATCTTTTATTTATTTATTTTTTTTTTCAAATATAATTTCTTGAGTTAATTTGACTAACTGTAATTTCTATTCATCTGAGTTGATGAGCCACCTTTTGGAGAGGCGGCGGTAAAGCCCCCCGCAGAACCGCGACGGGTTTTTTGGGGTCCCCAGGCTTAAAGTAGGTGTATTAATATATATAATACCGCCGTCTATCATTACTGGAGCAGTTACAAACATTTGAGTCTGCGATGTAAAGTGAGGGGTGGTAAGGGCTATGGAGAAGCGTGCTTGTTTGTTGCAATGGTGTAGATTGATTATAATTATAATATTTATTTTATGGTGCCCATAAGGTCAAACTAGTAAGAACTAAAGTTTGCTATACTGGTCAATCGGCCTTTGCAGCCTGTTTGACTGTAGTAAAAAAAAAACAATGTTGTCACATTACCTTATGAAACTACACAATGACGTTTTACGGTTAGATATTGAAGCATTTCAGACACGTTACACATAAAAAATACGAGGATTGTTCAATTGAAACACGTTTAGAGGCTGTAAAGCATTTTTTATTCAATGATTTTAAAAGAAGTCTCCATAAAATTAAGACATGAGTCCCACTGTTGCACTAATCTGTAGATTCCCTGCTGGTAAAATTCTTGCGGCTGTTTGCGGAACCATTCGCTAACAGCAATCTCTACTTCAGCGTCCGATTTGAAGCGCCGTCCTTTTAGTGAATTCTTTAATGAGCGAAAAACATGATAATCGCACGGGGACAAGGCGGGACTGTAAGGTGGATGTTGTAAGACTTCCAACTTCATACGACCAAGCAGATCTTGAATCGTCCGGGCTACACGGGGTCGAGTATTATCATGCAGAAGAATGACACCATTTGTGAGCTTCCCGGGACGTTTATTCTTGATGCTGACCCGTAAGCGTTTTAAGCTGTCTGCATATCGCTCAGCGTTGATGTTGACACCAGGTTCTTTAAAATCTAAGAGCAGCACACCCTGATGATAAAAAAATACGGTCACCATTGCTTTTCCTACCGATGGTTGGGACCGACATTTTTTCGCCTTCGGAGATTGTGCATGCTTCCACTGCATACTCTGACGTTTGGAGTCTGGTTCGTAGTGATAACACCAAGACTCATCACCGGCAACAATTTGGTGTAGAAAGGCATTACCTTGTTGTTGATAGCGCATCAAATGCTGTAGTGATAAGGCCGAACGCAAATTTTTCTGCTCGTCAGTAAACAGTCGTGGAATCCACTGAGCAGCAACTTTGTGATAGCCAAGACTATGAATGATGGAGTGAACAGTTCCCACGCTGGTGCTCAACATTTAAGAAAGTTCTCTAACTTTGATGCGCCTATTTGGGCGTAAAGCAGTTTCCAGCTGTCTCACATTTTCATCTGATGTTATAACACGTGCAGGTCCGGGACGGGCCAAATCTTTAGTGGATTCTCTTCCTTGTCGAAATTTATTGCACCACTCAACCATTGCCGTATGAGAATAACTATAGTCACCATATACAGCTTTCATTCTCGTATAAATTTCCATTGGTTGACGCCCTTCAGCGGCCAAAAACTGAATAACGGCGCGCAGATTATCTTTGGCCAGATTTTCTATCACAGATCCCATTTTTCAACCCAGTGACAACGCTTAGAAAAGAGCAAACTGCAAATATTTTTGACAGACACGTCACTAGTACTTAAACAGACAATATAAACAAACGAATTCCGTTGCCATGGCGACGAAGTCACAGCTGCGCAGATCAAACTTGTTTCTATTGAACAATCCTCCTATGTTGAAATATGTTGAATTTTTTTATTCTAAGACTACTCCATGTCCCCATCAAAGAACGGAATAAGGGTCCCCTTTAGCCCTTCGTGGGGGGCCCCAAAGACCTTAGCGCTGCCACTGTTCTTGTGTATTGTCTTTTATAGAACATCCTCCAATCGCCAGCAATCATGTTATTACTGATTATGTGTTTGATTACGAACTAGGCTATATTGTACGGTTGAACACAGGATTTCAGTACCATAATGAACATAAACTGGGAAGGGAGTAATTCTGTAGAACGTTGTCCGATTTTCTCTATTTGATTTTCTGTCTGTCTATCTGTCTATCTGTCTATAGGGAGTATGTTCAACTTTTCAAAGCATCAACCGACTTTTGTAAAACTTGGCAGTGTGTGTGTGTCCATACGTTTACCCTACAAAATTCTATTGTTTTTGAGATTCATCCCCCAAAATTGGGAGGAGACAAAATCGTGGGGGGGTCGAAGTTATCAAAACGTCGCAAAAGCCCGTGTAGGATATCGAATTAAAGGCAATTTTAACCTCAGTCTGAATACAGTGTTCATTGTTTTAAGTTTCAACGTTTTCGGACGTCAAGGTCCCCAAAATGTGTGGAAATTTTGATTAAATCACAAAAAATTAATGTGGGTATCAAATTAAAGAGAATTTTGACAAATATCTTAATGTAGTTTTAAGTTTAAATTTAAACTATTTGAATGTAAATTTAAGTTTTGGAAATTTAAAAATGTTTGGACCCAAGGCGCATAAATGAGATCAAAATGTCGGACTAACAGGAACTGTAACCCAAACCCAAATGTTTGGAATTTTTAGTGTTTATTGTATGTTGTGCGCTCTAAAGAATAGAGCTCCAAGTATATTATTGAAGGAATAGTAGAGTAATCGGGATTTTTGTAATTTTTCCCGTAATTGGAAAATTATCTAATATCGAAATTTATGTGGTAATAAATGTACTTCGTTCCAAATGGTCAACGATTTTGACCGCAGCTCAGAGAGCTTACTAGTTAATACAATAAACATATTCGATTGCTTTTCGTGATGTTTTGACCGTCAGATTTTTGAACGTCACTAAACACAACACATCTACGATTTATAATGTCGATTGTCAGATCAGCGTATCTTCCTTCCTATAATTTGTGCCAATGATTAACAGGCGATCTTGTGGCAAACGGAATCTCTTCTCTCGTGACAACAAACCGGTAATCTTGTTACTTCTGTTAAGCTATCTTCAAAGAAGCTGTGGAAACGTAATAAATGTAATACAATATTAAATTTAGTATATTTTTGAAGAGCGTCATGTTTCATTTTCGAATAATAAAATTCAGAAGATTCATTTACGCAATTGCTTTTTGTAAGTAGGCTACTGGTTGCTAGAAATTTCCGGTTGTTTGTTAGAAATATATAATATACGTGCGCTGTACGTGAGTGTGTGTGTGTAATTTTCGCCCTGTTTATGTGTATAAATATTAAAATATTTATTTATAAATATTTCAATACGAGCCCTATTGAAATCAAACATCATCTAGATTTATATTTTGTATGAAGAAACCAAGAACTGTGCAGCTATCAGAAATGTGTAATATTTCGCTGTATCGATTCAATGCGGTATTCTGTTTTCCCAAAACGACGCATATCAACCGGTCACAGGATTGCGGTGGCCAGCAAGACAAAGAAGAAAAAAAGCGCTGTCCACTGCAAAGAGGTCGCGAGAAACTACTACTGTGCCGCAGCGTCCATATTTTATTCCTGTCCAGTCCAGTTTCGGTTCCAAATTGCGTTCCATTTTTAGTAAGCAATAATTTTTTTACACAAGATACGTAGTATTGTCGCGTATTTTGTATTTCAGTAGAATGAACAAATAACGAAACACAGCAAAAAAGAAAATATTCATAAATATTGAAAATAATTTTAGACATGAATTCAAGTTATACTGCCGACTCCAGTAAACGTTGACGTTATTATTTTTATGGTAGATAAAAGAGAAACTGCTATTACAGTTCAGAATGAAGTTATCTTGTAACACTGTGCTATTTATGTAGATTAAAATTAAATGTTTTAAATTAGGGCCTATAAGGAAATCATAAATCGTATTTTTGATATTAAAATTTATAAGTTACGTAATCATTAAATTTTAAACGTGCCCATCGATTTGCCCATATCGAATTTTCGATTTCTTGGATATTGTCTTGATGTTTGTCATGAACTTGGTTTTTCCGAAAGAAATTTGAAACCCAGTCTTTCGGCTTGTTCTATCAGTAATTCCACATGGCTAATGGCTGTTTCTACTGAATCTGACAGGATTGCTAGATCATCTCCAAACGTTAGGCAATCTATTGTCAGGTTATCTCTGTTATAGCCTAATCTAATTATTATTATAGTGTTATTATTATAATTTTTTATATGTTTCGACGGTTTGACAACTACGACCTTTGGCCCAAAGACGTCGCTAGGACTGCTGCTTGACTAGCTTACCAATGGACGCAAAATAATCTTGTCAGAGCCGACGATACACCAATCTTGCTGCTTTTAGGAAGGACAGAGTTCTGTCTGTCGCTAACTGTTCGTTTCCGATGTCGTCTTCCAGGTTATCTTTTACTCTATTTTTAATAAATTACTCCAAATTTAATAAAAATTGAAAAATCTCATTGTCTGTACTGTTAGTATTTTAAATCTAGATTGATACAAGATGCATAAAATAAAGGAGAAAACTCTTACAGAGTGCCGTTTCTATTAGCTAGCGTTCCCGAGTCCACGTTTTAACTTGTTTAGTAGTGTTTCTATCGATTTGAAGGAGTCCCGTAATCCCAGTCTGACAATATTTCTCACAAGTCGTTTTCACTAATGAGCGAGGTATCTAAGGAGCATCGATGTTAATATATAATATGATGTCATTCGTGGAGGCTTTCGAGTTCCTTCTCTCGCCGACTTTGCCCGGTCGCTCGCCGAAACTCTTTTTGCTTCTGCAGCGACCTCGTCCTTCCCTTTCCTGATGACCATTATCACGTCAGAACCATCGCCCCCTATTAGAGTCAAACGCCCTCGGGCGATTCTAGATGAACACCTCCCCCATAAGTCAACCTCGTTGCTATCTGAATAGCCCCCACAGTATCTTACTTTCCTCTCTTCTACCGTCGCTCCTCAGGGTCATCCTTCCCCAAGTACGTTAGCACACTGTTTGGTGTAGTTACCGTTTGCCACCGGCACGGAGGTTCCCTGCCTCGCGGGAACGACCGACGCCTGAAAGCGTCTGCCTACTGGACCGGCGCGGGCGGCACCTGCCGTTACTACCATGACCTAAACCGCTTCAGAATTGTTTGCACAATCGGGCGCCTCTCCGGCTAACCGCGTTGGCGTGTCCTTCCCAGTTTTAGGCCCCCGTCTTGTGAAAGTCCAGCACTGTTATCATCTGGCAGCCATCGGGCGCGTCCCGGAAGCTGCAATCCAGCCATGGGTTCAAAGACGCCCCACTACCCAGCGCAACACAAAGCAAAAATATATAATATACATCGATGCTAAGGAATAACACTCTGCAAGTTTCTACATCCAATTCGAAGGGGCGGTCAGTCATGAATCTCACTTTTCTTTGAGAGTTGTCATTCATTTTGTGTCGTCTTCTTTTAAACTCAGCGTGTCTTCCTTGCATTCCTTCCAACCGCCTGTTGGCTACTAGAAACTAGCAACTCTCGCTCAATTTCTAATAATAAGATTGACATAACCTGTATATGCAGGTACTTGTATATGCAGGTACTGCAGCATTCTGTTAAATACGGTCTCATTCCTGTCAACGTCTTTATTACGTGGCGCCTGACATTATTATTGTAACGAGAAGGCTGTCGAACAGCCCAGAACATTCTCCACTCTTCCAGTGTGGCAGGTGTTGCCCCAGTCAAGTAGGTTCCAGTGTATTCGAGAACACCTGAGATACGCATTAAGTGGCGTGAAGTGAGAATCGAACATTTCTAGAAGGCGTGCGCTACGTATAAAAAGCCGTAGCAGCCGACTTGTCAGTTCAGAGACTGGCCTATTTTCCGGTGAAATGGAAAACGGCTACCGTCATTGTGATACCTAAGCCGGGAAAGAATTCTTCTCGCGTGGAAAACCTCAGGCCCATCAGCCTCTTGTCCGCGACGTCCACGGTTTTTGAGCGTCTGATCCAGCGTAGGATCCGCGACCATCTAGAAAGACTAGACGTGCTGATCCCCGAACAGTTCGGCTTTCGTGAGCTGCACTCCTGACTCATCAGCTGATGAGACTCGTGGAGTGCATAACCGAGGCTGGCTGCCAGGGCAAACAGACGACTGCGATCTTCCTAGACGTAGAGAAAGCCTGTGACCGCGTGTGGCACGAGGGTATCCTGTACAAACTCACGGAAGTCCTTCTCCCAGACTGCTACGTTCACTTGATCGGCAGCTTTCTGCGAGACCGTAGCTTCCGAGTGAGAGTAGACCACGCTCTCTCTTCGGAGAGGCGTATTACCGCTGGCGTCCATCAGGGAAGCGTCCTTGGGCCTCTCCTGTTCTCGTTGTTTGTCAACGACACGCCCCGAGTTCCTGGAGTGAAATTGTCGCTGTTCGCGGACGACACTGCGGCTTTTGCCTCAGAGCCGAACGCGAGTTATGCGGCAGTTAAGCTCCAGCGCCAACTCGACGCGTATGTCGGGTGGACCGATGACTGGAGAGTTGCCGTTATCGCTTCCAAGAGCGCCGCGGTAATATTCTCGCGAAAACGTAAGCGGCCTCGGCCGCTTAAAGTAGGCCCCGTCGAGGTGCCCTGGACCAATAGCGTCAAGTACCTCGGGCTCCACGTGGATTCCCGACTCACCTGGCGAACCCATGTACAGTACATCCGACAACGCGCTTCGGCGCAACTCAGTAGACTCTGGCCCGTGCTTTCTAATCCGGCAATGACCCCCCGGCTAGGTAACCTCATAGTCAACACGTACGTGTTGCCCGTGATTACCTACGCCTGTCCTGTTTGGGGATACCTGGCTCGTGGTCATAGAATTACGCTCCAGCGCGTACTCGACCGGGGACTGAAGCTCGCGTGCAAAGTCCCCCGGAGGTACTCTTCTCGTCTTTTGAGGAGAGGACTCGGTGTCCGCTCTCTTGATGACACCGTGAGACGCCTGGCGCGACGATTCTATGTTCGTTCCGACAGAGTAACCCACAATTCCCTCATTGCCGGACTTGGTAAATACACCCCGCGACCAGGTGAGCCCTGGAAGCGACCTCGTTTGCTAGTCCCGGTGGTATAATCCACCAATCGCAGGTCGTTTCAGACCCCCCCCCCCATAATTAGATAAAAAGTATAAAATGAACTCAAACAGACCCAGTGGCAGGAGTCCTTTCTGAGACTCGGGACACTGCACTACTTACAGTGGTGTTGAGCGATTTCTTTAGCGCGGATATGTAGAAGTATTGTAGCGTAGTGTTGTAATTAGTGCGGAATTCTTTATAGTTGACATTATTGCGTGTGAACAATGTTTACTTGAATCGTTGTAACAGACTATCTTGTTGATTACAAATTATTAATTGTGATAATTAAAGCTGGTTATTAGTGATTTCATTGGTGTCTTGTATTTTTGTTTTTCACTGTACTATGTAGGCTACATATTAGTAGATATAAATATGATGATCCTACCCCAATTTTGGGGACATTACAACTTACAAGAAGAAAGATACAATTTTACACAAAATTCCTTAATCTAGCATTAATTAAAATAAAAACATACAATTTACATAAATTTAGCAATCTAAAACATTTTTTAAAAGATACTAATGACTTCACATCTAAAAATGGAATACAAAGATTACATCAGCTAAGTGATATCATTAGTTACATCATTATATCATTTAGTTAGAATAAATCTCACAAGAGAGCGATTCAAATGCAAGCTCTGACTAAAATTATGTGATTGGTCAGAATTTTCTAGAACAGCGTAATAGCGAGAACTTATAAAAATAGTTCTTTTTTTTATTAGTTCTAATTCGGAATTCATGGAGTAAGCAGACGTTTGCTTAGCTTGGATAAGGCCTTAAAACAGACGTTAAGAGACCAAATTCAAATATAAATTTAAAATATTTAATCGGCTTTAATTTCTACAAGTGGATATTTTCCATCTTTGAATCCATTATGGATCAAACGTAAATTATTATTTTTATTTAAATCTTTTATAATTCTATCGTCTAGTTTATTAACAAATCTTTTAGGCAAATGAACTTTATATTCTTCTAGATGACATAGAATTGAGGGCCAAATTTTGTTTTAACTTTCTCAAATCTTTCTATCTTATATTGCTTATTCAACTCCAACTCTTTAATCTTATTAAATCCTTTAAAGGTACACTCTCCGATCCGATTATATACAGCGATTGAGGAATCCATTTTTCAGTTCACTATTTATATAGAACAAAATTTGGAACAAAAATTGAACGTATAAAAAAAGAACAAAAATTTAATATAATTATATTTATCATTTACATTCGCATAATCAGTGCGACCGCCATACCTTTTTTATTTACCATAAAATAAAAAATTATTAAATTCTTCATCGACACCCTGAGGTGTTTATGTCTAAAAATGTTTTAGTTTCATCCGCAAGCATTGACAATATGGTCGTCCACAGCTACCCGCCCGTTCGCGTTGTAGTCCAAATAATATATTTTCCAAACGCTACGTGCTGTGTACTACAGCTGAATATTTAAACACAACAAAGCGGGTATCGGCCAGCTTTGTGTACTGCAATCAATAAAAATGTTCTAACGTGTAACGCGTAATCCGCGCCGGCCACAGGGTATTTGTCAAATGAAACACTTGTCAACTCTCGTTGTGTGACGTCACTGCGGTTGAACGTCAGCGCCGACAGTACGAGTCTGTGTCGTATTCAGTTCAAAGGCTGTTGTAACGAACAGTTGGTTTGTGATGAATCAACTACTTTTAATAAAAAATGCTTCCAATGTACGAAGGGTACGAAGGGCTAATTAAAAGTTATTGTAAATAGTGACAGGGAAGAGAGCGAATGACAGACAGTGGAAAGAAAATAAGAGAGAGAAGGAAAAGGTGAAGAAGCGGAGAGAGAGAGTCGGACAGACAGACAGACAGAGATGCTTTGTGGAATAAGTTACAGAGAATTAAAAAAAAAAATAAATGAAAGGCAATAAAATTACGTTTTTATTATTAAACAGTTCAGTTATTAGCGGTAATAAAGATTTCGTTCTAATTATTATTCCTTGTAAACGGCATGCGATTTTGATGAGCAGGTACTAACCACAATTTAGAAACATTGTACGAGAATATTTTAGTTAAAAATTATTGACCGACTGTGAAAACCTTTTACAGTGTTATTATGTATTTGTATTGTATTTATTTTAGCCTCAGTTACATAAATATAAATTTACTCAACATTTTGTTTTAATATATGAAATGTTTTATAACTTGGAAATTTTTTATAGGCCTACAATTAAATCAGGAATGAAAATAGTTAGCAATGAAAATATATTTACATTAACTTCATTAGTAGAAATATTAAATAAATAATGACATCTATAAACCAATACATGGTGAATCATTTGTATTTAATAAGGGAGTTAAGCAAAGTGATGGGTTATTGGCCACCATCTTTATTATTGCGCAGCACTATGCCATTAAAGACATAGATCAGCGGGAACTATATTAAATAAGACAAGCCAAATATGTGCTTACGCTGACGATGTTGTGATAGTAGACAGATCAAGACAACGGCTGGCTGAGGTTTACAAGGAGCTAAATCAAAAACCGCTGGATGGGACTGAATGTATATTTCAGCAAAACTAAGTACATGTTAATTTCTGCATCAGAAAGGAGAAGACACGGACACGGGCCCTAATTTATGCATAGAGGATAATCCATTTGATGCAGTTAATAGGTTCAGGGCCTGAGTAACATGACAGATAATGAAGGGTTCATTATCACGACGATACATGACAGGATACAAATAGGGCATATTATGTCAGCAGTAGACTATTGAGAAGCAAACTCGTTAGTCGTAACACAAAAATAAAAATATACAAGACAAAATATGCCAAAGAAATCCAGAGTGTGGAAGTCTATAAACGCAGAAATAGGGGTCGATTTAGGATAAAATGGTTGGATGATGTGCTGGAAGATCTAAGAAGATGAATGAGAGGATTACACTGAGATGGCAATGGACAGAAGACATTGAAAAAGACTGGTGTTGGAAACCAGGGCTCACTTTAGGCTGTAGTGCTTAACAAGAAGAAGAAGAAGAAGAAGAAGAAGAAGAAGAAGAAGAAGAAGAAGAAGAAGAAGAAGAAGAAGAAGACACATGCCTAGTAGAGTAATTGGAAGAAACTGACAAATGTTTTAGTAAAGACAGATAGTCCTAGAGCAACGTATTCCGTCACGCAGCGCCAACTACGAGGGTCAGTTGAAAAGTTCGCGGAGCGACATCTATAGTTTAGCGGTAGAACTAACATTTTTCGTGTGTTGCAAGATTCATATTTCTTACAAAAACGAATTAATTTACAAATGTTTCCACCAATTTCGAAATAGTCTATTCGAAATTTACATGTCACGCATGTTTCAAAAATAGACAAAATCAATCATCGTGCTGTGATTGAATTCCTTGATAAAAACGGTCTAGGATCATTTGAAATTCACAATCGAGAAGGTAAGGAGAAACCTTCAAAAACGATAGTTTGTAAGTGGGTTCTCGAGTTAAACACGATCATACGAGCGTTGAAAATGATCCTCGCAGTGGACAACCAAAGTGTGAAACAACCCCAGATATCATTTTTAAAATGTCGTGCACAGTGTTAGGAGACCGGCGATTGAGAGAGGATGACATGCTGAGACCATAGGTATTTCACGCGTATCATATTTTAAGCCAAGAATTCAGTGTGAAAAATCTTAGTGCAATCTGCGCGCCGCAATTGTGGAGTTGTTGCACTTTTGGGGCGACCACGAGGGGATCATCTTAAGAGCTTACATTACCACGTTTAAACTCGAATGCCCACATACGTACTATTATTGGTTTTGAAGGTGCAGCGTTTTCTAACACAATTGTCATTTCGTTGTGAATTTCATTTGGCGTTAGACCGTTTTTGACAAAGAATTCGTGATTTTGTCCATTTTCAAAACACGCGTGACACGTGAATTTCAAATAGCCAGTAAGCAATGAATAAATTGACAAATATATTTGAATATTAACGAGTGTTTACACAAAATGCGAATCTTAGGGTAAACTAAAAATTTTAGTTCTACCGCTAAGCTAAATATGTCGCTCCGCGAACTTTCCAACTGACCCTCGTACAGTGCCAGATCGAAAACTATACCAAAGACCTCGTCTAATGGAGTAATGCATACACTGAAACTTTTCAAACCCAATCAGTTAGTTGGGATGTGATGAACCGTTACAAAACGATGGCTGGCACATAAAGTCTACCTAGACGGTACTAGTTTGTAATGGAACACATCCTGCATTCAGTCATTGTTTTCCATTCAGTAGTATCACTTAGTAGTACTCTTGTTGGATAGATTGTAATAATCATTCATTAATTGAAAATACTGTTACGACATTACAGAATAAACTACGTGTGTCTCGAACGTTCCAGTGGAATACGGCTAAATGTTGTGGCGTACGTGACTTCAACATGCGCTCGCGAGACTTTTCTGGAAGCCGCCAGCCGCGCGGACTGTGTCAAGGCCGCAATTAGTTACGTCGTAGTATAGAGCTAACGCGCAGTATGGAATAATCTAGTATTTCGGGGGGTATAAATACCAGTACTCAACGACGTTCAGTTTCAGTTATAGTTGCGATATATTACAGTTCAGTTCAGTTTATTGTCGGGTGATACTGTGTGCGTTCAATTGGTTATTCCTAGTGAAGTGTTGTGTTTTATTTATAATCGGACGGTATAATTGTAATACAATTGTGTTTTATATTAGTTCACATTTTATTGTGTGTGAACAATTTTTATTTGATTTGTTGTAAGAGACTGTGTTGTTAATTACGAACTGTTTAACTGTGATAATTAAAGCTGGCGATTAGTGACTTAATTGGTGTCTTGTATTTTGCTTTCCACTGTACCATACGACGATCAAGTAGACCGTTGTATACTTGTTTTTAATAAGTGTTGAAAACATTTAGGCCTATTCAAGCGCCAAAGGATTCAACAAAAGATTTCAAGAATTTTAGTTTTTGCTGGGCCTTATTATACGAGTAACGTTAGCAGCGCCGCATTAAAGTAGGCCGCCTTTCCTTTTATTCTTCTATTGGTTTTACATTCAATCGTAGGATTTTATTCTGTTCACTTAACCTTAACCGGTCTCTCACTTCCATTACTTCCTTCCGAGGTCTTTGTCTATTTCGTCTTTCCATTTATTTTCAGTTCGATATTTCTGACTATCTTCCTTGTTTACTCGACTCAGCCGACCTAATCTTCACAAACCGCATTAAATCACGCCGTTACATAATTCCATCCGTTATTATTGTCCAGCATCAAGCTTACAAATTCGGCTCTAGTAGACCGCCGGAATATTAAACGTGGCAACGTTGCGTCTGAGCCCTATAAGCATAGTGTAATAAAATAGCAAAAGTGAGCATGTTATATTTTGATTTAATTTCATAGCATTACTAAAATCATGAGTACAATAAAGAAGGTGTATGATTGGCTGATAACGTCATTGGCTGATGATAATTGTGATTGGCTGATGGTGTCATTTTTACCTGTACGTGGGACTTTGCTGAATTTATAAATACAGGTAGCATGGCAGGACAGCTTTAGCCTATACCACAGTACTGTGGGCCTGTACGTAAACACCCAGCGTGCAGGATTTTTTATACCACTGATGATGGCAGCCATTGGAGCTGCCGAAACGTTTGGTTTTGTTATAAACCATGGACCACGGCCAAACAGCCCGGGTATCATGAACAATTCATCTGACACCGGCCGTGAAAGCCTGAGGAATATTTAACAACGCTAACGTTTGGCGTCACAGGAACACATCGGAGTTATATTATTGCTAGAAACATTTCTCGTAAAAAATGTGACAATTGAACGCGATTGCAATCGTCAACAAGCTACTTTATAACAAACACAAATAAATTTTTAGGATTTCTATTATCTAACTAAAATTATGTGCAATATTCACTACATATCGATGCTAATAATCGCATAATCGAAATATCGAAAATGAGTGTGGTTACAGTTATGGGAATGTACGTTTAAAGATAATATTTAACAGTAACTCTCAATGTAAATGCATAGCCTATATGAAGTTAATGTTAGATTTAATACATAAAATTCTGCTTCCAATATGGCTCTTCGAGGAGAGGTGTAGAAAAAGCTAAGTTACAAATAGATAGAAAGTAAATATAAATTTTCTGTGAACGGTTCCACTCGAATAGGCCGCGTAATAATAAATGAATTAGAAAATAAAGTTAATAATGGCGAGAGATACTACAGCTTGTATATAGATATATTATTTTAATCAAAGCGTTGAGAACGTGGAAGCCGTAAATCATAAATTGTCGTTTTTCCAGTGAAACGGGCGTAAATGACGCGTAAAATCGCGCACAGCAATAAAACGGATCGAAACCGAGACGCCCCAACTCTACCGTAATCTGTGTGCGGATTGATTTTTATTGCGTCCACGGTTCTGTTTCCCGTAGCGTGTACGTGAAATAAAGGTCACTTCCTACACAATGCTCTTCCTGTAGTCTTAAAATAACTTTATAATATTCTGTAAATAAAACTATCAACGTAGAATTATAAATCTCTTATAGAAACGCATTTTTTTCTTCAGATAGGAACGTTTTGGGATACATTTCGACAGGCAAAGAGGAAAACACAAATGCACACTCACACACGCACGTGGGCGGGAGGGAGCGAGTTGGGACGATACGTTCTGGTGACTACGTGTGTAGAACGTATCTCTATTACGTTTCGATACTCAACCAGACGTGGGATTTGAGTTACGTCCAAACACTACGTCACACGTAGTCTAAACATTAAATCTATAGAGATAAGAGAGTATCGGCAGATGAAATAATTAAGATTGACTTAAAACATTAACATTGTGTTTTCTTCGAAAAACAAATCTGAAAAAAGTGTATACCCCTTCTCATAAGTGTGCTTGTATGTAAGTTATCACAGTATGTAATAATCATCATTTCAATAACTTACATTTATTATAAACCTCGTATTAATATCGAGGAGTTAGTGGTAAAACTACCCAAGGTCCAATGATGTTTCAAAAAGACATTTTAGGTTAAGGGTTAGGTTAGGTTAGAGACACGAGTCTTGTACAGTGTTTCATAGTAGGAACATCGACTTCAACAATGGTGACGAAAACATTAGAAACGTGTGTGTGTGAATGAGACGGCGAACTATTATCGCGTTGTCCCCACGCTGAGGAAAGAAGTGTTTCACCTTATGAGACCGAGCAAGTAGGTTCTACCTGTACGCCGCGACCTCGCGGTTTCTTCCGGAACACCAAGGTGCTCTTGGTTTCGGTAACGCAAACTTTACACCTGCCGTTCTAGACACGATTTATTGATTTACAATTCACTTTATTCAGTTTACAAGCCTTAGGCTTTCACAGCTATACTGTCTGTGTTGTCTGTAGTCGACTGGTCTGTATACCAATAAGTAGAGACATCGACAGAGCGATTGAATACAAACTTTTATTGCTATAGCTTGCCATTAGGCTATGGGCGATAACAGAAATACAGTGTTCTTATGGAGAAACCGCTAACTAACCTGAAAATTTTCTAATGGAGTAATTAACTTCAAAATAACAACAAATTACTGCCATTCGTTATAAATACAGATGTTACTTCACGTCTTTATGATCGTTTGCTGCAGTTCATCAATCTATGCTGGACCACTGATCATGTTCCTGACGGATTGCAAAGGTAATTCCCATATGCAAGAAAGGTGATCGTAATGACTGAAGGAACTACAGAGGAGTCAGCCTTCTTAATACTTCATATAAATTATATGTATCTATATTAAGAACACGGTTGAATGCAATAACAGAGATCATGCTTTCAGAGGCCCAGAACGGTTTCAGGTAGGGCAGATCACAATTAGATTGCATGTTTACAATGGCCCAGCTCAATGAAAAGCGTAGAGAGTATCAGATGCCCACATACACAGCTTTCATAGACCGAGAAGGCGTTTGACAGTGTGAATCGGAGCAACTATGGGCAATAATGGCAAGAAAGGCATCCCACAACATCTAGTTAGAGCTATACAGAGTCTTTATGTGGAGAATAAAATCTTAATTAAAGCAGGAAAACCGAGAACAGCTCCTAGAGCTGGTCTAATCAATTGCGGAGTACGACAAGGGTGTCCATTATCACCTTCTTTTTTAATTTATATATTGACGATGTCATACAATACTGGCAGATGTGTCTTCCGGAGAATTTTATGATTGACCACTCTACAATTGACACATTGTTGTTTGCGGACGATCACGCTATTCTATCGGACTCTGAAAACAGGTTGCAGATGGGTATACATTTGTTAAATCGAATCTGCAAAAACTCTGGATTACAAATATCCACACTTAAGACCAAGGTGATGGCTTCTCGTGGAACCGATTCCGTACGGGTAAAAATTGTTATAGATGGTAGGTGGTACTGCCGTGGAACAAGTCAGCAATATTGAATACCTGGGTTACAGTGTGTCCAATAATATAAGCAACGACGTTGTGAATAAGTTGCATAAGTTCAATCAGGCGAACTTGTAAGTCAGCAAGTAAAGAAACACACCTAAATTTCTACAAGGTGATGGCTCTTTCCACACACACTTCTTTATGGGTCTGAGAATTGGACTTTAACGAAAGGCCAGGCCAGTCGGATCCAAGCATTTCTCAAACACGTTGCAGGATATACTCTACACGATCACAGGTATAACGGCAGGAACTGAATATTATGAGTATACTCGACAGGATTGCCGAGTATCGGCTGAGTTGGTGGGCACATCTTTGCCGAATGGATGATTGCCGCATACTCAAACAACTATGGAACTATAATCCGAAGGGGCGGAGAGATGGGGGACGCCCGAGGAAGCGCTGGAGTGACCAGCTCTAGACTTTGCCTGTTTGAGACCGCAACAAACCATCCTTGGTTTAATCCTTGCAGACGATTTCACATCTTTTGGATTAGTTTTAAAAAATTACAATAACAAATATAACTGTAAGAAAATATAAAATGCTATACTAAGAAAAAACATTCGTTTTTAGTTAGTTTAGAAACATCACTCGCCATTACTCGGGTGTCGTACGCTTGAATGAAATCATTTTTTGTATGGTTGCAGGCCTATGCACCTTGAGACTACGGTACCATTAAATTTCATTAGCGTATTAACTGAAACAAATAAAATAATATTGCGTTACATTCGGCTCAGGTTTTTTTCAGTATTGAGGACAAAGAGTCAGTTAGCGAAGAACTTTATTATCGTTGGCGATAGCTGCATGGCGTAAGCGTAGCTTAGGACTTGATAATGGTGAAGATACTGAAAGGCCTCATCCGACATGACAGGGAGCAGTTCAGCAGGTAAGCACGACAAAGTTGGAATTACAGACACTGCTAATTCAAATAACGATATGAACTGCAGTCATCGAGAGCTAAAACCTTCTGTTCAATTGCGGCCATTTACAATCCTTATACAGCATTAGTGTTTGCGTGTTTGCCTACGTAGTCTGGTATCGCTGTCTTACAATGGTAAGGCGAGCATTAATACGACAGATGTGCAGCGCGATATTGTATAGATAACATCATCATGTTGGCAGTGAAGAGCTTGAAGCCAATCGTAGATTACCCGCAGTTGTGTTTGGTTTGCTTTGACTGGTACAGTCGCGCCCCTTTGTGTTTGTGCAAATCATTTGTCATACTTCCCTTCTTTATATAACCGTTTAATAATTACTCTGGTTACGAACGTTTGTAAACCTAATTTTAACAGTCGTTTTATAGTACATTATAACTTTTGACGCAGCAAAATTAAATGTTATAATTTCCTACTGGGCTGTGCAACCAAAAGAAACAGATCTATTTTTAGCTTCTGTTTGAAAATTATAACGGAGCTATATTGGTATGAGACAGTTATTATCCGGGTTTCCATGCAACGCATCCATCCTTAGAATCAGTTCTTTGTGTGTGCGCGTGGGTTTTCTCATTTTAAAATTCTTTAGTAACTGAAGTGACGGTGCATTTTTTTTGCTGTTGGGTGTTTATTAACTGCTGTGGCGCCGGAAAATCTACGTGATGTAAACCCGTTACTGGAAGGAGCCCCAAGATACAGTCGGAGGGTCGCAAGACTCAACGGCAAACGGAAAACTTGGTGCAACGTTACGTGCTGACTCTTGATCAGAGCATAACCCGAAGTAAACACTATATAGAGTGTGCTGTACAAACCTTAGAAAAAAAGCATTAAGCTTATGGACTACAGTGTTGAAAAAAACGTAACGCCTATTAATTATTGTACTGTGGTCTTGTGCGCACCTCTCTGTCTGTCTGCCTGTCTCTCTCTCTCTCTCTCTGTCACACACACACACACACACACACACACACACACACACACACACACACACACACACACACACACACACACACACACACACACACACACACACACACACACACACACACACACACACACACACACACACACACACACACACACACACACACACACACCATATACCACATGTAGCCAGCAATGTTTGAACAGCGGAGCAATTAGTACAGTACAATTAGCACGAAGTAATGAGCGTTAGTTGTCCCTAAGTTAAAAGCGCCAGTGGCGTATCTAGGATTTGGCCTTGGGGAGGGGGTCCGGTCGGGTCGGCTTCAAACAAAAAAAAAAAAGCAAGTTAAGATTCATCAGCATTACTATACTTGAGCTGGCTGGAAAACGTGTGACAACATCCTGAAATCAATCCCATTATAGTAAACGGTAATAATACAACACAAATACGCGGTTTTGATGCGTTGATTTAGAAGATACTTATTGAGTGAATTGATTAACTTAGTAAAAAAACGTTACTAGATGAAAAACGCAGCTGAAGAAATAATAAAAAGCCTAAAAATTAAGAGATTAACACAATTCGTCAACTTTTTTCGACCCTCTGGGGGAAGGTCCGGTCCCGTTCGTTCCCCCGCAAATATGCCCCTGCCCTAAGATACAGTCGGAGGGGCGCAAGACTCAACGGGAAACGGAAAACGTGGCGCAACGTTACGCGGTGACTCTTGGTGAAAGCATAACCCTAAGTAAACACTATAGAGTCTGTGCAAACTTTAGAATAAAGCATTGAGCTTATGGACTACAGAACTGATAAAGTAACGCCATTATTGTACTGTGGTCGAGAACTGAGCGAGCCTCAGAGGCACTCCCACCCTCTCACGCTCACACACACACACACACACACACACACACACACACACACACACACACACACACACACACACACACACACACACACACACACACACACACACACACACACACACACACACACACACACACACACACACACACACACACACACACACTCTCTCTCTCTCTCTCTCTCTCTCTCTCTCTCTCTCTCTCTCTCTCTCTCTCTCTCTCTCTCTCATATATATAGCAATGTCTGAACACATTCGCACGAAGCAATGAGCGGTAGTTGTCAGTAAGTTAAACGCGCGTGCGTGTGAGATCATTTAACAATGAATCAGACATCTGTTTGTTTTTACATCGATGAAATAGTTAACAGTTAACGTCGCCTACGAAAGCAACTCTTATCAACTTTAATGACTCTTTTATCTTCGCCTATGTAGCTGTGTTGTTGGTGACACATTCTTGTATCACTTAAACAAAGGCCTACACTGGTAGAAAAATGCCTACGGCACGACACGGGTCGACTTCATTGAAGGTTATAAGCTGCAGTTACTGAATAACACACTGGCACCGTACTACTAGTGTAGGGTACACCCCTAAACTAAACTGGTATTATGCAATAGTCACAAGTCATATTCAAAGTACCAACAGGGGTGAAACCCGTGGGAGTCGGGGTAAAGTACTATACATGACAACAACACTCATAAGAAGTATCATTGCCATTGGACCAGTAATGCTTTTTTCTAAGGTTTGAACTCGCTATGGAAAGAAGAGCTGATACTCAGTTCAATATAGGCCTGATGGAATTTTTACTTCCATGTTCCATAAGGAAATGGAAGTATGGTGATGGCGAAAAAATTGTGTTCGAGAGGGCTGATTCTGATTGTACTACCCTCAAAACATGAAGAAAAGTCATTTTTCGAAAAGTGTCTGTGTGTGTGGGCGTCTGTGTGTCTGTGTGTAGATTTTTTTCCTATGGCGAACGATAACTGCCTAAAATTCAAACAGAATCAAATATTTTTTGCATACGTCCCTGAATTGTAGAGGACTCAAGGCCTTTTGATTTTGGTGAAGATCGGTTTTGGGTAAGGGGTAGTTTACCTGGAAAATTTTATGTTTTAACAAGAGTAATTTTTTCTATGACGAACGATAACTGCGTAAATTCAAACAAAATCAAATAATTTTTTGCATATGTGCCCGGAGTTGTAGAGGACTCAAGCCCTATTCATTTTGGTGAAGATCGGTTAAGGGGAAGGGGTAGTTTACCTGCAACCTTTTTACGTTTTATCAAGAGTACTTAAAATTCATTTAAACTTTTTCCAACAATGATAATTGTTAAAAATAAAATAATTTTGTTGCCAGGCAACCAGGTTGTTCAGTTAGTAGTTTACCTGCATTGTTTTGTGTTTTAACAAGAGAGAAGTACTTAATTTTAATAAATAAGTGCCCCGAAAATAAAGTCATATTAATCCACTGTAAAATGGTAAAAGAGATAATTATAAATGGAGTGGCCAGTTGAAGGGGGAGGGGTTAATTTTTAAAAATTGTTCTTGCTGAAATCAAGTAAAGTATGAATATTTAATTTTAAAGGATAGATACCTTATAAATTAAATAT
The DNA here is from genome assembly GCA_034769895.1 of Magicicada septendecula. Taxonomy (NCBI): domain Eukaryota; kingdom Metazoa; phylum Arthropoda; class Insecta; order Hemiptera; family Cicadidae; genus Magicicada; species Magicicada septendecula. The sequence continues at coordinate 64,059,275 of CM068371.1, forward strand.
GATAAAACTATTACTCTATGAATGTGTAAATATCATTAATGGTGGGGATCGGTTAAGGAGGAGGGATGATTATCTGCGTAGTTCGGTTTCTTTATAAGAAAGTACCTAATTTTTATAGATAAAGTGACTCAAAAATAACATTACCTATATTAAACGACTACCCCATAATGACAAAAATATCTATAAAGAGTAAAAATAGTTTGAGAGTGCGGCGAATTTTTTATTTATTTATTTATTTTTTTTGAAATTATCGAACGGAATTCAAGTAAATGATTTTAAATATAAATCTTAGAAGACGGAAGTCATGTATGGTTCTCCATATCGATATTTCGTGCAACCAATCAGGCAGTCGCAAAGATAATCAAAACATGTACAATCAAAGTGTGTAGGGAAACTAAATGACTATGTTAATAAACAAAATAAATAATAGTTTTTAAAAGTTGTGACCTTTTCTTGAAGACAAACTTTCCTTCGGCGGTGTATCTAAAAAACAAAAACAAAAACTTTTATTAAATTGTGTTATCATTTGCTTTTAATATTTTCATTATTTTAATATATAATTAGTATTCCCGTATTTTAGTGTAATATCTCATTTGACCCCTACGTGAACCAGATCTCTAAACGCTTTTTATTTAATTGTATATTATATTAGTTTAAAATTAAATATGCTGTTTCTCTGTACACACTGAAGCGACATACGTAATTTATCATTCGATAGTAACACAACTTCATTTGAAAGACTAGAAGAATATCACTATTTTGAGCTTGACATGATGATGTTTTACGTAAATATGTACCTGGTATCAAGAATTGTTTTATGAGAATGTGTTTTTATGATGAATCCAATAATAGTCACTATAGTAAAACATTTTCAATTTATTTAACTTCATTGCAACTAGTTACAGGTTATCTAGCAATTTTTATTCTAATACATAAGTTAACAGTGTCTAGGATTAGCTTCAACTGGAGCGTTCCTCAGTAGTTACACTTTGTTCATGTGGTGAGAATTACTATACATATTTAGTTCAGTAGCTCAAATGGTTCTGCCTCTGCGATCGCCGAACGAGTCCAGCATTATCAAGCAGTTGTAGCACTTCAATGTTTACGTGTTCATGAAGTCTTCTTTCATATTTATCCGCAACTCTTTTAATCTCGTCAGCAACCGTAGGCATATTCAGGTAGCGATGAATGTCATCATTTCTTGCATAACACGGTGCATCAACAATAATGCAAAGAATTTTATTTTGAAAAAACTGAATTATTTTAATATTAGATTTCTTAGTACCAAAGCTGTACACCGCACACCCAAACTGGTTTCAAGACTTGTTTGTATAATAACAGCTTATTATGCAGCGACAGCTCAGAGTGTCTTCCAACCAGGCACCAAATTTGCTTCAATTTTAATCCAAGTTCTTCTTAACATGGTCTTTCCACCTAAGTAGTAAAACAACATGAAAGTGAAAAGGAACTGTTACCGTTTGCTCTTTCCTCAAGGCAGGCGCGCGCGTGAGCGCGGCTGTAGCGTTTCGAAAACAAGTTCTATATGCGGACTACATCCAATCCGAATCAATTTTTGGTATAGACTCCTTTCAGTATACAGAGTGTCCCATGAGGAACGGGACATAATTCAGGAATGCATTCTACAGCCTGAAGTAAAGAAGAAATTTCACGTAAACATAAGTCTGAAAACGGTTCGTTTTCGATTTATGGCTTGCGAAAAATTTCACCTTGAATTTCTCGCACCCTGAAAATTTTACCCTGAAATATCGCATAGTTTTGTAATTATCTATCCTTTGATTAAATTGAATATTTAATCAACTATTAACTAATAAATATTAACTAATAAATTTAATCTTTAAATATGTATGCGATGAAATTGCTTTTTTCTATTTAATTATACTGTTTGTACCACTATTACATGATGCTGGTAGTTTATACAAACAGAGTTTATACAGACGCCTCACAGCGGGCCTGACGTAGGCCTATAATGACGGCTTACATCCAAAACTCTTGTTTTCACACGAACACCCAATCGTTGGCTGCTTCAAAAGTTTGGGAGACACAATGTACGAATTAGGAGGACTTAACTTCGCCAGAGTTAGCTATTTAACAAGAAAAAAAAACAGTTAGGTAATCGGGGGAGAGGCGTTATCTCGTTTCCCATCGCAAACCACACACACACACACACCCAGCCTGTGGTAGGGAGTAGCGAGAGCATGCCAAATAACTTCAGCAAATTGATTATTAACAATGGCAAACAGGTTTCCGTTCTACTGGAATTGCATCCTTAAAATTCACAAAAAAATTAATATAGGCCTAGTGACTGAGTTGCAGAAGGTATTTTATACCTACAGGTATATAACAATCGTAAAGATACGAACGTTTCTCCCGCTGTACACTGTACACGCGCGCGTCACTACCACTACTTCACCAAACTACGCACAGTTTGTATAGCATATACTATGTATCTGCTACTCCTTTAAAAATGTATCCTTTATACATATTTGGCATGGATACATTGTTCTAGCCAAATACAAGAGAACAAGAATAGCCTAGATCAGATTTCCTGTAGGTGGGGCGTCAAGTCATTGACAGACACGTCGCCTCGCTGACCATTCTAGTGGAATCCGTCGTCAGCTAGAATGATCCCATCCTCGGGAAAATGAAACAGATTGTTTTCAATCTTTCATCTTTCTCTAACCAAACAAGTTTTTAAAAGACATCGAATCTTCTGATATCAGTTCTTGATATCAGAACCTATCTCATTACGTCTGGCAATCCTCGGTGTAATCCATAGTCTTTTCGTAGAATTTTCTACCTGTTCTTCGTTTTCGTCTTATGAACCAGCTTTTATCTTCTCTATTAGTTTTCCAGCTAGTAACCCGCACACAACACCGACACTTTCATACTGACTCGTTCAAGTCTACTGCACGTGTGAACATTGCATACAATTCGAGAGGCTTCTCGAAGCGCGTGAACTCGTACGAGAACTAGAACGCCGCTTTACGGTACACCACCCACACCGCGTTTGCACTTTCCGTTACGCTAGATTACGAGTAAGTATGCTGCAGGAAAAACGTTTGTCATACGTAAATACAAGACACTTTCACAACTGAGTTGGCATCCATGCGACTAATATCTGATGTAGGCTATATAAACATGGGCGGGATTTCACCTACGGGATGATGAAATCATATCTTCGGCACACAGGAATCGACAACCTTTTTGTATTTAGCAAACCGAGGTGGAGGCGTTCTGCCTTCGTTGAGGAATGGACTAGAAAGGAGGAATTATTGGCAGTGTTCGAGTGTAGGGGTTGTTGGCGTTAGCCCAAAAGACACGCAGGAGACAATTCTAACCTGTAACGAGCAGAAAGGTAGGCTAGCGAGAATTCTAGCCTCCGAATGGGTATAAAGAGGGGTTGAACGTAAATTATAACCTATGAACGGGCGGAAAAGCGGGTTAGTGGAAAATTCTAATCTCGAACAGACAGAAAGGTGGGCTAATACTAGGGTTTACTTCCGTCTCCTGATTCATAAATAGACTGTGGCGGCAGACTCTGTGTGTATGGGGGGGGGGATGAGAGAATGCTCTCAGATTTAACTTACAAATTAACACACTATGCTGTCTACTATCCACGATCAGTCAATACGAATATATTGGTCAAAGTGAAGTTAATGATGAGTCACAAGCCGAACTTTAGCATTAATGAATTATTCAGTACATTTTGATCTCGACGCAAAACTAGGACTTTTCAGAATTTTTAAAAACTCGAAACCGGTTAAAAAGTACAACATTCAGACCAAAACGCGCACGTGGGGGAAATGGAGACTTAAAACGAAATGAAATCAGCGTACTCCAGCGAATCGTAGAGAACCAAATGAAATCAAGTTCTCTTAGATCAGTTTCCTGAGTCTTAGAAGTTGATTTTAAGAAACTCGTAAGTTGACTGACAAAAGAAAACGTGATTCGAGTCACGTAGAGAAAATATTTTTCTAAAAGAAGAGAATTATGTTATAAATAAGAAAGAAAACAGAAAATAATAAAATTTATAGGTTCATCCTCTTGCCGGGAGCCAAGTATACATTTCATTGTGCTTATTTGCCTCACAATGAGTCACTCTGTGCTGTAAATCACTTTTAGTGAAGACAATATTGCAAACCTGTAATCTGTAACCAGTACTGTTTGATAGTTTGTATTACAAACAAGAACAGCTTGAAACCTTTCCGTCTCTTTCTCTGTAAGTTACCTATACGATATCTTTGTGAAAACCACGAGTTTTCACTTTTATTTCGTCCAAAAACTGTAGTACGTAGGCGTGTATCTGTATAATTGTAGTACGTAGGCCTACGTATATCAGAACGGAATATCGTTTACATGGTGCCGGTCTTCTTACTTACGTAGTGCTCTTTACCGCGGCCGCACTTACACAATAAGCACACTTAAAGGTCTTCCTTTAGACAACGCGCTGTGTGATCTTCACTGCATCCCGACCACTCGCCCTATTTATCTTACTATCATGTCGCCACTTGTAAGAGTTCGTTCGATCTCTACAGATTCTGCTGTCTACCCCGCTACTACGTATTCACATAACGTGTGTCTGTTTTATCACGAGTCTCTGTTACATTTTTCACAAAATCTGAGTCGAGTTTTTCTGCTACCATATAGGTCAGACTAGTAGCGTCTGAATAGTAACACTGCAATGTCATCACGTTTTACATCTGACAAAAAAGTCGTACAGTCAATAGCTCTGGAGAAAAAAATTATATTTTCAGAAAGAAGCATAAAACATTTTTACCTGCTCGCCCGGAAATAGCAGGTGATAGTAGATGAGTGATGACCTACCTCTGAACAGTATTTACGATCAAGCTTTACAAATTTGGAAAGAAAAACTTATCGTGCTAATCGACAATGAATATCAGCAGGAGATACTACGAAATACTCAGAGCTCCTTCTTACATAAGACTAACGTGGAAGACTCTAATAAAAACCACTGCGGCTGAAATTTCAGAAATTTACTGAATTCAGAAACGAAAATCGGAACTGTCAGTATTATTAAAGATGCCTCTGATCTGCATAACTATCTTACAGCTTCATTGCACGGCATACGTCTGTGGGGTTAGCTATGGAGTCATCAAAATGCAGTTTCCCCAACAATTCTAAAGACGCAGGCTTACTGATGAATGCAAGAAAAACATTTAGAAAGAAAAATCTCTAAAAATCAAAATTGAGTAGGCCCTATATAAACAAAAGTAATATACACGTTCTAAGGAAGTTATGGCAAGGCAACTAAGCGCGTCGAATTATTACTTCATCTTGCGTGCGTGCAGGGTCTACTTGTTTTTACTGCGTGCAGGACATTTATTACTGCAAAATGGTAAAATGTTTTTGTGGTTAAATATTTATTTTATGTATTATGTTTTAATAATAATTTATTGTAAATTTTGGATTACTGGACGGAAATACTTTGTTGTAAATTGAGGTGTTGTTTGTACAATTGTGGGCGAGTTGGTACTGTACAAATAGGGGTGCTTCAAGACTTTTTCTCTTCTGTATCAGTTGAGTCGTAATAAGGGCGAAACGTTTGGCTCCGAAATAAATAAAACGTCATATGTTAAGCCTAAGAACAGTGTTGTTGTTATTAACGAAAACCACGAAAGTTTGCAAATGAGAAGACTAAAAGATTCAGATCAGCAGACATAAAAATAAAATTTGCACTTATTTATACAAACTTTCCTGTTGAATGTTTTCCACTGACCAAAAATTGAGATGTTTCCTCGCTTACTACGTCTCTATGTTTGCTTTTGTACAATCAAAAATATTTCCTCGCGTTACAGGAATAAAAAAGTATTGAAGTATTTTCAAGTATCCTGATATTTATACTGCAGTATCAATTGCTCGTGAACAGTTTTTCTTAAACATTAGGCCTATATAAATTTTATATATACATTAGCTCTATGTCTACTAATAAATATATTTACTCTCGCGCTCTCCCCCTTCTGTCTGTCTGTGTCTATTTCTCTCTCGCTCTCTCTCACTTAGTCTCTTTCTGCAATGGGACTGTAACACTCTACTCATCTCTACTTACACTATTCTACTAACATAGGTTAAAGAATTATGTACTAGATAAGTGTAGATTAACGAAATTGGGCACTATTATTTTTTTATGTACACGTAGTTTATAACGCTTATCTACGAAGTTATAGTAATATTACAAAATATAGTGGATGCGTGTGTGTCCGTCCGAGTTACAAAATATTGTCGAAACGTCGACACAAATAATTAAAAATTTGTGTTATACTTATTTGACCGATCCTCGCAAACTCTTCATCGTTAAAATTCATTGATTAACGGTCACTACGAAATTAAGGATTTACTAATAAAATTATAAGAAAAGCGAAGACATGTTTTGGATTCCGTATATTCTGCACGTTTTGTTGTGGACGAAACACAAGCTGCACTGTCCCTACACCAACCACTTTCACAATATTAACAAATAACAACTAGATTCTCGTAAACATGCCGTAGGATTGCGAAGACTCAGCCTTCCAGACCTGTCTAAGCTAAGAATTTGTACGTGTAGACATGTATTTGACTGATTGTATAAAGGGTGTCCCATGAGGAATGGGAAATACTTCAGGAACGCATTCTATAGGCTGAAATAAAGAAGAAATTTCATATAGACATAGGTCCGAAAACGCTTAGTTTTCGATTCATGGATTGCGAAAAATTTCACCATGAATTCTGATCCAAACATACACTTGAGACCTACTGAAATTCTTGACACTTAAGTCAAAGGATAAATTTGATGGTTTTATATGGTTCTGACATAAAAAATCTGGTCCCAAAACTGTATCTTGGGTAGTTCTTTTTACAAACGTTTTCTAAATCTCAAAAAATTGGTGTTGAAACCCCCCTTTTTTAGGTTTCGTGTTAATTTAGTAGTTTAAATTGCCAACACACAAATGTAAATTTGCAATACAGTTTATAAAGATAATGTAGATGTTTTTTAATATACTGTATAAAAATTGGAATCAGCGTGGCTTTTTCAAATGTCTCATAGTATAATGTAAATTGACACAAAATCTGGAAAGATATTGATTACTGAGTCGGCCTTGAATTAAGTCTTAAATCCAGTCGAAACCGAAACTTATTTTAAAATTAGTCAACACATTTTTACGCCAGCATCAGCTTACCTGTCATTTTACAAGGTAACAAATTTCTAAGATGTAAAGCCTGGAAAGTGATGTACAATGACAGGCTTTGATATTCTAATATAAACATGTAGATACTACTATATACACCGCCTGGCAACTCTCTATGTGCGCGCGCGCGTGTGTGTGTGAGAGAGAGAGGCAGATAGACACACAGACAGAGGGAAGAGAATATGAGCAATGTATGGTCGGAAATACACACACTATGGGAACAGGTATAAAGAAAAGACAAAATGCTACCTGGATTTTGTCGTTTTCCTTTACTGTGATGCGTGTTTTAATGAAATTAAGAAAACAAATAACAATATTAACAAAATTAGGAGTATTTTAATTCTTAGTACACATTGCAGATAGTTACTTTCATATTCTTTACCTTATTACTAAATACGTTTATTAATAGAATTTGAAATCGATTTCTGACTTTTTAAAATGAAAATCGATATACGAAATCAATCATTGTTCTGCCTGCACTCGTTATTTTAGTGCCCAATGTTTATAATCACGGTTCCATGACCAACAAATATTGTACGTCGAAAAAATCAGTATACCACTGTAGAACAGAGAAACAGCTGGCCGCTAGCATGTAATTATTGAAAACAGCTGGCTGCGAGCACCGCAGGGACTCGGTGAGTGTGTGTGCGTGTTTATAGAAGGAGTTATTCAATTAATTAACTCTATCTGTGTGCTTCCCCTTTAGTCAGTCAGCAGCACCCGCCGCCGCTGTAGTCACTCATCTTGTGTGTCTAATTATGACGTATCATGCGGTCGTGTATACACACGTCGTTAGTAGTATTTAAACAACCTTAACTTTATAAACAAACCGTCTTGGATCGTTTGCGTGCAAACAACATCGTGCTTACACACACACACACAGATCTGCCAATTTTCTCTTGAATAATTAGGTATTAAATAAATATGTTTCAGGGTCAAATAAACAAATATGAGCGTGCTGCGTAGACATTCTTGTTCGAGGGGAATAGTCTTGAATAATTTACTCGAATTCAACCTAACGTTTGAAAGCTGAATACAGCGGAAAGGGAAAAATGTAGAAATATTGAAAGTCCGCGTGAGTTACACAATCTGGACAGTGTATCCATACATAAAGCAGGGGTGCCCACCCCCCATAAGCTTGATGACGCACCTCCTAAACTTCATGCCCCCCCCCCCAACGAAAGGTACTTCAAATTAAAAGAAAATGTCATTGTAATAAGCGTCTTATTACAAATAAGCTAAAGCTAAACATAGTACAGATTTCAAATAAATTCTCATTTGAAATTAAATAAATAAAAAATCGAACGAAAGTAATACGTGTAAGATAATATTTCAAAGCAAAGGAACAAAATATCAACAAAGCGTATTGTAAAGAAGGAATGACAAAATAATGGTTTGATGAAGTCCTAGTTGCTTTGGTTTATATTGGACACAGTAACTTCTTCCTCTGCGATGACGATAAAGAAAAGGCATCTATATATCTAATGTACTAGCTGTGGTCTTGCATGCAGTGGACTGCTACACACCGTGCAGTTGTAGTGGAAACTTATTTTTTAAAACGGCGATTCAATTGTGATTACGCAGCGATTATTCCGCCGTCACTTGAATGTTCCACGTCGTGGTACTGTTCCTAGTCGCAGTACGATAAACAATTGTGATTACGCAGCGATTATTCCGCCGTGACTTGAATGTTCCACGTCGTGGTACTGTTCCTAGTCGCAGTACGATAAACAATTGTGATTACGCAGCGATTATTCCGCCGTCACTTGAATGTTCCACGTCGTGGTACTGTTCCTAGTCGCAGTACGATAAACAATTGTGATTACGCAGCGATTATTCCGCCGTCACTTGAATGTTCCACGTCGTGGTACTGTTCCTAGTCGCAGTACGATAAACAATTGTGATTACGCAGCGATTATTCCGCCGTCACTTGAATGTTCCACGTCGTGGTACTGTTCCTAGTCGCAGTACGATAAACAATTGTGATTACGCAGCGATTATTCCGCCGTCACTTGAATGTTCCACGTCGTGGTACTGTTCCTAGTCGCAGTACGATAAACAATTGTGATTACGCAGCGATTATTCCGCCGTCACTTGAATGTTCCACGTCGTGGTACTGTTCCTAGTCGCAGTACGATAAACAATTGTGATTACGCAGCGATTATTCCGCCGTGACTTGAATGTTCCACGTCGTGGTACTGTTCCTAGTCGCAGTACGATAAACAATTGTGATTACGCAGCGATTATTCCGCCGTCACTTGAATGTTCCACGTCGTGGTACTGTTCCTAGTCGCAATACGATAAACAATTTCTGAACTACTGCTTACGCAAAGGATATCAAATCACCAGGTCCAGTGCACACCGTGACAACCCATCCAAACACAGAAAGGACAATCGGTGACAGTTACTTCTGCTCGATACACATTGATGTTACAGGAATTCCTTGCTCCTGAACTGCGTCGTCATGCGATTGACTTGAACGCTGTGTGGAACAGCCCACACTGGCACAGCATCCATGGCGGTAGATCGAGAGATAAAGTTTCCAGGCCACGTGATTTCCATAGGAGAAGATACTGCATGGCCGGCACGATCTCCAGATCTGTCAGTATGTACCTATTTTCTCTGGGGATACCTCAAGCTTAGAGTGTTTCTTAATATACCTAACGATAGTAACGAACTTACAGGAAGGCCTCCATACAGGAAGAAGTTACAGCCATAGCAAACAACATGGTGCAAGCAGCGATACGGAATCTACAAGACAGACTACAGCATTGCATATAAAATGATGGAGGACGTGAATAGAGTAGAATTAAGAAGATACAAAACGTTATGCGATTACAGATCATAAGAAAACCGAAACAAGGTGAAAATACAACTAAAGTACCTCTAGCTGAGAGGTGTAAGCGGCCACGTCACTTCTGCCGCGCAGGTGGTCACGTGATTGTAGCAAAGCATACATATCTGGCACAGTACCGTGGCAGCAATACAACTAAAGTACATCTAGCTGAGAGGTGTAATCTAAGCTGCCACATCACTTCTGCTGCGCAGGTGGTCACGTGATTGTAGCAAAGCATACATATCTGGCAAAGTACCGTGGGAGCAATACAACTAAAGTACATTTAGCTGAGAGGTGTAAGCGGCCAAGTCATTTCTGCAGCGCTGGCGATCACGTGATTGTAGCAAAGCACACAGTACCGTAGCAGCAATTTATTTACATCAGTTTGTCTTCTGTGTCCAAAATATTATGCATAACGCGACCAAAAACACAATTCACGTGAGATTCACTTTAAATTAGACTACAAACAATTTGAAGCTATGAATTTCAAAATGGCACAAATCCACCAAAGGATACTTTTTTAGTAAAATCGAAAATCGTTATTTTTATTTGTCTTCTTTAAAGCTTTATTTAATCCTTTTAAATTTTCTGCTAATATTTTGTTTAATGAATTTTTTTTAGTCTTATATTTTTAGCATTCTTACAGGGCTAAAACCATTTTTTTAACAATTTTAAATCTGTCGACTGTGTTTAGGAAATTTTTTTAATCCGTTTTTGAAACCTCGACGTACTATATCAACGTATTTTTATTAAATTTATTTTTAGAACGATACTTGACGACAAGCTATTGTAACAGTACCAAAAAATATGGTAGTTACATAGTATAAACTAATGTAACGTCAAGTATGAGAAGAACATGGAAGTATATCTAGATAAATAAACCTAAGTGTATATAAGTGTGTATCTACAAATATATTAATAAAAAATCCAACGATGAAGAAAAGAATACTAATATATCAACAGTAAATACAAAATGAAGAAAGAAAATGCCACGAGCCAAAACAAAATATCAGTAACTAGACCCAATAGGATCCAACAGTGAGGGGAATCAACGAAACAAGGACCAACAAGCTCCAACAACAATGGAGATAAATAAAAATAGCAACTACAATGAAAATATAAGAAAAAGAAGAAAGAAGAAGGACAGAAGATATAAGGACTCAACATAAACCACATGTACTAAAAACAATGTAAATGACAAATGAAATGATGATTATAAATGTGAAAAGAAAACCAGTGTGAAACATTTAAGGAACCACAAACAATTACAGTGTGTACTTGATACAAATGTGAAACCTGTGAATAATTAACTAATTTCAACTGAATAAACCACACAAACAATTACAGTGATGAAGTTTACAGTGTGAGAAAATATGTTAATTTCATGATGAAACAACAAAAATTAAAATGGTCAAATAAACACAGACAATGAGTGTGACTAATTTAATAAAGTTGTGATCAATACACATAATCATAAGACCACCAGAATAGAACAAAATAGAACAATTATGTTATTGTTCATAGAGAACTGACAACAAATAAAAGACATTTGTTATGTATCAAACAATGACAGGAATTAAGTTCCACCATTGACCAGAAAAATATTGTAAATAATACAAAAAAGATTTGCGTTAGTGTTTAAGAAGGAGTTGTATAAACATGTGTAACAAAATAGTTAAAATACTATATTAATATACCGTAGTGAAGTCAGTTTAGTAGTAGAAAAATACTGCACTAAAACAGATGGTACATTGTTACACAACCCACAGAGAAGATACCTATTACAACAGAAAATGATACATATTAGTATAAATATACGATCATCAACTATGTTATCAAACGAGAATTTATTATAAGTAGTAATAATAAATATTAAGAGACAATGTATTGTATTGCAAAACAATACAAATAAAACAAGTCAAACATAATGACACAGAGAATAGCAGAGATGAAAAAAGTATGCCAATTTAGTTAGGCAAAGTACAGTATCAAAACCAATATCAATGTTTATAAGAGTATTACCAGTAGTGAGATAAATATCTGATAATACATTGAGAACAGATTCTGAACATAATAAGAACAATATTATAACTAAATTATTGTAAACTAACTAACTATGTACATATGACCAGAAGTAAGCTGAACCATTGTATAGCTAATTAGTTAAGAAAAATACTGTATCAAATATTGAACACAGATTATTACAATTGTTACCAGTAGTAAGAGGAAATCCCAATGCTACTTTGAGAACAGATAAGGACCATAAAAACAGTCATTTTATATACAAACAATTAATAACCAAATGACTATTATGAAGAAAACCAAATGTAAACAAACAATGACAAGCAAGTTATTTATGAGAAATATAACATATAAACTTGTGTAAAAGTAAATGAAAACATTACCAAAAGTTAGAATAATATCTAATGCTACTTTGGAAATCCAAACCAAGTAGGACAATAACAATTTAGTTGTTGTATTAACAAAAAATAAATGACTACTATGATAGGACACAACATAAACAGAGCCATTACTGAAAGATTGAAGGGTTCTGAACTAATTAAAAGATAACCATTATATATAATAAATTAGGTACTATGTGTGTACACTAATTACAATCATTACATGATATGATTTATATAGAAAAGACCAAAAGTAAGGTGAAAAATTATATAAGAGAGATAGAAGAGGACTGAAACTTTGCAAATATTAAATTAACCACAGTCATATATAAATATTATAATGTAAAATTGTGTAAATAAACTTTACTAATATTATTAGATTGTAATATTACTGTTTTAGTTAAGGAAAATTAGTTTTAAGCACATTTATGGAAAATCAAACATGGACGCTTAATGACGCCATAACGAGATTTGTGTAGGGAACAATTATTCCCAAATTGTAAATCAAACCAATTGAGATATAGACTCAAAGTGTTTATTTAAGAAGTATTTTATTATAATTAAGTGAAATCTGGTGTAACCATATTTATTAAGTAACCAAAATAACATAACCTTAACACAACATCTATATATACGAGTGAAAAGTGCGGAATTATTTAATTAAACAAGTAAGGTCAGTGTATAATGTCGACCATACTTGCGAGTGATGTGTTAAATAAGAAACAGGGAGTACAATTTTATTTAAACAACATTGAACGAAAATAATAATTTTGTAAATAGCTAACTTTCGATACTACGCAAGTCAGATAATGCAGAGTATCGAAAACAATAATTAAATTATCAGAATTAAAGAAAAATTTAATTCACAATTATTAAAATATTATAAAAATATTTTAATTATTTATAATAATTTAAAATATCATGTTTGAAATAATTATTAATGAATACAAGAATATTTAGTCACTCATTTGACTAAACTTATTTTTCTTGATTTTTTCGATGTTTTGAAATATACTTTATTAATTTTCATACAGTATAAATAAACGTAATTCTGATAATAATATATTAAAGTATTACGAATGATATGTTTATATGTATAGTTTAAGAAATAATAACTGTTAAGAAATACTTATCCATTGTAACAACACCGGTTATAACTAACCTCAGAATCGTTACGGTAACTTGATAATTTCAATATTACCGATCTGTTCTCAAGTAACATCCAAATCAGATAGAAGTACTAACAAGAGTTTTTTGAGAAATTTTTCTCTTGTGAATAGATGATTTTTAAAACGAATTATTAAACGAAAGTAATACATTTTTTAACTACTGTACACGTCATACAGCTTGACAATTGCAACCTAGTATAATAAGAAGCGTGCGCATTCCCGCGTACGATAGTTCCATAAATACCAGACATATGGTATCATTTTTTGATTTTTATATTTATTCGCTTATTATTCATTATTGTTAATTTTATATCGTTATTTGTATTACATCTTGTGCCTGGTATCATGTTACCTAAAAGAACCTAACGAAATATGGTAATTCACTGAAACAAAATAACATAACCTATTGAAGTTAAATTATTGTACCAATAACAGGTCTACCAGCCTTGAGAATTGGACAGAGTCTTATTTGAATTTTTTATTGTAATCAGTAATTGAAAGGTTGTTAGTTTTGATTATTAATTGTCACAGATTTTATTATTTATTAAATTGTTAATAAACCTCCACTTTCATTACCAGTAAAAGGAGTATCATTTCTATTAAAAATAAGTTCATTTATTTTTTAATCAGTTCTGACACAGGTGGCGGAAGAATTTAAAAAGATTTAGCATAATTCAGAATATTCATCAGATATTGCTTCATTTATTTTTGTGTGTGATAATATATTAAATATTCGATCCGAATATTTACTTGTATTTGAAGTGCATGTATTTCAGAAGAAACGTCACAGAACAGGATTGAAGTATTCACGTGTGGTAAGTGAGAGAGGTACACAACAAAGTGCGCGATCCATTTTAAAATAAAAGGAGTGGACTATTATTACGTACCTATTAAAAACAATACAATAACACCAATAACCTTAACAATTAAGATTACATCTTTTAATAAACAACATTATCGTAGATACCAGTGCGTGTCTACACTCACACGAATACACCACATTAAGAATAATAATCTACATAACTACATACTTATAATTATACTTGTAAACCCAGTTCTATTACAAGTTGGCGCCCAACGTCTGAGCACGATTTAGGGAAATTACAAAATAACTAGTAACCTAACCACCCCAATTCGTGAAAAGACAGCAGGTACATTACCAGTACAGCAAGATGTACACCAGCAGATTAAAATCAAGATCAAATTCAAGATCAACATCGAGGAAGAGGGCAACCGAAGTGGAGAAGGAGACCAGAAGAGAAGAAAAAGAGGCCATGTCGACGGAAGATGGAGAAGAAGTTTTACTGGAAACAAAGGAAGAACCAATTGAACTAGCGGAGGGGGTTCAGCAGCCTATGGAGGAACCGGAAGTGGTGATTCAAGAAGCTCCACCAGAACCAAGCCAGCCTGAACAAACAACGTCACTAGGAGAGCCCGCATTTCAAGAGTGGATGAGAAAGATGATGGAGTCGTTGAAAGAAGACCTGAAGTCCACAGACCAGAAGATGAACAAATCCATAGAATCAATGGAAGAAGGCCAGAAGAGAATGGAGGAATCAATAAACAAGAAGATAGAAGAAGCCAGCCGAGCCACCAAGGAGGACAGTCAAAATTTGAAGACGGACGTAAACAGTAAAATAGAAGAGGCCAGTCGATCCACAAACCAAAAAATAGAAGAAAGCCAGAGGGAGAACCAGAAACATATAGAGTTGTTAAAAGAAGAATTTAATAACCAAATAAGGGAGACGAACAGGAGGGTGGAAGATGGTCAAAGGAAAACCGAAGAATTGTTGGAGAAGAAAATGGCCATCATGAAAGAAGATTTATCGGCAGAGTTGGGAGAGAAGATTGATCAAACCAACCAAAAGATTGATGGGATCAACGTTAAACTTAATCGAGATGTTGAAACCATACAAGCCGATCACGAAAATATGTGGCAACAGATAAGTATCGACAATGATAAGATGGAGGAGACCGCTAAGGAGACGGTAGAAATGGTTGAGAGAAGATTGGGAGAAAGTGTTGAGGAAATTGAGAAACAAATGGCCATATTAACGACAGGAATTAATGTCGAGATGTCTGAAGTGCGGAAAGAAGGAGAAAATACCAACCTAAAACTAGTACAGACGGAAATGGACCTCAACCAACGTATTAGTGATGTGAAGAAAACCCACGATACCCAACTAGGTGTAATAGCACAAGAGCAGACAAAGATGAAGGCAGCGCAGTCAACATTAAAAGAAAGGTGTGAAGAAGTTTCTGGAAGGGTAGACGCGATCAAGCAACAAGTACATGATGATAAAACACAATCCACAGAACGTCAACGGAGAGAATTGGACGACCTCCGAGACGAAATGCATCGTCTGCAAGCAATACCAAATTTCCTATCCGGTTTGAGTCACTTAGAAGGAAGAGACCAGGTTGACTTCCGGACCTATTCAAAAAAATCCCTTAGAATTCCTAGAGAGAATGGAAGAAATAATACAAAGAAACCGTGAGAGCAGATGGTCTGTCATTAAAGGTATGTTAGATGAATCGTTTAAAAACACGTTTGACAACTGGTGGACAGCAACCCGTCACGAAGTGGGTAGTTGTGACACTTTCAAAGCGGCATTCAAACAAAAATATTGGTCGGAAGCCACACAGAACATCATAAGGGACGACATTACCAACGGAAGGTTCGACGTGAATGGAAGGCACTCCATGACCACCTACTTTTTAGGAAAGATTTGCCTGGCAAGGAATCTGGAACCTGCAATCCCAGAAGAATGCCTGGTTACAAAGTTGGCCTACCATTTTAATCAGGGTATCTCACAGGGAAGATTAAATGCGCAGATAAAGACAATTCAAGGAATGTGCGACCTACTCGAAAGCCACGAGAGAGAACGATACTATCAACGGAATCGACAAGTACCAAGCCAAACATACGATCGAGGAGGGCCTGGGAACAATCATCCCACCAGTCACAATAATGGTAATAGCCCAGGAAGGAATTTTAATCACCCACCAAGATTTCAAAATCAACCAACACCACGCCAAGACGGAGGTGGCAATAACATAAATAGAGGGAACTATAACAACTATCGTCCTGGTGGACACCAGAGAGATACGCAGTACCAAAGAGGTAATAACTACTACAGGCCGTATCAGAACCAGTCTCCTAATCACCAACCAAGACAAGGTAATGGTCATCATAATAACAGTCATTTTCGAAGAGTCCACTATACCCATGCCAGCCGAGGTGGAAACCATAGAAACTATTATCAAGGACGAAGGAGTTTCCCACACCAGCACAATCATTCCAGTAATAGTGACAGAGACGAAAGAGAGTCCGGCTATCGATCAAATGGAAGTGACAGCAGTGGAGGTCCTAGAACAACCACACAAACTACAGAAGTATACCACAACGGACATGGATCTGGAAATCAGGAGCCCGTCGCTTCAACGTCTCAAGACAGACACGATAGTGGTGACCTGAATTTAAACACCAACCGGCAGTGAAAAACCCAAGATCACCCTCACTGAACCGGACTATTGGGTCTGATGTTTTGGCAAAATCTTCGAATCATCGCCAAATATATAACAACAACTACCTAAAAAATATAAGAAAAGATTTGATGGAAGAAAAGGAAAATATTATCGGCGATACAAGCAACAGTGAAATTGCGTATATATCCGTGAAAGTAAACAACACAGATGCCACAGCAATGATAGATACCGGTGCCAACGTATCACTAATCGACAAGTTGGAATTGGACAGAATCCAATCAGAGAATAAAGCTACCATACCCACATTGCCAATTAGCAACATAATTCTCATCGGTGCTACCGGACGCCAGAATAAGACTATCCGACAACAGGTACAATTAGGTGTATCAAGCAATGGGAGAACAATACAGATGGTATTCCTAGTAGCCAGTGGGCTACCGTTCACTCTACTCATTGGTTGTGATATATTAAGAAAATACACCGCAATAATTAATATGGATACAAATACGGGGATGATGAAAACGGAAGAGATTGAGTGGACCGCCAATTTGACAGAATACAGGAAGGCACCCGCAGAACATGTAATATACTACATCAGGGAAGGCCGTGAACACCAAGAAGGCGCCATCAATCAGGGACTACACAACAGTCCAGAGGAAGCTTTATGGTTGGAGAAAATTAATGGCATCCGAGAATTTAAAACCAGCCAGAATAGCCAAGAGTTAACTTGGGAACAACGGGAACAACTAATAGATATATACTACCAATATCGCCACGTATTTTCTGATACGCCTGGGAAAATAAAAAATTTCCAATGCGAACTGAAATTCAAAGACCAGACAGAGTTCAAGCGGAAATCTTACCCTATCGCCTTTTCACTAAAAGAAGCTGTAAGAGAGGAAATTCAGCGTTTAATAGAGAATGATATAATAGAAGTAAGCAATTCACCATACACCAACCCTATTGTCGCTGTACCAAAGAAGAATGGTGCAGTACGAATTTGTTTAGATGCTCGTGAACTTAACAAAACCATAATTAATGACAGGACATCGCCTGGAGAAATCGATGAAATACTAAAGAAATTTTATGGTACAAAATTTTACAGTATATGGGATACGGTATGCGGATATTGGCAGGTTGAGCTGCATCCGAACAATAGAAAGTACACTGCTTTTATCTTTGAAGGCCGAAATTACCATTTTAAGAGATTACCATTCGGTTTAGTGAACTCAGTAGCAATATTCGTCAAATGTATGGACGAGATACTGGGCCACAACACA
Organism: Magicicada septendecula; assembly: GCA_034769895.1. Classification (NCBI taxonomy): domain Eukaryota; kingdom Metazoa; phylum Arthropoda; class Insecta; order Hemiptera; family Cicadidae; genus Magicicada; species Magicicada septendecula. The sequence goes on from CM068371.1 coordinate 64,077,656, forward strand.
CTACAGTTCACGACAGTTTATGTCGACGACCTCTTAATAGCCTCTAACAATTGGGAGGAGCACTGTGACCGGGTGGCACAAGTACTGAAAAAATTGGAAGACAACCACATTACATTAAAATTAGATAAATCACAACTAATTGCAAAGGAAGTGCAATTCTTGGGGTTTAACTTGTCAGAATACGGAATTACACCATCCCAGGAGAAAATGGAGGCAATTCAACGTTTCCCCGTCCCGAAGAACAAAAAGCAACTGCAATCGTTCCTCGGAATCTGCAATTATTATCGGAAATTTCAAAATAATTATTCTGAATTGACAGCTCGATTTTCAGCACAGCTATCATCGAAAGAAAAATGGAAGTGGGGAACAGAGCAAGATTCTACATTTGAATTGATTAAAGTAAAATTTCTGGAAACTGTTATGCTGCATCACCCCAATTTTGAAAAACAGTTCTTCATGAATTGTGACGCTAGCGACCTAAGCCTTGGTTCTGTACTCTATCAAGAAGACCAAGAAGGGCATCATCAAGTGATCAGTTTCGCAAGCCGTACTTTAAACAAATGCGAACGTAACTACCATACAACAGAAAAAGAATTATTGAGTATAGTGTTTGCATGCGAAAAATTTAGGACTTTTATTTTAGGATATACAGTAACAGTAAGGACAGATCACAAATCCATTTCATTTCTTAAAAACTGCAAGTTAAAACACGGAAGACTGACAAGATGGACTCTTACACTTCAAGAATACAACATACAGTGGGAGTACATACCCGGAAAAAGCAACACAGCTGCAGACGTGTTGTCCCGGATAAACATTAACGCCCAAACATTTGAAGGAGAGAGGGAAACCATTGCGAGAGTATACCACCTACTGAAGAGTAAATCTGAACTCACTAATATATTATCTGACATAACCAATCATCAACAACAAGATCCCAAAATATCACTAATTATCCAAAAACTAGCCAACAATGATGCAAACATAAACCATTATTACTGTACTCATAATCAGTTGTTATTTACCAAACACAGTAAAGGTGATGAGAGATGGAAGGTAGTTATTCCCAAAGCCCTAGAAAAAGAATTGACCATCGACTACCACATACGCTATGGTCATATGGGCGCAGTGAAGGTCGTAAAGGCTTTGCAGGAGCATGTGCATTTCAAGGACATGAGTAGAAAAATCAGAAAATATGTCCAGAGTTGTAATATTTGTCAACTGGCAAAATGCAGCAATGAGAAGCGAGAAGGAGTTATGATACCAATTACATCAACAGCAAGACTAGAAAAAATTTTCTTGGACATTTGTGGACCATTTCCACGGAGTGGTGGGAGACACCAATATAAATATATCATTATAATATTTGATCACTACACCAAATATACTAAGCTGTACCCACTCAATCGAGCGACAACAAGTAAAATATTGGAGATAGTCATAAATAAGTATATACCCGAAGTGGGTAAACCATCGATGATAATTACAGACCACGGAACGCAATTCCGAGGACGAAAGTGGCGGGAAACACTGATCCACCTGGGAGTAAAAACATACAAGACATCGGTGTATCACCCCAACAGCAACCCTGCTGAGAGAGTGTTGAGAGAAGTAGGAAGGATTTAAGAACCTACTGTCACAGCCAGCAGAGGAAGTGGGAGGAGTATTTATCCCCGGCTGAAGACTTCATAAATCTAGCCTACCATCAATCGACTGACGAAACACCATACATGGCTATGTATGAGAAAAAACCACCCCGGGAGATCACAGAGATCATTAATTTTCCAATCAGTGCCGAGGTCAAATTTAACAAAACCCGATTCTATAATAATGCAGTTGAAAGAGCGAATAAATTGAGGCTCAAGTACAAAAAGTTGCAACCCAAAATTATCAAATATGAAGTGGGAGACCAAGTGCTTATCAAAAATCGAGAACTCCCTAGTACTATTGAGGGCATTGCAAAGAAGCTGCTACTGCTATATACCGGACCATATACTGTGACTAAAAACAATCTAAACAACACATATGAATTGCAGAACCCTATTACAAAGAAGATAAAAGGTACCTATAATCAAACTTCAATGAAAAAATATATTGAAAATTAAATTATGGGACCAAAAAGTGAAAAGATAGCGATAAGGATTATTTTATTATTGATAATGTAAAGGATGAAAATATTTGTTATGAAAAATGAAGGTATAAATATGAATTTGATTGACTATATTGACTATATCAATATAAAAAATGAAATGTGGCTATGAAGATTATTGTTATTTAAAAGTGAAAAATGAAAATATGATTATAAAAATAGATGTTGACTAAAGAAAGGAAAGGATGTGTTACTATTATGAAAACTATTATGTGTGTATATTAAATGAGAAATAACTGTATAATTATGTATTGAACATTGAATATATTGTAATTTTATAATGTGAGAAAACATACTCCAAGAGAATTAATGTAAAGATTCAGAACATTGTATTGATTAATAATAACGTACTATATAGAATAAAAAGAATATACGAGATCGACACCCTAGATCCATGGCACAAAAATTTCCAAGAGCCAAGTCAACAAGTAAACTTTAACATCCTACCCGTACTATAGAAAAGAATGAAATACGAGATCGACACCCTAGATCATAGGCACTATATTTCCAAGAGCCACGTCAACAAGTAAAATTTAACATCCTACCCGTACTATAGAAAGGAATGAAATACGAGACTGACACCCTCCAACCATGGCACAAATGTACTTATGATACATAAAAATTTCCAAGAGCCACGTCAACAAGTAATTCTAACATCATACCCGTACTAAAAGAAAGATGAATATACGAGAAAGACAAATTACAACTTTGGCACAAATATATTTCCAAGAGCCACGTCAACCAGTAAATCTAACATCATACCCGTAGTAAATAGAAGATGAATATACGAGAACGACAAATACCATCCCTGGCAAATACAATTTCCAAGAGCCTAGTCAACAAGTAAATAAGAACATCTTACCCGTACTAGAATAAAAAATAATATACGAGACTGATGCATTACATCTTTGGCACAAATAAATTTCCAAGAGCCTAGTCAACAAGTAAACAAGAACATCTTACCCGTACTATTGAAGAAAGAAGAAGGAGCAAATGAGAAGTTGGAAAAATGAAACCCAAGAAATGTATTAATGTAGACAAACCACCACACACAACCACATTGTTTATAGTGTATGTTACTAGAGAAAAAGCCAATACCACATGGAATGTAAATACCAAATAAAAACCATGAAGAAGAAGAAAAACAAATGTACTTATGAATTATATCTAGAAGAATGAAACCTGAGATGAAGAATATGACGAGACGACATTCAAAGTGACAACAAAATGAAGAGATTAATCAATGATAATGAAGAATGAAAAATAATATACTAACGAAGATAATCATGAGGGTATACCAGTGAGGAAGTGTAAAACAAACTATCCCTATAATATGTGAAGAATATAGTTAAGTTGAATCAAGAAAAGAGTGAATAACAATGTATAAACCGCAGATGCGTGAATTAATCCCAAGGATATTTATTATTTGTCGGAAGAACGACCACTACTATTATTTTTGATGATTTGAGATGAATTGACTGAAGAGTAATGCCAGCAATCATTTATTATTATTGAAGGAGATGATTTGCCTCCATATTTATTGAAGTTAGTATGGCCAGTAGAGTTGAATAGCCAAAGTGAGCCGCTCTAAACTGCCCCAGCTAAACTTATGTTAGGGAATTAGGGAACTAAATAAACAAGGGAGATGATTACATAGAGAAGATATAAATACGATTCAAATAGAAGAAAGTGAAGGGATATATGGAAAAAACATGTAAATCAACATGGAATGTACAACAATTGATAAATTCTTCAATGAAAAATATATTATAATAATTCAGAATTAATCAATTCTTATAGGAAGGCATATGTAACAGTACCAAAAAATATGGTAGTTACATAGTATAAACTAATGTAACGTCAAGTATGAGAAGAACATGGAAGTATATCTAGATAAATAAACCTAAGTGTATATAAGTGTGTATCTACAAATATATTAATAAAAAATCCAACGATGAAGAAAAGAATACTAATATATCAACAGTAAATACAAAATGAAGAAAGAAAATGCCACGAGCCAAAACAAAATATCAGTAACTAGACCCAATAGGATCCAACAGTGAGGGGAATCAACGAAACAAGGACCAACAAGCTCCAACAACAATGGAGATAAATAAAAATAGCAACTACAATGAAAATATAAGAAAAAGAAGAAAGAAGAAGGACAGAAGATATAAGGACTCAACATAAACCACATGTACTAAAAACAATGTAAATGACAAATGAAATGATGATTATAAATGTGAAAAGAAAACCAGTGTGAAACATTTAAGGAACCACAAACAATTACAGTGTGTACTTGATACAAATGTGAAACCTGTGAATAATTAACTAATTTCAACTGAATAAACCACACAAACAATTACAGTGATGAAGTTTACAGTGTGAGAAAATATGTTAATTTCATGATGAAACAACAAAAATTAAAATGGTCAAATAAACACAGACAATGAGTGTGACTAATTTAATAAAGTTGTGATCAATACACATAATCATAAGACCACCAGAATAGAACAAAATAGAACAATTATGTTATTGTTCATAGAGAACTGACAACAAATAAAAGACATTTGTTATGTATCAAACAATGACAGGAATTAAGTTCCACCATTGACCAGAAAAATATTGTAAATAATACAAAAAAGATTTGCGTTAGTGTTTAAGAAGGAGTTGTATAAACATGTGTAACAAAATAGTTAAAATACTATATTAATATACCGTAGTGAAGTCAGTTTAGTAGTAGAAAAATACTGCACTAAAACAGATGGTACATTGTTACACAACCCACAGAGAAGATACCTATTACAACAGAAAATGATACATATTAGTATAAATATACGATCATCAACTATGTTATCAAACGAGAATTTATTATAAGTAGTAATAATAAATATTAAGAGACAATGTATTGTATTGCAAAACAATACAAATAAAACAAGTCAAACATAATGACACAGAGAATAGCAGAGATGAAAAAAGTATGCCAATTTAGTTAGGCAAAGTACAGTATCAAAACCAATATCAATGTTTATAAGAGTATTACCAGTAGTGAGATAAATATCTGATAATACATTGAGAACAGATTCTGAACATAATAAGAACAATATTATAACTAAATTATTGTAAACTAACTAACTATGTACATATGACCAGAAGTAAGCTGAACCATTGTATAGCTAATTAGTTAAGAAAAATACTGTATCAAATATTGAACACAGATTATTACAATTGTTACCAGTAGTAAGAGGAAATCCCAATGCTACTTTGAGAACAGATAAGGACCATAAAAACAGTCATTTTATATACAAACAATTAATAACCAAATGACTATTATGAAGAAAACCAAATGTAAACAAACAATGACAAGCAAGTTATTTATGAGAAATATAACATATAAACTTGTGTAAAAGTAAATGAAAACATTACCAAAAGTTAGAATAATATCTAATGCTACTTTGGAAATCCAAACCAAGTAGGACAATAACAATTTAGTTGTTGTATTAACAAAAAATAAATGACTACTATGATAGGACACAACATAAACAGAGCCATTACTGAAAGATTGAAGGGTTCTGAACTAATTAAAAGATAACCATTATATATAATAAATTAGGTACTATGTGTGTACACTAATTACAATCATTACATGATATGATTTATATAGAAAAGACCAAAAGTAAGGTGAAAAATTATATAAGAGAGATAGAAGAGGACTGAAACTTTGCAAATATTAAATTAACCACAGTCATATATAAATATTATAATGTAAAATTGTGTAAATAAACTTTACTAATATTATTAGATTGTAATATTACTGTTTTAGTTAAGGAAAATTAGTTTTAAGCACATTTATGGAAAATCAAACATGGACGCTTAATGACGCCATAACGAGATTTGTGTAGGGAACAATTATTCCCAAATTGTAAATCAAACCAATTGAGATATAGACTCAAAGTGTTTATTTAAGAAGTATTTTATTATAATTAAGTGAAATCTGGTGTAACGGACTTATAAAAATAAGATACACCAGAAATAATAAATAAAATCGTTATTGTGATAGTAGTGATGAACGGAAAATAAGCATTTTTGGACTTAAATTAACAAGCAGAATGTCCGGAATTCACTGACATCAACCATTTAACGATAGGACGTAAATTAAGAAAGTTATAGTAATTTTAAACTTTTCAGTTAAATTTTTGTACCAGTGATGACGTCAAAAAAGCCTCCACACCAAACTCGATTTTGTCAAAAAATTAAATATTTTAATAAAACAAAGGCCTTTGGGTCAGAGAGTACAATGTTTCCAGCCAATAGAATGAATGACTTTCGACAGACGACAGAGAGACGCTTTCAGGAAACATTACAGTTCACGTCTAGCTTTTCAACGGAGAGGCCACGCAACTCGACGGACATGAAGGAGTTTATATTTGAATTTCGTGCGCGACATATTTATTAAGTAACCAAAATAACATAACCTTAACACAACATCTATATATACGAGTGAAAAGTGCGGAATTATTTAATTAAACAAGTAAGGTCAGTGTATAATGTCGACCATACTTGCGAGTGATGTGTTAAATAAGAAACAGGGAGTACAATTTTATTTAAACAACATTGAACGAAAATAATAATTTTGTAAATAGCTAACTTTCGATACTACGCAAGTCAGATAATGCAGAGTATCGAAAACAATAATTAAATTATCAGAATTAAAGAAAAATTTAATTCACAATTATTAAAATATTATAAAAATATTTTAATTATTTATAATAATTTAAAATATCATGTTTGAAATAATTATTAATGAATACAAGAATATTTAGTCACTCATTTGACTAAACTTATTTTACTTGATTTTTTCGATGTTTTGAAATATACTTTATTAATTTTCATACAGTATAAATAAACGTAATTCTGATAATAATATATTAAAGTATTACGAATGATATGTTTATATGTATAGTTTAAGAAATAATAACTGTTAAGAAATACTTATCCATTGTAACAACACCGGTTATAACTAACCTCAGAATCGTTACGGTAACTTGATAATTTCAATATTACCGATCTGTTCTCAAGTAACATCCAAATCAGATAGAAGTACTAACAAGAGTTTTTTGAAAAATTTTTCTCTTGTGAATAGATGATTTTTAAAACGAATTATTAAACGAAAGTAATACATTTTTTAACTACTGTACAAGTCATACAGCTTGACAATTGCAACCTAGTATAATAAGAAGCGTGCGCATTCCCGCGTACGATAGTTCCATAAATACCAGACATATGGTATCAATTTTTGATTTTTATATTTATTCGCTTATTATTCATTATTGTTAATTTTATATCGTTATTTGTATTACATCTTGTGCCTGGTATCATGTTACCTAAAAGAACCTAACGAAATATGGTAATTCACTGAAACAAAATAACATAACCTATTGAAGTTAAATTATTGTACCAATAACAGGTCTACCAGCCTTGAGAATTGGACAGAGTCTTATTTGAATTTTTTATTGTAATCAGTAATTGAAAGGTTGTTAGTTTTGATTATTAATTGTCACAGATTTTATTATTTATTAAATTGTTAATAAACCTCCACTTTCATTACCAGTAAAAGGAGTATCATTTCTATTAAAAATAAGTTCATTTATTTTTTAATCAGTTCTGACACAGGTGGCGGAAGAATTTAAAAAGATTTAGCATAATTCAGAATATTCATCAGATATTGCTTCATTTATTTTTGTGTGTGATAATATATTAAATATTCGATCCGAATATTTACTTGTATTTGAAGTGCATGTATTTCAGAAGAAACGTCACAGAACAGGATTGAAGTATTCACGTGTGGTAAGTGAGAGAGGTACACAACAAAGTGCGCGATCCATTTTAAAATAAAAGGAGTGGACTATTATTACGTACCTATTAAAAACAATACAATAACACCAATAACCTTAACAATTAAGATTACATCTTTTAATAAACAACATTATCGTAGATACCAGTGCGTGTCTACACTCACACGAATACACCACATTAAGAATAATAATCTACATAACTACATACTTATAATTATACTTGTAAACCCAGTTCTATTACAAGTTGGCGCCCAACGTCTGAGCACGATTTAGGGAAATTACAAAATAACTAGTAACCTAACCACCCCAATTCGTGAAAAGACAGCAGGTACATTACCAGTACAGCAAGATGTACACCAGCAGATTAAAATCAAGATCAAATTCAAGATCAACATCGAGGAAGAGGGCAACCGAAGTGGAGAAGGAGACCAGAAGAGAAGAAAAAGAGGCCATGTCGACGGAAGATGGAGAAGAAGTTTTACTGGAAACAAAGGAAGAACCAATTGAACTAGCGGAGGGGGTTCAGCAGCCTATGGAGGAACCGGAAGTGGTGATTCAAGAAGCTCCACCAGAACCAAGCCAGCCTGAACAAACAACGTCACTAGGAGAGCCCACATTTCAAGAGTGGATGAGAAAGATGATGGAGTCGTTGAAAGAAGACCTGAAGTCCACAGACCAGAAGATGAACAAATCCATAGAATCAATGGAAGAAGGCCAGAAGAGAATGGAGGAATCAATAAACAAGAAGATAGAAGAAGCCAGCCGAGCCACCAAGGAGGACAGTCAAAATTTGAAGACGGACGTAAACAGTAAAATAGAAGAGGCCAGTCGATCCACAAACCAAAAAATAGAAGAAAGCCAGAGGGAGAACCAGAAACATATAGAGTTGTTAAAAGAAGAATTTAATAACCAAATAAGGGAGACGAACAGGAGGGTGGAAGATGGTCAAAGGAAAACCGAAGAATTGTTGGAGAAGAAAATGGCCATCATGAAAGAAGATTTATCGGCAGAGTTGGGAGAGAAGATTGATCAAACCAACCAAAAGATTGATGGGATCAACGTTAAACTTAATCGAGATGTTGAAACCATACAAGCCGATCACGAAAATATATGGCAACAGATAAGTATCGACAATGATAAGATGGAGGAGACCGCTAAGGAGACGGTAGAAATGGTTGAGAGAAGATTGGGAGAAAGTGTTGAGGAAATTGAGAAACAAATGGCCATATTAACGACAGGAATTAATGTCGAGATGTCGACTTGCTTCATTTACTATTGTGTGTGATAATATATTAAATATTCGATCCGAATATTTACTTGTATTTGAAGTGCATGTATTTCAAAAGAAACGTCACAGAACAGGATTGAAGTATTCACGTGTGGTAAGTGAGAGAGGTACACAACAAAGTGCGCGATCCATTTTAAAATAAAAGGAGTGGACTATTATTACGTACCTATTAAAAACAATACAATAACACCAATAACCTTAACAATTACGATTACATCTTTTAATAAACAACATTATCGTAGATACCAGTGCGTGTCTACACTCACACGAATACACCACATTAAGAATAATAATCTACATAACTACATACTTATAATTATACTTGTAAACCCAGTTCTATTACACTATGCTTAAATATTTTTACTGATCCAAACGTTATTTTCAGTCACCATTTTTAGATTCTTCGGCGTGTCCGCGTTTTTGTGTCAAGTTTTCAAACTTAAGACGGTATAAATCGATCGATTACAAATAATACTCGATGCCATGAAAGTTTGCTGAATTTGTGGTATGTCATTATTATAGGCCTCTTTTACAGACAGAATATTATGACTGACTGAGGCTCGAAATTGAGCCCTGGTTTTAGAAATTCAACATGCCACGCACAACATTATGTAAAGATCGCCTGTCATACGAGACTTGTCGTGAACTTGTGTAGAGTTGTAGGCCTATATTGCTATCATTTGAAAACGTGTTAGTGATGAGATTTTTTGTGTTCTGAATATCAATGAATAGCTCTGAATGTTCTGGATACCGTCACACTAATAAATTGTACAAGTGGGCTTGGGCTATTTTGGAATTCGTAGCTTCGGTCACCACTCAATATCATCGGAGGTTTACAAAACCATGGAATGCTCAATGACAACAGGCACGTGAAGGTGGAAAGCAGTGACTCGATAGTGACAAACACGATGATTTGTACAGAAGGCTGTGGGCTGAGTAATACTATGGTGTAATTCCGTCTCCTGATTCATAAATAAGCTGCGGGGGCAGACCGTGTGTGCGCGTGTGGGTGGGGAGGGGGTGGAATGAGAGGGTGCTCTCAGATGCACAGTATGCTGTCTACTATCCACCTATCCACGATCAGTCAATACGAATATATTCGGTCAAAGTGAAGTTAACGATGAGTGACCAGCAGGAAAGCCGAACTACAGCATTAATGAATTATTCACTACGTTCTGATCTCGATGCAAAACTAGCACTTTTCAGAAATATTTTTTGTAACTGGAAACACGTCAAAAAATATAAAATTCAGACCAAAACGCGCACGTGGGGAAAAATGGATACTTCAAACGAAATGAATTCAGGGTACTCCCACGAATCGTAGAGAGCGAAATGAAATCAAGTTGTCTTAGAGCGGTTTCCTGAGTCTTAGAAGTTGATTTTAAGAAACTTATAAGTTGACTGATAAAAAAAAATATGATTCGATTCACGTGGAGGAAATGTTTTTCTAAAAGACGAAGGAATTTTTTTAAGGCACTATCGCTCAAATTTATATAATACGCAGGTTTGGTCTTCTCACAGCCTCTTCATGTTCATAGGTTTCTGTGGTACCTGCACGGGAACTATGCTCTGTATGACGATGGTTGGCGTGTGGACCTTAGGCTACCTGCTGCCTCTCCCCATTGTAATACTTCCGTCCGGGCTCCATAGCAGCTAATTGCCGCGTGAGTCACCTCACTGTGCGTCCAGTATGAAACAATTTTTTTTTGCCTCGCCCAATACTGGTAAAATTTTGTTATATTTGAAGTCAGCGAAATAATACGATGAAAATGACACCAAACACGACTAAGGAATATTAAAAATTGGGCGTTATAAAGCACTATGCACTGAAGATGTGTATTAAAGTAGTTGTTGAGCTGTTACCTTCAAACACTTTAAAATTTAATATTTTTTAGTCGTGTTTGGTGTCATTTTCATCGTATTATTTCGCTGATTTCAAATACAAACAAATTTTACCAGTACTGGGCGAGGCAAAAAAAAAATTGTTTCATACTGGACGCACAGTGAGGTGATTCACGCGGCAATTAGCTGCTGTCGAGCCCGGGCGGAAGTATTACAATGGGGGAGAGGCAGCAGGTAACCCAAGGTCCACACGCCAACCCATCTCATACAGAGCATACAGTTAATTGCAGATTTCGACGAGAACAGTGTAGGTAATAGGCCTATACTGGGCAAGAATAAAGACAGGTGGTATGTCATTTTACCTTTCGATATGACTGACCGGAAAGCCTCGATGGAAACGTGTCAACGATGGAAATCGAAAACAATTGTGACTAATTTGTCTCTTAAGCTTACACGGCTGGTGTCAGTATCCTAAACATTATTAAATAACGGGGCTACCGGCCTGCTAGGCCGCGGTCGGTTGCTGTAAATACTCGACATCGTCGGCAACGTTTCGTATCCCACCCTCGGGGTTCTTTACAGGCCGCAAAAAGCGACAGAGTGTTAAGAAAACAGTTACGGCAGAGATTAGGCCGAACGATACCCGACAACTTTTTTCGTGTAGAAGCTTTCTTTTTGGTTGCTTTCACCTGAAAAAAGTTGTCGGGTATCGTTCGGCATAATCTCTGCCGTAACTGTTTTCTTAACACTCTGTCGCTTTTTGCGGCCTGAACAAGATCCCGAGATTGGGATACGAAACGTTGCCGACAATGCCGAGAATTTACGTACAGCGACCGACCACGGCCTAACAGCCCGTTATTTAACAATTTTCAGAAGTATGGCTCTACGTATTATTTATTGAATAATAATATTTAAAAATCATCCGCCAAGTATGTCAGTGTAAATCTGGACTAACACATATTTTCGCTCAATTATAAATTAGCCTATATAATTAGTTATATAATTATATAACTTAGGATATAATTAATTATTTCTTTTGTGTGTCTTACTTTTGATATATGTGCTCAACATCTGTTTAATGTGAACTGTCATAGTGAGAGGGGTGCGATGACTGTGTATGTGTGTGTGTGATGCGAGGACTGTCAGAGGACACAGATCGCCGTACGTATACGAACATAACTCGCAACTTAACTTAATAATCCAGTTTTTTCCGATGTTTACTGTTGACAAACAGGGTTGGGCATAAAGACCAACGGAAGACTCATGCTTTAATGAGTATCAAAAAGCTTGACGAGTGTTTGTGTGTGCGTGTGGTCGTGCAGTACTCAACCGACACGCGCCACGGCGGACGTCGCCCACCCCATCCCTCCACAATATCTGATTACGTTTTGATTATGTTAGTAGCGGTGGTCTCGTAGTGAAAGATTCGGCCGCGCGTTAGATCTCAGACACACGAAACTATCATCACTCCGTTGCCACGGCAACGTAACACAAAATGGCGGCTGTGACGAGACGTCGTTCGCTTCTACAACGACAATGTCGATCGTACGACTGTATTTACGCTTACAGTTTATTTACGAAAGCAAAATAACACAAACATAACATATCAAAATTTCATTAATTAATATACGAAATGTCGCACGAAGTAAAGTACATTTTTGCAATTCCAACCCTTTCCGTAATGTTATGTTGCGGCACGACCAATGGGCGGTCATGCTGAACCGAACTAAGAAACAATTGAATTATCAACAGTATTGGAGCGTCGATTCACACCATACAGCCTACAGTATCATCTATAACTAGTAGGCTATCTGCAGACTCGCTCACTATTTTGAATGAAGTTCATTTATTGCTACGTAAATTTCGATATTAGATAATTTTCCAAATACGGGAAAATTACAAAAAGTCCTATTAATACTTACTGTTTCTTTAGAAATATAACAATTGTAGAGCACACAGTCATACAATAAACACTATCTCATTTTCGAAAAATTCAGATTTGGGTTACAGTTCCATTTAGTCTGACACTGTGTTGGATTATCATATTTTTTTGTCAAATGTTTAACAATTTATTTGGACCGTGGGGTCCAAAAATCTTGAAAATTCCAAAACTTAATATTATGATTTTTAAAAAATTCTCTTTATTCAGTTGTTAGTTAAAATTCTCTTTAATTTGATACCCCACACAATTATCGAGTTTGTCACAATTTTAACCCCCTCACATTTTTCCTCGCGACCCAGTTATTTTCGGGGGATCAATCTCGAATACTATTGTGTCCTGTAGGGTAAAAGTACGGAGACGCAGGTCAAGTTTTACGAATATCTGTTGATGCATTCAAAAGTTATCGTGAGGCATGCCCCAAATAGACAGTCGGATGGCAAACAAAATACAAACGGCCGAGTTAAAACTGAGAACTCACTTCGCTCATTCAATAAATGAAGCCAATTTTGATTGTCTTTCTCTACAATACAGATGCAAAGGTAAGACATGAAACGGGTCGCGAAGATCGTAGGGAAGGCAGTGCTGGTTGTGGGATATCTTGTGGGTTATAGTTCTTCCGCATTCACACATGACCTGAACATTACAAATGTAACTAATGTTGGTACAAACATAGGCAGCGGCATAAGTACTAGCTGCCTCTGGGGGCGGGGGGATGTGATTCGGTTGAAAGTGGACTCCCCATTTTTCTCTGGACAAATTTAATTCTGGATTCTTCCCATGTATTATAAATTCTTTGCGCTTAATGTTTTTTGAGAAAATGATCAAGAAATATACGTACGTCACTACCAAATGTTATGTGACTCGTTATTAAGAAAACTCCTAGTATATTTTATCAGTTCACAAAAGCTGTAATTACTTTTATTTATATAATTATTTAGGAGCCATATTTTAACAAACGGTAATGGCATAAAATAGTCCTACGTCAATTCGTTATGGAATTTCGCTGAAATTTTTAATAGCTCTGGAGGGAAATTAATCCCCTGATCCCCTCCGTAGTTATAGCCTACACTGGACATAGACCGCTACGACAATGCAGTCATTAGTTAATCATTAGTGACCAGTTGGATCTCGGTGGAAGCTGCTTGTTCATAACTTTTACTTATTTCCAAGACGGATCTGGGTGAGGAACCCCAACATTTTAGCATGTTGATTTTAATTAAAACATTTTAGTTCAAAAATTTAAGTTATCACTATTTTTGAAGATGAAACAGTGTTTATAGGCATTATTTTTGCTTGATTTGAAAAAAAAACAATTTGGGAAGAAAACCTCAAAACCTCCCTTAGTAGGGATCTCTAGTTCTCCCCCCTCAAAATAAAAACCAGGATCCTTGAGTCGTCATGCTTGTTATTCTATGATTTGTATTTGAGTGGATTATAATTTGTGATAACGAAAAAAAAACAGATTTAATGTACATCGAATAATTTGATAATAACGTGAAAAACGAAGCAGTAGGCCTAACTAAAGATAACTTGAAAATTAAAACCAACGATTCCGTTGAACCCGAATGTGTGAAGATGAACTATAGTTAAAGAAGAAAACAATGTACATGGATATCCAATGCCTGTTTGTCCCAAGCAGTGAATTTATTGATAATGATGATTGTTACGATGACGATAATATTAGCACTGTTGTTGGCTTATTGAAGGAGAGAAGCGAGTTCTCAGTTTCGACTCGACCTTTTAACATTTGTCTGTCTGTCTATCTATTTGGAGTATTTCTCACGATAACGTTTGAACGCGTCAACCGATTTTCATAAAACCTGGCACGTGTGTCCATACTTGTGTTCTACATAATTCAATTGATTTGAGATTGATTCTTCAAAAATGTGGCAAAAACGTGAGGCGGTAAAGTTTTGAAAAAATTGCAAAACCTATGTGAGGTATCAAATTAAAGCGGCTCTTAAGCACAATCTTAATAAAGTGTTCATTTTTGAAAATTCTAAATTTCTGGACTTTAGGGACCAAAAAGTGAACGAAAAGGTAGATAAAAGTCGCAAAAATTCATGTGGCGTATCGAATTAATGGAATTTTAACTAAAATTGAATACAGTGTTAATTTTTGGAAATTTCAAAAGTTTTCGACGCCAGGGACAAAAATTTGATAAAATTGCAGATTCCATGTGGGATATCAAACTAAAGAGAATTTTAACTGGAATCTAATTTTGACCAGGGTGTTGGAAATTTCAAAATTTGTTGACCCCAGGGCCAAAAATGGATCAAAATTTTGAAGAATTATAAAAATCCAACCGGCTGTCAGACTAAAGGGAATTTAACACAGCATTTAATATTTGGAATTTTTTACGTTTATTATATGATGACTCTACAATTGTTACTTTACTGAACAAAAAATAGTAAATGTACTTCGTCCAAATTACAGAGCGAGTTCTGCAGCCCAGGGAGCATATTAGTTTTGACGTAGAATACGTCTTACCTTTCAAGCCAGCAATAGGCACCCCCAACCAGAAAATCGAGCGTTACGTTTTCACGTCACGTTTGAAATTGAAATATTATCTAAACGACAAAAGATTCACGCTTATATGAGGTACCATTCGACAGATAAAGGAACAAAGACAATAAATAGCACAATATAAGCGGGCTATTGCATCATCCAGCGCGGGGTGAGCGGGGGCAGAAATAGAAATGTTTTGCGCCGCTCGGCGCGCACTAAAATTAGTATTTCTCCGGTTTCCGATGCGATAGAACGTTGAGAGAGGTGTCGTTAAAATTGTCTCATCGAGTACTATCTACATAGTGTACCGTAATAGCGGTGATATTATTAAGAGGTTTGAATAATCGTAATTCAAGTTGTAAAAATCGTGTGTTCGGACAAAATGTCGCGGTATATGGATGCTAAACGTGCTCAAAAGTATCGTAAACGCATACAGGAGAGTAGAGAAAATCATGGGGAATTCAAAAAACTCAAAATGACCAATGCCGAACGTCAGAGAATTTACCGACAACGCTTAAAAGACAAGGAAATAAATACTGAAGTCGAGTCAACACCATGGAGACCAGAATTAATTACCATAGTAACAAGTAAATAAACAAATGATATTTAGCGGCATCAGAACTATACCTTTATCCGTTCTTGCAGTTTTTAATGTTTTTACTATGCGATTGTATTGATATATTTTGTAATGTTTTATACAGATACGTCTATATATTTTGTAATTGTCTTAAGCGATTATAAAATGTATGTTTATACGTATTTCTGATGATGCCACCGACTACGCTGGGTAACACCACCATCGATTTGACTGTCACGAGAAACATCAGCGTTGATATCTTACCTTATATCAGCTACGTCTCCTATCATAGGTCCATTATAAATAAAGTCTTGCTTGAACCAACTAATTAACTTGTGTGATGATTTTGCAAATAAAATTTTGTACTTCGTAAAACTAAATATGTGTTTGTTCATTTTATTCATAACACATTAGCAACCCTAAAGCACACAGACGTATTCTACGCTCTGAAGATTTGAGGCCGTGGCTCCGACACAGCCCCCGCCGATTTTTATTACTAACCTAATTGTATTATTATTATTACCGGTATTATTACTACTACTATAGAATGAGTAAGGAGATTTCCGGAAAGCGGCGTGAATACATTAAGCCTCTGGTACACTACAAAGAACAATAAAAGTAATGGCGGTATACCGAAAGTTACTTTGTATAATATAATAGCTTTAGAATCAGAACTCGGACGCGAGATGTGAACATTTATTGAATTAACGAATGAATGAGAGCCAGCTGTGGATGCTAAGTGTATTAGTTGTGCCGGGGTATAAAGTGCCATCACCGCGACCGCTGTTCATTCCTCACCAGACAATCACTGGCTGCATCCCGACACAAGTAAGTAACTAAGTGTTTATACCTAACACCACACATCTTAATTTCAGTTACTTAAATAGTGTAGAGATTTAAACGGTGTGTAGACTTTAAAGTTACAAACTTTAAGCTGCAAAAACTCCTTAAGTGTTGATAAAATTATATGTGTTGAAATTTGTTTGGAACAAAATCGATGTATTGTTGTATCTTTAATTTTGTAGGTATCGGATTTTAAGTAGCCTACATCGTATACGCGTATCGTTCTTTTTAATGTGATTTATATGAGGTATACTGTTGATTTAATTTAATCTATATACTGTTAATTTATTTAAGGTTGTATAATTTCTGTGATGATGAGAAGCTCTTAAGATGATAGTCAAGTATCTGGTAGATGACGTTAGATAAAAATTAACTATATAAAATAATACCGACGCTGAATAGAAATTATTATTAATAAAAATGATTAATTACTTCCATGTTCCATAAGGAAATGGAAGTATGGTGATCGCGAAAAAATCGTGTTCGAGATAAGAGCTGTTCTTTACCCTCAAAACATGAAGAAAAGTCATTGTTTGTCTGTGTAGAATTTCTTATGGCGAACGATAACTACCGCAAATTCAAACAGAATCAAATAATTTTTAGCACACATGCCCGAGTTGTAGAGGACTCAAGGCCTATTAATTTTGGTGGAGATCGGTTAAGGAAGTTCTGCAACGTTTTACGTTGTAACAATAGTAAAGTACTTAATTTTAATAAATAAAGTATCCTGAAAAGAAGGTCATAATAATCCACTGTAGAAAGGTAGATGAAATATCTATAAATGAAAAGGGTAGCTGAAGGGGAACGGTGTAATTTTTTGTATTGATGTTATCTATTTATTCGACCGAAAACTTACAAAATTTCAATAAAATATTAACAATTGATATCGGTCCATGCTATGTAACCACGGATACGTAAAAAAATTAATTTTACTTCCATATTCCTTAAGGAAATGGAAGTATGGTGATGGCAAAAAAAATCGTGTTCGAGATTATTCCAGATTCTGATTGTACTACACTCAAAACATGAAAAAAGTCGTTTTTCGAAAAGTGTCTGTGTGTGTGTCTGTGTGTCTGTCTGTAGATTTTTTTCTATGGAAAACGATAACTGCCGCAAATTCAAACAGAATCAAATAATTTTGTGCGTACAGTCCTGATTTGTAGAGTACTCACGACCTATTGTTATTGGTGAAGATCGGTTGATGGAAAGGGGTAGTTACCGGCAACGGTTTTTTTATCAAGGGTAAATTTTTTTTTTGGCAAATGATAACAGCCGCAATTTCAAACAGAATCAAATAATGTTTCGCATACAGCCCTAAATTGTAGAGTTCTCAAGACCTATTGTTTTTAGTGAAGATCGGTTAAGGGAAAGGGGTAGTTTACCTGCAACGTTTTTTAACAAGGGTATTTTCTATGGCCATCGATAACAGCCGCAAATTCAAACAGAATCAAATAATGTTTTGCATACAGCTCTGATTTGTAGAGTACTCAGGACCTATTATTTTTGGTGAAGATCGGTTAAGGGGAAGGGGTAATTTACCTGCAACCTTTTACGTTTTAACAACAGTAAAGTACTTGAAAATTCATTTAAAATTTTGAAACAATGGTAATTGTTAAAAATAAAATAATTTTGTTGTCAG
Source organism: Magicicada septendecula (assembly GCA_034769895.1). Classification (NCBI taxonomy): domain Eukaryota; kingdom Metazoa; phylum Arthropoda; class Insecta; order Hemiptera; family Cicadidae; genus Magicicada; species Magicicada septendecula. The sequence goes on from CM068371.1 coordinate 64,096,299, forward strand.
GCAATAAAATTATAATTTTTCATTTTAATGTAAATCATGTATGAGTTAATAGTATAATGGATTAATTTACACTCAAAATGTACAAACAGAAAATTTTGTTACAAACATCAATATCGTTCGTGGCAGGCAAGCATATCTCAGTTATGTAATGTTTACGTTTCCATTTTATTATTATGACTACCGCAATAAAAAGGCAGGGAACACACACACACACACACACACACACACACACACACACACACACACACACACACACACACACACACACACACACACACACACACACACACACACACACACACACACACACACACAATTCGCGTTATTTCTGGCCTCACTCATGTTTATTTTCTTACATTTGCACGCTTTTTAAATGGTAAGTGCCGAAACCCATACCAACATAACGCGTGCAAGCCGAAAAACTGTCCAGCGTGTGGATAGCGATTTGCTTCCTGTGGATCGCTGGGCAGTGTAACTGCACGTGTTTACAGAGGAACGATTCATAGACAGACTTTTCGTCTTTAGGGAATGAACCCTTTGCAAGATGCTGAGGGTCCATGAGTGACTTCGGAGCGCTCCTTCTTTTTCGCGTGTTTGTTCTGTGAAACATACACTGTAGATTCGCAGCTTTACTCTATGCAACGCTCAATAGGAAATGTTGAAAATTTTTGTCCACGGTGTACAAACGGTGTACCCTCATACACACTAAACCTGCTCTGATGTTTTAATTACGGACATCATTATATTAAAACTTTGGAAACTTGAGCACTACTTAATGGAGATCAATCATTAACTTATACAAGCCATTAATTTTATGCATATTTTTTATATATATGTGTACAACGTTATCGGCAACAAAGAAGTAGTTTTTGTTAAAATTCCTTCGCGGGATATTTGGCCGTAGTCCAATGTTTTCTACAAAATCAGACGTTTCGGCAATGCCATCGACTTCCATCATCAGTGAAAATCGAGTGCGATAACGTGAGGTGGTATACGTTAGTGACCACAGTACTGTGGTTAAGGCTGAAGCAGTAAGTAGATAGAAGTAGTTTCTATGGTAATATTTCATTTCGAAAATGATTTTAAATATAAATCTTAGAATATGGAAGTCATGTATGGTTCTCCATACAGATATTTTTGTTTTCAGATATTCACAGAAAACAAAACGCTGGGCGGTATTCGTTTTCTTTCGCGTTGTTTAAATAAAAGATAATTTAATCAAATTAATTCTTTATTTTTAAAATATTAACAACTAAGTACAATTCGTATTTTGATTATCTTTCACAGCGTTTTTACCAAAAGCATGCTGATATACTTTTTGAGATTGGTTCTGAGTGTAGGGCTATACATTAAAAATAATATTATATTTAATTAAAACATGGAAGTCATGAATGGTTCTCCATACCGATTTTTTAAGATTTTGTTATTACATTTAAATAAAAGAGTGTTGACATCAAATCAAAAAGCAATCGTTGCCACCTGCACAGATGATTACAAATGACAAAAGTGTCTGCTTTTTAAATGCTGGACGTGTAGAAAGAAATCAACAAATTTTACATAGGACGTAAAATAATAATTACTAAATTAATAGCACTGACACGTACAAATAAAGGCTATCTGCGTTAGTTACTTGTTCAATTAAACATTTTAAATATAAATAATAACTAAGAGTGATAAAAAACAAGTAAGAATTACAAATATTAATAATATATATGACAATAGTAATCTAATACCAAGCAGTAAAATAATAACAAGTAGGCCTAAAACCTCTACAAGAAAGTGCATAACAATACAAGTGTGTAGATTTAACGTGGTTTCTGCTAACATACCTCTTAAAAATTCTCGTTTAAAATCCTTTAATTTAAAAATACATAAAACTACTAAGCTTCCTGAGTTGCGGAACTCGCTCAATATTTTGAACGGAGAACATTTATTGTTAAATATATCCCACATATTAGATAATTTTTTAATTGTGGAAAAAAATACAAAAATCCCGTTTTTTTAAGTTTTTAATATGATTCCTTTAGTATCGAACGAAATAATAGAAAATTATTTTTTTAGTAATTAACAATTGTAGAGCACATTATCATACAATAAACACTACAAATTCGAAATGTTCGGATTTGGGTTTCAATTCCTTTTAGTCTGACACCCTGATGCGTTTTGCAATTTGTTGATATCTTTTCTTGGGGCTTGAGCAGGGCCGGCTCTAGTAGAAGGCCGGAACATTAAACGTGGCAACTTTGCGTCTGAGGCCTACAAGCATAATGTAATAAAATAGCTAGAGTGAACATGTTATATTTGATTTAATTTTATAGCATTACTAAAATCATGAGTAGGCCTACTTATAGCTAAATCTAAATTATAGGTCTGTGCGCGCTTAGTACTATAAGTTTAAGTTGAAGAAATTAGGGAATTAGTGTTAGGCCTAATGAATTAATTTTGTTCAAATGATTAAATTCGTATCATATGAATGAGTTAATTATTATATTTCTTAAATAGTGTAACAGTATTTTACATAATAAACTTTTAATTTGCAAAAAATAAAGAATTATAAAACTGCTGTTAACAGGCAATTAAAAATGACGCGACTTGATTATTGCAATACATAAGTAGGCATCGTCTAGTCGGCATCAAATATCAGCTGGTTCCAGTGTTGCCACGTTTAATATTCCGGCCTTCTACTAGAGCCGGCCCTGGCTGGGGTCACAAAATTATTAAATTTTTATGACTTAACACTACACATAGATATTACCTAGTTAAAATCTAAACTGGTTTAGATTGGTCTCCTGGTTTTAATCTAGTTAAAAGTTTAATTTGATACCTCGCACGAACTTTTGCGAATTTATCAAAATTTCACCCACTTTTTTGACACTTAACGTCCAAAAGCTATGAAATTTTCAAAAATGAACATTATATTCACATTGTGGTTACTATTCACTTTAAACAGATACCCCACAAGGGCTTTTGCGATTTTTTACAATTTTTGCCTCCCCTTAGTTTTTTGCCTCCCGGTCCCCCTATTTTTAGGGGGAATCGATCGCAAAAACAATAGTGTTGTGTAGAGTAGAAGTACGATACACATGTTAAGTTTTACGAAAATCGGTTGATGCGTTCTAAAGTTATGAGACGTTTCCCAAACAGATAGATAGATGAACAGAAAATGCTTACAGGTCAAGTGAAAACTGAGAACTCGCTTCGCTGGTCCAACAAACATACGCCACAATAAAAGAACAAATAAATAATAGATAAATACTGTACGCACACCAGTTTTGCTGCAAGACGTATTTAGTTGTAAATCTGTGTGCGTATTAGATTGAACTTTCGTACATTATATGTAAGTGTAATTTATTGAATATTTTGTTAAAGTGTGTTTTTTTATTCGCTACAAGAAATACCTTGTGAGATACAGTCAAGTCACACCTAAACCGTGTTAAACGCATTTTAAATGTGTAGTATTTCAGTGATGCGTGCAGTGGAATGACATACGTCACCACATTCCTTGTTCGGTAGCAAAGGTGAACTGCTGATAGTAAATGCGCGTTTGTGCAACACACTATACAGATGGGAAAGACAGTGACACCAACTGATCATAATGGAAATGATTTGGAAATACTGGATTCACATTGGGCCCAGTATTGAGAATCGTAAACCAAAGAAATAAGGGTTACGATTATTATTTGTATCTATACATATTGTTGGAAAACGTTTCCACCTTAAAAATATCGATATGAAGAACTATACATGACTTCCATGTTCTAAGATTTATATTTAAAATCATTTTCGAAATGAAATGTTTCTATAGAAACTACTTCTTGCTTCAGCTTTAACCACAGTACTGTGGTCAGAAACGTATACCATCTCGCGTTAGCGCACTCGATTTTCACTGATGATGGCAGTCGATGGCACTGCCGAAACGACTGGTTTTGCAGAAACCATTGGTCCAGGGCCAAACAGCGCGGGAAGGAATTTTAACAACAAACTACTTCTTTGTTGCCAATAACGTAGTGCACATATAAAAAATTATCCCCTCCCCCTTCAACTACCCTTTTTATTTACAGATATTTCATCTACCTTTCTACAGTGGATTATTATGATCTTTTCCGGATACTTTATTTATCAAAATTAAGTACTTTACTCTTGTTGAAACATAAAACGTTGCAGGTAAACTACCCCTTTCCCTTAACCGATCGTCACCAAAATCAATAGTCCTTGAGTCCTCTACAACTCAGGCACATATACAAAAATTACTCGATTCTGTTTGAATTTGCGCAGTTATCGTTCGTCATAGAAAAAATCACACACACACACACACACACACACACACACACACACACACACACACACACACACACACACACACACACACACACACACACACACACACACACACACACACACACACACACACACACACACACACACACACACACACACACACACACACACACACACACACACACACACACACACACACACACACACACACACACACACACACACACACGCACACGCACGCGCACACACACACACACACACTTTTCGGAAAATGACTTTTCTTCATGTTTTGAGGATAGTACAATCAGAATCAGCTCTTATCTCGAACATGATTTTTTTCGCCATCACCATACTTCCATTTCCTTATGAAATATGGAAGTAAAAGAAAAACAAATAATGTATGAAGCTACTTGATAACCACGTTAACGCAAAATACTTTAGAATTTTTAACGGAAGTTATAGAAATAATCGTAGACTTATGCTTTTAACAGTCAAGTTATTGACAGTATCGTTAAACGTTAACGATGCGGGAATATTTGTGTCTGTATTTATTATAATATAGGCCTATATGTAGCCTACGTGTTTGTGTTTAAGTTACAAAATGGTCGTCACTGATTTAATTTCTAAAAAAGCAACGTTTGGACTTCACTAAATCTCGATAACCATCATCAGTTGTGCAAATAAAATTATATTCTAAACGATTTTAATCAACAAAGTGGTTTTATCAGTTTCTTTCGTAACGAATAATCGTTAAAGTTGGCTACATAGCGTTGTCCATCACGGTATTGCTGATTGTATCTGTACTGCTGTGTGTGTGTGTGTGTGTGTGTGTGTGTGTGTGTGTGTGTGTGTGTGTGTGTGTGTGTGTGTGTGTGTGTGTGTGTGTGTGTGTGTGTGTGTGTGTGTGTGTGTGTGTGTGTGTGTGTGTGTGTGTAGATGGGCCTGTAACTAAATAGTAACGCGGAGTGATTTTATCAAAAACAATGGAAACCTCTCTTTCCCAGTGACAGTAGCCAATCCAATTTTGAGTTCATTTTTATTTTAAACTGGACTACATGCAAGTTAACTTTATTACTTCCACGTTCCGTAAGGAAATTGAAGTATGGTGATCGCGAAAAAATCATGTTCGAGATAAGGGCTGATTCTGATTTTACTTCCCTCAAAACATGAAGAAAAGTCATTTTCCGAAAAGTGTCTGTCTGTTCGTCTGTGTGTAGATTTTTTTCTGTGCCGGACGATAACTGCCGCAAATTAAAAAAGAATCAAATAACTTTTGCATACGTGCCCGAGTTGTAGAGGACTCAACGCCTGATTTTGGTGAAGATCGCTTAAGGGGGAGGGGTGGTTTACCTACAACGTTTTACGTTTTGAAAAGAGTAAAGTACTAAAAAATTCATTTACACTTTTCAAACAATGGTAATTGTTAAAAATAAAATAATTTTGTTGCCAGGCAAACAGGTTGTTCGGTTAGGAGGGAGGGGTAGTTTACCTGCATTGTTTTGTGTTTTAACAAAAGTAAAACAGTCTTGTTAATTTATTTAATTTTAATAAATAAGTGCCCCGAAAATAAAGTCATATTAATCCACTGTGAAATGGTAAATGAGATAATTATAAATGGAGTGGGTAGTTGAAGGGTGACGGGGTTGAAGGGTGCTGAAATCAAGTGAAGTACGAATATTTAATTTTGAAGGATAAGGTACCTTAGAAATTACATATGATAAAACTATTACTCTATGAAAGTGTAAATATCATTAGTGGCGGGAATGGATTGAGGAGGAGGCATGATTATCGGCATAGTTCTGTTTCTTTAATAAGAATAAAGTACCTAATTTTTATAGATAAAGTGACTCGAAAATAACATTATATTAAACGACTATCCCGTAATAACAAAAATATCTATAAATAGTGAAAATAGTTTGAGGGCGGGCGATACTTTTTTAGAAATGATCGAACCGAATTTAAGTAAATGATTTTAAATCTGGGTAAATCTTAGAACATGGAAGTCATATATGGTTCTACATACCGATATTTTAAGCTGTAGTTTTTTATCGCAAAAGAAACTAAGATTTCAAATCTGAATCATTTCTGCGACGCTGTATTCTAACTAACAGTGCGAAGAAGTAGAAAGTAGAAATAACATAATCATAAAATTTCCAGTAATAGCCTATGATCCATTGATAAGTATTCTCAGTATGTACCCACGTACCGTTCTCTCGTTTGTACAAAACATGTGCGTCCCTATTATTATAGAGTTTCAAAATGTTGGTAACTCATGCCAAAAAAATAAATCAACAAATTTAAAAAGTTGTAAAAAAATCCTGCACGGTATCAGACTAAAGGCAATTATAACTCGAATACGAATGTCTCGAATTCTTAGTGTTCATTGTATGATCGTGTGCTGTACAATTGTTATATTACTAAGGGAATAGTAGAGTAATCGGATGACTGTAATTTTTCTGGTAATTGAAAAATTACCTTATACTGAAATTTATGTAATAATAAATGAACTTCGTTCAAAATAGTGAGCGAGTTCTGCAGCTCAGTTTATTTAGGCCTGCTTCAAGATGTTACGTCATTAAGCTTTACGTTGTCTCATGGCTGGCTCTAGTAGAAGGCCGGAATATTAAACGTGGCAACGTTGCGTCTGAGGCCTATAGCACAGTGTAAAAAACAGCTAAAGTAAACATGTTATATTTTGATTTAATTTCATAGCAATACTAAAACCATGAGTAGGCCTATTTATAGGTAAATCTAAATTATAGGTCTGTGCGCACTTAGTACTATACGTTTAAGTTGAGTTAGTGTTAAAGTAGTGAATTAGTGTTAGGCCTAACGAATTATGTTCGAATTATAGAACTCGTATCATATGAATGAGTTAATTATTATATTTCTTAAATAATATAACAGTTTTAAGAACTTTTACATATTTAAATAGTCACAATTTTAAATATTTAACATTTTACATAATAAACTTTTAATTTGCAAAAAATGAAGAATTATAAAACTGCTGTTAACCGGCAGTTAATTTCTCGAAATCGTATTATGTGAACTTGGCCAATTTCGGTTGTGAATTCACCTTATATTCCAATAATTAAATATAACTAGTCCTTTTTGGGTAGGGGTTGGCTCCTCAAAAGGTAGGAGAAGGACACTTCGATGTAAGGCCAAGGTCTTCAGCTGTGGTGAAAGCGATTGGCCTAGGAGAAGAGAACTCTGATATAAAACTCCTGGTCCTCCAGGTTGGACGTGCTCCAACACAGAAAAGACTTTAACTGCGAATCTACCATACGAGCCTTGGAGTGTTGATGGATTTAATGACAATGGACATGGTAAGGTGAAGTAAGACTTAAGAAGAATGGGCGTATAAAACTGGAAGAACGTTGCGACAGAGAGAGAGAGATAGAGAGAGAACTGGAGGCGAGTGGTGGCGGAAGCCAAGGGTCATCCCGGTCTACAGAGCTCCGGAAGAAAGAAGAAGTCGTTTTTGGATGTAACAAGGATTCTCAAGTCACCTAACATTTTGATAGGTAGCAATTTCATTATCTATTCGCCTTGCTATCGCATTCGATTGACAATAGAAAAAAAACAGAAAGGTTTTTGTACCTACATTAATACAATAATGTATATTTGACAGACATCTCGTCTGTCTTCCGTACAGGGGCGAACCTAGGATTTCATTGCGGGAGGGGGGGGGTTTGAACCACATACCGTTCTCTTACAGTATCGTTTTAATCAATTAAAAACGTACATCAAATAGGCTTCCTATTCTTTTTCCAGTCGACTTCTTTTCATTTGTCACCATTTCTTTCAACATCTGTTATATTTATTTTTGAATATAAGGCCTATTATTGTAGATTATTTAAACTTGACATTGAACTAAATAATAATTTTTTAAACTAACAGAACTTGGAAGTCAATTAATTACATTTCAAAAAACACACAACCAGTTTTAAATTTTTTGCTCCAACATTTTAAAAATTTATTTCGGATCTCGGGGAGGGCGAAAAAACCCCCATATCCCTCTTAGGTTTGCCCCTGCTTCCGTAAGCCATACATACAAGGATGCGACGGGGAAGAGCAAAACTCACTAAGCTACACCAAACTAATTGCTAGACTTGACGATCTCAAATAATTAGACTTTAATTTTGTAAAATTAGTAAAACAGGCGTACTTATAAATTGCCCATGGTTGCGAGACCTACAGCAGTAACAATAAGAGTAAAATATATCCTTTAGGTCTGTATCTAAACATCAGGTGAATTTATCGATATTTAATACGATATTATAATGTTCAATTAAATTAAGCAAACTAACTATAACTTAGTATATTACTTGAAAACAAAAATTCCAGTTTTTACTCCCATGTTCCATAAGGAAATGGAATTATGATGATCGCGAAAAAAAATCGTGTTCGAGACTAGGGCTGATTCTGATTTTACTACCCTCAAAACATGAAGGAAAGTCATTTTCCGAAAAGTGTGTGTGTATAAATTTTTCTATGGTGAACGATAACTGTCGCAAAATCAAACAGAATCAATTTTGCATGTGTACCCGAGTTGTAAAGGACTCAAGGCCTATTGATTTTGGTGAAGATCGGTTCAGGGGGAGGGGTAGTTCACCTGCAACGTTTTACGATTTAACAAGAATAAAGTACTTAATTTTGATAAATAAAGTATCCTGAAAAGAAAGTCATAATAATCCACTGTAGAAAGGTAGATGAAATATCTATAAATGAAAAGGGTAGTTGAATGGGGAGGGGGTAATTTTCTATAAATGAAAATGGGAGTTGAAGGTGGATAGGGTAATTTTTTGAAAATTATCTTTCTGATGTCGAATAAATTACTTCATTTTGAAGAATAAGATACCTTAGTAATTACATATAATGAAACTATTACTCAATAAAAGTGTAAGTGTCAAAAATGGGATTGTTCGGTTAAGGTGGAAGGGTAGTTTACCTGCATTGTTTTGTGTTTTAACAGAGTACTTAATTTTGATAATTAAGTGTACCGAAAATAAAGTCATATTAATCCACTGTAAAAGGGTAAAAGAGATATCTATAAATGGGAAGGGTAGTTGAATGGGGAGGGGGTGATTTTTTGAAATTACTTTGCTGATATCAAGTACAGTATGAGTATTTAATTTTTAAGGATAGAATATCTTAGGAATTACGTATGATAAAACTATTACTCTACGAATGTGCAAATATCATTAATATGGATCGGTTGAGGAAGAGGGATGATTACCTGCGTGGTTCAGTTTCTCTTTAAGAATAAAGTACCTAATTTTTATATAGTGAATAATGTGACTCGAAAATAACGTTAGACGTATATAAAACCGTTACCCCATAATAACAAAAATATCTATACATAGTGAAAATAGTTTGAGAATGGGGTTATTTTTTTAGAAATTATCGAACCGAACTCAAGTAAATGATTTTAAATATAAATCTTAGTACATGGAAGTCATGTGTGGCTCTCCATACCGATATTTTTATTTTAAAGTGAATAAAATTCTTTCATTTAAGAAGAAAAGAATTGCACAGCTAATGTTTATCCAGGTGATACGAAGTAATACAATAAGTACCGACCCTTCTTATTAACTGTGTAGGCGTACTCTACTTGTTAAAGAATTACAGTGGAAAACGTTTAACACGAAAACGATTAACGCGAAATATCGGTTAACACCAAGTTATAGGCTACCTACAAAATATGTGCCTATGAAAGTTTTCCTAAAAATAATTTTTTGATGGTTTTGAATAGCTGGTACTAATCAAATGCACGGCCCAAAACAGTGCAAGTTAACAACTGTGAAAGTGACTTAGAATGCCGACGAACTTGACACGGAAAATTTACGAGTTGTTACCGCTACCGACATGCTTTTGTCGATATTTAGAAACCAACTCGGAAGGTGAAACGTTTGACCACGTTGATAAATTAGAACAGATTTGTTGAAAATAAAGTAGCGCAGAATTGTGTGCAAAAGAAAATTACGGACTGTTGTAAAAAGAATAGAACACTGTCGCTATAAGGTTAAAAAACGTATTACGCAACTGTACAAGAAAACCTAAGTGAACAACAGCTACAGTGCGTATATACAACATTTTAAGAAAAATTAACCATATTTTTCAAAAAATTAACCAGAAATTATCCAGGAGAATAAATAAAACGTTTATATTTAAATAGGTTCTGAATATTCCGTCTTACTTTATTTTACTACACAATACAGTAAGTAGGGGAAGTCTGCCTATATTACACCACATTAAGAACGTCCCTTTATTTCTTGGCATTGAAAACTTCTAAAAAATAAAAACTTCTATGTCTATTCGAAACTCTTACCTTATGAAATAATATGAAGTAAATGAGTTTTCTTAAAAGGTTAGAACAAAATAGTGGTAAAAACCCTAAGGTTTTGGTTTTACACCTAAAATAGTTTGGTGTATAAGTCACGAAAAAAGGAAACCTTATATATTTATGAAAAAAAGTTGACAAATGTTGTTTTATAACCTAGGCGTACATAATTAAAATAAAAAAATAACAACAAATCGTCAAAATAATTGTCTTAGTTGTAGTCAAACTAAAAAGTATTAGGTAAAATATTTTGAGCCAATCAGTCCTTGCAAAAGAAACAATAAAACATTTTTTGAGATGGTTTTACACCAGCACAGATCACATGTAAAAATAGCTTCTAAATATTCCTTATTACTTTATTTTACTACACAATACAGTAACTAATCTATGCGGTGTTTGTTCGTTTATCTCATATTGTTTCACTTTTGTCCGTTTAACACGAAATTCTCTTAACACGAAATAAAGAGCTGGCCGCCGTCATTTCGCGTTAAACGTTTTCCACTGTCTGTCATTATTTAGATTGTTACGTGCTTCAAAATAGACTTGTTAGCTGAATATTTGCAAGCAGAAGGATCACCGCGGTATTTCGCTTTTCTGACTCGCCGGATTGTGGTCCATTTTATTAATATTGTACGTGGTATACAAATTATGTTCTTTTAACGACTAGTCGGGAGTTTTGTTCCCAGTCCTACAACACTGAGACTAAACAAAATCACACCTAAACTTTAGGTAAATTTACATTTTATTCCTGAGATTCGATGAAATATTATAAAGCCCAGTTAAATCAGACATTCTGCCGAAACGATAGTATATAATTTGAAAATAAAGAAGAGTTTATTTTGATATCCACTGAAACGAAAGTCCAGCGAGTACGGACAATATTTAACAGTTTACAGGAAAAAGGGCGCAAATGAGACTACAATGGCCAGGACGAACGTACGAGCTTCACCAGGCATTGATCTTGAAAATGACATTGAAACCGTTACTGTGTTCTCTGTATAACCTGGGTTTCCATATCGTACTGTATTATCAAGGTTAAGCAATGTTAGTTTGGATTGGGTCGCACAACAAGATGAAGCTTGCACGTTCGACCTGTTGAGTAGACAGACATAGGGCTTGGCTTACCTTCTAGACTCTTGTTCCTGGCGAGCAGCGCCAGCAGTACGTCCGGATTGTGCGGAGGCGGAGGCGCCGCGACGTCCCTGTGCAGATGGTGCAGATGCGAGAGAAGGCCCGGTGGAGGCCCTGACGACGGTGTTGCTTGGTGGACAGCGGCTGACATATCGGCCGCGCCCCACCACGACGCGTACCCGAGTATCCTGACGGCGGCGGGTCCACCACACTGTAACCAACCCACGGCTCACGTTATCTCATCATCGTCGTCACTCAACAGCTAATAAAGGTTCCCGACGTTTTTCGCATACGGCGTCGCGCGTCCAACGACTTACACGAACTTCATAAGTTGTCAATCCGATGGGACACGCTTCATGTGAATTTATTTTAATCATACAAATATATTGTACCTATTGCTATTCAAAATAAATTATACGATATTTTAATTAGCATGGAGCTTAAGTATTTAATCCACGTTAACCATCGTTGAATAAAAAAATACAACGTTTCGATCACTATGTAGGCCCTATCTGTTATCGTCATCATGTGTTTGCAAAAATCAACCTTACATCTGATGACACTAACAATACACAAAATGTTCGCAAATACAGAATCAAATCGTCAAATAAAAAATTATAAGTGAAAAGATAAAAATTTACAAATAATAAAAGTACAAAGTTAGTGCTTTGTTTTATTTTCTCATTATCGACGTCGTGGCTCTGTAGCCTGTTGCAACAGTCGATTCCGTTCGTCCTCGTACTTCGCTTTGGGCTAGCTTTTCCAAACATTAAAAATATAATATCTGTTAATTGTGCCGTTTCACGAAAGTCTGAATTTCCTTCCTGACGGACCGTTAGTTAATTGGCGATGTGACTTTTAACGGCCGTTATCTTAATAGCAGTCTAACCAGCACCCCGTTTGGACCCGGTGAGTAAAACGCTCGTTAAAACGACTATGCTACCGTGATATTTGTCGACCTTGCTTCAGATCGGCGGAAAATTTAAAATCCTAATATAAATAAAAGTCATTGTATCTGTGTATAGTCTATGTATGTTTCACATCTCCTCCTAAACCACTGGACCGATTTCAACCAAACTTGGCACAAATATTTTACGCAACGGGAGAACCAATATAGGGCAGGTGTTTTTTTCGATACGATCCTTTGGGGGGTCCTTTGGGGTCTTAAAAAACTATTAGATCTGGTTACCATGGCAACCCAATAGAATACATTCTGGTTGCCATAGCATCGGTGGAAGCCTCCCGCGTGGGGAATAGCGCGGGAGTCGTCCGACGGGCCTTCCACGGAACCCGGGGAGTCATAGGTCGGATCTCGCGAAAAACGGCCGGGCCAGAGTCCCAGCGCCTCGCCCGGCATGTCGACGGCTTTCTCGGGCTTCGGAGAACCTTCCGTACCCCGGGGAGGTCTCTGACCAAGTCCTAGCGCGGGAGTTCGACCGGCCTGGATGCCGGAAAAAGCAGGCGGTGTCCCGACATAGGTAGAAGCCTCCCGCATATGGAATAGCGCGGGAGTCGTCCGACGGGCCTTCTCCGGAGTCCGTCCACGGAACCCGGGGAGTCTGAGGTCGGATCCCACGAAAGGCGGCGGAACCACGGTTCTTAGGGATTCCACGGTTCTTATAAATAATAGTATAGGTTATGATATCGAAGGTGGTGTATGCATCTTAAGAAACTTCTTAATAGTGCGTGAATTCAGAGTTGTTTCAGTTTGAATTTTAAAGTGGATAAGTTAAGATCGAAGTAAGTTATAAGCGAGTATAAAAAACAACGTTTTGATAGCGAATGTATTCAGATCGTAGTGTTCAGAATATATAAATGCACTTGCTTCAGTTTGAATTTAAAAATTGATAAGCTGAAATCTATAGAGGTATTGTATTGTTAGAATAAGTTTAGGAGACACTAATTTAACAAATACCTTATTTCAACATTAACACAATGAATTCTAAAATGACAGTTAAAACGCAGCGCGTGCAAGTATTGTAGACATTTTATTGAAAACTAATTTAGCTGTTCGCCCTCTCCCAGAGTTAGAAATCGAGCAGAAGCATCACGCGCAACAAAATTCTTCTCCAGATATAAGAATAAAGTTTATGACATGTTCTTAAACAGGTGCGCTACAGAGTATTCCTCCAGTGAGAATGCGAACATAACAATATAAGGAAGATTATACAATATAGAAGTAATATAACATTAGAACAAGAATAGGTGCCTATGAGCCTATGAATAAATTATGAACCCGAGCAACGCTGGGTAAATCGGCTAGTAACTTATAAATTAGGCTATCTGTAGGAAAGCGTCCCTGTTTCCCGGTTTTATTTTACGTTTGTTACGCACATCTTTGTGATCTTATTTCCTGTTTCCTGTATTTGCTGTGTTCGTTCTTTTCGTGGCTTCATATTAAGTTTATTACACGTATTTTTGTAGTTTTATTTGCCGTTTGCTTTGTTTGTTGTTAATCGTCTGTAAGTAATTTTTTTGTTTCATCTTCGGGTGATTTTCTAAGTAGGCTAGGCTTACATTATTTCAGCGTCAAAATGTTCTTTTCTCTGATCCATTTCTTTTCGTCATAATAGTTTTCTATTATAGGTCTATATGAATACTCAAGAGCTCAAAATAAAATGAGCCTATATTTCAAGTTAGGTAGGCCTATATTTTATGGAAAAAAGAAATTTCACGGGAAATGAAGTTTTCGATCACAGTTACTTCTGTGTATAAAATATATGCGTGTAGGTATACTTTATTTGTCTTACAAGAACGGTTGTGTCACCCGGAAAAACAACGTACCGGTACGCGAACTGACACCAACCGTAATTGTAATCATTAAGATTGGCTCTCGTCGTTTTAACGGCCCGTTAGTTAGGCTACCTAATATGCCAACTATCTTCCTTTAAATTAACCGACGATCTTAATTGAGCTTCATAAAACTTGTTTCTCCCGTTAAATCATTAACGGGTGATTTACCGACCGTCAAATTCTTAACGGAGGTCGGTAAAACGGAACAAATATAGCCTACCTGTTAAATATAAGTTTTTTGACGTTTCATTTTTTATTTGATTCTGTGTTTGCAAACATCTTATCTGTATAGTTTTAACAGGGGTTAGATTAACTTTTGAAACACCTAAAGACGCTCCAAGATATATAGTGATCGAAACCATGGTTTTTATTAAATATTACGATAGTTAATTTAATAAATACACTATAGGCCTGCTAAGGTTAACCGGGTACTTTCCCAATAACCGTACCAGCACTCATTTTCGATATTTCGGTTGTGCGATTATTGGCATCGATATGTAGTGAATATCGCATACAATTTTACTTAGGCAATAGAAATCGTAAACATTTATTTGTGTATGTTATAAAATAGCTTGTTGACGATTGCAGTCGGTTTTAACTGTTGTAGGCCTATTTTTTACGAAAAATATTTCTAGAAGTAATAGGCTGTATCTCTGATGTGTTTTTAGGTTAGGTTTATAGCCAAAAATTGTTGTTAGTTAATATTCAAACTAAAAGTACACACGCAAACCAATATGACTTTAAAACAATACTCGCTTTTTGTGAAAACCGCGTAAAAAAAAAACAACTCGAAGTAAGGCGGGGTAGCCCTTGGACCCTTACCTGTTAGCCCTAATTTACATGTCTCTCTTTTTTGTGGCAGAACTTGTTTTCCACTAATACTCGTTTTTTTCACTAATACTCGGTTTTTGTACAGGTCACTGAAAAATCAACCAACTCGAAGTAAGGCGAGGTGATACACATGTGTCACTTTTTTAGTGTTCGCACAAAATTCGCTTGCAGTGAAGTTTTCAAGATTTTACTGAATAACCAAGAAAGAATATCGGCCGCCTAATGAATAACAAACCTTGTTTTCATTTCTTAATACGTAGGTTTTTTTATTTGTTTAATCTTACTATTCACAAATAATTGCATTTTGCACTTTACATTTTATGTTGTTGTTTTGTTAAAAAATGCCACGTTTTTATTTTAAATGTTAACTTGTTATAAGTGTTGTATGTACACATTAAACGTTATATTTTTCCAACCCGTGGTTTATACTGTATTTCTTTAAACAGTAAACTAAAATCCAACAAAATAAACATTGCCACCTAACCTCACAAATGAAAACATTCCTATTTTCACTTTACATTAAGAAGTACAATAATTTACAATCAGTACACTTCTTATTCTTCGCATTGTGGTATATCCACACTATCGCACATTCAAAACATCGAAAGCGTAGTGTGGGTACGAATATTGGGAAAGTACCGTTAATGTGTGTCCTGGCTGTTACTCAATGTTCTCTTTTGTGGAAGAAATATTTTATTTTAAAAATAAATAAGTATCGACATTAGGAGTAATTCAGTGTTGACACCTAAAACGTTTCGTGTTTACATTCAGCCTATAGCCTATAAGAGAAAAATAAAACCGCACCAAGCGATAGCACCAATAAGTGAACACGCCGCATGGGGGAAACCTCGGGAACCTTAGTGAGACAACATCTACAACTGGAAGGTCTACGTAGTTGTTAACGTACGAAACTTAAGAATTAAATCTGATAACTGTTTTTAGAGGATGTGCAAACTGTACTGAAGCTGTGAAGATGTTTTCGTTTTTCTCTGCTTAACGAAAAAAAGTTTTAAAATATTCAAGTTCCTAGAGTGTCTAAAAGTGAAAGATAGTCATGTTGGCATATTTTTAATAACGCAAATAATATGAGGTATCGAGGGACAGTGATCTTCTGACTGAGCTCATCTGACTTGATTTTGCTACAGCGACTCCAGAACGTTTAGTCTCCTAAACGTTACTACAAGTGCGCACAAAACAACGGACATCGCATTAAAACTGTTTTGATTACAAAGATGTTGACTGACAGCCCACATAACCTGAGAAATATCTGATTATTTGCGGATTTTCTGTTTCAAAACAAACGGGCTTTAAATTCAAATACGTTTACAATTCTTTCTTATGTCAAAAACACGCATGCCTCCCTCTTACAGAAAAGACTGAACACGCTAAGGTAACGTAATCAGCCAAAGTATTTACATCGCCTTATTCGTTTAATACGAATGTTTTGGGAAAGAATACTTGATGAACGTACGTGGAAGTCTTCAATCCGTGGGCAGAATAGTCTACTGATATAATTTATGAAAGTAGCCTAATCACCACGGGACACCAGTGGCGTGTCTAGAATTTGGCCTTGAGGGGTCCGGGGTAGGGTCGGCTTCATACAAAAGAAAAAAAAAGCAAGATAAGACTGATCAACATTACTATCTTTAAAGTGGTTGAAATCAGTCCCATTAAAGTGAACGGAAATAACACAATAAAAATACGCGTTATTGAAACATTGTTTATAAGATAGACCTACTTATTGACTGAATTGATATTCCTATATTACATATTTCAAACGTATATGCTAATGGTGTGTAATAAACCTGATTGTGTATTTAAAAAAATACTAGTAGTCTATATTAGTGTACACAGCTGAAAAAATAATAAAATCGTCTAAAAATTAAGAGATTAACAAGATTCGTCAAGTTTTTCGACCCTCTGGAGGAGGGGTTCAGTGCTGTTCGTCCCCCGTAAATACGCCCCTGCGGGACACACATAATTCACGTTAGTCTAACGTTAAAAATTATGAAAAGACGGAATCGTGACGTTTTTTGAAAAGTATATTTTTAATATTTCCTGTAGGTATTTCCATATTTCCTCTAAACAGACGGCTGTGTCATATTTTTCTGAAGGCCTGCTTATTTTTACACAGTGGGCTGATGTGATTACAGTGTTGGCGAAACTTTTAAGAGTTTATATCCTCTTTTTTGTACTTAGATAATTACAAATTCTTATTCTTAAAAGCAGTGAAAAACGTCTTAAATATTCCTAGCTCAACGTTTCCGCGCATTTATAATCGAATTATGGCGTCTGATAAGAGCTGACTAACATTAAAATTCTATGCAAGTAAACTTTTGTAGACACAGAATTGTTTTACAAAAAAAAAGTACACTAAGACACGGTGCAATCATGAAACAGGAAGGACACGTTAATGAACACAAGTAGGCCTACTAAATTTTAAGTAAAATTCCAGTTTAAACAAAATTTTAGCCTTAGAGTGTTGAGGTTAAGATCGATACTGCGAACGTAGTAATTATACGTACACAAAGAGGAAGCAATAATGATACACCCGGAAGACGATAGTTATTCGATACCGTAGTCGGAAGCAAGTTTTCCTGATGGAGTTGGCGGAAAAAGATGAATAATTACGAGATTTCTTCAGCAAAACGCGGAATCTTTTACCCTTCTCCAGTCATCGTCGAGTGAAGACGGAAAGTAAATAAAGACGGCCAAAGATATTAGAATAAAAATAACGGAAACTGAATCGAACCAGAAGAAACCGATATCTTAGTCTGTAAGTAGACTTAGTCTGTAACCATCTGTTGCATTTCCTCCCCGCCCCCGCTATAATCTGTGTAAGACCTCTTGTACTGTTTTGATCGAATTGCATACATAATATAAAGATAGGCCTAACAGATTTTTCTAAATTTTCTTGTTGTAACTGTAGTGACAATTCCATTCTCAGACGCATGCAAAACTTGAACGAAATCGTCTAGTGTTTGGGGAATCCAGATGAAAATTTTACGTTCTTACAGGATGGCAAAATTTTAAGACAAATCGAAAAATGAATTTCACTTTACCGTATACGTAAAGAAAAGAAGTAGGTCTACATTGAAGCAGCTAGTAGATAGGCCTATTTGTGCGCGCGCACAAATCAAACCATTATCGTCACCATCTTTTATACAGTAGGTTTGTACCAACGTAAGGAATAGTGGAATTGTAGTACCCAGCGGACTGACCAAGAAAGAGCAAACAACAGAGGCAGGGAGGGATACGTTACGCTCATACGACTACGGTACCGAAGTTCCTGTGATACCTTCTTGTTACTTGCAGGAAAGTAAAAGACAGTCCTACTGTGCTGAGTATTGTACGTACAAAAAACATACGTCTGTTTGTGCTGCTTCTAATGTCAAAGCGGGAGACAGAACACTTACGTAGATCATAATTTCGAAATCGTCATTTACAGAAACACAAATTTATTTGTGTGTAAATTCAGCTATCTGCACTAACGACCGGCGCTTTGATTCCGGGAAAACACAAGTAATTAAACATCTACAGATTATTGGAACATCTCGATCATCTTTTGAGAAAAAATGGTGCACCTATAAACGTGGTTAAGATGGCTGCCTCAGTGGGAAGCCGGGAAGCAGACGGGTTGCATGACGACAGTGGCGTATTTAGTATTTGGTCGGTGGGAGGTCTGGGGTCGGGTCGGCTTCATACAAAAGAAAAAACAAGTTAAGACTGATCAACATTATTATCTTTAAAGTGGATGAAAAATGCGCGATAAAAACCTGAAATCACTCCCATTAAATTGAACGGGTATAACTCAGCAAAAACACGTGTTATTGAAACGTTGTTAAAAGACACTTATTGACTGAACTAATTTTCATACATTTCATATTTCAAAAGTATACGCTGATGTCGTGTAATAAACCTGTTTGTATATTTAAAAAAGAGCTACCACTATATTAGCGTACACAGCTGGAAAAAATAATATAACACCGCCTAAAAATTAAGATATTGACAGAATTCGTCGACTTTTTCGTCAACTCTGGGGGGTGTCCGAGCCCCCCCCCGCAAATCGCGTCCCTGCATGCCGACACTTCTGCCCGAAAAATAATTAACATTCTTATGTTGCAGATAGTTGTAACACGTTCGTATTGGTCGGAACCATTTCGAATAAGAGGGAGAAGGAGACGCATAGATGTAGATTAGCCCAAGCGAAAGATGTAGAACAAGCCAGTCTTCTTGAACTGCAAACGGAACACTTGTGGCGTGTTGTCACGGATTGACAGGCAGTACAGTTTGCACTTTATATAGCCTAATTAGTAAATACAGGTTAAGCACCAGTCTGGTGTTTGATAACTATTGAACTTGTAGAATATGTAGAATTTATCTTTATGTGTGTCGTACGTACGTTTGTTAACAATTCCAACAATCGCTTTACTAAACAATCAGTAGTTAAACAATTGTCAGTAGCAAAGAATTATATAATTGTTAACTGTTAATAATTACTTTAGTACTGAGCTTATGCGAAAAGTAAACAAAATTACTTTAGGCAATTTACGAAATCGACAAATCTATTATATTTAATCCGATGACAATCGTGCTTTTGAATATGTCTATAGATTTTTAATAGGGTATTAAAAATTCAAGAGTTTGTTAGTAACGTTTTTGTTATAAAAATGAGTTATTAGGTATATTTTTAAGCCAAATAATTGCTTTAAACAATTTAGGTCCGAAAGGTACAGCTTGAAATATTGAACCATGAAGAATCTGTTCTTTCTTCATAGGCCTACTTTTACGTTAATTTCTTCAAATACTGTTTAACTCGATATTCGGCCAGTCAGTCTCCTGTTACAGATCAATGTATATAATAACTAGTTGGCATAGTTCGTTGTCTTGGTCTCTGAAACGAAACAAAATTGCAGAAAAGGCGTGTTTCGCAATTCTACACGTAGGCCTATAATAAACCTAAAAAAGGTGCAGTCTCAAATTCTCGGTCATATTTAGTTGCACGATCAATACAAAATTGCATTGTTGTACATAAATTATACATAATTTGCTTTACACAACCAATTTTAAATTATATTCAAATTTGATAGGCTTTTTCATCAATGATTGAGTGAAACAATAATGTAGATATTGATAATTTCTGTATACCTAGAATTATCTGCCGTCTCCAAAATAGACAAAAGACAAAAAAGTTTAGAGGGTATTGTAAGTGATTAGTTACACATTGTCGTATTCGACTTTCAGAAACTTAGTAGTTTTTGGGAAACAAAAATTGTAAAAAACGAGTAAGGTTAGGGAAAGCTGACGGTGGTTAGTTAAGGAATTTGACCGATTTTACGGGTTTGCAAAAAAAACAAATTTTTACAATAAAGCGACACATTTGGTGCCTACACAAAACATCTGATTTTTTCGTAAAAGTATTGCTCGCAAAAACGTGAACAAAAATTAAAATCGTACAAAAACAGGCCTATATAAAATCTATTTCACGAGTTTTTCAAATCTGTTGTGCTCATTTATTTTATTTTATTTATTAATTTTTTTTTTGCAACGCTCAAATAAAAACGATATTTGGTGCCTTACGTTTAGCCCGTAGTAGGCTAGGTCGGGCAAAAACACAAAAACGTGTAGGCCTAATTTTGTAAATTTCATAGCCGTCAGTGACTGTGAAGTATTAGCCAGTTAATTAAAGACAAAACACTTTATTTTCGATAGTGACGTTATAATGCGTATTTATTTCTTATATAGGCCTAAACATGTCTGTGAAACCATTATTCATTATTCACAGATTTACTAGAAGCTCCACCGCGTGTTATTGTTTTCATCAGTAGACCTAATATTTACGGTAATAGTTCCGAGTCGCTACCTATGCTCTGGCAACCACAAAACTTGCAAAAACCGTGTTTTTTGTGTTTCTAGGTAGGCCTAAACTACAGGTCAAAACTAGGTGCGGACGCAAAAAATTCGCAAAAAGAATTCCCAAAAATTTAAAAAAAACGGTTAGGCCTATAGGATTCAAATAATGTAAAACACGGTTTTTTCATTGCCTAAGTGGAATCTACGCCTAATTTAGCTGCGTACGCGGTAAATAAGGCAGTTTTCTGACGTAAATAAGGTAAAATTGACGTTGCTACATTAACACGCAACTAACCTAACTGCTAACCTCTCTCGCGTTTTGTGAAATCCACGTAAAAAAAAAAACAATTCGAAGTAAGGCGCCTGTTATAAGTTAATACGTGTTTGTGACATAACTCGTTTCCGCTAGTAGCCTACTCGTTTTTCAATAATATTCGGTTTTGTGAAGATCACTGGAAAAGCAACCAACTCGAAACAGCATTGTGTTCCAATGCTGTATTGCTATAAGTAATTATGCATTTTTTCGCTACTTGCAAATAAAAAGTGCGAATTTTTTGCGTCCGCACCTAGTTTTGACCCGTAGTTTACGTAGAAACACAAAAAACGCGGTTTTTGCAAGTTTTGCGGCTGCCATAGCACAGATTGTCACTCGGAACTATTACCTTTATTTTTTATAGTATTTAATATTGTTTTAATTTTGGGTTGTCACGAATATAGTCTACATTTGTTTAGCCTATAGCCCCATGCCTATCAAGTAAACCTTAGCTACCATTTTGTAATACGAAATGTATTACTGAATCCACATAATTTGTAACATTGGCGTTTACAGTCAATTGATTTCAAAAATACGTTTATCGTCAAGGCACCTAAAACTTTATTTGCATTTAAAAAAATGTTTTCAGTACATCCTAAATCCTTATTTGATTTTATTATTTATTTAACACGGCCTTTCGCAATCATGTAGCCTAACAATTATGATAATAATACTATTTAGTGTCATTTTATGCTATGTAGAATGTAGGTTATCAGTTAGGTCTACGTATGTTAGGTTAAGTTAGGGTTCTGTTAATTAAAAATATTCTTTAAAGGAAGTATAAACTGTTGCAATTAATTGTATTCTTCTTGTTGTTGTTGGGAGTCAAACTTTCTGCGTTTAAAGTAATACTTAAATCGTACATGCTGTTGACAGTTCAAGTTTCAGTGTTAGGTCTACTAAAAGGTTACTATTATTGTACCGTGAGGCCTCCAGGATATCAGAGCAGGATACAGTTCTCCATCATTAATTAAATCTTTCAGAAATAGGTGACGATTTCTGTTCTCACCGATTCCGTAATAGAAAAGATAATCTAATAATAAAAATGAAACCGAGGCATCAGATTTATTGGTTCGCAAAAATAAGCTAACTCTCTCCAATAATCGTAAGTTTCTACCAACAGTCCCGCGGAAGTTATTTCCAGTCCGGCAGCGACTCAGAATATGCGAGATTGAGTTAGCCGTGTTATTAGAAACGTCGTCGAGTCGTCACGGCACAAATAACAACCAACGCACACCGAAACCAGAAGGCAGTGGGACGAATTCGCACAAGAAAAAAAGCACCACTTCTTCAAAAAATATGCACACACAAAACAGTAAAACAAAAAAAACGTTGACACAGATAATATTGTTTTAATATAGTTGAAACAATAACAACAACAACAACAACAACATATTTGAAAAGTCGGCTGTGGCGGTCGCTCGAGTAACGATCGCGGGTTTAATTTGCTAAGTGAAGAAGAAGCGGTGCAAGTTGGGCGCCATTGCAGTGCATCAGCGTTGATTAAGTCACGTGACGGCGACGACGCCGGGGGATGCGCAAGCTCGCAGGGGTGTAGCCGGGGTACTCCCACTTTCTCGCACCCCCTCCATCCTCTGTGTTGGTATTCACTGAACGTCTTCCTTCTTTCGTTCCGACATGTCTTCTCTCCGACCGTTATCAAGCTTGGTATGAATCCCTGATGTCCGTCCCCCCTTTTTCACCCTACTGACAATAGACGTCGAGCCTGCTGCTGCTACGGTGACTATTTGGCTCTTAAAGTTACTTCGAATTAAACTTTAAATTTTACATCAATGTGTTTTTTTCGAGCCATTAATAAACGTTTATAAATTCTGTATATAGACAATTTCTTTCTTTAAGGCTATTATGATTGAAAATAATAATGTTTTGTTTTTCCGATATGTTTCTAATCCAGTCTATACGCGAGTATGATGATACGAATGGGGCAGTCACAAGTGTGTGAGTTAGCGTGCTGCTGTATTGTTTTCATTAAGATTTAGTATAGTTTGCCTCATCTTACCTGATATTTGCGAATTTCGTTATGAGTGTTGTTTATAAAGAAGTTTATATTATGACTTTGAACCTTATCATGGTATCAAATTGATTTTTCTAGCCAGCGAGATGTTGGATAGGTCTGTGACGTTAGCGCTGAGTGGTAGATTCGTGTCTCACGCAACAGATCAGTCTCACTGAGTAAGGCCAATGGCAGGCAGCCCGAAAAATTAGTAAGTAAATGATCATGTTATGCTCCCCAATTTGTACTAGAAACGAAAAACGCGGCTTTTGCAAGTTTTGAAGCTGCTAGCAAATAGGTAGTGACAGTAAACTATTATCTTTTAAATATTTTCCCTAATGGAAGTTAATTTTCAAACTTACAGTATAACTCAAATTTTAAACACAACTTTCCACCACTCAGAATCACTTCATCGACATATTCATCATAATGGCGTCACATCCCTTGGTGGGCTACAGCTTCCTTCGAAACGCTCCTCCAGTTGCTCCATCCATTGCTCGTCGCCGCCACCTTCTTACTCTAACAGTTTGTAGGTCTTCTTCTATATTACACATGAATCTTATATATTGTCTTCTTCGCTTGCGCTGACCAAAAGGCCTCCCCAAAAATGTTTTTCCAGCAGGGTCACCGTCGTTCTCATAACATGGCCAACCCATCTGAGTCTATTTACTTTGATTGTTTTCATTATATTTTGCCTTTCGAACAGCCTATAGGGCTACAGTTACCAGGTGTCCCTTTGCCTCCAAGATCCATTTTCAAGCCCCTTAAATTCACCTTAAAATTTTTCTTTGGAAACATTCCAGCACTGATTCAACTTTTTTCGTGACCGTCAATGTCTCAGAACCATATGTCAACACTGGCCTTATTAGTGTTTTATGCAGTTTGCATTTCGTTGGTCTGGGAATATTTCTTGATCTTAGGTGCGGCATTAGAGCAAAGTAGCATCTATTGGTAGATATGGTTCTACGCTTTATTTCTGCTGATATGTTGTCGCCACCTAGTGACCAGAGACCCGAGATAAACGAACTCATTAATAGACTCTACCATCTGCTCGTCGATGTTAATAACTTGCTGCCTATGAAGAACTGGCTTTCTGGTTGGGATTGCCGACTTCAAACATAAAAATAACATAACAGGTTGTTAATAAAGCAATTTTTGTTAATAATACAAATGAAAGACAGTTCTTATTTAAATATTGCGCGCTTATTTTTAAGACGTTGGCATCCTTGAAAACTAATCTGCGAATGCGATTTTGAACGTCCGCTATATTGCCCCCTTATTTACATGACCGTGGTACTACCCTTGTTTGTTATCATTGTTTATCTGCGTTGTGACTGAAAGGTTTGCGACTTGAGGTTATGTTTTTATTTTGTTTTGAATGTAAAGAAAGTTTTTAGCTTTGTGTGGTGGGCAGCGTTGATATTTGTTAGTGTGAAAACTTCATGAACATAGAATGGAACCCGTACACTAAACGTAGGCTAATTCATCATGAACATGAACGTAAACATTCACACGGGTAGTAAAGCCAACAAACGTAAGCTAACAAATATTAAAGATGAAGCTTACTTAGAAACAAAAATAAAACTCGAAAACTAGATAAATTTTTCAAAACTACGCCAGTTTCTAATGATAGCCCTGCAGTTAAATGTGTATCAGAAACTGACTTCAATGTTCCAAGGGGGGCCGCTCAGGAAAATTGCCCTAGGGCCTCAAAAATCTTAAATCCGGCACTTCACGTAACCAGTAGAAGACGAAGTCGATATTACATGTGTCTAATTAACGAATGATGATGGAATGTCCGCAGAAGTGCACACAAAAAGAATAAACGCCAGTCAATGGGTCCGCCTGTCTTCGCGCGCGTGCGCGAGTAAATGCTATGACGTGTACTCACTCAAGTGTGGCGAGTGTATTGTTCACACGTGTCCAAGAAATGAGGTATTTTTGAAGTCGGTGGAAAAACACGATGACCAACAAACGCAGGCACGTGTTAACACATTTCCCTATTTAACAGTATTGTAGTCCGTTGTCAACCTTCTTCAAATTAACAGAACCGTCATTACGCTATTGACAGTCAGTTAGGTTCACGTCATGTTTCATATTATTAACCGACTTTTACTCTACCTATCAATAATCGTCTTCCGTCACCACCAGCGGCGTATTTACGCGATCGAACCCAGAAGGTCAAAAAAATTGACAACGAATTTTATTAATCTCGTAATTTTTAAGCTGTTTTATTATTTGTTCAGCTGTATATAGCCTACGCTAATATGGTATTTAAACTACTTTTTAAAATATGCAAACAGGTTTATTACACAGCGTTTCATGTATGTTTGAATTATGAAATATAGGAAAGTAAATTCAGTGACCCCGGAAGAAGTTGCTGATGGAATGGCCAAAGAATCAAGGCGAGTAGAGATTAAACTCTAAACAGTGTATTTTGGTTTAATGTTCTTGGTTTGCCTTTATTTTACTCTATTTAAATTGTAGTTATTATTTTTAGATGTAAAATGTTAATAAATATCTTGTTTCAATAATACAAGTAAACAATAGCACTTATTTTTATTGTGTTATTACCATTTATTTTAAAGGGATTGAGTTCATGATGTTATCACACGTTTTTCAGCCACTTTGAACCTCGTAACATTGATTATTCTTACCTTGGGTGGAAAGCAACACGCCCGGACTGCCTCTAGATACACGCATTATCTAGCTGTCGTACAGTAGACTGGCGATCCGTCCCTTCTCCCGCTATTTATGATTACTGTGAATTATAACAAAATAACACTACAGCGTTTCTTGGTGTTTGCATAGGCTACCTACCTTTCAAACAATAAATTATATTTGAATTTGACGTAATACCATACGGAAGTTAAATAAGAATTGGCAACACACAGTAATATTTAGCCTATATATAGGCTAATATTATGTTTGACCTCCATTGTAGTAATGTATAACACAATTTACACGTGTAGAAAGTGTGTATTCAAACGGCTTGTTCAAATGTGTATTTGAGTTATCAGACTGTAAATATTATTACGAACAATTTTTTTATGAAAAAAAAAACGACAACATACAAAAACACAAAAACCGCACATCAACTTAGACAGTAGGCATATAGTAATAAACTGTAACCTGATAAAATATTTCAGGTCAGGTCAGGTCAGGTTAGTTAGGTTAGGTTAGGTTGGTTTGGTTAGGTTAGATTAGGTTGGTTAGGTTAGGTTAGGTTAGGTTAGGTTAGATTAGGTTCGGATAGGCTACGAATGGATAGAACTATAATGGTAATTCCTGTATTATTATAATAACATGAAAATTCAATTGGTAGCAACTGACCGAGTCCAAATTTCCACCTCGGTCGTAACTGACCGGTTTTTAAACGAATGTGTCGCAACTGACCACGCTGTGGTCACGCCGTGGTACTGTATAGTCCTGTACACCGTTCTTGTGCAAGTTTCTAGGAGTTGTAAAAACAGCGCCCAGTACCTAATGTTTATAGGTCCTATTTGTAGACTACCTACTTAGATGTTAATTGGGTTCCTTACAACAATATTACAATTAATAAAAAAAAAAACGTAAAAATCCATAAGGTTCATGTAGTATCAATAAAATACAGGATTACATGTTTGGAGTATGTAATTTTTAAAAATCATTTCCGATTCTCGATCTTTCCGATCATCAGAGATTCTGATTACGAGAAGTCCTCATAGGCCTAGGATACTTTGAAATCAGGTCCCTGCCTCCGCTGCTGCATATGTGTGAAGGTGTCCTAAAATTTGTAACAAGGTGTTGGAGTTGACAATATATCGTAAAGTTGTTCGAGGTAAACAAAAAATTTACATTTTCCGATGTAAATGACTCCTGACTAGAAGCCCTTTTTAATATTTGGTTCTTTTAAAAGAAATAAACAACTCCCTTAAAAAGTTCTGTATTTTATCTAGTAATTAACGTTTATTTTAGTAAATATTTTGTTAATTTTACTAGCTAGAATGATATTTGAATAAAACCAAGACTCTAGTTAAAAGTCCTTTATTTGGTGACTTACAAACAGTTGTATGCTCGTGTTAAATTGATTACTTATTACACAATACTGTATAGGCCTAAGTAATGCAATACTAATAAACGGTATATTATTTTAGATAATATTTCACTGAAGATATAATACGTTGTAGGGTGAATTTAAGTTAACATTTTTTTTTTTAATTTGCTGTGGGCATGTTTACTTAGTACTTAATCGAAATACCCTGTAATTCGAAAAATTCGTTAATAACGAAATAGCCTGCTTTCCCAATAACCGTACCGCACCAATTTTCGATATAATAGTAGGTTCTATCGATAGTCCTATGTAGTGAATATCGCTATAATTTTGGTAAAATTAAAGAAAGTGTGTTGTTTTATGATACTAAACAGGGCCGCCCCCTGCGCTTCTGCCGCCTTGTGCAGTATTTATGAGTGCCGCCCTCTCCCTACTTTAACTCCGAACACATTCACGCACACTAGACCTACTCTAAAGATACGGCGATTGCCTTCAAATGACGACTAGGAATGTTTGCATTGTTGTGTTTATCAAATAACTAGAACTTTTTCGCTTTTACGGTGCGGGGAACGGCTACAATAAAAATTGTAGAGACAATGCAAGGAATCGTGAGACAATAAAAATGTATGCCTATGTGATGACTTAAAATTAATATACTAACTAAAATTCATTATGATTCAACTATAAAAAAGTAACGTATCATAAGGCCTATACCTTAGTTAAAAACACTCGTCTAACTTTTGCGCTGGCAAACTCCTTTATGACTTCGTTGTAAATCAAGTGATTCAGCTAACTGATGTTCTATAGATATGGTCGCCAGACCACTCAGACCAGTCTCAGACATACTCGATCTGAGATAAGGTTTAATAAGTTTGAGCTTCGAAAAAGTCCTTTCTCCGCTTGCCAGTCACAGCAGTACTCATGCAAGAGAGCATCGTTTTCAGGTTTACGTTCTCTCGTTCACGAGTTTTCGACTCTTCGTTAAACTTCCGCTGACTTTATACATAAAGAAATTCTTACTGATCTTACATATTGTGATGAAATTAAGTGAATAATTTAATTTTTGCACTCAATTTCAAAACTTAACATCCCGGAATCTGCCGCCGTTTAAAATTTGCCGCCCTGGGCGGTGGCACGGTTCGCCCCTGCCTAGAGCCGGGCCTGATACTAAATGGTATGTTTTCACTGTTCATTGTTACTTAACTTTTATCCGAAGCTTTTCTATCAATATTATATTTCCCAGCAAAATATGGCGTTGTTAGGTTAAGAAACAAATTGAAAGAACACAGAAAAACCAGTACGCTATTATAATGATAACATGATTTTTTTCAAATCACAAAAACCTCGAAGTAAGGAGGGTTACTGTAGCCTACGTGTCTCACACTATCTCACAGAATTCGCTTCAGCTTTAAACGTCAAATTTTACACTTTTTTGTCGCCGAAATCTGTTTGTAGTTTAACCACTTCTGATTTCGGACAACATTTGGAATGTTTTGGTATGCCTGTGTACACCGTGCCATGGTTCCAATACAATCCGTAAAGATATGATTTCTACTTTAACAGAAGCGCGTATGCAAAAAGAAAGTACGTAATCTTTTCGAGAGCAAGATTAGGTTCTTTAGGTTTAAATACAATTATATAGCCATAAAACAAATCCATCATGAACAATATTTTAAATGTAGGTTCAGCATGTTTGTGAATGAAGAAAAAGAAAATGTTGGAATGTTACAACAGTCCTTAGTTCTGTTGGCTTTCAATTACTTTTGTTTTTCTGTTGCTGGCTCGGTTGGCACCAAATGTTACTCTGTTACAATCATTGAATTTACTTATTAAACGTAATATTTTCCAAACGATGAGTTATGTTTTCTTTAAATAATAAACTAAAAACCCAAAACATTTTTACCTAACCTTACGCATTAAAACAATAAGTATTTTCGCATTACATTCACCAATTCAATAATTTAAAATTGGTACACCTATTCTTCTTCTTCACTGAGTGATATATCGGTATTGTCTCGTACTCAAAACATGGAAAATTTAGTGCAGATAACATTGGAAAAGTATCCGAAACGGTCGAATATTTCGTGTTTCCGATTGGCGGGATCGGTCTATACTTACATTTCTGTTTGGGGTAGAACTACAAAACCGCAAAGTCACGTTAAAAAGCAGTCTGAAATTTCTGTATATATTTTATATTTTTTCTAAAATTGACTTCCACATGTACATTAATTGCTGAATATTTGTCAACAAAAATGTTGCAAAGAGAACGTCCGATCGCGCGTGGTACTATTAACGACAGCAGTTTTTTTGTTGTTTCGTAATCCATTAACCGTTTAACTGATGACAGCCGTGTTTTAATGTCATCAGCTGATTTATCGCTGTTGGCGTGTGTGGGGTAAAGAAGAGAGCCATGGGGCTGCGGATCATGTACTGTTTTGTAACGTATGACGTAGTACAGAGTAATGTCAAAGTGTGACATTAACAAGGGAGGTCCCGTAATTCCCTCAAGTGTTATGTGTCCGTTCACAGACACAATATGCCGAGACCCGAGCTAATCACACCCCCGGGACCTCGCACTCGGCTCGGTTGCCTGGCAACCGTACACACACGTTATGTTTTGTCTTACGTGTCACACGATGGCTGTTGCCGGAAATTCAATACGCAGATCACTTCATGCACTTGGCAACTTTCGTATTATGGAAGTTTTCGGTATTTTATGGTGTAAAAATGGACTGTACTTGAAAGAATGTGTGTATTTTGTATACACGGAAATCGCGTTTTGATTTATGCGGTTTGGCATGTAGGCCTACGCGGATTTGACTAAGCCGTTGGTTCCCAAACTTAAGGTGACTGCAGACCACCGAGTCAAAAGGTGGACAAAACGCGTTCGTCCCCTACTACGAAACCACTAAAGAAAGTTACACTTTAATTGTAAACATGTTTAAAACATAAACACAATTTAGTGGTTAAGTCTAATTTTTGCTAAACTTGTATTGCAACCACTAACAGGCAATTATACTGTCCATAAGCGCTTTCAGGCCTCTCGGCTCATCTTCAGATGGAACAAGACACGTGGGTTGTGTTCCATCTGAAGATTAGCCGAGACGCTTGAAAGAGCATATGGAAAGTATAATTGCGTGTTAGTGGTCGCAATACAAGTTTAGTAAAAAGTAAACGTGTTTGTTAACAGAAACGAATCTAATTTAATTCAGCCCAACCCATACTACTTAACTAAAATTAAATATGAAATGACTAAAGCAAACTGAAACTATCGCTGTCTTGGTAATGTGATTTTTGGCTAATGTGATTTCACCGGCCGGCTGTGGTGTGCTGGTCAAACCCAGTCGTATGTCGTCACTTTGCGTCCAACCAAACAGTTGTGTTTATTTACTGTTCACCAAGCGAGCGGTAAATTCCAACTTTGTACTCACAGTTTGTTTGTAAGTAAACTTAAGCTTGGTAGTGTCATTACCCTCGGACTGGCAACCACTTACGTAAAGCTTGGTAGTGTCACTACCCTCGGACTGGCAACCACTTACGTAAAGCTTGGTAGTGTTACTACCCTCGGACTGGCAACCACTTACGTAAAGCTTGGTAGTGTTACTACCCTCGGACTGGTAACCACTTACCAAAGCTTGGTAGTGTTACTACCCTCGGACTGGCAACCACTTACGTAAAGCTTGGTAGTGTCACTACCCTCGGACTGGCAACCACTTACGTAAAGCTTGGTAGTGTCACTACCCTCGGACTGGTAACCACTTACGTAAAGAGCTTGGTAGTGTTACTACCCTCGGACTGGCAACCACTTACGTAAAGAGCTTAGTAGTGTTACTACCCTCGGACTGGTAACCACTTACGTAAAGCTTGGTAGTGTTACTACCTTCGGACTGGTAACCACTTACGTAAAGCTTGGTAGTGTTACTACCCTCGGACTGGCAACCACTTACGTAAAGCTTGGTAGTGTTACTACCCTCGGACTGGTAACCACTTACGTAAAGCTTGGTAGTGTCACTACCCTCGGACTGGCAACCACTTACGTAAAGCTTGGTAGTGTCACTACCCTCGGACTGGCAACCACTTACGTAAAGAGCTGCTCGTGCCAGAGGCTGATGACTGCCAGAACAAGGACATAAGAGTTCATATTAGGCCTATATTTATAAAACGGTTACGTTTTTTGCAGTGTTACACACGTCCGAATGTGACGTTCTGGAGACACGCCCGCTTCAGCCAGTGGGTAATGTGTGCGTGGTTTTGAAGAAAGTCAGATTCGTGGAGATGTAGGGAAAGTAAGGCTCTGCGTGACCTAAGAAACCATAGGCCTATACGTATTTGTGTTGTGTGTTGTGTTGGCTACTGCGGAGAATTAGCTAACGAATGATGACGAAAGTTGGGCAATGCCTAGTCGGTCGGTTTATGGAATCTGCAATTAACAGGAGGAAGAGACGGGGCGTCGCTTCGAGGCATGCCGGTGGTTTAGTGGTTTAGTTTACGGAGGAGGCAGACGCGTTAGGGGAGCAGGGAGTACGCCTACTGGATAGAGAGTTGCTGACACTGATTGATCGGCGGTATCTTTGACGAAGGGCAGCTAAAAAAAAAAAAAATCGGGATCGACAGCCAGTAGGATCGGGCTGCGTAAATTCTGATAACGGTTCAGCCAGCAGACGTTGACGCGCACGCGCACGGTAAATTACGCCAGATTCGAGCGGATTTAAAACAGACGTAAAGACACTTACTTACACGTTTGGTGCCCAACTCTAAATGCGCCAGTAGTTCATATTAGTACTTATACTGAGCCCACGCTTTCCAAAATGCTACTTAAGCTCACCAATTGGTACGTTATTACAATGTTTTGTAATACTCCGTAACAGCTCTAAAAAACTTCTTACTGGTACAGTGCTTCTTGTCGACGGTCACAAAGCAGGCTCCCTTAGCAGCACTGTTATCACGTTCCTGATTATTACTACACTACCCACTTAAATTGTATGTCCTTCACTCCATGTTTTCATAATACCTGCGCAGAATTAGTGATCCGTTTTAGTGTATTCGACAACAGGTTTTGCGTACCTCACGAAAATATGAAACACCAGACATTCAGCGGCGTGTTTGAGTTTAAAACTAAAATTTCTGTACAAGAACTCTGTAAGGACTGTCACACATTCGCATACTGGTTGCCTTACTACCTGTAGGCGTATGTGGTTTTGTATGGTGCTATTTCTCATATTGTCCCCCAGTCGCAACAGAACACTAACAGCAATGATTGGAAGACGATGATGGCAGAAGAACATCATGATTGAAGACTCTGCGTCAATACTTTGGAATGGTCTCTTGTTATTATCAAATTAAAACCCAGGTGGATATAACCCAAGCTCTTTGGCTATGATTGTCTATGGAGAATAGGCACTTGATGTAAAGAAGTACGAGAAACTCAGACAGTAGAGAGACATACAGAGAGAGAGAGAGAGAGAGAGAGAGAGAGAGAGAGAGAGAGAGAGAGTGAGTGAGAGAGAGTGAGAGCGAAAGGGGGAGACAGACAGACAGAAGATATAATTCGACGAAAAGAGCATCGTCTTCAAGTAACCATCAGAGTAATATTTCACGGACCGGAGTATCTATCACGACAGAAATCACCGTTCTGGAGCAGGTGTTGAGGCTATGATCAGCAGCAGTAAATCTGAAGTAGCTGGAGCTGGAGCTGTAGTGGTAACAGTCGGTGACCTGGCTAATTGTTTTACCGTCACCCTATAAAAGCCTACAGCATGACAATTAGATTAAAAGCTTGCAGAACGGGGGTGCGGGGTCCGCCCGCTACGACTACTATCAATATCAGCCACTATTATATACTTCAAAACATTACTCCCTTCCCCCCCACCCCAACTGTACGAGGCAGTTTTTAGTGTTCCCTTGTTGGCGGCACTGACTATAAATATGTTTTACTGTTTACACTACCCACCCCACCCTCGTCTCTTTCTCTCTTCAGTTAGCAACTCACCCCTTGTGACTTATTAATCTCATCTTGTTCATTGTCATTGCCGTCTTCACGTCGTTGCCAGCAGTGACTAATAAAATTTAATTCGATTCATGTCTTCCGAAAGAGGCCTGTTTTTTAATTAGACTAATTCATTATTCCACAATTATATCGACTATGAACTCGTATTGTTCATTACTAAAAGATTTCTTTCTTACATTTTGTTCACAACAGTTACGAGCATTTGAATTTGTTGAAATGTTGCAAGTTCAACTACGAATAAGAACAACGGACGTAGATGTGAAGTGAAACAAACAGGAATACTCTGCACAAAAGGGATAAAGATACTAAAGACAGAACAGGAGAGGGATAATGAGAGAGAGAGAGAGAGAAAGAGAGAGAGAGAGAGAGAGAGAGAGAGAGAGAGAGAGAGAGAGAGAGAGAGAGAGAGAGAGAGAGAGAGAGGAGAGAGAGAGAGAAGACGGAAGGAGGGGGCAGTAAGCATGGGAAATATATACAGTATATACAGTTAACGTGCAAACTAAAATTATATATGGAAACCAATATGCCTATAAAATAAAACTCGCTCTTTTAAAATCCACGTAAAAAACAACTCGAAGTAAGGCGGGGTGGCCAAAGGGCCACCCTTTGACTGTTACTATACATGACTCTCTTTTTTGTGCCAGAACTCCTTTTCCAACAGTACTCGTTTTTTCAATAATATTCTGTTTTTGTGCACATCACAGAAAAAGCAACCGACTCGAAGTAAGGCGGGATACTATGCATGTCTCCAAGTTTTTGTGTTTTGCACAAAATTTGCTTCCAATGAAGTTTTCGAGATTTTACTGAATACGACGAAAGAATATTGACCACCTAACGAATAACAAATCTTGTTTACATTTGTTAAAACGTTGTTTTATTTTATTTTTTTTAATCTTGCTATTCAGAAATAATTGTATTTTTCATTTTAAATTAAAACGTCGTATATTTCCTACCTATGGCTTATATTTGTTTAAACAGTAAGTTAAAACCCAAAACCATTATTATCTAACCTCACAGATGAAAACAACACGTATTTTTGCTTTACATTAAGAAATAGTACAATATTTATAATTAGTACACTTCTTCTTCATCGTAGTATGTCGATACAACCGCATGTTCAAAACGTCGAAAATGTAGTGCGAGTACGGATGTTGGGACAGTTCCGAAAAACGTTTTTAAAATTGTACATTTTACAGAATAAATAAACACTGCAAGCTACTACATGATTTCTAGAGCACGATTGGGTCTTGTAACTTAAATCCTCCTGTACCTTGAAACGCGTAGGAGAGAATTTGGTTGTAGAAGACAGATTTTCATTCGATTAAAACGTTTGTGGTGCACAAGACTGCCCACATTAAGAGCGTGGATAACAATTTCTTTATGAATTTCTGAAGCAATATTATAATTTCGTATTTCATATCAATTTATTTAAACAAATGTATAAATTTTGACTCTCAATACATACTAAATACGTTATTAAATCGGAAGAAGAATAGGAAAGAATGGCGTTCTTTTATAACATTAAAATTATACTACCAAATTAAACAGCGTAGTGGTACATCAAATAACAATAAAAGAAATGTCGAAACGACCTAGGAAACACAGACAAAAGTCTCTCCGATTAAAAAGAAACGTTTAATGCCTGAATTAATTTTTTGTGTGTGGGG
Organism: Magicicada septendecula; assembly: GCA_034769895.1. Taxonomy (NCBI): domain Eukaryota; kingdom Metazoa; phylum Arthropoda; class Insecta; order Hemiptera; family Cicadidae; genus Magicicada; species Magicicada septendecula. Next base: position 64,131,565 of record CM068371.1, read on the forward strand.
TGAACGACTATGGAAAAGTGATTCGTAATATTCATAGCCTAATACTTCCATCAGAAAGTAGACTCTTTGTGAACAGTTTTCTTCACACAAGTTCTCACTCCTTGGCCGTATTTAGGATGTAGATAATTAGGTAATTAGGTGTAATTAGAGTAGTGGAAACAAGACCATAACTGCACCTGAAATGGAAGCCATTCGTATTAGCGTGAAAGACAACGATCTTCATAACTGTTCACAGTTAATTAGTAATTCAACTGATCACAGCTAAATTTTAGTAAATTTTATGAAGCTTTAGTAAATTTTATGAAACGGGATTTGAAACTATAGTTTCATCTTACTTGTTTTTGCCACAGTAAACTTGAAAGAAAATTTTCTATCGTATATTTTCAGCGAGACTATTTCGTCATAGACATTTTTGTAAGACAATTTACTTAGGCTTAATCGATCAGGCTTCAGTAAAATCATGTTTATACTGAAAGGGCTGTTAGTGCTGTACCCCTGATCGTATTTTTCACTCTCTTGAGAATATGGCAAAGCTCTAAACAACTCCTCACTGACACACCTCATCCGTTTCCTTCCACTTGAATACATTATACATCGTTATTAATATGAGGTATCAAATCATTCAATAGTCAAAAATAAATAATTATATGTATGTAATATACTTATATGTATAATTTATTTTAATTTAAATAATAGATTGTGTAAATTCATAGCGGCTGTGCTGGTGGGTAGTAGGCTGTTTATCAGCGCGTATATAAACCGACAGTTTTGCTGGCTAAGTGAAAACCACGCAATCTGGTCACGCTTTTGGCACCCTCTTTCCACTCCCACTGCGTTCGTTCGCTCATCACAATAAAAGCTTTTCATACAGCACAACAGACCCTATGGTTTTGAATGACGTCATGGCTTCGCTACCGTACCGCGTATTTTTTCTTCCGCTACGTGTTTTGTGTACATTTGAGTCGGGTTTTCGGCGTAATGGAATGATAACCATAATAATATTACTGTGCGCTGCAATTGTTTAAATATTTTTTACGAGTGTCGTAAAGTAATATTTAATTACGTGTCCACGTTCAGTTACTATTGCCACGGCCGTCATAATAATTAATGATAATTGTTATTTGACGATTATTCAGTCGTCTGTACCGCATTCATAAATGAACATAGTATTCCTGATAGTAGCCTGTACTGTTAAAACCATCGATGAATTGTAAATTTGGAAAAGATCGAGATTTTTAAAGTATCACGTTATGAAAATATTTATAAAGCATAGCTAATATAGCCTGTTTTGTTTCCTTCCGTTATTCTTAATTGTAATTTGAAGTCGGTTTGCCTCGATTCACGTATATAACATTCATACCAATCGAGTATGACATTTGCCAGTTATATGATAGTGCGTATTCGTTAATTTACGGAGGTGCTTTTTAATGTAATTGTGAATAGAGATGTAACTTAAGTACACTGGAAATAAGGAAATATGCCACGCAGAACGGTACACATTGTTGCCTACGAGACGAGAGACAGAATGTGTTCGGTTATGTCAGAAAGCAATGATGACAAAGTACACGGTGATCTCAGCACAATGTACAGCAAAAGTTAGATATCTGTTTAACATCAAATTATGTGACAAATAAAAAATAATGAGAGAAGTGAAGAAATATTCGAACTATGCAGGCGCGGAATGCGGAAGAGGAGGTATCCTCAACAAACGATTATCGCGACATCCCAAGCCAATGTAATGCTACAGTACCTCCAGGTATAAAACTCCGGCGACAAAATGCTCCTCTGTCTTTGATTACCAGAAGGAGTAAGTAGAATACGTGAGTTTGGTATTGGGAATGCTAGGATCATCATGTCAAAACTTAGAAACGCAAATAATGGGAATAAAAGGTATCCCTACGACAATTACGTGGCGCTCTCGTGCAGTTGCGTAACAGTTGTACACGTTTCTCGGCTAGCCGTCTCCGTGCACTCAAGTAGCTTCCAGACTGTTCGAGCACTCGTAACTATACAAATTATACCGGCACACCGCCAACAGAATTAAACATTATTCAGGAACTTCTGCGATTTATATATGAAGGTCTACGCCCGGCTTAGAAGTTAGTTACACTTGGCGATATTGTAGAGTGCGGATCAAGTGATTGTTGCGGATTATTGGAAAGTGATTATTGTGTTATAGTGAATGCGGAACTATAGTTATTACTGCGTGTGGATAAATTTAATTTGAATTATTGTGTGAGAGTACTTTATTGATTTCACATTGTTATTTGTGACTAATTAAAGCTGGTAATTAGTGACTTCATTGGTGTCTTGCGCAGTACGACGATCCGTGAGACCGTACTATATTTGGAATTTTTGAACAACATTTAAAGTCGTTATTCGCATCCTACTTGCAAACTTTACGATCATCATCCTTCAGATTTCTCTGTGCCATTGTATTCCGTATGTCGTCTGTTCAAGTCTGTCGCGGCCTCCCACTTTTTCTTTTTTCAGGAGGGGACCATTTCAGTAATTTCTTTGGCTGTCTATCATTACCAATACGGCACACAGGTCCGTACCATCTTAATCTTTTAGCATCGATTGTCAGTTACATCGGTAGGCCTAGATACGTAGCCTATATGCTATTCACGGGTTTTCTTATTTTTTTCATTGTTTACCTTATGCAGCAATGTAAGTGTACTACACCTTCACCGGTATGGCTCGTAATCTTTTCCTCGTGTGTTCTGAAGTTTCACACAACTCAGTCCTGTCTGTTACGATAGTCTCCATTCTTTTTTCGTATAGGCTATTACGATATATTGTTTCGATCCTTAGTTGATGGCTCCGTAAAATGGAATGTAACTGCCTCGTCACTTGTTTCCCCCGTTTATACGATTTCTCATTTCCGTTACACTTGTGCCACCTTTTATAGCCATGACACCTATATATTTGTATGAACCTACCCCCCAAATGTTATAATGGTTGACAGTTCAATTTGATTCCTTTTTTAATACCATTCAGATGGCTTAGGAGACGCAGGCATACCAGCAAAACATAGACAGACAGACAGAAGATGCACGGGGCGCCACGCTAGGCCGGACCCCGATGAACGCTAGGTTCTAAGAGTGCAGCACGGAGTTGCACGAATACACGATGGGTGTGTATGTCGTGGGGTTGTACCAGCAATGTGGTGTGGTCAGCACTGAATATTAATTAATTACCTTGACGTAATCAGTCTTGCGACTTATTGTTTGCGTACGACAAGTTGAGTGAACGAGTTCGCATCATCAGGTTCTAAAATGCTTATCCTGACATGAGGGCGCGTCGGTGAAATTAAAAACAACGATTAAATAAATTATTCTACAAACGCAGTTAACATATAACACAGATGACACTAAGAAACTTCGTTAAATCTCACAGAGACTGATTGTAATTACATGGAAGGTAATTAATTAGCATATTGCGAAGCTGAGACCCTAGTGTATCGAGCAGCCCACAACGTTATCCACTCTCCAGTGTGCCCCAGTCAAGTAGGCAAGAACACTTGAGATACGCATTAAGTGGCATGAAGTGAGGATGGAACATTTCTAGAACGCGTGCGCTACGTATAAAAAGCCATAGCAGCCGACTTGTCAGTTCAGTTGTGTTAAGAGATCTTCCTTAGCGCGGATCAAGTGTTTGTCGAACTATTGTGTGAAGTGTATCGTGTTATAATTTTAGTGCGGAGTTCTTTATAATTGACATTATTATTGCGTGTGGACAATTTTTACTTGAATTGTTGTACGAGACTATCTTGTTGATTACAAATTATTAATCGTGATAATTAAAGCTGGTTATTAGTGACTTCATTGGTGTCTTGTATTTTGTTTTCCACTGTACCATACGACGATCAGTTAGACCGTCGTATCACTATATATTCATTTCTAGATGTTGATTCGAATTGAAGGCCTGCACCTTTATTTTATGGTGCTGCCCGGTAATCAAACCCGCGATATATGAGCTTTTAGCCAACCGCCATACCAACTACCCTATCAATAATTTCATTAATTATTATAAACTGAATTTATGTGTGCTGTATAACTACAAATAAATGTAAAGTTATAACGCTGTATCTCGTTGTGTTTAGGATTACATCAGTTTGTGTACAGTGTAAGCGAGCGTGTTCGTGTCCATCTCACATCTCCGCTCTGTAGATTTGATTTTCCTCCAAAACCGCCGTCACACTCATTCAGAGCGACCCCTATCGGATTACCAGCGCTGTTCAATAAAGTCCTTTTCCCCTTTCCACGTTAAAGTGTCTTCACGTTCCTCCCTTATTGCTTTACGGATCTGATTTTCCTTAAATTCGTAACAATTTTTTAACGTTTCTTATGTTTTCGTTTTATGTTAACAGTCGGAAGTACGGTGTTGAACTCATGTTCGAGATAAACAGACTACAACCTGTAAAACTTGGATAAAAGTTCTTATGTGTGTGTCGGAGAGAGGGAGGGAGAGAGGGAGAGAGAGAGAGAGATCGTCTGCTTGTTTCCCTAGCGTTTGTAGACGAAATACAAAAATATTGTTTTTAAACTTCTGCCTGATGAGTAGAATGTACTCGCGCTTAGTCGTCACTTGTCTAACGTGTGCAAGTGAGTCTTTAATCAACAAGCAATAATGAATAAGGAAAACATTTCGAGAAATTTTTCCAATTATGCTGTACAGTTCGTAGAAAATCTACTATAATAAAAAGTAAATAATTAGGTGTCCTTGAAAATATTCTTAAAATAATAAAAAAAAACAATGTTTCTTAAATAATGTTCCTTTGGAAGAGAGACTTCGAGAGGAGAATAATATGCAAAGGATTTCATGGAAATACTTGAAGCCAAGGAGGACAGATAGCGGTCGTTAAGAAACAGCACTGTATTTCTGGAAGTGGGGAGCTGTCGCATTATCATTCAACAACTTCACCTTGCTAAAGCCTGTCTGGGCCAAGGTTTCCGCGAAATGAGCCTATTTCCTAAAGCTGCGCGCCTCGGCTCGGCGACGGCGGCCGCGGAATATCACCCACGTATATACGCTCCAAAGTTTCGTGGGTAAACCACTGCTCATACATGTATGTGTAATTGTAATTGTTGCAGCTCAAACGTGGCCCAGCGATACAACCGCAAAGTTATAAAGAAAAATTGATATGTCTTCTCCGACTGGCACGTTAATCACGGACCGATAGTCACCGGTTAGAAACTGGAAGTCAATGGGCTGCGTTGGACGGCGTGAACAGTCCCTCGTATTAAAGAAAAAGTTATCCAACAATTAGTTTAGAGCGAGCAATTATGAAGTTTTAAACAGACACATGAGACAAAAGTGTGTAGAAAATTTCATCAGAAAACAATCTCGATGGATGGGTACTTAATTTATATTATTACAATATGGGTACCTATTTTATTACAATAGGTATATGGTTGCTGGACTTGATAAACTACTGAGAGACTGACAGGACAATACGGCTTCCGATGAGTCACTGGACTGCAAAAAGAATGTAAAATACATTCTGTAATGATGAAACAAATAGGTCTACCACTGATGTTGGTGAGCGGAATGTGTTGCATTTGAAACTCGGCAATTTTATCTGCATTTACTTTCAAGGTGTGGTCCAAATGTACTTGTGTACTTGATACAGCCGCAGACCTTGTCGCCCTGTAGTATGTTTGACCTTGGACGGTAGAAAACAAAAATTCGCGTATCTCGAGAGGATCTAAAACTACTATTTTAATAACGTCTATAGTAAATACGTGCTGTTGCATCAGTTCCTTTACGTTATAAAAATTTCAAGCTGTGATACCTTGGACACGAACCCATGGCATACAGCTGTCACCGGGAAATCGAAGAAGAAGGTGATCATTCGATCTGTCACAGGCACAGACGATGAATAACAGTGATTAACGCAACTACTGATACATAACAATCAGGAAGGCAATAGCATTTCGAAACACACGCGCGCGCGCACACACATACACACACACACACACAGAATCCAGTATTTGATAAATATATTCGTGTTTAAGTTTATTATATATTTCACTTCGTAAAAAGTTTTTAAATCTCAAACGTGCACAAAAACAAAATATTTACGTCTTGTCGGACTGTTTATGTTGGGACAAAACAGAGACAGACAACAACGTGGACGATTCAGAAGATGCGCGGCAAGAAGGCTGTGGATACCAGACGGCGGTTGTACAGTGGCATGCCCCACAGAGTCAACAACTCCTCACTCTGCTGATGGAACTCTTCCTCTTGCGCACTCCTCTCTGAAACACAAAGCGTAGCTACTAAATAACTATGTCTAAATAGAATTAAGTCCAACAGGATATACGAGCTCTGACCGAAAAGTATCCGACCATTTTTAATATTAGGGGAACCAATTGTGCAACTGCATTGCAACTCGGTAGCCAACCAGACGGAACCTTTTGACCCGTGCGTGATCACTCATTAACGTATTCGACTATCCAATTAGCTGTGACACTCTGTTGTGTGAATAGGCCTATGTATTGTCCATGACTGTGAAAGTAATAAGGTATCTAACAATAAAGCCCTGGTGGCACAATTATGAATAGAAGGTCGCAATGCATTACATATTCTGACGATGCTGTTCTCGTGACAAGAAACAAACAGAGGCGTACACCTCTCTGGAGCATGCTTCGACCAACCTAGGGCTGCAAGTGAACAGCCGAAAGACAAAATGTATGCTGGTGAAAAAGAATGTCTAAGAAGAAATAATCCCAAAAATTAAAATCAATGGCAATGAATTTAAGAAGGTGGATAGTTTTAGACATCTTGGGTCCCTCTTGACGTCCAAATCATATGACAGTGGAAATTCAAGACAAACTGGCCATCGAAAATAGGTGCTACTTTTCTTTTCTGCCTATCTTAAAGTCCAGAAACGTTTTTAGAACCTCCAAGGTCGAGATTTACAAAACCGTATTGCGGCCAGTAATATTATATGCTTCAGAAGCCTGGCTCATGACCTCAGCCCAACAAGATATGATCAGAAGATGGGAAAGAAAGAAGATTCTGAGGTGGATATATGGAGGTGTACTGGATACTGGAATGTGGCGTATGAGGACAAACGCCGAGTTGTACGATCTATACAAGGAACCGGACATCGTCACAGCAATAAAACAAGGCAGAATTAGGTGGGCAGGTCACGTACAAAGAATGAGCAGTGAAAAAATTATTCATTGGAGGAACAGGAGGAAGAAGATGAAAAGGGGTTCAAGAAGAACATGGGTGGACGATATAGATGAAAATATGAGAAGACTGGGGGTCAGAAGGTGGCGAAGAGTCGCACCGGACAGTGAGGAGTGGAGGTACGTCATTCTGGAGGCCAGGGCTCTTCAGGAGCTGTAGCGCCGTGGAGTAGTAGTGGTAGTAGTAGTAGTAGTAGTAGTAGTAGTAGTAGTAGTAGCAATAGTTGCCCGTGACTGTAGAATTCATAAACGTTTTTCCACATTGTGAAGACCAGGTTTTTGTTTCGGGGTCGTAGCGACAAACTCACAACTCATCTCCAGTTAGTAAAGTCTGTGTCACAGTTAAGCGGTATCGAGCAACACTTGTGCAACTTCAGCGCGGAATTGGTTTTGCTCTGTGACAGCAGCCCTGGCACAAATTTTGCTCCCACACGTTTCATTCAAAGATCTTCTGTCAATATCTCCGTTACACAAGTCCGCGCAATCCCCAGCAGATTCTCACACTGTCAGTCGTCGCTTTTCGTTTATTGCTTTCCTCACGCGTTTGCCATTTTCGGCTGTTCTGCTTGTTAAAAGGCCTTCCATAACGTGGATCACTTCCAACAGATTCTCGGCTATCTTTGAAGCAGTGTACTGTAATTTTCTCTGCGTATCACTCGTTGAGTCCTCTCCGAAAGCCTTCTTAATCTTTGTGATATTTTTCCGCGGACAAATTTCACTTTTTTCGCATTACTGTACAGAAAGTATTTGTTAATTTAGTTGTTCACGACTCATTATGTCATTAACTCATTATGGACACGACTGTCACAGACAACACGTGTTTATACGTAAGACATAGTCTCACAGCTAAACGAATAGTACAATACGTGAACGCCTGCGTCAAAAGGTTCCTTCTGATTGGCTAACAAATTACAACCCACTTATACAATCGGTTCCCGTAATATTAAAAATGGGTAGATACTTTTCGGTCAGACCTCGCACGTGTTTCGGAATCCTACAAATTATTGTGTATTTTCTGACATAGTCTATGGTGGTTGCTTTAATTACAAATGTACATTTTGTTAACTTTATAATAGGCCTACTGATATACTACTAATGTAACAGTACTGCCCTCGAGCCCTCAACTCCTACACCATATGAGTCTATAAATGGCCACTGCCTTTCAACCCCAGCAATACCCCCACGTCTTCTATAATTTAATCCAAAAATACTTCTCCATCTAACTCAGATTCTCCGAACTAACTGGTCTTTTTTCTAACACCGTTCCGTCATCATTTTGGGGTTACTGGTGTTATTTGTTCTCATCTTGCCCACAGCACCGCAGTTTTTGCAGTTTGATACTACACGTAGACAGACACTATTCACTTCATAGTTCACATATTTAGTCGTTTTTCGTTTCTTCTTTTTATCCTCAAGTTATATAATACTGATAAAAATAGTAAACATGTACATGTGTCGGCAGGGAAGAGCGGGGTTCGTCTGACCGGAGGCGCTGCACATTCACGATATTGAGGGTCACGGCGTAGTTTTCACATATTGAGTGCAAAACGCGAGGACAGTCACTACAGCACACAACACGTACTTCACATATTATTAAGCAGTGGTGCCACTAGGGGGGGGGGGTAGTGACGCATTGAAATTTTGGAGGAGGGTTGGCAAAGTCTAAAAAATTATAACTACTTTGCAATAAAAAAATTGAAGTGTATAAAAGTTCGTGGTCTGTTAGTGAAGAATGGATGAAATCATAGCATTTCAATGCGACAATCAGTTTTAGGAATTCAAATATTCAGACGACGAATCACGGTCGCCGACAGACATAAAAACCAGGCTCAGGTCTGCAATGGGAGACGCATGGCTTTCGAACCTTATGGTTCTGGCTTCACAGGAAGACATATTAGGGTAGATTCCTAATGAAGAAATAAATTATGCCTTTTCTTTGTCGTCATCTCAGAGAAGACGTTAATGTGCCGAAATAAGCCAAAGCAACTAGGACTTCATCAAACCATTACTTTTTCATTTTTTTCTTCTTTACAATACGCTTTGTTGATATTTTGTTCCTTTGCTTTGAAATATTGTCTGACACGTATTAATTTCATTAGATTTTTTATTTATTTATTTGTTTAATTTCAAATGAGAATTCATTTGCAATCTGTACTATTTTTAGTTTTAGCTTATTTGTAATAAAAATGTTTATGACAATGACATTTTCTTTTAATTTTTACCTTTCTTTGAGGGGGGGGGGAGGGCATCAAGTTTGGAGGCACCCCTGTATAAAGTGTATAAAGCTTAAAGCTTATAACGTACAGTATAAAGAGGGGGAGGCAAATGCCGTTAAAGCTGTCATACAGGCTGTTAATCTTAAACAACAGTGTAACTTTAAGACAGTGTCGGGACATGAGCGGGCGTAGTACTAGGTGTTAATTAAACCTACATAAATTTTGCTCTATTACGCTTTATTCATTACTTTCAGAACTTCTGTTCAACTATAAACTTATGTATAGGCCTAGTATTTCTACCGTTAGTATTTAAATGTTTACAATATTTTATTTGAATCGACCAAGCGATGACTCTATATAGAATTTATTAAGTACTTTCATGTTTCAAAAAGATTCTAAGGGTTTACATGAATTAAAAATTTTTGTCCCATTTTAGATTAGCTAGAACCCCTTAAATAATCGCAATTGCAAAAATATTAATTATTACCTAATATCAGTTATTAAGACGTTTAAACTGTCGCTGTATTGGCAGCGTTCTCCATTCCATTTCACTGTATACTTTGGGAATGTAAATCTGTCGTATAGGCCAGGCGTTCTAATCACGTTGACGTCTGTTCTATCGTCAGTGCTTATTGGCGGCTGCAGTAAATATGACCACCAGCGACTTACCCGGGCAACCTCCTCCACCGAGTCGGGTCAAACGCCCTCGGGCGATACTTAATGACCCGCCATAAAGAAGTCCTCGACTGTAACTAACTTCTTGCCTCAGCCCTAGAATTAACCAACGAAAACTGTCCTTTCTTCCTTCCTCGCACGCTGACTGCGCTGCTTACCCCTGTCACCAGCACGGAGCCTCTCTGACTCGTGAAGAGCAACCGACGCCTCAAGGCGTCTTCTCGTTGAGGTTAAGACAGGCGACACCTGTCGCCTGAATCGGTACCAGCGGAAGTGCCATACATTAAATGAATGTCTTCTTCCCCCGTCATCTAGTGAATGACCGTATTGGCGGTTGCCCAGTTCAGTATTAGGCACTTTTCTACTGTAGCAGCAATATGTCTACCATCCGGCACCCATTGGGTTCGACCCTGATGCTGCAATAATGCCATTGGTGCAAAGACATTTTAAACAGAACGTTAACAGTATAAATAATAATCGTTGGTACCTTCCACGTTTGCAGGTTCCGACTTGTGGTCACCGCAGTCAGCCGCAGTGAGAGGTTCCATACTGGTGGTCGCATCAGCTGATCCAGAGCACGGTGAGTCGGTCGCTGGACGTTGTACATCTGCAATCCGTTCACTAGTCGGCTGTGGCTCTGGTTCCGCCATATTTCTCTCAACTTAAACAAACAACACATACATTACGTATGTAGTAGGCTAAACAATTAGTGTTTAAATATACGTAAGTTGTCCATAGCGAGGCTACGTTAGAACCGAACCGAACTGAAGAGTAGCCGTAACTACTTGATCTGCCAACTGATTTCATCCTCTGAAATAAGGAGAAGCCTGACTTGTCGCATGCAGGAGTTCAAGGATGATCAGGATGGTGACGGGTGCTGCTAACGGGGTTCTTGTGAAGATGCTTTATTTAAAACGAAAATATAAGCTGTGAAAATAGTAACGTAATGTGAAAAGTAATGGGAAAAATACCAGTGTACTGCATTTTATCAGTTAAGGTCAGAGATTAATTCAATGCCTTTCATACTAGTATCATCACTTGAGTCAGTGTTATTATTGATAAGACTGTCCACAACGACGTCGTTAATGTGGGCCAGTTGCCATAGTTTATCTTCTTCCTTGGTTATATGCTCGATACAATGACGCCACTTGTCCTCCGTTGTTATTTACCTCATTCTCTATCAATTGTTTTATATCAGCCACCCTATACATTATCACGTTATGCCTATTGATTAATTAATATTCAATTTAATTAATCAATATTTGATTGGCCTACAGGTTAGTTTGTCTAGTTCCTGCTATATTAATCTTATCATGCCACGCGTTGGGCAGCCATATATAACGTTAATAGGGGTGTTCCTATTAATCAAGTGTTAATTAATAAATTTTGATCAAATTATTCAAATAGGTAATCGACAATGCTATCAATCAAGTGGTCTAATTATCAATAGAGAGTGATTAATCTTGTCTTCAACTACTAAATAAAACTTCAAGAATTAAAACATTTATGAATATGGTATCAGTTAAATTATATTGAGTCTAAATCATTAATTGTAGATTTTAATTTGAGAGAATTATCTTGTACGCCAGGTCTTAAAGTAAATTAACTCGACACTATCGAATCCATTATAAATTAAATTTATTATAATAATGCATGTTGCACGTATTCATTGCATAAAAGAAATTATGTAACAAGAGTATATACTATTATTTCAAAGAGATAGTTAAACTCTATAACATACCTAAAATATCTGAAAGAAAAACAATCAAATGCTTACACATACTCGTGTGTAGTTATTGTATCATGAAATAAGACATAGTTGATGACGTTAAGAACTATCAATGTTGCGTGCTTGAGATTTGCACTAAGTGATATACTTCGTAACATATTTAAACACATATACACATGAAATACTCATATACCTGCAGTAAACATATTAAACACATACACATTTGAAATACTCATATACCTACACTAATAAGATAATACATGTGTAATATTCTATAATAGTATTTATTCTTAACCATGGATTCGTATTTATAATGACTCTACTTTGAAATATCTCAGGCAGTTAGTTCTAAGTGACAGGTCAGCGGTATTACGATAAACTAGGAATTATAATAAATGGTTCTTTTGGTACATTACTCAAGTCATCGTAGTGTCTCGCTCCCGTTGCATGTGTCCGCTTGGATCCGCTGGGTGACGATTCATGCTGGTCCTGGAACCACTCGTAACTCGCACTTCCAATTGTTATAAGTAAATTGTTTCGGAACGCTAGTTCGCACTTCATGAAATCCGTTATAAGTTCTTATTATGTTATTACAGTTTAAGTCGCGATACTTGCGCTAAGGATTATATTGTCTATTCGTATTGCGTCAGTCTATTTATGCGTATTTTAGTTCGACACTTCCACGCACTTTGGTATTGTTTAAATACATGTTCGACTCTTCCGTAACGCCTAGATTGATTTCAAGTTCATTAGACGCATATAAAACATCATCGGCACTTGTCTCTATTCTACGAAATAATTTTGTATCACAAATTAAGTCTTATGTTGTATACAGATTCATTTCGTTTATAAAGAGTTCAAGTATACTTCTTACGGCACTAATTGTATTAGTGTAATACTTAGAGTTTTACAAAGTTCATTAGTCGCGCATCGTCGCGAATACCACTGTTCGGCTCAACGCTTCAAGTCTTACTCCCGAACTTCCACTAATACCGAACACCAGTTTGAATATCACAAAACAAAATTTTTATGGAACTGAGAGAAAATTAGAGTAATACTGCGAGAGCGTCTCCTCTTGCATACAGTTTTTATGCCCTTCGCTTTCCCACTCTCGCTACTCCTTCGAACGCTTCATTTTCCCACCAAAATAGTTCTGATAGGACAATTGCTCGGATTTCCCTCGGTACTCTTGCCTCTAGTCTGTGATTCTTGTGAATTCTCCACCCAGCGCCGTTTGGAGAGGGACGTTCTTCTTCGGGATTTGTTCTCTGGTCGTCGGTTCCCTTCGAGACCATCCCCTACAGTTACTTCCTTCTGAATCCTCGTTTCTAATTGGCTGGCTGGCTTCTATACTTGAATTTCTCATAGTCCACGTTGACATGACGAGTTGCTGTCTTCAGAACGTTGCCACTTTCTCGGAATCTGCATCGAGACCTTGCTACTGAAGTCACATCTGCCCCTTTTGGTGTAGCGTGTCGAAATAAAGTATTGTACGGACTCTGACGACTTCCTCTAGCGAACTTACGGGTGGCAAACATCTGTGTACGTCGCAGACGCCTCCTTGTCTCCTGCACAGCATGAAAACAATCCTCCCGTGGTCCTACTACATTGTCCGTGCTCCAGCTATTGTTTTTCAGTAAGTTTCACATATGCTTGGAACAATGCTCTTAGCTAGGCCTATCTATTCTCTCGCTACTGAAACGGATGCAAGGGTAATGTTTCTTTGTCATATTTGTAAAGTCAAGTGTTCCCACGCATGACTCTTTTCGTCGTAACACGTGTTGCAGCACGCTTTGTCTTTTAAACGGCTTTTATGTCATTTAAGTAGAAAGGAAAGGTTTGTTCCTTCCGTCGCTCACCCTCGAACAATGCTAACTCGTGTCAGTCTTGACGGGCTCTAATTGCTGGCGTATCTCCCTCGGAATATAAAAAAAATTCAAAAAGATTTTCAAAGCAATAAGTACGTTTGTTGAGATCCGGTCCGAGTGGACCAAAAAAAATGTTAAGATCGGCACGTGTGTACCAAAAATGTTCTATAGGAAGAATGATGTGTGTTGTGCTATTGCCAGGATGCAGAATAATGACGATAGTGGACTGTATAATACATTTATTAAGTTTCTGTTATACACTTAAATCATGGTGTTGAGATTGGCTAAGTCTGAACAGATTTTAATTTTAATAAACAGAATCGTTAAGAACGCTACATGTTAGATGAGGCGCAAATGTGCGACACTCAGATTAAAATGTTAAGGCCTAAGGCCTAGACGAATGTCGTATGAATTGTCGTAAGACTTGAGGCGCGAGTACGCGGCACTCAAGCTACATGAAAAAGAATTAGCAATGTATTGCTAATGTATTGCAAGTATGCAATATATGTTGTGGCCTAAGGCCTACAATGATTGTCTGACGACAAGAAAAATGAATGATGACAGAACAAGCGAGCAAACGTAATGACGTCTGCCGCCAGCCGTAGCTCGGACAACTGTGTCGTTTGTATAAAAATGATAAGCAATTTCAGAAAATACAGATTAGCCAACCTATGAATGCGAAAATTACCACATTACTGTCCATAACTGCCCGCAAAAAATCAAAGGATTTTTTTAATACATTTTAATAACTTATTATAGAAAAATACAGAGTTCTTAATAATAAAGTCAATCTCAATAAGTTGTATTGAACCTTGAGTTTGAAATCTTAGATAACAGTTATGACATTAACTGTTTAGAGATAAGCTTGAGTGATGATAAGAGCTGAACAGGCCAAAGTCGGCTTGCAACCTAATTATACATGAGTATAAATGCAAGATTAGCAATGTATTGCTAATATATATTGTATGCATACAATATTAAACAATATAAGACATGAAAAATACATGGTTTGACAATGTTTAATGATGAATAATCGGTGACTCATCACATGATGGGCCCGATAAATTGTAACATTTATGCAAGTCATAATGGTTATCTTGAACCAGATAAGGCCAGTAGACCTATGCAATAGTATTGAATACAATGAACAAACAAAATTATTATAAAATTATACATGTAAAGACATAAATTTAGCATGACGCTTTATAGTTTGCACGATGCATGCTATACCTGATGTTTCAGGAATATACAATAAATTGTTATGTGAAAACAAGCTGTACATAGTTGAATGGTTGCAAGCACAAAGTGTAATGACATGTATGTCATAATTAAAGCCTGAATAATAATTGTGCAATACATGATCACAAAATACAAATACAAAATACAATATAAAAATATAGACGTGGCGTATGGTTATAGACAGTAGATGGGGATAAAACAATGTGTTTTACATAGATACAAGTTATACATAATAAATACAATAGAAATCGGTTTAGATAATTACAAAATGTAATACATGTGTTGAACAATTGTAAGAAATAAATTCACAGAGTAACAAAATATCACACATATTGACAAAATGTGCGAGAAAATGCATACATGGTTTAACTGCAGACCATGCGAATATTACAACAAAATTTTTACATAAAAACAATAGTAAGCAAAGACATGAGGCATAAACCAAATGTTGCATATACGAAAATACAAAATAATAATTAAAGCCTTGCATATTAAATAAACTGACACTTGCTTGAGTAAAACAAACAGTTTCTGAATCAAAAATATACAAATTAAAGCTTATGCTAAAAACAAAGGTGCTTATAACTAACAAAATCTTCTTTGAACATCTGATTTATGTATTTTTGACAAATATATACAAAGGAAAATAAACCCCTTTTTTTACTGTTCGTCCCTAGTAGGGACCAAACATAATTTATGGATTGGTCTGCGATAGGTGCCAGTAGGCGTGCGAACGTCAAATACTCTAATTAAGTGGTCTGGGCCGGGAAATGTGGCTGTAATTACACCAAATTTCCATGCTAATGGAGGTAAGTTATCCTGAATCAGTAAAACCAGGTCACCAATGGAAACGTTGTCCTTGGCGAATTTCCATTTCTGACGTTGCTGTAATTGATGTAAGTAGTCGCGAGACCAAGCCTTCCAAATGACTTGGACAAACTTCTGGAGAAGTTGCCGACGTCCAAGATGAGAGATGGGAACGTGAGATAAGTCTGGGTCAGGTATCGCCGTTAATGGTGCGCAAATCAAAAAATGGCCAGGTGTAAGTGGCACCGGATCATTTACATCCGATGAGACGGCGAATAATGGACGTGAGTTTAGACATGCCTCTATCTGAGACAAAACCGTCGTAAACTCCTCGAAGGTGAGTATAGACTTGCCTACCACGCGGCGCAAATGATACTTTAAACTTTTTATACCGCTCTCCCAAAGACCACCAAAATGAGGTGATGAGGGCGGAATAAATGACCATGTAATACCCTGAGAGGTCGTAAAGGATTGGATTGATGAGGTGGCATCCTTATTATGCCAAAGATTATAAAGGTCATGCAAAACATTGCGGGCCTTCCTAAAGTTTGTGCCATTATCAGAATATAACTGGCTGGGTATGCCCCTACGGGACATGAAACGACGTAAGGCAGCTATAAACGCGTTGGCTGTAAGGTCGGAAACCAATTCCAAATGAATGGCCCTGGTTGCCAAGCAGATGAACAAAGACACATACGATTTTGACAGAGTCCTAGATTTCTGCCCGCCATGACGAATCATGAAGGGACCACCATAATCAACTGCGCAGAATAGAAACGGCCGGGAAGGAGTGACTCTAGGAGATGGCAAAATACCAAGCCTCTGAACCTGATGTTTGGCACTAAACCTGAGACACTTGACGCATCTACGAATGATGGAGCGAATGACTATCTTGGCGTTAATGATCCACCAACGTTGACGAAGTGAGTGATGCACGAGTTGAGCACCAGCGTGGAGTAGACGAATGTGTTCGCGTTCAATAATAAGGAGAGTAATATGAGCCGATGGATGCAAGACAATAGGATGCTTATTGTCATAAGGTAGTTGCGACTGCTGTAATCGTCCGCCGACGCGTATTACGCCAGACTCATCAAGAAACGGGTCCAGAGGAGACAACTTGCTCCTGATAGAAACAGAAGACCCATTACGAAGACAATTAATCTCGGCAGCGAAGTGGATCGACTGAGATTGTTTTATGAAAAAATTAAGAGTGGAATGAATTTCAACGGGGGTAAGAGCGCCCGAAATTTTCTCAGCCCTGGAGAGTCTAATATTTTTGATGAATCGAAAGCAGTAAGCGTATACGCGTGTCAGACGGTGCAACGAAGAAAAGTTCTTTGAAAGATTAATGGCTAAGGTAGACATTAGAGAAAGTTTGGGGGTTTGTTTCTCCTCCGCAGTGAATTCAGGAGACGACAGATTAGAAGGCAAAAAGTGTGGAAAAAGATTGGATTCGGAAGATTGAGACAAACAAGCGGTAGCATAGGACTCACCCAACTGGGGATTGTCAGACTTAAATGGTAGCGAAACAACGAACCTACCCTCTTTATGCGATGAGTAGACTTAACGAAATGCTCCTCACAAGCTGAATCGTTACTAATGGGTGCATTATCAGGGATAGTTTCGGTGTCCCAAAATTTCTCGAGAGACGCCAGAATTTGACTGTCGTTGTTCCTAGCCAGGAACGAAACATCAGGACCCTTATAACGGCAGTGTTTGGGCAGATTGCCTGCTAGAATGTAGCCTAACTTTGTTTCTTGTATAGTAGGAAAATGAGAACCTCTTACATATTTGTTATGTAAAATTAAATCTAAGTAAAATTGCGCTCCTAAAAGTATGTCGATATCAGCTGATATGTTGAACTGTGGATCGGCGAGGAAAACGTTATCTGGGACATTAAACTGATTTATGTCAAAAGATTGTGCTGGCAATTTATGGGTTAATGCAGATAAGACCGCGCATGTTGCTTGGAAACTAAATCTTTGATAGCGTGAGATAATGCGTATAGACGCTAAATTAGTGACACAGCAAGCGGTATTATTTATACCTGTAATCGGTATGTTAGATTTAGTCAAGTTAAGCCGTAATTTCTTGGCAAATGATTCCGTACAAAAATTTATTTGTGGCCCCGCATCCAATAGCACTCTTGCGGGTTGTCTATTGCCAGCCTGGTCGATGACAAACACAATTGCTGTTGATAAAAGAACATTGTTTGTAGATTGTAATTTAAGTGAACAGTAGTTGCTGGCAGAAACTGGTTTTGACACATTATTTATGTGTAGCAATGTATGGTGTCGTTTTGAACAGATCTTACATGATTGTTTGATCTTACAATTAGATGAAAAATGATCTGGTCTTAAACAATTTGTACAGAGTTTATGATTTAATATAAATTGCCCTCGTTCTGATGTGCTTAATGCACGAAATTTGTCACAGATGTAAATTGGATGACTAGATTTACAGCATAAGCATAAATAATTGTTTGAAGCTGAGTGATAACTTTTAAATGCAGTGCTGCCAGCAGAGTTTCGTGATTTATGTTTGTCAGATTTATTGAATCTTAAAGTTGATTTGTTGAGCTGCTGTCCGGCATCGATAGGCAGTGTATTTTCTAGCAACTGTCTACGTGCGTTTAAAAACTGAGTGAAGCTTTGAAAGTTAGGAAGATTATCGGGGTCTATAGACTCCTTCCAAAATTTAAACGTGGTATGGTCCAGTTTTGCTGACAATAATTGTACAGTGATAAGCTCGAATGAATCCACTGACAGTTGCATGGCCGCCAGTGAATTAACGGAAGACGTTATTGTATTTATGAATTCTGCCAGACTTTGGACAGAGTCCTTAATTGTTGACTTTACTTCAAGCAAATTCTGAATATAATACTTAGCTAGTATGAACTTGTTGTCATATCTAGCGGACAGAAAACTAAACGCTATCGAATAGTTTTCGTTACAAATAAGTAATGCCTTAATTAAATCTAGCGGCTCATTTTTCAGAGACGAATACAAATAATGTAATTTCTGCACTGACGTTAAATCAGATCTGGCGTGCGCCAAATCCAGAAATATTGAATAAAAGTGCTCCCATTCTAAGATATTGCCTGTGAAGCAGGGCAGACTTATCGGTTTTAATTGTATGTTGCTTGTTAATACGGGAGATACAGTCTGAACGTTGAAGCTTTCTATCAATTGCAAGATATTGGCTTCTGTTGAATATAACAGCTCTTCAACCTCAATTCGGTCTTCTTGAGCAGCGTTTATGTCTTTAGAAATGAGTTCAATTTCGGTCTGTACCTCATCGTATTTGTTGCCAAACTTTTTAGACTTTCGAATCTAACTGTTAACAAATGTTTTGTGTTAGTGTTTTTATCAAAGTTAATGATAGCCGAATTAATTCGCACTATGGCAGACTTTATGCCGCCTCTCTTTCTGACGAACACTTTGAGGCCTTCTTCAGCCATTGTACGCACCTGTTAATGATGTTAATGATGTGGTACCTGGTATGCGATGTCTTGGAGCGTCGAGGCCGTGGAGAAGATGGCAAACACACAGACCGGAGAGATGACTGCTTAAACTGGACTGTAGACGCTAGCACATGGATGTTCTTGCAGTGATGTCGTCACGAGGCTCAATGGCGATGAAAGAAATGCTGAGTAAGTCCCGAGACGGTCGGATCAGCGAACATGCTGAATCGCCCGTGATGGCCAGAAATTGGGGCAGAAAAATGATGAAAACCGCTATAGTAAGTTGCAAAAGGTGAATGACGAATCCAGGCACGGAGCGACCAAAAAAATGTTGAGATCCGGTCCGAGTGGACCAAAAAAAATGTTAAGATCGGCACGTGTGTACCAAAAATGTTCTATAGGAAGAATGATGTGTGTTGTGCTATTGCCAGGATGCAGAATAATGACGATAGTGGACTGTATAATACATTTATTAAGTTTCTGTTATACACTTAAATCATGGTGTTGAGATTGGCTAAGTCTGAACAGATTTTAATTTTAATAAACAGAGTCGTTAAGAACGCTACATGTTAGATGAGGCGCAAATGTGCGACACTAAGATTAAAATGTTAAGGCCTAAGGCCTAGACGAATGTCGTATGAATTGTCGTAAGACTTGAGGCGCGAGTACGCGGCACTCAAGATACATGAAAAAGAATTAGCAATGTATTGCTAATGTATTGCAAGTATGCAATATATGTTGTGGCCTAAGGCCTACAATGATTGTCTGACGACAAGAAAAATGAATGATGACAGAACAAGCGAGCAAACGTAATGACGTCTGCCGCCAGCCGTAGCTCGGACAACTGTGTCGTTTGTATAAAAATGATAAGCAATTTCAGAAAATACAGATTAGCCAACCTATGAATTCGAAAATTACCACATTACTGTCCAACGTTATAACATGTTGTGTTGTGACGGGCAACGTATCCTTTAACTGGCCCCATATTAATTCAAAGAGGATTCAGAATACAGTGATAAGGAGGCAGGCTTAAAACAACTTTTTTAAAGTCATTGTACTGGTATCCGCGTTACAATTATTATAATTAAATTATTTTACCTTAATCCGTCACTGTGACCGCTTGGTTTCTGTCTTCTTACGCGTTTCGGATTAAACTTAATCCATCATCAGAGTAAAAAATCCGTCAGTTATGACTTCGTTAAAACATTAAAAGGAGACACTAAAGTACATCTATGTATATATTATACAAACACAGCGACGTACGCGGATGTGAGTGCGCACTCGACACCGGTTGAAGACGTACTGCACAGTTTATTTGTGTTATCATGTTATCTATTGTTGTGTTGGGGCGTGTACTCTATGGTTATGTTGTCTATAATCTTATCATATAATGTATGTGATTTAAATGCCAACTGTTCGTTTAGTATATTATTAGGATTATTTCTGAAGGCCCGGTAAATCTCAAACTCTTCTACTGCATCCATATATCTACCCTTTTTGCAAATATGTAAGGGTTTGCAATTTGCCTCAAAATTTGTGTAATTATGATTTAATGAAGCGAGATGTTTAGCGTAATTTGATTTATTCATATTTGAAATGCTCGTGGGTAAGTGTTCTTTATATCTTTCGAAAAAACCTCTGCCTGTCTGACCAATGTAATGCATGTCGCAGTCATCACATATCATCTTGTATACACCCGTTCTTTTTTCAATTGATGTTCGTGTGGCATTATTTAACATTTTTTGGATATTGTTATTTGTTCTAAATATGATATGGATGTTATGTTTTTTAAATGTATTTCTAATGAGCATTGAGAAGTTATTAGTATAATCAACCGCCCTATATATTACGTCCATCGTGATACGGTGAGGGTTGTCAGTTCTGCGTTTGTATCTAAGCATCAATTGTTCAACTAATGAGCTGCGGTACCCGTTTGCAATTGCAATGTGTTTAATTATATCTATTTCTTCCTTATGGTTTGTTGGATCTAAAGGTACACTGTATAGTCTGTGTATCAGACTGTTGAACGCGGCCATTTTTTGTGAGTGCGGGTGGAACGAATCGGCATGTATGACCCCATCAGTTGTGGTGGGTTTTCTGTATATCCTGTATTGAAATTTATTATTGTGTTTCATAAAAGTTAAATCCAAAAAATTTATTGTGTTATTTGACTCTATTTCGAGTGTGAACTGTATGTTTTTGGTGATGTTATTCATGTAATGTAACAGCATGTTTGCCTGTCTCGTTGTCCCGTCGAAGATAACAAATGTGTCATCTACATATCTTTTATAAAATGTAATGTTACGTTGCCATTTATTATGTGGTGATAGCAAATATGTTTTTCGAAGTTATTCAGGAAAATGTCAGCCAACAAACCGGATAAGGGTGAACCCATTGCAAGACCCTCCTCTTAAATAAAAATTGTGTTATTGAATATGAAATAATTTTGTTTCAATATTACGTCTAGTAAAAGTAACAATTCTGTTATTTCTTGTAGATTTAACTTTCCTGTTCTTATTAAATTATCTTTTAGAATGTTCAAGGTTGTCTGTACTGGAACGCTTGTATAGAGGTTGACTATGTCAAAGGAGATTAACTTATGCTGACTATTACTGTTAAGGTCTTTAGTTAGTTTTATTAATTCAATGCTATTTTTTATAGCATGATTGTTGTCTATGGTTATGTTATTTTTTATCAATTGGACCAATTTCTTGGATAATTTATAACCCGGGGCTGTTGTGTAATTAACAAGAGGTCTTATCGGTATACCTGGTTTATGGATCTTAGGTAAACCGTTGAACATGGGTCCATGTGCGATTATGGGTTTCAACTGGCGGCGTGTGGTTTCATCGAAAAGGTGTGTGCATTTATTAATCGTTTGGTTGATATATTTTACATACTTCGTTGTGGGATCGGAATCTATGGCTCTTATGTTATTGCTATGGATAAATTCGTATACTTTTTGTTGATGCATGTCTATCGGTAAAATAACCATAGCGTTGCCCTTGTCTGATTTAGTGGCTAAGGCCTTATGTTCGTTTAGTTTATGTTTAATTTGTTTAATGATTTTCATTTCACTTGCGTATTTCTTTTTTAAACTGTCAGATAATGGTTTAAAGTTGTTGCCATGTGTTCGTATATGTCTGTCTATTTTTCTGTTGATTGTAACTCTCAACTCGTTTTGTGTCTGTGAATCTGTTACACTTTTTATGGCTGCTTCGGTTATAATCAATTCTTTAGTTACGTGGTTCTTATTTAAATCTGGTAAATTGTACTTGAAACCTTTATTAAGTATATTCATCTCTTGTGCGTCGAATTTAATATCAGTTAAATTAGAGACTCGGGTACAAAACAACTTGCCTTTAAGTGGTAAGATAACTCTCACACGACTATACAGAGATTCTGCACACGCGCGTAATACATTACTGTGTGAACAGTGTCAAAGACCCTGACCAGTAGCGTTTCAGTTTTGCCACGTGGGTTTGTTTACATCAGGATTGAACTAAGATCGGAAATAGTGTACATATATCTAGACAAGACAGCGGTACTCACCTGTCGGTGCTCCTTGCCACGCTATCACCACCGGCGGCCTGTCGCCGTCCACCCAGCCGCACAACTTCTCCAGCTGTTTCACAGACATGTACGCCGCCAGACCGACCAGCGCCGTTTGCACGTAGTTTGATTTTTTACCCATCACACTCGTCAACAGAGTAGGCTATTAGTACTATATAAATTTTGATAGCGGATACGTGTGCTTGCGATATTTAATTTCTTTGTATGTAATGTGATTTCAATGGTCCACTTATTTTAAGTCCGAAATATTTTATTAAATAATTCATTTCCGTAGAAACAGTAAAGTTGAAATTATCGTAACTAGTTTTCGTAACTATGATGACTTATTTAAAAAAGTCATTTTGAGATTTTTTTGTACACGTTTATTTATGCAATCTGTAAATACATAACAATAAACATAATTGTTCACAGAATACATGGCATAAAGAGACCTAGTCCACTGACTAGTTCTGTGTAAGAGTATTTAAAAGTAACATATTATGTACAATATATTTACAGTGTTAAGGTCTAAGTAAGCCCAGCGGAAATGTCAACGTTAAACGTCTTGTTTGCAGGCTGTAGTCCAGTAGATTTATGGCTAAAGCATTTGTGTGCTCTTTAACCCATTTCACATATCCTTCGCTGCACATCGCAATGGTTTCACTGACTGAGGGCAGGTCCAGGTCGCTATAGATGTCTTTGTTACTGATGAACCACGTTGCGTTGGTTATGGCACGCTGCACCTTGATCTGAAACCTTTCCATTATAACGATATTGGATTTAGATGCAGTTCCCCAAAGCTGTAAGCCGTATGTCCACACAGGTTTGAACTTGAGTTTTTGAAGCTGGGATAAGTTCTTGCTGAGAGCGCTGAACTAACCGCCGGAACATGTCTTATCTTCTGAGTAGGGCCTCACCACTCAGTCGTACTTGTACTCAGAAGGAACGAAACGGATTGGTGATTAAAGTCTTTAACGATTACAGACTATTTACCGAATCTGTTCCGCACAAGGAGCTACTCACCAGCGGCAAAAATTGGCATTCTCGTTCACTCGAGAATGAAGACGAAGTTAACCGAGTCGAGTAGGGCTACATAGTCTTGTGACGAGGAAGCTACAGTGGGGATTCTGAAGATTTACACCCCTTCCCCACATTGAGTAGAATAGAATCCAGTGATACCTTATACTAGACGTTTTACACGTCCAGGATTCCATCTGCGTTCTCGGGGAAGAGTCGTCGACCTCGCACCCCACCATCGCTGGACCTTTCGAACAATCCCTGGACAGTTTGCTCCTAACCCGCCCGCTGATTAGGACTTAGACGAATAATTCGAAAGACTTTCTGTCTCTTCCTGTCGCTGCCGTACCCGAACTCTAGGGATGATGTCTGTAGGGAGCTCGGTTCGCTGCTTCTAGCACCGACAGTGTTTCGAACACCGCTCTCAGTCGTCTTCCCCGAGAAAAGAATCCTTTCCTTGGTCCAGCTGTTCAACGCGTGTCTCACGCTGACCTACTTTCCCAAGAAATAGCGAAAAGTCGACAACGTCCGTCTCGTCAGTTTCTTCTGTCAACCACGTCAAAGGTACAGCGGCGTGTACAAGACCGCCCCGAGCAGACATCCTAATCTCCAAACAGTTCGGTTTCTGCTCAGGCGATTACATCACTCATCAGGTGAGCTGGAAGCCTCATACCGGGTGCCGGATGTCGGAAAGAGAAGACCGCAGGCTGCCCCCTTGATGTCTAAGATATCTTTGACCGTGTTCAAACTCCGGGAAATGCAGCTCCCAGACTGCTACTTTCATCTGATTACCAACTTTCTGGTGGAAAGAACCTTCTGCGTGAGAGTAGTGACTATGACTCTTCTGAGAGACGTAGGCCTATAACAGCAGGGATACCTCAAGGCAGAGTACTAGGGCCTTTCTGTTCCCCGTGTAAGACAACGACGGACCCAGAGAGTGCAGACAGACGGCGGTGTATGCCAAGGCAACTGTAGTACTGTAGCGCGAATTCGATGCGTTTGTGGACTGGACGGGTAATTGAATAGCTGCCGTCAACGAGACCAAGAACACCGCGGTGCAACGCAAGGCCGAGCGCGACTTGGTAGAACCTATCCCGTGAAGTCAAGTATCTAGATTGTAGGCTCTCACCTGTCGTTTCCACGCCCGGAGAAGATACTAAGCGAGCGTCGGCTCGTATGGGTTCATTGTTTCCACTACTTGCCAACAAATCTATGACTCGTAAGCTTGATAAGTATCGTGAACGCATTTGTGTTGCCTGCGCTTGGGGTTTCGGCCAGCGGCCAATATTCTCCGTCAGTTCCCTTCTCGCTTGTTGAAAAGCGGCTAGGTGTACGATCTTTGGATGGCACCGTACAGTGAATAAAGGCCCAAGACCACACCTCTCAAAGCCGGCCTTGGCAGGCCCAGGTGTTTACAGTGCGTACTAGACGTGCCACTGAACTGTCTGTATACTACTGACAGGTTTATTATCAAAGTGACGTTACACGGCCGTGACAATGGTGCGTCATCATTTACAGTTGAGCCAACGACCCAACATAGGATAATGATCACTGCCAACCCTCTACCAAAATCCTGGGAAAATCATGGCTACGTAACTTACCCTGTACCGTTAGTTAGACGAAGATTTTATGTTCATCTTTACATCGAACGAACGATGTATATATTGTACGTATGTGTGTCATATGTTATTATTATAAATTTAATTTCAAACATTTTTTGCTACAGTCTGTTTCTTGATTGTTAAGGTATGGGTAAAAATAATGAATAATTTAAGTACAGGAGCAAACACACGCTTTATTGAAGGAACAGTTTAGTAGCAAGTATACACAAAACGGACACACGAAATGCACATTACAAGAGCACATTTAAAACTGAATTGTACTTGTCGAGGGCATCTCTATTTATATAGAAAAACAGCTTCCAGATCTTTCCTTTTATTTAAAACTTCGAGAACATTACTTTTCTAGACTCTCACAGTAAACGCGCATGTGTGCGGGTTGAGGCCCCGCCCAGGCAGCTCGACCTCCCACCGCACAATACAAACTTTCACTTCTACAATGACAGGTATACTTACTTAAAAATGAATGTAGAGTTTTCCAGTATATTCTCAACACCCTCCCTAAAACTCTACATTCTCACAATCACATTAATTTAAAAAAAATTCATTTTTACTCTTAAGTCCAAGTTTAGATCTTAAATAAACAAATTTTGGTCTTGACAAAGCTTTCGTAAGTATATCAGCGACTTGTTCATCACTTTTAACATAATGTACATCAATTTCTCCATTTTGAAAACAATCACGTACATAATTATATTTCACATCTATATGTTTTGTCCTTTGATGGAATTCAGGATTACTTATAAGTTTTAATGCACTCATATTATCTATATATAAATCATATTTATCAGTCTTACAATCACATTCATTAAATAGCTTCTTTAACCACATTATTTCAGTTGCTGCTAATGCTGCACTTACAAATTCTGACTCGGTTGTTGATAATGATACAGATTGTTACTTCTTACTTCGCCAAATAATTGCAGCATTTGCATACATACAAGCTACGCCAGAAGTTGATTTACGTGTAACTGTATCGCTAGCGTAATCAGCATCACTAAAAGCTTTAAAGTTGCCATCCTTACAATATAGTAATCCAAAATCAATTGTACCTTTTAGATAACGTAAAATTCGTTTAACAATTGACCAATGAGCTACACTTGGTTTGTCTAAAACTCTAGATACAACATTTACAGCAAAACTTATGTCCGGACGACTTACAATTTGCAAAAACATCAAATTGCCGACAGCTTCACGATAAGGTACATTACTTACAATAGTTTTTGATAAATATTCATCATGATTACAATCAATTGGCGTGGATACAATATTAGCTTCTGACATATTAAACTTTTCTAAGATTTTGTTAATATAAGTACTTTGATGAATATATTCTTAACAGACCCATCATTCAATCTACAAATTTCCATTCCAAGATAATTAGTAACTTCTTTAGTACTAGTAATTTTAAATTTTTTACTCAAATCATTCAACAATTTATCAATCAAACTTTCATTTGAAGCTGCAATAAGTCCATCATCAACAAAAATTGCTAGCAAGATCTTATTATTATTTTTGTCATATATCTATATATATAAAAGAGAAATACCACTGACTCACTCACTGACTCATCACGAAATCTCCGAAACTATAACACCTAGAAACTTGAAATTTGGCATGTAGGTTCCTTATGTGATGTAGGTATCCGCTAAGAAGGGATTTTTGGAAATTCGACCTTTAAAGGGGGAAAAGGGGGGGGAAGTTTGCCTGACTAACTGACATAGAATCAACGTAGAGCAAAAACTACTGAATGGATATCAATGAAACTTTGAACATAGCTTCATCATAGGTCTTAGGTGCTCACTAAGAAACGGTTTTAAAAACTTTCACTCCTAAGGGGCTAACCCACCCCTATTGTATGTATGTATGTTCCACATCTCCTCCTAAACCACTGGACCGATTTCAACCAAACTTGGCACAAATATTTTACGCAACGGGAGAACCAACATAGGATAGGTGTTTTTTCGATGGGGTCCTTTGGGGGTTCTTTGGGGTCTTCCACATATCCTCCTAAACCACTGGACCGATTTCAACCAAACTTGGCACAAATATTTTACGCGACGGGAGAACCAACATAGGTGAGGTGCTTTTTTCGATGGGGTCCTTTGGGGGGTTCTTTGGGGTCTTCCACATCTCCTCCTAAACCACTGGACCGATTTCAACCAAACTTGGCACAAATATTTTACGCAACGGGAGAACCAACATAGGATAGGTGTTTTCTTCGATGGGGTCCTTTGGGGTCTTCCACATCTCCTCCTAAACCAGTGGACCGATTTCAACCAAACTTGGCACAAATATTTTACTCAACGGGAGAACCAACATAGGGTAGGTGTTTTTTCGATACGATCCTTCGGGGGGTCCTTTGGGGTCTTCCACATCTCCTCCTAAACCACTGGACCGATTTCAACCAAACTTGGCACAAATATTTTACGCAACTGGAGAACCAACATAGGACAAGTGTTTTTTCGATACGATCCTTTGGGGGGTCCTTTGGGTCTTAAAAACTATTAGATCTGGTTACTATGGCAACCCAATAGAATAGATTCTGGTTACCATAGCATCGGTGGAAGTCTTCCGCGTAGGAAATAGCGCGGGAGTCGTCCGACGGGCCTTCCCCGGAGTTCATCCACGGAACCCGGGGAGTCTTAGGTCGGATCCCGCGAAAGACGGCGGGGCCAGAGTCCACGGTTCTTATAAATAAAGATATAGGTTATGATATCAAAGGTGGTGTATGTATCTTAAGAAACTTCTTAATAGTGTGTGAATTCAGAGTTGTTTCAGTTTGAATTTAAAAGTGGATAAGTTAAGATCGAAGTAAGTTATAAGCGAGTATAAAAAACAAAGTTTTGATAGCAAATGTATTCAGATCATAGTGTTCAGACAATATAAATGCACTTGCTTCAGTTTGAATTTAAAAATTGATAAGCTGAAATCTATAGAGGTATTGTATTGTTAGAATAAGTTTAGGAGACACTAATTTAACAAATGCCTTATTTCAACATTAACACAATGAATTATAAAACGACAGTTAAATACGCAGCGCGTGCAAGTACTGTAGACATTTTATTGAAAACTAATTTAGCTGTTCGCCCTCTCCCAGAGTTAGAAATCAAGCAGGAGCATCACGCGCAACAGAATTCTTCTCCAGATATAAGAATAAAGTTTATGACATGTTCTTAAACAGGTGCGCTACAGAGTATTCCTCCAGTGAGAATGCGAACGTAACAATATAAGGAAGATTATACAATATACAAGTAATATAACGTTAGAACAAGAATAGGTGCCTATGAGCCTATGAATAAATTATGAACCCGAGCAATGCTGGGTAAATCGGCTAGATATAGATATCTATATAAGCCAAATACCACTGACTGACTCACTGATCACGATATCTCTGAAACCACTGAATGGATATCAATGAAAGTTTGAACGTAGCTTCATCATAGTTCTTAGGTGCTCACTAAGAAACGGTTTTAAAAACTTTCACTCCTAAGGGGCAAAAAACCAAATACTGAAATTTATCGCGGGAATTGCATACTTTGTAAATGAAGTGGTTTATTCTCAGTTTATTGGAAATCCCGAATACATTTAGTTCTGAGTTTTTAATCATTGTTTTAAATTGAAAAACTTCGTTGTTTGCAGGTTCTTATAGTCGAGAAAATTTCGAAGTTCAATTAGTTAATAAATGTATGTCCTTTTTTTTCTCGGAAACGGCTCTAACGATTTTCTCGAAATAAATAAAAATAGCTGTTGCTATGAATGTAAATAAACAAACTAAGAGTTGAGAATTTGTACAATCTATCTAATCCTATACTATTAAGCGAGCAATAATTGTACAATTACGTACAACGTGAAACTCCGTAGCGAAGCACGGGTATTTTGCTAGTATATGTATAAACATGGGTCACCCGTACTTTGACAAAAATCTAAATTTACAAGAAAATTAGTGAAGTGCTCAGTCCAGCATCTTGGTGCTTGTTTTAAGCCGTATAAACTTTTCATTAATTTACATACGCGTGAGCTTCCATCATCAAAACCTTCAGGTTGTTTCATATATATATATCTTCCTTTAAGTCACCGTATAAAAAAGCCGTTTTTATATCAAATTTACCGATATGTAAATTTTCACGAGCAGAAATACTAAGTATCAATCTTATTGTATCAAAACGAACAACCGGACTAAATGTTTCTTTATAATCTATATCTTTCTGTTGCGAATAACGTTTAATAACCAACCGCGCTTTATAACGTTCTGTACCATCTGGATTGAGCTTCTTCACAAAAACCCGACGATTGTTAATCACCTTTTTATCTTTTGGCTTTTCCACTAATACCCATGTCTTATTTTCATACAAAGAGTTCATTTCGTCCTGCATTGCAGCTTGCCAACTATCTTTTTCTTTACTTGTAATTGCTTCGTTATAATTAGATGGTAACATTTCAGCAATAAACGTGATCGGACATCCATAATATTCTGTAGGTTTTAATTTTGTTCTATCGCGCAATTGCCGTCCAGTTTGATTGTTATCGCTATTTGAAGATTGTAAAGGTTCTCTTTCTTCAAACTCATTTGATTCATTTTTAAGTAAAAGTTCATTATTTTTAGGAGTTATAATTTCATTTTCTTCAGTTTCTTTACTATTATTGTTCAAAGAATTCAAAATAATTGAATCAGCTAATACTCTTTCAGGTTTAAAAAGTACACCTCTACTTATAATGACATCTCGCACTTCCGGAACATATACACGATAACCTTTACAATCCTCATGATATCCGACCAGATAATCCCTCATCGATTTTTTTATCAAGTTCCTTACGCTTTTCTTTTGATATATGTACATAACACATGGTTCCAAATATTTTAAAACTATCAACAGTAGCTATTTTTCCATTCCATAACTCATAAGGAGTTTTATTATTTTGTTTTGTTGGGCCTGTTCTATTAATTACATGTACAGCAGTATTCATTGCTTCTGCCCATAAGAATAGAGGTAAGTTTGAATTTGAATATAACATTGATCGAGCAGCCTCTACAATGATTCGGTTATCGCGCTCTGCAATTGAATTTTGTTCGGGCGTACATGGAACATTAATCGAATATTTTATACCTTTACTATTTAAAAAAGAGATCACAGCTTTATTATCGTATTCTTTACCACCATGAAAGTGAATTTCTTTAATATTTTTTGCAAATTGACTCTCAACCCCGATACAAAATGATTTTAGTTTCTCTATTACTTCAGATTTTTCTCGAATAAAATGAATTTCTCTATAACTTGAAAAATCGTCTTTAAAAGAAACGAAATATAACTTTCTACCGAGAGACTCTACTTCCATAGGACCACAAACGTCAGTATAAATTATTTCGCGAGTTTTAGTGGCACGATCGATCTTTTTCTGAAAAGGCAATCTATGATTTTTGCCATAAGCGCAACCTTCACAAAAGAAATTTTCATCCGTAAATTTTATATTTAGATTTTTCAAAAAATTCTTCACATGTTTTACATTTTGATGGCAAAGTCTTTCGTGCCATAATTGTAAAATATTAACGTTGGCAATGCTCGATCTACTCTTTTGTTCTACCACGTTATATTCTTTTGGAATTAAAGTTTGAATGTCTAATTTTAGCAAACTACCAGGCTCATATTCGGAACCAGTTACAAGAATTTCATTACCTTGCTTTAAAGTACATCTCGTAGCATTATGTGTTATTTCATAATCTATACTCCTTTTACCCGCATATTTAATAGAAAACAGATTATACATTGAATGAGGAACATATAATACATTATAGATAGTACCTTCTACTCGTTCACTATTTTTATAAGTTTCAAAGTCAATATTACCTTTACCATATGCAGACATTGTCATACCGTTGCCCATTCTTACATTGACTGGTGTTGTATATTCTTCGAACGTTGAAAACCATTCTCGATGCTTCGACATATGATCCGTCGCACCCGAATCCACAATTCAGAGATCATCCCGATTGCCACAGCTGCCTTTGTCACCTCTTAGTGCTATCCTCGATGTTGATTTCTTCTGTCCAGAAGACGAGTTACTTCTTTCTTGATTATTCGACCATCTTCGCTGCCTATTATTCTTATTCACGAAGCAATTGTTACTTTTATGACCTTTTCTTTTGCACGTATACACCTGAAGCAGTCCCTTTTTAAATGACCTTGTCTTCCACAATTATAACACTGCTCTTGTTTCAAATCATTCTTCTCATATTTATAAGAGTCATTCTTCTGTTCCTTACGACCGATTTTCAGATTAGCTAGCAACGCTGTCGTCTCTTCGTGTACTTCCTTTTGCTCTTGTAATCTAAATTCTTCTGCCATCAAGCGCTCAGTCAAATTTTCGAGATTCTTCTTATCGTCAGATACCGAATCCCAAGCACTGTGAAAATGATTAAACTTTTGTGGCAAAGATGTTAAAACACGAGTCATCACCATAGTCTTTTCAATTTTTCCCCCGAGATTTTTCATTTTTTTAGCCAACTGTTCTATTTTTGAAATATTATATGTAACACTTTCACTTTCACTCTATCCACTTAAACTCAAAAAATTGTTTTTGAATCATCGACAGATTTTCATCAGATTCTAGATCATATGCTGTATTCAATTTGTCCCACATCTCCTTGGGAGTAGAACAACCCATTATAAGTTCGAGAGGCTTTCTCTCCACTGTTGTAACAATTAACTTTCTGGCAATTTTGTCCGCCTTCTTGAACTTTTCCAACAACGCGTCACGATCTTCTGCACCTGCAGCTGGCTCGGATAATCTTCCTTCGCAAACATCCAGCACATCATCATCCTCTTCCATCAATGTGCGTACTACGAAGCGCCATTGATGCCAATTATCTTTGTCTCGAAGTTTTTCAATTTTTATATTCGGTTCCATTTTTGCACAAATATTTTATACTTGCACTCCAATTACACACTGCACTCCGATTTTAAAATGCTACTGGGCCCATAACCTGTTAAGGTATGGGTAAAAATAATGAATAATTTAAGTACAGGAGCAAACACACGCTTTATTGAAGGAACTGTTTAGTAGCATACACAAAACGGACACACGAAATACACATTACAAGAGCACATTTAAAACTGAACTGTACTTGTCGAGGGCATCTCTATTTATATAGAAAAACAGCTTCCAGATCTTTCCTTTTATTTAAAACTTCGAGAACATTACTTTTCTAGACTCTCACAGTAAACGCGCATGTGTGCGGGTTGAGGTCCCGCCCAGGCAGCTCGACCTCCCACCGCACAATACAAACTTTTACTTCTACAATGACAGGTATACTTACTTAAAAATGAATGTAGAGTTTTCCAGTATATTCTCAACATTGATGTATAAAATATATTTAATATTTATAAAGACTTTACCTCAAGATGTTTTTTCTTATTTAGAACATGTTTCGGGAAGCCTTGTGTTCCCACCTTCAGCCTTCCTGATTTTGAGCCTTGTGAGGTATTACTTCCATGTTCCTGAAGAAAATGGAAGTATGGTGATGGCAAAAAAATCGTGTTCGAGATTATTGCAGATTCTGATTGTACTACCCTCAAAACATGAAAAAAAGTCATTTTTCGAAAAGTGTCTGTGTGTCTATCTGTAGATTTTTTCTATGGCAAACGATAATAGCCGCAAATTCAAGCCAGAAAAATAATTTTTTGCATACAGCCCTGATTTGTAGAGTACTCAAGACCTATTGTATTTGGTGAAGATCGGTTAAGGGAAAGGGGTAGTTTACCTGCAACTTTTTTTTTTTAATCAAGGGCAATTTTTTTCTATGGCAAACGATAACAGCCGCAAATTCAAACATAATCAAATAATTTTTTGCATACAGCTCTAAATTGTAAGATCTATTGTTTTTGGTGAAGATCCGTTAAGGGAAAGGGGTAGTTTACCTGCAACATTTTCTGTGATAACAAGGTTAATTTTTATATGACGAACGATAACTGCCGTAAATTCAAACAGAATCAAATAATTTTGTGCATACCATCCTCAATTGTAGATAACTCAAGGTCTGTTGATTTTATTGAAGATCGGTTAAGGGGAAGGGGTAGTTTACCTGCAACATTTTATGTTGTAACAAGAGAACGTTTTTCATGAAGAACGATAACTGCCGTAAATTCAAACAGAATCAAATAATTTTTTACATATGTGCCTGAGCTGTAGAGCACTCAAGTCCTATTTATTTTGGTGAAGATCGGTTAAGGGAAAGGGGTAGTTTACCTGCCACTGTTAATGTTTTAACAAGAGTAATTGTTTCTATGACGAGCGATAACTGCCGCACATTCAAACAGAATCAAATAATGTTTTGCACGCATCCCTGAATTTTATTGTAGAGGACTCAAGACTTATTGATTTTGGTGAAGATAAGTTAAGATAAAGGTGTAGTTTACCAGCAACGTTTTATGTGATAACAAGGATAATTTTTTCTATTGCGAACGATAACTGCCGTAAATTAAAAGATAATCAAATAATGCTTTTCATACATCCATACGTTGTAGAGAACTCAAGGCCTGTTGATTTTGGTGAAGATCGGTTAAGGGAAAGGGGTAGTTTACCTGCAACATTTTATGTTGTAACAAGAGAAAGTTTTTCATGACGAACGATAACTGCCGCAAATTCAAACAGAATCAAATAATGTTTTACATATGTGCCTGAATTGTAGAGTACTGAAGGCCTATTGATTTTGGTGAAGATCGGTTAGGGGAAAAGGGTAGTTTACCTGAAACATTTTTTGTTGTAACAAAAGTAAAGTATTTAATTTTGATAAATAAAGTATCCTGATAAGAATATCTTAATAATCCACTGTAAAAACGTAGATGAAATATCTATAAATGAAGAGGCTAGTTGAACGGGGTGGGGGTAATTTTCTATAAAAGAAAATTATAGTTGAAGGGGGAGGGGATAATTTTTTATATATGTACTACGTTATCGGCAACAAAGAAGTAGTTTGTTGTTAAAATTCATTCTCGTCCTGTTTGGCCGTAGACCAAAGTTTTCTGCAAAACCAGACGTTTCGGCAGTGGCGTCGACTGCCATCATCAGTGAAAATCGAGTGCTTATCGCATTAAACAACAATAGTGTCCACATAACACAACAACCAATGGTATATACAAAATTGAATGCCAAGATTGCAATAAATGTTACATAGGACAAACAAAAAACAGCTGAAAAAACGTTATTTTGAACACCTTAGCGAATACAAAAAACCAGAAATATATAATTCTAATTTGGCCACACATGCAATAAACACTGGACATGAATTCCCAGACATAACCAACATGACACTAATAAAACACATATCACACAAAGGCACCATAATGAACATTTTGGGAAAATTTTCAAGTTTATAAACATAAAACACTGAACAAGCTAATACCTGAACAAATACAAATCAATACAAAACACGACACAATTTTCAAAGCACTCAACATAGAAAATACACAAAATACTAATATAGACACCACAGTCACACACAATAATACCAATTTAAAGGACCAGAGGCCAACAGGAAACCACAGCAAAAGCCAACCAACACACAAATACCTCACAAGGCTCAAAATCAGGAAGGCTGAATATAGAAACACAAGGCTTCCCGAAACATGTTCCAAATAAGAAAAAACATCTTTAGGTAAAGTCTTTATAAATATTAAATAAATTTAATTTCATAGAAAAGCGTTACCGTTATGTGCATTTCTCTTCCTATATTGCACCATGCTATTCCAGGACTAGCCTGGAACCTTGTACTTCTCTAAAGAATGTAATAGTTTTCCAATTTCTCCACACATTTAACACTAGAAATTTGTTGGTTCATCTTTGGTCAGGACTGAAAGTGAATTTAAAAAGTGAGGAGAGTAGCGGACATTTATTATCGTCAGCGGTTAAAATTCCAATTACATCTGCATTTTACACGTTGCTGTTCACGTTTGGTCGACTAAACCCAGTGACGGATTATCCATAACACTGGGCACCGGGCACCAGACTCTGCTGTCAGAGGAGACACCATCCAGCTGAATTGAATAAGCGAAGCAAATGATCACATTGCGCAACTGTTTAGTTTTCTTACGCAGTTAATAACCATGGAGAGTGTCGAGTTGGAAAATCAAGCGTAAGCTCTTATAGACGTTTACTAGAACGATTTGAATAACGATCTTCTAATAGAATTGAAGCACTTTGTGCCACGAATAAAATTGCAAGAAATACGTTTTTTCAGATCGTTCGAATGAAGGTGATAGATTCCATGATACTACAGTTTGTCCGCTCAAAGTATTAAACTGAATTATTGATTGTAAAATGATTGATGTATTTCTGAATATATATATATATATATATATATATATTGCTTATCGGCTGCTTTTTACGATTCCAATAGCTAACTGGGATTCTGAAAGATAATTTTCTGTATTAAAACACATTAAAGATATGTTGAGTTCAACTCTATGGGAGGCCAAATTATCTTCGTTAGGAAGGTTGAATATTGAAAGCGAGATACTTGAATCGGTCGATATAGAAGAAATTATACAAGACTTCGTTAAGGCAAAATAAAAAAAAATGGATCTAGTAGGTAGTATTTTCTAAGCTTAAGTACTACTATTATGGTAAGTGTAATCACTAGTTAGCTAAATATTTGTTGTAATTTGAGAGTTTAATAAAATAATTGTTAACTTTCGAAACTGTATATGCCATTTATTAGTGTAAATAATTGAGAGAAGGTTGAATTTTGAATATGGGGGGGAGGGCACCAGTCTGATGGCAGCATAGGGCATCACGCGCTTCTAACCCGACCATGATTAACCGGTGACGACCTCGTATGAGTGATTTTTTTAAAGGTCTAATGATAAGCAAAATGGTAGTTCACGTTTTTACAGGAATCAAACCATAAACTTCTTGTCTCGGAAGGAAACTGGCAACCGCTTAACCACACACACACACACACACACACACACACACACACACACACACACACACACACACACACACACACACACACACACACACACACACACACACACACACACACACACACACACACACACACACACACACACACACACACACACACACACACACACACACACAAAACATATCTTCAAATATTATATCATAACATGTGATGAATCAGTTTTTTTTTAATCTGCGAAACGTAGTCTACATACAAAATCCTAAAACAAATCAATAAACCTGTTTACAGAAGAAAGTAGTATATCGTATAATTATGAATAATATAATATTACCAATGCAAGAAATTTGAAAACCTGGAGAGTTACAGTAAAGAAACATGGAAAAGGAGAGGGGGAAGTACCAGGTTTGTAACATACTGCAAAAACTACTTGGCATATGAGTATGTTGTTATTCCCTGACATGTCTGTTGAAAAAAATAATAATAAGAATCAGTGAACACCGCATGAAAGCGAGCACAAGCACAAGCAGGTAACAACCATCATCAGCTGTGTTGTGTTGTGTTGTGCAGCGAACAGATGGTTCAACAAACAAACACAATACCACCTGACAGCACAATATCTCAGCAGGAAGCCTTTGTGCTGACTTTGTGATCTCTGCCTGACTGACTCTGACTCTTCTATTGTTCTCTGCTCTGCTTTACACACAACATGTGGAGACGCGGCTGTAATGAATGCGAGAGCAAGAGAATAGTGTGTGTGTGTGTGTGTGTGTGTGCGCGCGCGCGCGTATATGTTTTGACGATTTATTATTATTACACAATACGGTTACACTCGTCGACACCGTGATACAATAGTGTTTTTATAACTGTGCTTAAGTTGGCGTTATCCGTTAACCTGAACCTGTCTTCTGAGAGTCAACTTTGAAGTTAACATAAAATCGTATATGCATTTTATATCACAGCTCCGAGTTTAACTGCTGTAACCGAACGTCTCGGATTGTAAACGCTTGTCGCGGAAATGGACAACCGGGATTTTGATTCGTCCTGGTTTCAACAGTAGCGAATCTAGAATTTGGTCTTGGGGAGGTGGGTCCGTTCGAGTCGGCTTCATACAAAAGAAAAAACAAGTTAAGACTAATTAATACTACAGTCTTTACAGTGGCTGAAAAACGTATAATAACATACTGAAATCAATCCCATTCTAGCAGTAGCGTGGCGTCCATGTAACCGCTGTAGCCAGCGGCAACAGTACTAAAAATGAAAGAAAATAATATTAACTATGTCACAGAATAAATACTTTAGTTATTGAATAATTTGAAATCCGAACAATATTAGTAGGGAAACTTGAAGAGAAGAGTAGCATTGCTTTCGAACTCCTGGGCACTTCCACCGTCTTGTGTTGCCGGTTCAGACATCGGCAATGTTTTACTGCGTACGGCTATTGACTCGTAGTAGTTGTCATTGTACAGACTATGGGAAGGAAACACATTCGTCCACCCGATGAGTTGCCGCTGTGTAAACCGGCAACACGCTTAGTTAGCAACTATATTTGTTTTCTGAACCAACGTGCAGCAGTAACTACGTACCTATTTGTGTTTTATCGTTTGGTTATATGTTTCTCTGTTTGTCTTTATTATTTTTAATTCGATTATTTGTGTCCCGATTTATTCTGTGTTTGAATAATGCCGTTAGATCCCATTGAACTCGGACCCTCTTCTTCTTCCAGCGAATGATAGAAAATACTCTAAAAAAATATTTTGGCTCTACAAAGAACACTTAGTACTAGAGAAAATACGAATTAATTTTTAGGCTAAGATTTAGGCCTATCACAACCGGCAACAGTTATGTACCCACGCCAACGCCACTACATTCAAGTAGGCCTAATAACACAATAAAAATAATCGCTATTGAACACTGTTTATAAGATATTTATTGACTTAAATGATTTTCCTATATTTCATATGTCAAACGTACACGCTAATGCTGTGCAATAAACCTGTTTGTAGACCTGTATTTTAAAATGGGCTACTACTACATTAGCGTACACAGCTGGGAAATTAATAAAACAGCTTAAAAATTAAGAAACTAAATACATTTTTTGTCAACTTTCGACCCTCTGGGGGGTCCGATCCCGTTCGCCCCCCCCCCCGAAAATACGCCACTGGCTTCCAAATGGTAAAATATGTGTTTTTGATTTTTGAATGTCGTCAATGAATGATATGTAGTATATGATTCAACGGCAAGTGAATCTCTGTCGTAATTTAAAAAAATGTGTACTCTTTTTTTCGGAAATAACAATTGTAAATCAGATTTTGGCCTACAATAAACAGAACTGCTGCATTAAGGTTTTTTAGTTAAATTTCTAACCATAATTCCTAACAGTTCAGTCATAGCTTTTATGTGTGTTTGTATATCGACAGTCCTATATCTAATACTTTTCGCAAATATAGGACACATAACTGATAACAAAGAATTTTTGCATACATAGCTTACAGCCTTATAGGAAGGTCAGTTGAAAAGTTCACGGAGCGACAACTGTAGCTTAGCTGTAAAACTATAATTTTTCGTGTGTTGCAAGATTTGTATTTTTTGTGAACTCCAGTTAATTTCCAAATCTATCAATTTATTCGTTGTTTAGAATCTGTTTAAAATTGACGTGTCCATGAGTGTTTTGAAAAACGGACAAAATCAAACATCGTGGTGTGATTCTTTGTTAAAAATTGTTTAGCGCCAACGGAAATTCAGAACGAAATTTTAAATGTATCAGAAGATGCTGCGACTTCAAAACCAACGGTTTGTAAGTAGGCACTTGAGTTTAAACGTGGCCGTACGAGCAATGAAAACGTGGTCGCACTGGACGCCCAAAAAATGCAACAACTTCAGATGCGGCAACCATCTTGCACAACGCTTTTTCACACCAAGTTCTTCAGTTAAAGTATGATGCACACACTCATATGAGATACCTGTGATTTCAGCAACGTCATCCACTCCTCAATCTGCTGTCTTCCAACACTTTATGAAATTTTTTCAATAATGCCATTTTTTGTTGCACTTTTTGGACGTCCACTTCTGGGATAGTCTTCAGCGCTTGTACGATCACGTTAAAACTCGAGTGTGCCCCACTTACCGTTGTTTCTGAAGGCTCAGCATCTCCTAACACATTTACAATTTTGTTTTGATTTTCCATTGGCGCTAAAACGTTCTTAACAGAGAATTCATCACAACAACACGATTTCTGATTTTGTACATTTTAAAAACACGCGTGATAGGAAAATTTCAAACAGCGGGTAAAAAATGAATAAATTGACAGATATATCTGGAAACTAACAGGTGCTCACGCAAAATATACGTCTTGCAGCACACGAAAGATTTTAGTTCTACCATTGAGCTATAGATGTCGCTCCGTGAACTATTCAACTAACCCTCGTACACTTTATGAAGCCGAGCCAAACTTTTCAAAGGGTGTTAAGAGATATATTCATTTTGTCAAATTATTAAAGATACCGGAGTTTGTATTTTGAGTATCCTCATGACTTGACATCCCAAAATTTCTTAAAATTTTCACATCCATCTGTGCCCTGGTACCCAGCATGAATTTTTTCAAATTTTCCAAATTCGTGATTCCTTTTTTGGGCTCCAGTGCCTTAAAATCTTGAAATATCAAAAACTGAATACTGTATTCAGATTTGATGTAAAATTCTCTTTAATTTGATACCCCCCCATGGATTTTGGCAATTTTAAGAAAA
The DNA here is from genome assembly GCA_034769895.1 of Magicicada septendecula. Classification (NCBI taxonomy): domain Eukaryota; kingdom Metazoa; phylum Arthropoda; class Insecta; order Hemiptera; family Cicadidae; genus Magicicada; species Magicicada septendecula. The sequence goes on from CM068371.1 coordinate 64,171,619, forward strand.
TTTTAATCCACTTTTTGGGATCTGGCGGACAGAAGTTTTTAAATTTTCAGAGCTAGACACTGAATTCAGATTATGGTTAAAATTCTGAATAACTTGGTACCCCAAACAGACTTCTATTTTTTTTTTAATTTTTCCTTTCATGTTTTTGCCTTCTGACCCTATTATGAGGAGGGAGGGTTAATTTTCAAAACAATACCGGTCTGTGGGGTAAAAGTATGGACATGAATGCCAGATTTTATGAAAGTTGGTTGATGTATTCAAGAGGTATTGTAGTGATGTACCCCAAATAGACAGAGAATCATAGACAGACAGTCAAAGGCCAAGCTGTTCAGCCAATCTTCCTTTGCTGGTTCAAATAATTTTCGTAACATAGTGTTTGCTTTTTGCTCAATTACAAGTTTTAAAAAATCTCTGGGACAATTGAAGGAAATAAATTAGTTATGTGAAGTGAGTTTTATTTTTAAATTGTGAAGGTAAAGAACAGTACCCTGAACTTTAAAAAATGTATAATTTATCATAGTACCATTGTCACAACTCTAACATATCCAAAGAATAACCTTGCACATGAAAATTCAATGATCTGACAACGAAACATGCTAGAAGTTAACATATTGGCTGAGATTCTTCAGTTTTCTACAGTTTTCAAATAGAGTGTAGAAGTTTATAAGCATGTTCTGAAAACAAGAAAATTTTAAAAAACAATGCTGGTACTTTTGAATGGTATGCCTACTCACAATTAAAGCCTCCAATATCAGAAACTCCAAAATTCGGTTAATATCATGTGTGTGTGTGTGTGTGTGTGTGTGTGTGTGTGTGTGTGTGTGTGTGTGTGTGTGTGTGTGTGTGTGTGTGTGTGTGTGTGTTAAATTTAATAATAATAAAATATTATTAATAACTTTGGCTTAATATTATAATAATAATGTGCAATAATAATTATTATTTTATTTAATATTGCTTAATAAAGGCTAACACATTTAAACCTTGGAAGATGTTAACATATTTAAACATGCTGAAGAAGGCCTAGGAGAATGTCAAGGAAGATTCAGAGAAGGAAGATCTACAATAGACAAATTCTTTACTGTCCACCAAATTATGGGAAAAACATGGGAGTATGATGATGATGTTTACCAAATACTCATTGATGTTTAGCAGGCTTGTGATAGTGTGAACAGAGAGATGCTGTTTGCAGCCATAAAGGAGTCGTTAATATTGACAAAACTAATAAACCAGACTCGCTTATCAATGAAAAACTCAAAGGATAGAATTAAATCCAAAATAACATAACAGAGTGTTTTGATATTATACAAGGATACAAGGACTCTTATATTATACTTGATATTATGCAAGGTCATGTACTTGAACCATGTTCAATTTCACATTGTACTGAACAAAATCATAAAGGAGTTCGAAATGAATATGCAAGGACTGTATGCCATGGCCGGTAGCAGGTCACACCCAGAAAATCCAATGCATTGTGGTCCCCGTGCTTGGGATAAATAAGAAGCTCAGGACGTCGTACAACAGTGGGCGATGGGCATACCCTTTGTCCCACACAACCCATGGTTAGTAGGACTGTATGTAACAAGGAACAGCAGAAAATCATGTATGGAGATGATACTGACATAATCAGGAAGGCACCAAAGGGGATAGTAGGGGAGTTGTAAGAAGAACTAAAGGAGTTGCCTGCAAATGTTGGGTTGACAATCAACGTGTATAAAATAAAGTGATGGAAATGAGAACAAGGGGAAAACAGAATCAGATCTGGATTATCAGAGCTGAAAGCATCAGGATTAATTTCATGGGCAGCAAAGTAAATGTGAACAATGATATGATCCAGGAGACATAAAGTAATCAATTTTGAGGGGCAGCAGGCACTATAGTCATTCCAATACTGCATAGGGCTTCCGCTAGTTCAATTAAAGCCTAAACTTGTGATATACAAGCTGACAACATGACCTGTCATCACATTTGGGTGCAGCACTTGGACGCTTACAAGGAGAACTGAAGAGATGCTAGCCATATTTGAGTTCCAAGTATTGAGGAAATTTTTTGGTCTAGTTAACAGAAATTACAAGGCACATCAGTTTCAATTACAAACTACAACAATTAGGCTATACAAAGAAACCAGAATCATAAATTACTTCAGGCTACAACACGTAAGATAGCCAGGACAAATTGAGTGAATGAGTGACACCAGAATGCCCAAGAAAATAATGAAGGGACAGACATTGGGCACCAGAAGAAGGTAAAGACAATGAACACGCTGGCATCAGGGCCGTCCCTAGGAGTCTAGGCGCCCGGGGCAAGCTTATGTTGGGCGCCCCCCTCCCGCCGTGGTTGAAATCGTCCTGACCACAGAGAAGTTCTCTTGTCTCTGTCCTGACCATGCCAATCTAGACTGGTTTTTATACAAATATACTGACTAGTAGTCATGAATGTTAGGTAAATAAGAACAGAAACAATAAAAGATATTTCATAGAACGTGATTGTATTTAATTATTTATAGCTAAAAGTAAAGAAATTGAGTTTTTTATAATTTGTTAATTATTGAGTAGGCCTATATACACAGAAAGGGCTTAAAAGATATAGTATATTGTGTTACGTGTCAAATTGCACTTTAAAACAAAATTACATTCAAAATAGAGATTAAATCAAAGCATTTTAAATTAGTACGAGAACAATATTACGGGTCCGCCTTTGCTAGTATTGCTATATTCTTTAAATTGGAATTCTTCTTGCTTTCATTTTTGCAAAATTGGCAATAATGTCATCCATGTTGAGTTGTTTGGTGACTTCATTCTCGATGGCAAGTATTGCGAGCGAGGATAATCTGTCTTGCATCATTGATGAACGCAAGTAAGTTTTTATTAGTTTTAATTTGCTGAAGCTACCCTCACAGGTTGGCACTGAAACTGGAATAGTGAGGAGAATACGGAGGGAAATCCACAGGTTAGTGAATAGGTCTCTTCGATCAGTTTTCTTTATAATTCTTAAGGCTTCCAGAGGAGACATTTGCTTTTCATTTGGGGTTTCATTTGTCAGAGCGTTTACATGTGAAAGTTCATTGTAAAGGTCCTTGCCATTTATGTCAGAAACGTTATTTACAGTAAGGTGATCTTGCAAGCTGATGCAAAGTTCTTCAAGTTCTTTCTTTTCTGGCAAATGATTCAAATCAAATAAAAATCCACATTTTGATTTGTGGATAGAAAACTTATCCATCCTATCTTTTAAAGACGTCAGCATTGTGTCTACCAGTGGCAAAAAAACATCTCTTTTAAACATATCCTCAGGGGTTGGGTTGTATTCATCTTAACTTTCATAAGAAAACATGTTTTTCTTCATCCTTGGTCGTTTTGTCTGAAATGTAGAATCAATGTCAAGGTCTTTGGCTATTTCTTTTGCTTTTGCTATAGAATCATTCAATCCACTTTCTCGGAACTGCTTTACAAAATCCGTGCAAGCCTTTAACTGGTTTGTGGCCAAAGCAATGTCAGCACTTTTGCTCTGGAGTGTTTTGCTCACGATGTTTATTTGAAACAGTAAATCGTGCCATATGACTAAGCACACCAGAAAAGAAAAGTCTTCCATGTGAATCTGCAAAGACTGATGATATTGTAGCGTCATTTGAGTCTTCACTTAGCTGTTCTAGTGATTTTATAACACTCCCATACTGGTAAAGAACGGCAGAGACAGAATTAATCCGTGCTTCCCATCTGGTTTCACATACTTGCTTCAGCGTGAAGCCTTGAACATGCTCGCTTACTATACACCAACGCTTTGGGGATCCTGCAAATATTGTGTATATTCGTTGCAAAACACCGAATAGTAGTGTAGATTTTACCGATGTCTTTGCTCCATCAGAGACAACTAAGTTGAGACTATGACAGCCGCAAGGCGTATAGAAGGCTAACGGGTAGTTTGACAATATCCTAGCTTGAACACCTTTTTGTATTCCAGCCATGTTGGCCCCATTATCGTACCCTTGTCCTCGGCAGTTTTTGAGATCAAGTCCACAAGATTCAATTTCTTGATTCAAAAGATTTGAGAGAGCTTCACCTGTCGACTCTTCAGCAACAGCATAACCTATGAAGCTTTCTTGGACGACTATTTCACCATTAGTTTCATTTTCTTCATGAACATAACGAGTTGTTAGTGACGTTTGTTCCTTGTGACTGACATCTGGCGTACAATCCATGATCACAGAAAAGTATTTTGCAGAATGTATTTTTTTGATGATGTCTTCCTTGACATGCTGAGCAAGTAGGTTAATAATTTCATTTTGGATTTTAACGCTTAACATTTGGACCCGCTGTTCTTTAGCTTCGATCTGTCGTAAGTGTTCTTTCATTGTCGGGTCAAACTGCCCCAGCAACTGGATGAGGCCAAGAAAATTGCCATTATTCTTTGTGAAAAGCTTTGTTGAAGATCCTCTAAAAGCTATATTATTTTCGGCCAGAAACATTATTACTGATATAACTCGTTTTAAAATACTTTTCCATCTTTCTGTTTCAACATTTATTTGGTCTATTAGCTGTTGATCAATAGCTTTATCTCCCTTCAACCTTTTCTCGGCATCAATCCACTTTTGAGTGTTAAGAAAATGTCCAGGTGATGTCTCGTGCGATTTTGCTCGTTCACAAAATTTTCTCCATTTGTTAAATCCCTCTTTCTTTCCAAAAAAAGATTGAATGGAAGGTTCAAATAAACGACAAGGCAAGCAAAAAGCTGCGTCTGCCGTTCCAGAGTACACAAGCCACCTTCGTTTAATTCTTTCACCATTTTCTGCAATTCTGTATTGAAATTCATTGGAAAAATGGCGTTTGTCAATCCGTGGGTACTCTTTATCATTTGCCAAAAAAGGTATTGGCTCCATCATTGCAATAATGTCTCCTTCTCTCACTGATAGGTGCTCAGGCCAAGTTGATGGGTCATTGGATAATTGATGTTCAGAACTACTAGTAATAGATTCAGATTCACAATCAGTGAGAACATCGTCTACTCAAAAGTATGGGTAATTTCATGTTTAGCTGTCAGTGGATTATCTTGAGCGTCTTGTTTGTTTGTACTGAAATTTTTGGAATGGTGAGATTCTACATTATTAGTTGAATTACAATGCAGTTCGTCACTTGGCAGAGCTACAGATGAAGACGAGATGGGCATAAAAAAAATTGTTAATTTAGGAACTTTACTAAGCAGTACTTCATGAGCTGCTTCAGCTTCCCTTCCCATTTTCCACCTTTGAGCCCCTGATTGCTTTGAGGACATTTTTCTTATTTGAAATCTTGGGATATATTGTTCAACCAAAATTCAGTCAAAAGTGTAAGATCTTCATTTTATTTTAATAACTGGAAAAGAAAAAAATGTCACAATCCTCATTGAATAGGTTAAGGACTTTCATAGTTGGCAGTACAAAAAATAATTAGACCTAACATAATAATTTTCAGTTAAAAAAAACAGAGTTAATTCTTATTTACAGTTAAACAATGATACAATTTCCAAAATGAGCTCTCAACCCAAAAGAGCGCTTTATTACGCAAAAAAGATTTAACCTTCTATTTAATACTTTTGAAAAGTATTAAATCTACGTTTAATTCTTTTTAAATTTAAATCGATACGCACTTTTAAAAAAGTATTAATTTCACGTTTAATTCTTTTTTACAATTATTTTATCGATGCGCACTTTTTTAATCATTACTTTATCAGAGCGCACTTTAAAAATGATTAATTGCATGTTTAGATCAATTAATTGCATGTTTAGATCAATAATTTTTAAAATACTCGATTAAAAAGAGAATATTGAGCATTCACTATTATTTCACCTGCATCTCGCACATTAAAATTATTATATAAATACCCATTATATTATGTACACGCACGAACACAAAAACAATATACACTACACGCTCGTTTTTATAACATACACTATATACGCGAAATTTTACTAAAACCTATAGTGTAGAGTGATGATCATCTAATATAAGACGACAGTAAAGAAAGCATTTCTTAGAAATATATAATAATATAAAAATAAAAAATGTAGGCTAATGTAATAACTGGAAACTCATTGGTTTCCTTCTGTTTATTTATTAGGACATATTTTTATTCTAGAATGCTTAGGAATATACAATAGTCAATATGCATAATTATAATAATGAGAAAAATATTTAGTAGGCCTAAATGTATCACGTAGGCCTAACTTACCTTTCTAGGTTATGTATACACACTATAAACATCCACATTATACACACTATAAACATTAATATTCACTATGATACACTAACAAAATACAAAGTAATAAACAATATTTATACAAACTGGATATAATAAATAAATTTTATAAACTTCAAAACACGAAAGATTTACTGAAAATTTGACGTAAACAACATCGAGTACTGTCAGCTGTCAACCTACCAAAATTTCACAAAGAAAACAGTGTAAAATCGGCCGCGGGGCGTAAATAGACGAAGCGTCGTGCAAACGTAGTGGGGATCGCGGCGGGCAGCAGAGCTTAACATCCGATTCTAGTAATTGGAAGCTTTTGGAAGCGTTTGGTACTGGTACTATTACAAGCCAGTATATTATACGGCATAACGACGATATATGCGAAATACAAATTTCTCCGACTCGTGGCGCCCCCCTTACGCGGCGCCCGGGGCAGCTTGCCCCACCTGCCCCCCCCTAGGGACGGCCTTTGCTAGCATCACAACATTAGACATGAGACTGAGACTCTTCTAAGATTGTAGAAGATCAGTACTGGTTGGCAGTGACATAGCCAGAGGGTGATTTGAGGGATCCAGCCCCTCTCTGAAAAACTGAAAAACCAAATCTGTTATAACACTCAGGGTTAAACACTCAGTATTGTTCGTAGAAAGATGTTATTCAGAATAATCATGCTTACATTCTGTACATTTTTAATGTTATTTCACAATGGGCCTACAGGGTATCATTAGGCAAACTTTGTTTTAAAAAAGTACTATTTAGAAACATAAGGTCATTTTAACGTTTTTGGTTTCAAATTACAAAAAATAATGATTTAACATTAAATACACTATCAGTCTTTTGTAGTAGGAATTATGTTGTAGATTATGGGGGCTCAGTAAGCCAAATCCAAATTTGAATGATCACATTCGTTAGTTGAATCTGAAAAAAAAGTATAAAATGACTATAAATCTTTCTTCTATTCTAGGATTCCAGGATGTCCCAAAACCCGATGATCATCATGTCTGTTTTTCTCTGACAGAAAATTTGGCCTCCCCCCATCTTTCTGGAAGGAAACATTCTAGAATGGGTATTCTCATCTTTAATTCCAGGCCTTTAATCCAATCTGGGCCCCCGTCCTCAAAACAAAATTCTGGCTATGTTCTGGACTGTTGGAGCAGGTCAGGGCCCTCTCCAACATAGTAATGAAGGAAAGAACATATTTTGGCATCTTTAATAATTAGTCATAAATAATTGCAACAAAAACTAGTTGTATAGCAACCAGTAAATAAACAAAAACTTTCCTAGTACAATAATTAATACAATGCCTTCCGCTCTTGAAACAATCAACTTGCAAAATGTACTACATGCTTTTAACATGATAATGTTTTTAGGCTGGGGGTCATTCCACAAAATGCGTGATGCAAAATGTGTAACGTCATCGAAAAATGTAACGCTTCCACACTTTCGATTCCCTAAAAAAGCCTAAAAACATTATGATGCTTCGATGTTTCGGTTCCGTCAAAATTCTTTGAATGTTTAGGTGCATAAAATAGAGAGAGAGAGAGAGAGAGAGAGAGAGAGAGAGAGAGAGAGAGATGTTATTTAATATTTTGGCCACTTCGAGTTGTTTATGATGAATCATATGTTGACAAAGAAATATTAATTTGATGCTGTTGAGAATTTTGAATTCTCAAATTGTTTTGTGTTAACATTTTTGTCACCATCATGTATTAACAGAGTAGTTAAAGTTATGTCGTGTCTCATGATTCCTTACCCACATTTCCTGTAGGCGATGTTATCCTGTAGGATCTAGGCTTGGATCTTTAGCGACTATGACTATTTGCTCCCTTCCTTAAATTTAACTAGAACTAGAACTTTTTTCATATTTGGAAAATGTCACTTCTTTACTTCTAGAATTTTTATCATAAATAATTTCTTTTTTCTCTTTCTCTTCAGGAGCTTCTACACTGAAAGTCCACTTCCGATTTGAGTAATTCATTGACCATCACCATGTAACGTCTTTTCGCCTCGTTACAAAATTCAGGGAACCCATCATAATTAAGCTCCGTCAATTAGATGGGCTGCCTACGTTGTAACAGAATGTATCACCAATAATTAACTTAACAAATTACTTACTAACTGTGTAAGGAAACAAGGGAAGGTATGCTATTGATTTACGCACTCCTTATATGTGTGTAACAAGACGACTTTTCTTTATTTAACATTTAAAAAACATTTACTGACAGATCCCATGACATTACGAATTAAACTAAAGTTATTTGAATGTTTTCTTTAAACCTTGGGATCAAAATTGATTCTAGTTAGCTATACCTCGGATCCGAGTAACCTTCGGTATTTAGTCATTAAAACTTTTAGTTATACTCAATTCATGATATTAGCTTGCAAGACTTTCTTTTATTTAACCATTTGAAGAATGGTATCATTACTTGAATTATACTACGATACATTAGCATATAAACTGTTACAACGTATGATGTTTGAATAGTTACATTAAATTCTTAGATTTAATCTTTTAATCTTTACAAAGTTAATAGTCTCTGAAAAGTCTCTTTTAAGGTGTGTTGTGTAACAAATATTAGTAAGCCTCGATAGACAGGCTATCGAGTCACCTTTTAATTGGTATGCAGAAACCTCGTCCTGGGGTGTCCGTCTTGGGAATCCTGAATAGCGCCGTCGTCATCTCGGTCTGGTCTTCGTCAGTAAAGGGGTCAAAAGTCCGCAGGGTAGATTGAACTTTCTACGATGGTACTTGTAGATTCTCGGATGTCCTGATCTGCATATTCTGTCGTGTCTACTAGAGTTTGTGAGTTCTGGTAGTTCACATCTCCAGGTATGATGTTGGAAGTGTTGTTAGTTCTTGAAGTTCGCAGTCATCTTGTTTTACACCATTTTTACGTTTCGAGTTACACTTTAAGTCTCGTGTTTTTTACATAACTATACTAGTTAACACATACATATGCTTTCAGCAGCAATTTCTTGTATACAACATTAAGGTAAACAAAAGTATCGGTAACATAGTGTAAGAGCTTTGCTCGTACGTCTGTACTGCATGAAGTCATCATAGCGAGAGAGAGATTTTTGCTCGCTTCGACTGGTACTGGACAAAATGGTAGAGGGGCAATTACTGCGCGAGAATATAGTCCCTGTCTCTCTTTAAGTTAACATTTTTATTTATACAAACTATCCCTAAATAAATATACATAATTTAAATAAGTTGTTTTAGCGACTATCTGTGTCTTCAGATTTTTAATTATTAACATTAGGTTTTTTATCTTATTCTAACTTACACAAGACTCGGAAAACATGTCGAGTCTGGAATCAACAGGTCAGCGCCTGATAACAAGCAAAGGGTTAAATACGATATTAATAACTCTTTACAATTTGTCTTTTTATTAGAGTATCTTCGTACTAACTAATTACTTCTTCCTCTCATACTGAGTACATACAGTTTTTTTTATATTATTACAGTGAGATTTAAATGGCTTAATAGCTCGCAGCCTTAATTTTTAAAATTTTTTATTTTCTTGATTATTTTTACAATTTAAATCGTCACAACCAATTCCTATTAATTTATTCCTATTATCTTTACTTTCTGCAGCTGCTTTTTGGTGTCTCCTGCAGGGAGACTCAACAAAGCTTTCACATGCTCATGGTAAGATATTCCATTGTCTGAAAACATTTCTCCAGCAGTTTTATTTCACTAGCTGTACATTGGAGCTCATTTAGATTAAATTTAATACTGATTTACTTTTACTTTAATACCAATTTAAATTTAAATAGCTGTAAATTTAACTAAATTTAAATTAATTTGATTAAATTTAATTGAATTTAATAACTATTTATTGTTACTTTTGCTTGTTATAACATTAATCAATAACATAATTATGTTCTAATTGGGTCTCCACAGTATACAAGTAAATTAAATACTGTAACCCTCATTAGTACTACCAAAGGTTACCTCTATGTATTTTTGAAAAGTTTCAGGTGTGTTGTCAGTTCTGTATCACACACACACACACACACACACACACACACACACACACACACACACACACACACACACACACACACACACACACACACACACACACACACACACACACACACACACACACACACACACACACACACACACACACACACACACACACACACACACACACACACACACACACACACACACACACACACACACACACACACACTTATGTACATTATCTGTAACAATCAAATGGATTGGAAAAACACATTTTTTAATGATTCCTCATGTAAACAGAGCTCAAGAAACCCTTCTTTGAGTTCAAATACTAAAAATTATTTCTTATTTCCTAAGTTTTTCAGACTTTTCTTATATTGTAGGATCCCATAATTAACCTTTGTATCACCTTTTTAGGTCAGTAGGCCAAGGCACTGTTAAAATTTTCCATTAGGTTTTTCAATTATTGTAAGTTACTAACCCATTGAAACAGCTTTAAGTTAGTCTACTTTCTTAATGATTCCTAGACTCTCAAGTCTACTGAACTCTGTAGTTTTTCCTTTGGAGCTGTAAGGACCTTGTGTTATGGTTTACAGGTATGTATAATGTTGTTTATAAGTAGTATGTTACAGATTTGTGGGAAACATCCAGGACTCATGAAAACCACTGTGAGACTGAATAAATCTTTGTCAGTTTTATACGTGACATTGTGAACTCTTTTCATTAAATTAAAAATCACTCAAGAGTCTGCAAAGGAATGCTGTTTAGATCAATAATGAAAAAGTTAGTTAACATTACCTTATCTTACATGTTACCATTCATAGTAAATCAGCTCTATCAGCAGTTGGTATGGAAGAGCCTCCCCATACTTCAATTTTAATGTTTGTTGAATAAATCATAAAATTTTGATGTAATTTATATATACATTCTATTAATTAAGAAACTTATTTTTACCATATAAATTTGTGTTACAGAATGTAGTTACAGTGTACAGTGAACTACATTCATTGTAGTTCCATCCATAACTAAGATAAAACTCATCAGAAGTAATGATTCTTCATTATCAACAGTAACTTCATATATTTTATCCACTCTGCGTGTAGCAGTAAAATGATTATTCAGGACATACTCAACAAAATTTTTCCAAGAGCAGTGCGTTGCCTAAATTTTTTTCTTACTTTTACACATCTGGAACATGAAAATTGTGGCTTGTTTTTTTATGTCCTTGTTTTCTTTACCTTCCACTCTCTTCATCTTGATAGTAAACAACTGTTCACACTTCTCAGTTGGAGCTACAGATGTACTCTTCACTGCCTAAGAAATGGTTTAGGCCTATTCAACAGCACGGTAGTTGGCACTTACTTTAGATGCTATTGCATTTTCCATCCATAAAAGAACTTTTAAAATAGATTGATCATTTATGTCTTGTACAATTCTATCCAATAACCTGTTTTTTTTTCTTGTGGCTCTGCTTAATCATAAACTCCAACAATCATAGAAAACTGGTCAGACGATTCCCCTTCTTGAACTCTGATTGAATACACATTTTTCACACACACACACACACACACACACACACACACACACACACACACACACACACACACACACACACACACACACACACACACACACACACACACACACACACACACACACACACACACACACACACACACACACACACACACACACACACACACACACACACACACACACACACACACACACACACACTCGCGCTCGCACGCACGCACGCACGCACGCACACGCACACGCACGCACACGCACACGCACACGCACACGCACACACGCACACACACACACACACTTTTCTCACATGGAACATTTGCCTTGTCGAGCATTTGTTCAATGTCAGAAGCAGCCGCTAGGAGTGCTGTCTGTTGCAGTGTTGGAAGTAACACCGTTGGTTGAATTGGTTGACAGATTGTTGTCGTGTGTGCAATTTATGCCACATTCAAAGGTTACATGTGATTTAAACTATGTATGTTCATTTATTACATTATTTCCATATGGAGTGTCAGGGGGAAAACGATCAAAGTCAAAGAAACAACAAATCAAGAAAAAGAGCTTTTAAACAGCTGGACTTGTGTATCGTTTTCTGCCATGTGCTAAATCTCCAGCATTAATTATCTACAGGCCTGTGTCACATTTGGCATAACCAAATTAACAGGAGTATAGTATTAAGTTTGTACAAACCAATGCCAGTACTATCTTACAATTTTAGTTTTCTTGACTCTCATCGTTTTCCCCCCTGGCCCTTCATATGTTTAGGCGTGTTTGTATATTTGTACTTGTTCAGATGTGTCTAGTCTTCAACTCTTACTGTTTATGTGTAGGATTCCATGTTGTTGTTGCTGATGTTAATGCACGAGTGATCTGTTTCAATGAGATGGTTTGCAAAAGTGGACTTGGCAGTGCGTAGTACCTTCATGTAGTGTTTTTTTTTTTTTTTTGAAGCTACGTCCTCCAGTCTGCAGCCTGGCCTATATAGAATTTATTAAATTGTGAGTGTTTTAGTTTGTAAACTCCTGGTTAAAATTTGTATAATTGTTTCTGTATGTTTCTTTTTGACAGCGTGAGTCTTGTGTTTTGTTTATCGGACCTGCATGCAATGTTGTAACCTGTATTTTTTCTTTTTTTTTTTAATCTTAAGGAAATTTTTTCAGTGTGATTATTAATATAGGTGATTGTTGTGAATTTGTTTATGTTTTCTGTCTTTTCTGTTGTTTGTTTCAGGTTCTGTGTGTAGTAATCCGTCTATGAATATTCTGTCACAACCACTGGCTTGGATAAATATTTCTTTGTGTTTAGTTCATCTTGATGGTCTTTCTGTGCAGACAGAACATTGTTTAATCTATGTAGCATGGATTTGAGTGTCTGTTAATTTTTGTGAGGATTTTTGTTTTTTTCTATGTACTGTGAAAAGATTTCAGCTAATATGATAGAGATTGTTGATCCATGGGTAGTCTGTCATTGAAGTAATTCTGTTTTGTGATGCGTTGAAGGTTTTATTTACTTCTGCCATTAGTTATTATTAATACTCATATCGTGGGGTTATTGGGTAAATCTACCCAAGTCCACTCATGTGAATTTATGGAAAACTGAAATTAAAGGATTTTAAATGCAATGATAAATCATAAAACCTACTTTCAATATTAATTTTTATTATTAATAGAGTTTTTTTATTGATTTCATAGCTGTTCAAAAATAAAAAGACAACGAGAAATACATAAATTCTCGTTTTTGAAACATTATTAAAACTTGGACTTGGGGAGTTTATCACTAACCCCTCGATATGCATCATGAACAACAATATCCAAGAATAAATCTTTCACGTGTAGGACTTATTTTTTATGACACATATGACCTATATGCTTCTTTCAAGTGTGAGTAACACCTTTGTCTGTGTTAGGCTAATCAAAGGTGTTAAAAAAGTGGTCTGCCTTTGTGCCTACCATATTTTTGAGAAGAGCAGTTTTTACCTTATCTGTTGTCATCTTGTCCAGTTTCCTCAAAGTCACCTTCAAAATTAAACCTGTCCTTATAAGCTGAATGATTCTAAATCTACATTTTCTGGCAGCCTCACAATGTTGTACCCATCCATTACTTATTGGCTTCAGACTACTTAAAAATTATAACAATTAACAGTTTGAATAACTGACATATTAACATTATGAAACTACTTATTTTTACTGACATGTTACTATGCTGAGTGTTATTATTCAGCGATAACATTAATTAAAGGCGAGCAAACCCATTGAAACGTCTTTAATAATAATAGAAACTTATTAGTTATACAATAATTGTAACTAAAACGAATTGCCTATCAACCAAATAAGTAAACAATAAGTTATCTGTTTCATACATCAGTACAACAATAGTAGCTCTAAATTCATAATTATTGCAGTAATTGTTACATAAATATTAAGTTATGTATTATTTTGTATGTGATTTTACCAACCAGTTAGTAAAACTGTAAGGTAGGCTACTAAACTTACATAATAGCTATGATTACAGTATAAGCACATGTAAAATATTAGGTTATAATTTAAATGATTGTGTCCTGGCTATGGCGCTTGCGCGTTGGCTTGTGAGTGTGCTAATGAAAAACATCTTTTTTAATTTTAATTTTTGGAATTTCAGTAGCCAGAAACAATTTAATAGATTTGTGAAATGTACAAACAAATGTTTTTAAAACGTAGTAGGTTTCCCAGTCGTTATGTTTATAATAATGTGTAATATAGGAAAGAACTGGTATCGTTATATTGACGAAAATTATATTTTTATGATGCACGCTTGCGCGCGTGCGTAGATAGGGATGTGTGAGTATAACCGAGGATTAATGCAATTCTGTACCAGTAGAAAAGCATAGATTTCAGTTATCATAAGGCCGCGCGAGAGTGTTGGCGCCGTGGCTTAGTTGGTTAAAGCGCCTGTCTAGTAAACAGGAGATCGCGAGTTCGAATCTCGCCGGTGCCTCGTAAGGGGATTTTTTACACGACAATTTTTGTTTTTTTGAAATATGTATAACAAGTGTAACGCAAATTGTATTTCAGCATATTTTTTAAAGATGAATTTTATTTTAAATAAAGTAAACAGTATTGATTCGACATTGTTTACTTTCCTGACAACAACGGACGACCTGTTTACACAGTTATCAAGGCCAAACACTACAATGCCATATGACATTCTTAAAAAAGAATATCCTTTTTATTGGTATTCATTGATCGATTCTTCTCAAATTACGTTCTCGGCGAGAAGGTAAACCCTTTACATAATGACGGGAGCGAAGGGAATACACAATAAGCAAATCTGTTCTCGTAATTTTACGCTTTTTCTTGCGTTCTCGTTAATTTTTTATCAGCTGTAAACGCTGTAACATTTACGTGTATTCTGTAGACCGTAACTTCCATGGTTTACGTTCCTAGGCCTGAAGCCAAACGTCGCACAGCTGAGTGCCAGGAAGCGTACATCAGCCACGGTTTACGACAATGCATACTTCGTATGTCTAGAAAATATCGTATTGTATCGTATAGTATATCGTATTGTATCGTATAGTATATCGTATTGAACTCGTGAAGGAAACTGTCGACCAGGCGGAAGCGGAATAGGGTGAGTTGTAAGAAAAGACGGTCGAGATACTTGCGGGTTTTTAGGGGTATTAAAATTATTTTAATATTAAAAATAATTTAATACAGTTTTTTTTCAGAAAGTTATATAATGTACATCACGTATATAATACATGCTTAAAATGTAATTATTATAATATGATCCGTAGGAAAGGCATAGGCTATTCGTGACAACTGGATACACGAGGGAGTCTCCCCAAGTGATCACCTCATACGTCGTCTTGTGATTGTAGAATGGTTTTGTAATGGTGAATGTGATACAAAATTCAAATCACGTTATGTAGGTTCATGGTGTTACTTTAAAATTAGGCCCACTGTAAACTGTAACTGTACCTTACCACTATGTTAACTTCTGTTTGATACTGAGCTTAAATGAGTAGTGGGTATTTTAAACTGTAAGTGAATATTACTAAACGAACAATGAACTGACAAACACAGATACTTGTACGCAGGGCCGGGCCCAGCGCTTCTGGTGCCGTGTTGAGTATTTATGAAGGCCGCCCCCCCTGCCTATTTTAACTCTGAACACATTCACGCACACTAGACACTGCGTATTCTAAAGATACTGCGATTGCCTTCAAATGACGACTAGGAATGTTTGCATTGTTGTGTTTATCAAATAACTAGAACTGTTTCGCGTTTACGATGTGGCAAACGGCTATAATAAAAATTGTAGAAACTATACAAGGAATCGTGAGACAATAAAAATGTATGCCTATGTGATGACTTAAAATTAATATACTAACTAAAATTCGTTATGATTGAAGTATAACAAAAGTAATGTATCATATACTTTAGTTAAAAAATACTCGTTTAGCTTTTGCACTGGCAAACTCATTTATGACTTCGTTGTAGTCAAGTGATTCAGCTAACTTATCTTCTATAAGATATATCTTCTTAGATATAGTCGCCAGACCACTCAGGCGAGTCTCGGACATACCCGATTTTAATAAGTTTGAGGTTCTAAAAAGTCTTTTCTCCGCTTGCCACTGTCAAGGTAATGTTAGCAAAGTTCTTAGAGCGACACCAACATTTGGCGCGAAATCATGCTCTTGAATAAACTGTAAGGTAAAGTACAGGCGTACTTTTAGGTTTTACAATTGTTGAAAGCACTTTAAGTTCATCCTGGAAATCGATAGCACTGATGTCTTTTGATTCACCATGAGTTAAGCCATTGCACAGTTTAGTACACTTATCCGACAAGACTTCAGGTGACATTGTCTTTGACTTTACTCACGTGACATTATCTGCTGATGACTCATGCAAGGCAGCACTCATTGTTAGGTTTACGTTCTCTCGTTCACGAGTTTTCGACTCTTCGTTAAACTCCGCTGACTTTATACGTAAAGTAATTCTTACTGATCTTACATATTGTGAAGAAATTAAATAAATAATTTTATTTTCCCCTCAATTTCAAAACTTAACATCCCGGAATTTGGCGCCCTGGGCGCTGGCACGGTTCGCCCCTGCCTGGAGCCGGGCCTGCTTTTACGTTAATAAACACGTATGTGTTGGTAATAACACTCTGTATTTTTATCTTCACTCATTCCTATCATTTATACATTTATACTTTAGACCATTAAAGAATGGTCCAGCTTTTCATATACCCCCCCCCCCCAAATTGCTGGCTGTATCATCCGCTCCTGACTAAACGACTAAAATTTTGTGTCTTAAAAAATAAAAAACTGGTTTTCAAAGTGACGTCGTCTTTGCAGCTACAAGAAGTGAAAACTTCCCTTGCAGGAGCTCCTACACGAGGGGGGGGGGTCACCACTGGCGTCATTGAAAATTATTGAGGGAGAGATTTTTTTAGAAATAAGTGTAAATAATTTTCATGTGTTATTTGCTTGCCGCGTACTATTGTTCAACTTAAATTTTCATGTCACTAAAACGATATCATTCATTTTTTTATATATTCAAAATAATACAGAACGTAATAGAATTTTGTGTTTGAAACTTTGTCACTCGCATTCTGCACCCTGTTTCAGTTCTCAAAACAAACGGACATCTCATTGTTATCACTTTGGTAGTTAATTAATTACCAAACGTGACTATCGAGAAATATGTGCCTAAGTAGCAAACAGTTGTAGAAAGAGCAGAGGTGTTTGTTGGTAAAAATATACCATTTCACTTTTTTTGACACTTGATTTTATTTGATTTACTTAGAATTAATTTTAAATTAACTGCCACAAATGTAGTAAATGTTTCAAATACCGTATTCTGTGATTTTGAGCCTGGTAATATATTCTCCGTATTATAAGCACGTACTTGTAAGATGGGGAGAGGGCCTAACGCCTATGTGGGGGGATCAATTTCTTAAAATTGGGGAGATAACGTCATAAGAGTTGGGGTGGAATGGTACCTTCGTTCTCTGGTTTATAACCTTTGGACAGATTGGTGGTAGTACTAGTAGTATTAATATTCGTAGTAGTAGTAATAGTAGTAGTAGTAGTAGTAGTAGTAGTAGTAGTAGTAGTAGTAGTATAGTACTAGTAGTAGTAGTTATTGTTGTAGGAGCAACAGGAATCGTAGTGACGGATCCAGATTTCGTGCGGGGAGGCACGCGCCTCCAAAGAAACTGTAATACATTGCTAAAACGTCAAATTTTTTGTAGTATTAAACTTATTGTATGAATAATCCGTTCATTAGTGATATGAAAGGAAGTACATTTATTTTATCATGAAAGTGTTAGAAAATAAGAAAACCCTATTTTTGACAACTAGAAATCTTAACAGCATTGTGGTAGTTTTGTAAAAGACCAGTAGCCTCCATTTCTGTGCCGATGCAAGGGGGCATGGCTTACGAGCTGACTCGGTTATTTGTGAGCGAACGAGATTGTCAAGGTTCGGATCGCAAATTATACCCTATTAATATGAGTCACTTGGTACACTTTTTAAAGAGCTTTGAAAAATAACCATTTAAGTGATAATTTCGGATCAGTATCAAAGTGGCGACCAAAAACGTTAAAAATTTAGCGGTTTACGGTTTTTGTTTGTGTTTAGCATAATATTGGAGAAAATAATAGCGAGAAAGGCTGCTCAGAAGACATTAACCTTGCACATACTGGTTATCACAGGAACACGACGCATGCGCTGTAGCGTCAAGTATGCTTTTACACTGACCATTCTGTTTATTTCTGTTCGAACAGTGAACAGTGACGAAACATATAGCCTGTCAACACTCCCCCCCCCCGCAGGAAGTTGCGCGGTGATATTCGTTGAAACGTCCATTGTCTACCGGGTACTTTCGGCGTCGGACGGCGAGACTCTCGGTCGACAGAAAGGCGGAAGCGAAACTGTCCGGCGATGCTAGGATCGTGCGGGACCGAGTCAATCCAAAATGACCGCTGTGGACGGCGTCACCCCGGTCAATCACCGTCGGATGGAAGCTTCAAAAGGGGATGGCGAGTCGTCAATTAACTATGAGGCGGTTGACTCAGTTGGGCGGGGACCCGTCGTTACGGGTAACAGGACATGCTCCGCGTACTTGAGGTAACTTCACAGACAGTATTAGCGGACGATCAGGGAATCAAGGGTTACCACCATACCGAGGATTAAATCAGGGGAAAAGTGGCATTATGTCACCTAGATGAAGGTCTCACTGGTTACACAGCGCTTTGACACCCATGAAGATCTCATTAATGGCGTCAACTCTTGGCTGGGTACTTTTGTGAGGCGGCAGCGTTCTTCAACGACGGACTACAAAAGCCGGTGTCGGTGCAGTTAAGTGCTCTTGTATCTGGTTGGTGATACAAACATGTGTGTAGTTTTTGTACATAACACAATATTTTTCCGTGTTCTTGTTTTTGACAATCTGAAGTTAATTTCTGAATGGCCCTCGTAAATAACGGTTAAAAAAAAAATGTTCTACCGTAACGTAGCCTACATGATGATCCGACATATTTAATACGATTTTGACTTCGTGGGAAGTAAGTTACTCCTTATGCGTCGTTTTTTCCGTATGAGCCACTGTCGACTACGTTTGGTCTAACTGTTTCCTCTCTTCTTCTCCTCTCTCTTCCTCCTCTGCCACATCTCCTTCATTCTTGATCGATGTCTCTCCCTCCCTTCGTCATTCCAGACGGCACCTGTCTTCTTCTTGGGTTTTTCTTGAAAACCTTGGGCATTTTTTAATTTCTTTTCGAGTGGCAAGCATTCTTCAATGCCTTCTTGAATAATCTGGAGTTCTTCTATGTCTTTTTCTGTTTCTTTGAACCACGTATTGGCCATTTTCAGATTTCTGAAATAGTTAAACATTTCCCTGTTAATCTGTCAGGATTCATTCTTTTAACATGTCCGTAGAAAGTAATTCTTCTTTTTCTAATTACGTCTGTAATTTTCTCAACACGTGTGCACAACTCATTATTGTGGGGTCTTCTGTGCTGTTCTCCATATTTTATTGATCCCAAGATTTTCTTAATGTTTTTCTTTCTGTGACTTCCAGTTCTTCCGTCATCATTTTCTTGGTCAGAGTCAGACACTCAGCTGCATAAAGTGCTTCCGGGCGAATTACTGTTGAATAATGCCTAAGTTTGGTATTAATGGATTTAACGATAATTATGCTAATTTATGCAAAATTTAATTATTCAATTAATTATAAAATGTGACTAGTTAATCTGATTATGCAAATATTATTAATCAATCTAATCACTGAATGTATCCATTACTAATTAGCATAAATAATGAGACTCTATATTTCGTTGTTATTAAAACAATATAAGAAAATTTATCAAACAAATCAACTGACGTTAATGTTTTTTGATGTTAAGGTTTGGAACAATAATGAACGCATAAAATATAGGCTATATATAACAAATAGAATGCTTGTTTATTACACATTACTCAAGTTAACTTCCGAAACACATATATAAATCATTACCGAAAATACATTCAGAAACATATAAAACATAAATCACAATATAAATCTGTCTTCGTTGATGGCTGAAAACATAACATACAACATGACATAGATAAACATACACAAAACATAGACAAATCAAATATCATTCACCCTAAACTAATGGGTTCATTATGTGTCTCAGATGAGTAGCTTTTATATTCATAATATATTTTAACATTATCTTTATTAAATGATTATACAATTTCTCAAAGGTGTTGGTTCTTGGAAAAGAGACAGAGCAGCAGTATTATTATAATATTAAAATCATGAAGACTTAACTTGACATTTTAGAATATCCAATAATCCATCGGTGAAATTTCCTGCTTACTGGTGACTCCATGTGTGCTCGCTCCGTTGATTGGATGTTTTCACTATCACTTTGAAACTTGCGATGAGAATTCACTCGCGGCGTACGTGGTGTGGTGTTGATGTAACCCGTCTTTACTAACAGTTTATAGAATTCTGTGTAGTGTAGATACAATCATCATTAGTGGGTTCTGTTCAAATAAAATGTCTATTACAAAGATGCTTCATCTAACTGTTCATGTTCTACTTAGCTTGGTCGTGAATGTGCGTTATGTTATACACTTGTGTTTATGACTATTGAGTTCTCTTATCGTTCATGAGTCTGCACAACTAGAATAATTAAGTCTGAATCAAGTTAAGTTTATGATACGAATCACAATGTCCGAAGTTGATACACAAAAGTTCTATTATTGAGATGTAACTTCACTTGTTAAAAGTTTCTAAGTTCCATAATGTCGAATAATGAATAATACTTTAAAGTTTATAGTACTGAACTCGAAAGTATAACGATACTTAGATAACTTCGCACGTTCAAAAGTTAAAGTAACTAAGTAAATAAACTGCGCAATACTGAGATAAAATTTTATAAGAGTGAGGTAAAATTGTGTAGAACTGAGTTAATAAAACTGAGCACTAAATTTTATGAGACTGAGAGTCTCGTGTACCCTGCAAACGGTTTTCATCAAACGTTTTCTACCACAATGCAATCTTCTGCCTTCCACGCCTTCGGTTGATCCCGATAGGTTTCAGACTTACCCTCTCCTGGGTCACATGTTCCTTCCACTTTGATGATCTTTGGTTTTCGACTCTCTGATTTGCTGCCCTGGTTGTCACCATGACAACAGTCCTCTCCACTTACTTCTTCGGAAGATGCTAACCTCTGGTTGGCTGTTGAACATCCCCTGAAGTACACAGCTAAGGACATCGCACTCTTTCTAAGAATATAAAGTAATTGTTCGCCTGTCTATCAAACCTTTGTTTAGTGAGTTTCCCAAGGTTTGTTGTTACACCCTCGCTAAGAATCCGTTGCGTCCTGTTCATTTTTCAACTTCCACCCCGTTTTTTCTACCAATTAATAACTTCTCGCTCGCTGTCACTCTGAGTTGCCTCCACGATCGTCGTAAATATAAGTTGTCACTCTGGCGTTGTTTTCATGCTGTGCGACATGGTCGTATGTATTCACTGAGTATTTGCTGTATTGTCTCTGTGCTATCGAGACTTTCTAAATCCTTTGTCAGTGAGTATCCAGTATCCCTTTTCTTACGTTCACACGTGTTGGCTTAACCCTACAGCGTCCCCTCGTTACTATTTCTGCGTACTTGTGTCACTGGACTCTGCTCTTTGTTCGGTTTGTTATGATGTCGTAAATTTGAGTTGAGTTTGGTCTGTCAAAGTCGATCCCAATTTCCTTTGTTGCGTTAAGTCAAACGTTGTCTTATTGTCTCGTAGCTGGCGTCGGGTTGACGTGTTCTTAATTGCCTTTATTTATTGATCTGGTTTGGGTTGGTGACCTGACTGTGTGAGAATGCACTGCTCGATCAGAAAATTTATAAATTTGAAAATTTTTGATCGCTATATGGATATTGATTTCTTGTTATACGCGTATATGTCCTTGGTTAAATGGTAAGCAACTTTTATCTTATTAACACGTGCTTTAATGGCTTCTTTCTCTGAGACATTTTGTTCAATAACTTCTCCAATATACTTGAATATATTGTTCAAGATTCAAATATACTAACATATGGCTATAACTCTGAAAGAGTAAAAAAAGGCTTCGTATATCTGGGGACATATGTCAATACTGAGAATAACTGCACAAAAGAAATTGAAAGAAGGATTGTGGCTGCTAATAGAAGCTACTACGGGCTGAATAAACGTTTTAAATCAAGACTATTGACCACAGAAACTAAAGCCTTGCTTTATAAGACATTGGTAAGGCCTGTATTGACATATGGCTCTGAGTGCTGGGTATTCAAGAAGATTGATGAACAGAGGCTGGCTGTGTTTGAAAGGAAGATACTGAGAAGGATTTATGAGGTAATTCAGCAGGACGGAGCCTGGAGAATGAAAAATAATAATGTATTATATGCTAAGTACAATGACATTACAGTTGTCCTTGATTAATAGGATAAGATACGTTCAGCGAATGGATGACGAACGTACGGCAAAAAAGAATTATGAAACACAAGCCAATAGGAAGAAGGAAGATTGGAAGACCGAAGAACAGATGGTTGGACCAGGTCGGCATGATGCGAGGAAGCTGGGCGGCAGTGAATTGGTGGCGGATGGCTGAGGACAGGAAAAAGTGGAGGCAATTTCTTTTGGAGGTCAAGGCTCGATCTGGGCTGTAGAGCCAAGGACGTATGTAAGATACTTGAATTTGTCAGTTCCCCAGATTTGCCCGTATCGAGTTTTCGTTTTCTTGGATATTCTGTTGATGTTTGACATGAAGTTAATGATATCCTTAAGCGTCGTTTACTGATGATATTAATGAAAAGGATCGGGTAGATAACACAGCAGCGATGTCACAGTTAACTACGTAGATACAACATGTTGTCAATTCAGTGACACGTCTAATCTGCTGCTATACTACGTGTTACGGATAATTAGCACGCTACACTCACGGATCTAATCAACGCTAGATTAGATTTATAGGCTACGGATTACTTGAGCTACGGCTGGATACGTAGTTTCACGTTAGTTAATCGATAATGACGATGATGTGATGAAGATCCATTTGTTCATTGATTTGACAATCCCGGCTGCGTTGAACGACGTCCTAATGACACACTCGTACATACTTCCTGATCTGCAACACGCTGGTGTCACTGAAATAACATAATGCTCAATACCGATTGTAACAGGAAATGTCTTCGTACTCTAACCTAAGTCGTTTGTTTCATTATTAGCGCATTGCTTTATATAAAAACAATATTCTCCTTCTTCTCATTC
Organism: Magicicada septendecula; assembly: GCA_034769895.1. Taxonomy (NCBI): domain Eukaryota; kingdom Metazoa; phylum Arthropoda; class Insecta; order Hemiptera; family Cicadidae; genus Magicicada; species Magicicada septendecula. The sequence goes on from CM068371.1 coordinate 64,195,127, forward strand.
TGCGCTGGTATGGTCTAGTAGTCACAATGTCAGTCAGTAGAATTTGGCCTTGGGAGGGGTTCGGCCAAGTCAGCCTCAAACAAAAGAAAAAAATAACTTAAGACTAATCAATTTTACTATCTTTAAGGTTTCTGAAGATCGTGTGATACATCTTGAAATCGGCCCCATTAAAGTAAACGGTAATAACAAAATAAAATTATTCGTTATTGAAACTTTCTTACAAGATACTTATTGACTGATTTCATTTTCCTATGTTGCATAGTTCAAACGTATATGCAAGTGCTGTGTAGTAAACCTGTTTGTATATTTAAAAAAGAGTTACTACTGTATTATACAGCTGAAAAAATAATAAAATATCCTAAAGATTAAGAGATCAACAACAATCTCGTCAACTTTTTTGACCACCTGGGGGAGGGGGGGTCTGGTCCCGTCGCCCCCCGTAAATACGCCCTTGGTGTCAGTGCCTTTCCCAGCTTCAAACACTTCTCCTTTCCATCAGCTTATGCTTCATGGAAGCAACGAGGGATATTTTCCACTGTCATTCCTTCCACAAGCGCTTTCCAGCTCTGTCGGGAATCTGTCACACAGGGATTCACGGAAGGGGAAATGGGGGAATTTCCCTCCCTCCCAAATGGTCACTTCAGACGAAAGTTGTTTCGTCGTTTTGTGATTTTGAATATTATACAAATTTCATGTCACGTTAGGTATGTTCATGACTTTACTCTGAAATTACTTTAAATTGTAGACTAACTGTAACTTACCACCATTTAAATTTTTGTTTGATACGTAACTTAAATGAATACTGTGTATTTCAAACTGTGAGTGAATATTATTAAAAGAACAATGAACTGACAAACACAGATACGATTTTATACTTGTACGTTATTGTGTTGATAATAACAAACTGTATTTTTATCTTCACACATTCCTATCATTTATGCTTTAGACCATTAAAGATTACAGATTATGCTTTAGACCATTAAAGATTACTATTATGGCCCAACTTTTTCCACCCTAAAGTCAACTCTTACGCCCCCCCCCCTCACCGCCTGCAAATTGGTTGGTAGATCCGACCCTGACTCGCACTAAATCATATGACGAGAATAATGTATGTTAATATAATATATAGCTATTACCTGAATGAAGCAATGTTTTGAACAGATTCAACGCAACGACACAAGCCAATGAAAGTCACAAAACTGTCAATACCATTAGACAGATTTCTAATTCTAATTTGACACGTAAAGACGGTACGCTCTTCAGGTTTAGTATAACATATTAGAAGTGTCTTCCATAGAGTGGCCAGATTAGTGTCGTAACTAGGAACTGCTGTGGGGGGGGGGAGAATCTAGCTTGAAGGTTGGATTACCCATTTTCCTCAGGATAAATGAGTAATTTAAGATCCTTCACATATAATTATTTATTAACCTGGCGGCTCAGTAGACCAGTGGGTATGGCACCTGGCTATACTAATCTAGAGGTCCCGCACCATAAAATCAAGGTACGTTTTTCAGCCCCCAGGTCGACTCAGCCTGTTGAAAATGAGTACCTGGGATAACATCCTGGGGATAATAATGGGTGGCTGAAGCGTAGCGCTGGCCACACTGCCTTCCTTGTGTGCCATACGGCTCGCATAAGGCAGCCTAAATCCTAAGCTGCTTCGGTGGTACACATGGCAGCCCCATTATCCAGGCTGTGGTCTACTATAATTCTCATGCTGATCGATGTTAGAATAAGACGTTTCGGCCTCACCATCTTCAGTGAACGGCTTTTGGAACTACTGACAAGGTGTGCGTCAGTAGTTTGGAACTACTGACAAGGTGTGCGTCAGTCGTTTGGAACTACTGACAAGGTGTGCGTCAGTCGTTTGGAACTACTGACAAGGTGTGCGTCAGTCGTTTGGAACTACTGACAAGGTGTGCGTCAGTCGTTTGGAACTACTGACAAGGTGTGCGTCAGTCGTTTCAATAACCGTTCACTGAAGATGGCCTCCAGAGGTTAGGCCGAAACGTCTTATTCTAACATCGATCAGCATGAGAATTATAGTAGACCACAGCCTGGATAATGACGACGGCGACCGTGAAAGGCTGAGTAACAGATTTATTAATCTTATTTTAACACACGCAACTTGCTTAGAAATAGGCCTCCGTTAAGTGATTATGGAGTTTCACTGAAATTTTTAATAGCTCTGTGGTTGTGGATCGATCCCGCCTCCCCGCAGTTACGACACTGGGCCAAAAGAAAGCCTTCAGAGCATACTAACACTAAGGATGATCAAGCACACTAACTAATTACAGTCGTCTTAAGATAACGGGTAAACTAGAGTTCGCAGTTCTGTATGGAGATGCTACAGAGAGTTCTCTTGAAACTGTTCCTAGATCATAACAAATAATGTTCAGAATTTATTGCGTCTTCCACGCTCCGCACCAATCGACTGCATCCTTCTGTTGTAAGCGTATTCTAGCGTTTGCGCTAAGCGTATAGCTTATTCATTTACTATACACTGACAAGTGTGTGTGTGTGTGTGTGTGTGTGTGTGTGTGTGTGTGTGTGTGTGTGTGTGTAGTTTTGAATATACGTATTTACACTATATCCGCCGTCTGTAAGTGGTGCACTCTCCAGTATTGTAGCTCTATGCGATACGCCAGTACAGTAAGCATCCGCGTTCAGTTTTCTCTTTCTTTTAGATTACTTTATTTTCTTTAGGGACGTGTTTATTTTATTCTTACTTTTTTCACTTATTATCGAGTTTCTAGTTAGTTTAATATAAAGGATGTCTCGAAACGCATATCAAACAGAAAGTTTTTACGGAAGGGGCCGAATGGGACCGGCCCCCCCCCCCAGAGGGTCGAAAGTTGACAAAAAATTTGTTAATTTCTTAGTTTTTAAGCTGTTTTATTAATTTTATTAACTTTATTCTAGAAATTCGCTATTGAATGGAAAACGTTTAACACGAAAACAGTTAACACAAAATATCGGTTAACACGAAATGTGGCTCGTTGCTTCTATTTTACAGTTACAGTTTGTACGGTTAACACGAAAGTTTTAGCATAGTCTGCCTACAAAATATCGGTTAACACAAAAAATGTTGTTATAATAATTTTGTTGCTGGTTTTCAATAGCTGCATAATTGAATAAATCCATACACAACGCAAGTTTAAAACTGTGAAAGTGATGAGAGTGCCGACGAACTTGACACGGAAAATGTATTGAGTTCTTACCACTACCGATATGCTTTCGTTGCTGAGCCGCGTTGTCGGTATTTAGAAGCCAACTCGGAAGGCGAAATGTTCGACCACATTGATAAATTAGAACAATTTGTTGAAAACAAAGTATGCAGAATTGTGTGCAAAAGAAAATAGCGAACTTTTTTAAAAAGGAATTGAACAGTATCATTATAGGTACATTAAAAGACATACTACATTACTGTACAAGAAAACCTAAATAGTAAGACTAAGTGAAGAACAGGTACAATATGTGTTTACTAAATTTTAAGAAAAATTTACCATATTTTTCCCCTTTAACACGAAATTCGGTTAATACGAAAAAACAGCTGGTCCCCGTCGTTTCGCGTTAAACATTTTCCACTGTATAGGAATGTTGAAAGATGTCGCCATAGTGTCAGCAAGAAGAGACCATTTCGAGCTATAGGTGAATTGTTTTGACGTACGGTATGCAGGTAAGTGTTTACGGTAGCCACTACGAAAAAATACACAAACAACTTACGTGTTTATTCACCTTCCGGGAAAATTTTTTTCAAACTTAGATTGGGATTTCTCCTCCATTAGACAGACATCTTTATAAGTCGTCGTCGTCGTCATCGTCACTTCACGGTGTAGGCTTATAGCCTGTTCCGTCTTCACTGCAGCCGTCTCTACCCACAGATCTTTTGCCAATAAGTTCGTAGTCTACAGCCCGTTTTACTAGCCTCTGGTGGTCCATTCTGTAAACGTGCTCCATCCACTGGTGTTTTCGTCCTTCTGTCTTATCATTGATGGAGAATAGGCCTATATCCAGTTCGGCCCTTACATGTTCATTACGCATTCGATCCCTTAGACAATAACCAATCACGTGCCTTAAAAAATTTATTTCAGCGGTTTGTATATGCTGCTTTTCTTCCCCAGTGATCGTCCGTGTTTCACTAGCATGTGTAAGAACAGGTATCGCCATTTCTTTATAGAACTTCATTTTAGTATCAGCTCTTGTTTTGTTTTTTAGAGTTCGTTGTATTGTACCACACATAATCTGATATTTATTTTTTTATTTTTATCACCTTATGTCACAACCAAGAAAAGCAAAATGCAATACCTGCTCTAAAATCTTATCCCCAACAACTATTTCAGTTATGAGAAAAATTACAAAAATCCCGATTTCTCTACTATTACTCTAGAATACAACAATTGCAGAGTACACAATCATAAAATAAATATTAAAAATTCGAAACATTCGGATTTGGATTACAGTTCCTTTTAGTCTGGTACCCTGCTGGATTATCACAATTAAAAAAAATTTTTAATCTTTTTTTTTGGGTCTTGGGTCCAAAAATTTTGAAATTTCTAAACTTAACGCTACATTCAGACGTTAGTTAAAATTCTCTTTACTTGGATACCCCACATTATTTTTTGCAATTTTTTTCACCACTACATTTTTGCTTCCCATCTACTTATTTTCGGAGGAGTCAATCTAAATAATAGTAGGGTTCTGTAGGATAAATGTACGGACACGCTTGCCAAATTTTACGAAAATCGAATATTTTACGAACAATTCTTATTCATGTTAAGGATAAAGGTAGGTTCTGTTAAGTTTATAAGAAATTATGTTAAAACTGAAGGTACGTTTATACCGGAACGTTGTATCACCAAGGAAAGGGACCGTAGAATTTCGGCTTCCTCAATAGTTTCTTGATTCTATTATTTTCAGGTCGTTCATACAATTTCTGTGACTAATTAATTTGTGTAAAGCATTTTTGTTTTTAAATTGATAACTCTTAAACCGTCCTTTCTTGACATTCGACGTCGTGTGTGGGTTTGCGCGCGTGCAGGACACGTTAATTAGAAAGTTTCCGGTACATAGTGTTAACGATTCAAAACTTTCAACAAAGAATAATACGCAGACTGGTGGTCAACAACAGGCAGGCGGCCGCAGCATCGATTCAATTTCCATAATTACTCCAACTTGAGACTGTGTGTGTGTGCCGGTAGGGTTCCGCTAGCTAGCGCTACCCTACACCGCACAGTGTGTGTTTAATTATAACAAAAAATTCTATAAACAAATATTTATCCATCATCATCCCCCATTGTGTATGAATGATTAATACGTTCTACTGAACGCAGCGGCGGGTACAGCGAACAAGAGGGGATGCGAAACCACGGACAGCCCACCTGTGCACACCAGCAACCGCGCGCACTCGCGTACGTGTGTGTATCTCCCTCACCCCAAATGATCGCTTTCCTTATTATCTGCTTGTTACAGAGATTCGATAGGAAAAAAGCTGTTTAGAAAACTAAAATTTAGAAAATTATCCTGAAATCTAGAAAAAAAAGAAAATCATCTCCAGAGTCACAGACCGTTGTTCAGCCCAGTGGTTTTCTAACCTCCACAAGGAGGCACTGTACAGCCGCAACTTCTAATCAATCTCATGTGCTGAGAGTACAACACATAGACCTCCAGTAGGAACGTTTGAGGGAAGATCAAACTAATTACCGAACAACTTCCAATAACGTCGTTTTATTCCTCTTAAAACCAAAATTTGGTCCTCCAAATGCTATGACGCATCCTCAGTAGTTCAACTGAGTCAGAGCATCACGTCTTGACTTAAACCCAATTTATTCAGCAAGCCAAATTATTACATATTCGATATTAGATAATTTTTCAATTATGGGAAAAGTAACAAAAATCCCGATTTCACACTACACGTCTTTAGTAATATAACGAGTGAAGAGCACACAATCATATTGTAACGAGAACCAACACGAACAATCTAGCGCGTCATTTCGCCCTTCCCCCCGCTAATGAAGCAGGTGTAGCCTGTCAAGCATGTTTCAGTGTGTTCAAGAACACTTGAGATACGCATTAAGCCGGCGTGCAGTAAAGAGCCAAAGCTATACTGGGCCTATGCGCGACCAAGAGCATCTGGCTTAGTTAAATCAGTTCGTTGAAGAATATTTCCTTAGTGCGGATCGAATAGTGGTTGAAGTATTGTAGCGAAGTGTTATTGTGTTATAAGTAGTGCGGAACTCTATTATTTGGCATCACTACTGCGTGTGGACAAATTTAACTTGGAGTATTGTACAAGTTGATTACAAACTGTTATTTGTGAATAATTAAAGCTGGTGATCAGTGACTTCATTGGTGTCTGTGTTTTGGTTTCCATACGACCGTCATGACCGTATTATAAACACCGAAACATTGGGATTTGGGTTACAGTGTCTCAGCATTATCACGAATTTTTTCAAATATTTTATTTCTTTTTTTGGGGCTTTGACTCCCAAAATTCTTAAATTTCCATAACGTAACACTACATTCATATTTTAGTTAAAATTATCTTTAATTTGATACCCCACATGGCCTTCCGCGATTTTTTTTCAATTTTGGTTCCATCATATTTTTGCCCCGCCCATTTTTTTGGAGAGATCAATCTCAAAAAAAAAAAATAGGCCCGTAGGGTAAAAATACGGACACGCATGCAAAGGTTTACGAAACACGGTTGATGCGTTCAAAACTGATCGTGAGAGACAGACAAAAGAGAGAGACAGACAAATGGCAAACGGCCGAGTTAACTCACTTCGCTCGTTCAGTAATAAATGTCATCCTCTTTCAGTTCCAGAACTCGCTCACTGTTTTGAACGAAGTATATTTATTATTGGATAAATTTTGATAGCCTATTAGACAATTTTTCAATTATCAGAAAAATTATAAAGTTCCCGGATACCCTACTACTTGTTGTTTGTTAAAGTAACAATTGTAGAGTAATCATACAATAAACGCTAAAAATCCCATACAATCTGATTTTTGTTAAAAAAAAACTTTATCTAACACTCGGCTGGAATTTTACAATTTTGGAAATATTTGATCCCAATTTTGGGCCCTGTGGTCAAAAATTTTGAAATTTTAAAATTTTCAAGCTATATTCAGATTTGGATTAAATACTCTTATATTTGACGTCCACAAGGAATTTGCAGTTTTATCAAACTTTCGCCCCTAGTGTCTAAAATTTTGAATTTTTTTAAACTTAACACTACATTCAGATTACAGTTAAGATTCCCTTTACTTCGATCCGCCACGTGTATTTTTGGCGATTATGTCAAAATTTTCACCCACTTTTGTCCCAAAATTTTGAAATTAAAAAAATGAATACTAAATTCATATTTTGGTTAAAATTTCCATTAATTCGGTTCCTCACATGGACTTCTGCGATTTTTCAAAATTTAAACTCCTCATATCGTTGCCCCTCCCACCAACTAATTTTCGGAGGAATCAATCTAAAAAATAAAAAACTGGTTTCCCATCAATGTCATAAACAATAGGGTTCTGCAGAGTAAATGCATAGACACGCATGGGAAGTTTTACGAAATTTCCACAAGTTAATAACATTTCAACTTCATTTGACCCAAGGACAGATCTGTTACCAAGGGTGAAGAGCAGAGGTTACTAAACCTCAGATTAAAGACCTGGATTGGGGGTTGCTATATGCGTCCGTGCTCACGGACCTCGGGGAGTTGAGATCCCATGATGCAATGTCGCTGTCGGAAGGAGTTGATGCCCTTACCAGAATACTCCAGAGAGCCGTTGCTGATTCTGTCAACAGGACCTATGCTCGACGTAGACTCGGGGTGGCATCGTGACCTGGATGCGGCCAAGACCCAAAAGACGAGCTCCGAGAGGAGGTGGAAGAGGAAGAGGCGTCTTCTGGGAGCAGATCACGCAGAGACTTTGGAGGCCAGGCGAGCTTTTACCAATGCGAGAACTGTATATATTAATCGGATCCGTCATGCCAAAAGGGAATATTGGCAGAGGATTGTGAGGCTCACTGGAGAAGCAGACCCTTGGGGATTAGCCTACAAGATCATGGCTAATAAGCTGAAGAACACTACTTTGATGATTTCAATGAGGTCTGGTAATGATATCATCACAACACCCCATGACATATGCGAATACATACTGAGGGGATTGCTCCCCGATGATAATATACAGAATGACAATGAAGAGAATACAGTTATCAGGGAAGCAGTAACTCAGCTGCTGGTACAGGAAGTACAAGAGGTACGAGATGTACAAGTTGAAAGCCGTGTGTCTCCCGATGAGCTTGATGATGCGCCGGTATGTCCTGGGAGTATTCCTGGACATTTCCGGCGCCTTCGACAATGCATGGTGGCCGTTCGTGTTATACCAACTACGGCGGTACAATTGCCCTGTGTACCTACAAAAACTGATCCGTAGTTATCTCACGGACAGGGAGGATGTTTTTGAAATGGAAGGTGCACGTGGTTCCAAGACGCTGACAAAATGGTGCCCACAGGGTTCCATCTTGGGACCGATCCTTTGGAACATCATTTTTGAGGACCTATTAAAACAGGATTATGGGGACGACGTGCACATTGTTGCCTACGCGGACGACGCCATGCTGATCGTAGGGGGACGATCTAGAACAGACCTCGAGTCAAGAACCAACCGGGCACTCGAGGTGGTGTCGCGGTGGTGCACTAAAGTAAAACTTGAGCTCTCGGCGACCAAAACAACTGCCTTAATGCTAAAAGACAAGTTTCATCGGGGGAGGCGGCCTACCTTCCAGCTCAATGGTGAGCGGGTCAGGATGGCGGATTCGGTCAGATATCTGGGTCTTCTGATGCAAGAAGAAAACAAAAAATAATACCCTAAATAAGTAAATGAAAATGGTAACAAAAATGTTAAAAGGGAGATTGCTTTATGTAAACAGTTTTTATTGAGAAGGAAAGTGGACCAGCCCCATTTGGGAGTAGTTTGGCAAGTTAGGTAGAGAGGACGGGAAGTGTATGTTAGTAAACAAACCATAACAGGCTATCGACCATTGTGTGTAGTAGTAGGTAGTAACCGAGTAATATTGTACTAGTGTACTCACCAATTTAGACTAAGTAATAAAAAGCAAGTAATTAACTTGAATATATTGTCAATTTTAAATATAAGGAATGAACTTGTAATTATATCAGTTTATTAGAATACATATAAGCAAGGAACTTGTAATTATAAGAGCTTTAGGAACGCTTCAATAGAACTAGTTTCCAATTTTGATAAAATTGTAAGGGTAATTCTATGGGGGGACAATGTAACGAAAAATTGAGCAATCGAACATTTTACGAAATCAAACTATGCTGAACGCAAAGAAATGTGTATGTTTTAGAAAGCGGGGAGGTAGTGAAACGCCTGTACCGTTAGGCGGCGTTACATGAAAGAAATTAACTTGTAAAAAGCTGTAGAGTATAGCGGTAGGTTAGCAACGCCGGCTTTGGGGCTGACGTCTATAAGGAAGTTAATATTAGGCTAAGTCACGTTTTTGGACATAACTATCATACAATGTATTATTCGCTAGGATATTAAGGGTGTTTGCCAATGTTGTAAACTTTAAGTGCATGTAACAATAGATACCGTTATGTTCGAGAGAGCGATGTAAGAGTGAAATAGATAGTGACGCTAGTTTTTTAAGACGAAAAACGTTCGGCAAATCAGAGGAAGCGTCATGTGTTGCGCGGGAGGTTTTCGCTAGGGATATTGGGCGATTTTGTATTTAGCGCTAGTCTAAACCTATGAGATTGTTTTCTATCGAGACTTGGTAAGGGAAATTCAAAGCCTAGTATAAAAATATGAATTTGGAGAGAAATCAGGCAGTCTTCTTTATATCGGCGAAACTACACTGAAGAGACTCGCGTGCGCTGTTTTGCGTTAACTATATAGATATAAATTGTATTAGTAATTCAAAGAATAAAGTAAATTCGCAGCAGTAAACAGAAGTACGGGAACGCGATAATTGCTAACGCTAAATTTATAAAGTTTAATATACAGTAAGAAGTTAATGAGTGAATGTTCGGAGTAGTAACGAACAACGAGAAGTAAATACTACACATAAATGTTCATAAATATGATATGGTGTGGTGAAATCACTGAAGAAAGCGAATTAGTTCGTGTTAAATTCACGACGGTATGAGATAATCGAGACGCACGCGACGCGAACTGTGTTAATGCACTTAATGTAAATTCAAGAATACGTTGTAAACCAGAGTGTATAATTATACGACATAATTGTATGTATCACCAATATGTCAAGTATAGTGTACATCTGTGATAAAGTGAATTAGTGCATTCATAACCAGGATTAACGCGCAACAAATAGCTGCTGACGACTCACCGGCATGCAACACCTTAAGGACTACGCACATCGGAAGGATTCTCCACGCAAGTAACAAATAAATGAACATTTGATTCAATATTGTTTTATAAATATATATATTTGTAATCAAATATAGTGACTCAATTTGTTAAAAAGAACTCATTGCCACGAAATAATATTCAAATTGTAAGGCAAAAATTATTCAAGTCATGTTAAAGAAATTTGTAGTATATAAATGCAAATGAATCATTAAAAGTTGATTGATATATTTTAATTTGTGTTTATTATTACTGGCGCCCTGAGGTACAATAAAGAGTCGGTACACTGGAGTAAGTGTTATAGTCTATTGAGTAGAAATATTCATATTATCAGTGATTAAATTAGTTTGTAAACCTTACTTCTTACATGCTCATAGGCCAACATAATATGCAAATCAACAATTTAACTCTTTCGTAAAGGCCTATCAAGTAGTGTATTATATTCTGGCGCCCGGAACGTGGGACAATTGAGTCATTATTAAACAAATTATAGATTAAGACTAAGTATAAGTTAAGAATAGAAATAGTATCAAACATAGTATATGATTACGCGAAGTAGGAGTAGGAGAGACAAAGACACACAAAACAACATTCACAACCTGTACAACAACATAGGCACAAATACAGATACCCTAAGCAACGAGATGGAGTTTGAAATAAATAATCAGTTAGGCGATCAGTTCGACACGCTCGCAGACATTTCAGAGGAGAATCAAGCGTCAGGGACGCGGGGAAACAAAACGGACAGAACGATGAAAACGCAGAGACACAACAATTTACACCAACAATAGTAGCAGAAATTCGAGAAAAACCGATATGTCAAACACCACTAGAGAAAGACAAAAACACTGATATGTACACAATACTACAACAATTACTAGAACAACAGTTGTCACAACACACACGACGAATGGAGGAACGATTGAAAAAAATAGAAGAACAGATAAAAAACAACAGAACAAACAAAAGAACAGCTCTTACAACAAATACAAGAAGAATCGAGAAATACAAAAGAACAACTCTCACAGCAAACACAGCAAATACAAGAATTATCACAACAGTCGATAAAAATAGAAAAACAACTGTAAAATCAAACAGAACAAATACAAAGACAATCAGAACAGCTGGTACAAACAAAAGCACAGATAGCACAACAAATTGCTGAACATACGAAAAGAACAGACGAACGGTTAGAACAACATGAATTAAAATCAGAACAAGTGTTACAACAAATGAAAAAACAAATCCATAAACAGCACATAGAAATAAGAAACGAAGTCGCCATACAAATGGAACAAGAGAGAACAAACAACAAAAAACTGTTCCAAGACTGCCAAGTAGAGACTAACAACAAAATCCAAGACAACACCGATAAGATTACTGAGCTTAGTATTAATACTAAACAGCAGATCATAGAGTTGGACGAACGGCATAGCAACAACATTCATATCATGAGTAAAGAAATCAAGAAACAACTTAAAAACATACAGAATTATCAATTAGCCGACACCAAACTGAAAAAGATTATCGAGTCAATTCAATCAAATGAACAGCATAAACGTGCTAGGAAATACACTTGGCATAATGGAAAGCTGTACCGTAAAGATAAGGGAGTATGGAAGCTAATGATGACGGAGGAGTTGTGCCACAGCATGATCACGGAGCTACACGAGGCTGTGGGGAACCGGCGGACGTATCAGCTGTTTAAGGAAAATTTCACCGGGGATTCCATAAATAAAATCACAAAAGCAGTTACGAAAACCTGTATCACATGCCAAAAGAGTAAGGATCATTTTAAAAGGATGTTAGGAGAGACGCGACCGGTCATACCGAAGAAGAAAGGCGAACTGATCAGCGTCGACTATTATGGACCGCTGCTGATTTCCACAGGGAAAGTAAGGTATGTCTTAACTGTAATCGACAATTTTACTAAGTATGTCAAATTATATAAACTGAGGCAAGCCACAACGACTGCCACAATAAAGAGAATTCAATTATATTGTGAGGTGGTAGGAAAACCAGTAGCTATTTTATCTGATAACGGTACACATTTCGCCAGCAATAGATGGTCTACCGCATTGACAGACATGGGTATTATGGCAAAATATACCGCAATCCGAAATCCAAATACAAATCTGGCAGAGAGAATAAACAGGCAATAGGTAATATGTTCAGGGCAATGACCTCCGATAAGCATACCAAATGGGTCTGGAGGTATGATACCTCCAGACCAACCCATCAACTATCACAACATCTACCTACGAATTAAGGAAAAGGGAGATAGGAGAACAGATAAACTCAACACTACTCACCACCTTACTAGATTTCACATAGGAGACCAGGTCTTGTTAAGGGCGTACCCGATGTCGGATTTAAATAAAAAAGTAATAAGAAAATTTTGTAACCTATTCAAGTGTCTATATAAGGTAACTAAAGAAATCGGAACAGCGACCTACCAGTTGGAAGATCCACAAAGACCAGGACATATCCGCGGGAACTTCAATGTACGACAACTAAAGCCTTATTATGAGAAAGAAACCCAAAATTCACACACACATACAGGAACGTCACATGAAAATTAAGAAACAAAGTGTAATAACACACAACCGAATATTGATGTAGTAATCGTAAGTTATCAAACTAAATGTAAAGGTGTTCAGTGTAATCAAAGCATAATGAAGTTTAGTCATGTAAGAAGTCACAAATGTTTAGAAAAATAAGAAAAGGAGTAATAATGTATTGAATATGAGTAAAAAAAAAATAATACCCTAAATAAGTAAATGAAAATGGTAACAAAAATGTAAAAAGGGAGATTGCTTTATGTAAACAGTTGTTATTGAGAAGGAAAGTGGACCAGCCCCATTTGGGAGTAGTTTGGCAAGTTAGGTAGAGAGGACGAGAAGTGTATGTTAGTAAACAAACCATATCAGGCTATCGACCCTTGTGTGTAGTAGTAGGTAGTAACCGAGTAATATTGTACTAGTGTACTCACCAAGTTAGACTAAGTAATAAAAAGCAAGTAATTATCTTGAATATATTGTCAATTTTAAATATAAGGAATGCACTTGTATTTACATCAGTTTATTAGAATACATATTATAACTTGCCAATGTTGTCGGTTTGTTTTATTATATTTATTCTCAGGGTTATTAATTATTATAGGGTCTGGTTGTTCGTTTATTATTATTTTTGAAAGCTCGTTCTTTATTATTAAGTTGTGGATTAGGGATTTATTCCACCCAATTCAACCTACTGTTGAATCCGGTAGTGAATAAATCGGTTACTTACTCTCTTTTTCGTCGTTTAATTGTTCAGTTTATTTGGTTTAAAATGTTTTTTAATTCACTTTCTGGAGTTGATTCTCTGGAAGTTCCGTTGACTCTTCGATTATCAGCTGTGGTGAGTTGATCAGTAATGTTCTGCCTATACGCTAACATAAACATACATAGACATGATATTTACTACAATTTATAATGTGTAGCAATGTATTGGATGGTGCGATTGGTAAAAATCATTCCATTTGAATGTCCGCTCTTGAAGTCTGGAACCAACCGTCTCGGATTTATCACTAAGCTGTATCTACTGTTTACAATAAAAGTCAACTCTTTTAACGGTTCATATAACAATAGTGGTTTATTCAACTCTAGAACAAATAATATTTGATACAAGAAAATAATTTATCTTCCTTTTGGTTAACAATTAAATTAGAACATTTAAAAATCTCAGGTTGGTATGACTGCTTTTGGCTAGTCGAATATTTTTCATTAGTAAACAAATAGGTTATAATGTTTTATAAAATTTGTAATAGTAGAAGTGGTAGTAATAGTAGGTTCTTTGAGTCTGCAAAATACACATATCTAATAAAAAGTACTACTGTAATAATAAGTAGACAAAACATAAAATCATTGATGGTTAACTTGAAATAATATAAAATATGAACAACTGTTCATGGTTAATCATTGAAGTTAATACAGGTTCGTGTAACCTGGTTTGTTTAAAATTTATTAGTTCTTTTTCATTGGTGCATTAATTATTTAATATGTGAGAATAATTATTTAGATTCAGTGTCATGGTTCTGAATCATTTCCTAGATTGGATGTATTCATTTGATACATTTAGGTTACCCTCTTGTGTAACTCTAAGTTTAATTATTAAAATAAAATATAAACATTCTTAACTTCCTAATTGTTAGGGTACAGTTTCCCTTCATTGGTTATACAATGTCTTTGCTTATGCTAATACATTAGAATCATATAAATAGTTAAAATTGTCGTTACTGAAAGCGTTCAATTTTGTCATTGTTTATCTATATTTCTAAATTCCCTTCCTTTTAGAATTGGGCAATTTATCGATTAATTGAAATTAATCCGATTCGCTACTAGCGTTCTTTTACTTATATATTACTTGACAAGCGTAGTATAATTGTTATGGGTATTGATACTTGCGTAACTGGTCGTTCGTAGGATTTACACTTTTTCATAATTTTTGCAATTAATTAAAATTCTTTAATTAATTAATTAAATTTTAATAACAGCACTGCACTCACTCCTATGCGCATATACTCCGAATTAGTTCACTTGAAAATATACTGCACTATCTTCTTCAGTTGTCATAACCTCCACTCAAAGTTTGAGGTTAGTGCGTGTGTTTACAGCTGTTCGCTGTCAAAAGCACGTTTTTCTGGACGATCGACGAGCGTGTAGTTGCTCTCGTGGCTGGTGAAAAACTGTCTCTGGTTCCTCTGTCGGACTGATGCACTTCGTATTTTTTATAGGTTCTGATTGGTTAATAGTTTTTAATTCGTCTAACCTCGGCGGGCTTCGTTAAAATAGACGCTTAAAGTCGCGTCAGTCGCTGGTTTTGAGATTATGAATCCGTGGTCCACAGACCCAAGCGCAAGGGCTCAGCACTTTTCAATTATTTTTATAAGTCAAATATCTTAATTATAACTGCACTGACGTTATTTTTATTACCCTTATCGTTTCTATTTTTTAATGATGAGTATTTTGAATCCCCTCATCATATATTTCGGATTCGCGGTTGTTGAAATCGCACTTGGTATAAATACGTAGTGTCCATTAAGCTATTAAATATTTTCAATACATTGTTTTTATTCCATATTTGATGGTAATAACGTATCCTTATCTTCCTATTCACTTTCCCCTTAAAACTATGCATTAATAATTACACTATGTCTGTTTTCATAGGTTCAAGCCTAAGTCTATGGTTATACATATTGTTTATTACTTATATTATACTAATATTAACATTTAATTACATTCTAATAGGGCCTATGTACACTTTATTGGTTGTTGTCACTACTGATAGCGTCCTTTTTCCTTATATCATAGGTTTATTGTCTTAATTATGGTTTGCCAAGTATGTTTACCATACTTCATGGGGTTACATTATTATATGTTTAATACTCTTTCCATATTATTTTCATTGTTGTTTAAATGACTCTTATAATGGTTTTAATAACATTGTTCTCAATGTGCAGCAGTTCATTCTGCATTTATACTGGTTGTTATCTTGGTTTAGATGTTATTAAGATTAGTTGCAGCTAGTTGTTAATATAGTTTTGTTGTTATTATCGTTATTTTTATTATTTAGGTAGTTATATTTGTTGAATTTATTCAATTGAACGGTATTCTGTCTCACTCAAAGTTGTCGGTTGAGTTACTACTCTTATATAATAAGTTTACAACATAATTTGGTTGCATCAGGCATCTCTGCTATAACAAGCATATAGTTATATTGGATTACATTAATATAGCTTTTATATTTATCCATTACATCATCTATTTTATACAAAATGTTCCTTATATCATCTAGTTACTTCACATTATAATACATTTTGGTTTGATATTATTTTGGCTTTGTTTTTCTTCAGTTTAGTGAAAACTGGTTGCCCAGATTAGGTTACGTTGCATATTAGGTAAGCAGTAATGTGTTGCTGCTGGATTTGTATTTCTGCATTATATCTGATTGATTTGCTTTCATTTAATGTTGGTACATTTGTTGTTAGTTATTATAGTACCTTTTATTTACTTTTTATTGTCTTAATTACTGTTAATTAGTGGCTTTTTTCTAACATCAATTCCACTGTACAACTGGTTATTTATATTTTGGACATAGTTTTCTTTTTATGCCTACACATCATTTAGCTAAAATAAACTCATTCTAGTCTTATTCATTTTCTTGGTTATTCTTTATTTACAATAATTAGTCCATATTGATTACAGTTTATTTTACATGGACACGGAATGTATTCATTAACTGAGTTGTGGTCAGTGTTGACTTTACCATACAGCTTAGGGATTTATATCATGTAATTAATTAACATTTCTTCTTTCTTCTTGTACAATTATTCCTTCATAGGTTTATGTTAGTTCGTTATATTTCATTTTATTTCCCTTTTTGTGTCTGGTCTGGATATCTTTCTTCTTTTCTTCACTGATCTCTTTCTCACTCTTAGTTAGTTCATACATGATGTTGTTTTTACTTGCTTCCTTCTCATTGTTTCTTCTTTCTTCTTTCTTGAAGTCGACATTTTTGTTTTCTTCTCACTGACTCTTCTTTCTTCTTGAAATCGTCATCGTGGTGTCCATCTCACTGATTCTTTTTCTTCTTTTGGTTCAATTGTGTCCTTCTCACTGATCTATTGGGTAAGGTATGTCAGTCGTCTCGTTGTTAGTCTTCTTTTCTTCTTTATCGGTACATTTACTAGTAATTCCTTTTTTATTTTAATTCACTTGGTTTAACATATGATACTTTCTCCTTCTTTATCCATGGTGGTATGCTTGACCTCTTATGTATTCTTAATAGTAGTGGCTTTCAAATTATGTTTGGTACGTTGGTGTATGTAGTGTCATATGTACCGTTACAATATAAGCAAGGAACTTGTAATTAGAAGAGCTTTAGGGACGCTTCAATAGAACTAGTTTCCAATTTTGATAAAATTGTAAGGCTAATTCTATGGGGGGACAATGTAATGCAAAAATTGAGCAATCGCAAATTTTACGAAATCAAACTATGCTGAACGCAAAGAAATGTGTATGTTTTAGAAAGCGGGGAGGTAGTGAAACGCCTGTACCGTTAGGCGGCGTTACATAAAAGAAATTAACTTGTAAAAGCTGTAGAGTATAGCGGTAGGTTAGCAACGCCGGCTTTAGGGTTGACGTCTATAAGGAAATTAATATTAGGCTAAGTCACGTTTTGGGACATAACTATCATAAAATGTATTATTCGCTAGGATATTAAGGGTGTTTGCCAATGTTGTAAACTTTAAGTGCATGTAACAATAGATAACGTTATGTTCGAGAGAGCGATGTAAGAGTGAGATAGATAGTGACGCTAGTTTTTTAAGACGAAAAACGTTCGGCAAATCAGAGGAAGCGTCATGTGTTGCGCGGAAGGTTTTCGCTAAGGAGATTGGGCGATTTTGTATTTAGCGCTAGTCTAAACCTATGGGATTGTTTTCTATCGAGACTTGGTAAGGAAAATTCAAAGCCTAGTATAAAAATATGAATTTGGAGAGAAATCAGGCAGTCTTCTTTATATCGGCGAAACTACACTGAAGAGACTCGCGTGCGCTGTTTTGCGTTAACTATATAGATATAAATTGTATTAGTAATTTAAAGAATGAAGTAAATTCGCAGCAGTAAACAGAAGTATGGGAACGCGATAATTGCTAACGCTAAATTTATAAAGTTTAATATACAGTAATAAGTTAATGAGTGAATGTTCGGAGTAGTAACGAACAACGAGAAATAAATACTACACATAAGTGTTCATGAATACTATATGGTGTGGTGAAATCACTGAAGAAAGCGAATTAGTTCGAGTTAAATTCACGACGGTATGAGATAATCGAGACGCACGCGACGCGAACTGTGTTAATGCACTTAATGTAAATTCAAGAATACGTTGTAAACCAGAGTGTATAATTGTACGACATAATTGTATGTATCACCAATATGTCAAGTATAGTGTACATCTGTGATAAAGTGAATTAGTGCATTCATAACCAGGATTAACGCGCAACAAACAGCTGCTGACGACTCACCGGCATGCAACACCTTAAGGACTACGCACATCGGAAGGATTCTCCACGCAAGTAACCAATAAATGAACATTTGATTCAATATTGTTTTATAAATATATATATTTGTAATCAAATATAGTGACTCAATTTGTTGGGCGCCACTCTATAATATAATAGATAGAGGTGTGTTAGTTCAATTGTTTAGGTTTAGAATTATTATTATTTATGATTTGATTTATAATTTACGTTGTTTCAAAAAGGTTTAAAAAGCTGAAAAAATGTATAATTTCTCTCTTCGAAACACTGGTTATTTTAGATGTTAATTACCACTTACTTACCGATGTCAATCTTCTAACGTAGATCTTCTCTTTCTGTAATATTTTGAAAACAACATAACACAATTCATACAATATTTACCACTTGTTTGTATGTGGATATTATGTAAATAAAGTTGTTCTGTATATGAGACTGTTTTGAAATTATTCAAAATCTTGACCGCTTATTTGCCTTACTGCCAATCTGTAAAATAAATGCTCTGTCCTGTTGTCGTTATAGTCTATCTTTAAATAATGGACTGACTCGATTGTGTATTGAATGGTAATTTATTAACAACAATTAAAGTTCATTTTAAAACCTTCACAAAAGTTTTATAAAACATTAAAAACAATTTAACTCGTTACAGAGATTCTTAAAACTCAGGGCTGGTAACACTGGTTTTTTATGTTGTACTTCTCTAACCTGATTTGGTTAGGTTTCTTATTTATAATTAACAAAATCGTGAATTCTTTTAGTATACAAGATACTTACTACAAAAAAATGCTTAAATACGATAATGACGTATTATGGAGAGTGGTTACATAAATAGAAAAAAGGTTAATTATAATTGTAAACTATCGTACTAGGCACGCTTGTATTTAAATTTGCAGGTTATGGTATAGCATGTGCAATACGATTATTATTTTCGTATATCGGAATAAAATTCCGTTAATGGTTATAAAAATTAAAATATAATGATTAATTTATAATTTCAGTGCAATTAAGAATAGTTAGGCTTTCTTGAATTGAAAGCATTGCACTGTATCACTTGTGTACCTTTCAACAACAGGTAGGTTAGAATGAAACTTTTTCTAAGTTGATTGATAAAAATATTTAAATTAAATTCATAAAATCTTATTGTTATACATAATATTAGCTAATGACACATTTATTAATCATTAACTTTATTGACAGTTCTCAAATATTATTGATAATCGAATTGTCTTTCGTTATCGTTAAAGTCAAATCAGCATCTATGTTCAAATACATTAGTTTTAGTTAAATAGTAATTTGATTTTCAATTCTTCTTTAAAATTAATAATATTTTATTTAAAAAATATTATTGAGAACTTTTGTTCAATAATGTGTTAATTCATAATTAATAATTAGGTTAGTCACGTATGAATGCATTTGACTAACGTAGTATCAACACAAAAATTATTATTTAATAATCGTTTAAAATTCATTTAAATATTGTTAATTCTATATACTCCCTTATTATCACTCATCATTGCTGATATTATACACTAGCAATGGTATATTTCACTGTCTCGTAGCACTGTTTACACTTCACACGTTTGGAGGTTATTGTTACACATATGTTAGGTTAGTTATATTGTTTACTAACGAGGGAACGCGCACATTTTGTAAAAATACTTCCATCGGAGAGTCGTTCTGTCGTCGTTGATGATCAGTTTGGTAGTGAAGCTACGTTCAGCTCCTTCGAGTGGCGTATGCTTGGAATCAGCGTTTCTTATTGGCTGAAAGTCGATTAATCTCGTACCCATATGCCACAAGAAATTAATAAATTTTATTTCTCAGCGTCAGTCTTTGGGATTGAGAGTATAAAGTGACGCCATCAATTCTTTTGTAAATGATTGAATAATTATGATTGTTCATAACTTTCTTAATGCACCTCCGATTCGAAAACTAATGGTATCATGTTATTTCGGCTGCTTTGCTCTTTATTTTGAGTCTACACAAGCACTAATTCCGTTCATGATTAAACGATTTAATACTTTCGTTGATGCACTTTTAGTGTTTCTTATTTAAACATAAGTTTTTTCACCTTTATAGTATCCCGTGATACATATATCACTTACTGATAATGTTTCAAGTCATTTTTTCTTATCAATTATTTCTTAAATGCTAAATATTTACAAAATTCAATAATACACTTTCAGGCGAGTAGGCCTTAAATGTCCATGCATTATTTCTTATTATTTACAATATATATCTCACTCTCGCACAATTCTCTTGTGTTTGGTTTATACTTCAAATGATACTACACATTTGGTGCAGTTTTGTAATTACTAACATATCTTAGTTTATTTATAATAACTGGTTTTACCACACCATGTCAGGTGTCCTGTCATATTGACACTCTTATTTTACAAATAGTTTTGTATTATGGATGTATTTTCACCCATTAATTGGTATTTAGTGTTTGTCTACATCCTATCTTGGGCATTTAGTATTCCCTGCTGTGTAAATTACTCACAATTTTCTGTTGGATTGTTACTTTCATCTAGTTTCATCTGACATGTACTATTGTTTTTCATTATTATTACATAAATTTATGCATTCACTGTTTGTTAAGTGTTCTCAAAAAGGTATTGAGTATCCTTGAAACTACTGTTATACTATTTTCTTCTTTCTGATTAGTTTTGATTGAGTTATTTATGTAATTCTGTCAGTCACTCTGTGGTTTGGTATTTTGGCTGTTATTTGTTTATAAAATTTAAAGTGTGTTGTTGTGTTTCTTAGTTCATATTATAACTTGATAGATAAGTTATGGTGTGTTTATTTCAATCAAGCCCCGCGATGGAGCGTCACTCTATAACTAGACCTAATAGAGGTGTGTTGATTGAAATATGTAGGTTTAAAATTATTATTATTTATGATTTGTTTGTTTCAAAATGGTTTAGAAAGCTGAAAAAATGTTCAAATTCTCTTTTCGAAGCACTGGTTAGTTTAGCTGTCACTTACCACTTACTTACTGGTGTCAACCTTCCAAAGTAGATCCTTTCTTCCTGTAATATACTGAAAATAACACAACACAGTTCATACAATATTTACCACTAGTGTGTATGTGGATATAAAGTAAATAAAGTTGTTCTGTATATGAGACTGTTTTGAAATTATTCAAAATCTTGGCCGCTTATTTTCCTTACTGCCAATTTGTAAAATAAATGCTCTATTGTTGTTGTTATTATAATCTACCTTGAAATGACGGACTGACTCGATTATTTGTGAAATGGTAATTTATTAACAATAATTAAAGTTCATTTAAAACCTTTTAAAACATTTCATAAAACATTAAAAACAATTTAACTCGTTACAGAGATTCTTAAAACTCAGGGCTGGCAACACTGGTTTTTATATTGTATTTCGCTAACCTGATTTGGTTAGTTTTCTTATTTATAGTTAACAAAAATCGTGAATTCTTTTAGTATACAAGATACTTACTACAAAAATGCTTTTAATACGACAATGACGTATTGTGGAGAGTGATTACAAAATTAGGAAAAGTTTAATGGAAACTATCGTATCAGGCACGCCTGCTTTCAACTTAGCAGGTTATGGTACAGTATGTGCAATACGATTAATATTGTTGTATATCGGAATAAAATTCCTTTAATGGTTATAACAATTAAAATATAATGATTAATTTATAATCTCAGTGTAATTAAAAATATTTAGGCTTTCGTAAATTGAAAGCATAGCACTGCATTATCTGTGTACCTTTCAATAACAGGTAGGTTAGAGTGAAAATTCTTCTAAGTTAATTATTGAAAATATTTAAATTAACTTCATAAAATCTTATTGTTACACATAATATTAGCTAATGACACATTTATTAATCATTAACCTTATTGACAGTTCTCAATTATTATTGATAATCGAATTGTCTTTCGTTATTGTTTTAGTCAAATCAGCATCTATGTGCGAGTACATTAGTTTTGGTTAAGTAATAATTTGATTTGCAATTCTTCTTTAAAATTAATAGTATTTTATATAAAAAATAAAACTGAGAACTTTTGTCCAATAATGTGTTAATTCATAATCATTATTGAGGTTAGTCACGTATGAATGCACTTGACTAACGTGGTATCAACACAAAAATTATTATTTATTTGATAATTGTTTAAAATTCATTCAAATGTTGTTAATTCTAAATACTCCCTTATTATTTCACTCATCATTGCCGATATTATACACTGGCAATGGTATATTTCACTATTTCATATCACTGTTTACACTTCACACGTTTAAGGTTATTAATACACATGAGTTAGGTTAGATACAATTGTTTACTAACTGGGTAACGCGCACATTTTGAAAAAAATACTCTCGTCGAAGAGACGTTCTGTCGGCGTTGACGATCAGTTTCTTAATGTCGCTCTCCTTAGCTACTTCGACTGGCGTCTGCTGAAAACAGCGTTTCTTACTGGCTGAAAATCGATTACTCTCGTACCCATACACCATAAGAAATTATTAAATTTTATTTCTCAACGTTTGGCTTTGGGTTGGAGAGTCTAAAAGTGACGCTATCAATTCTTTTGGAATTGATTGAAAAATTATGATTGTTTATAACTTTGTTAATACATCTCCGATTTGGAAACTAAAGGTATCACGTTATTTCGGATTCTCTGCTCTTTATTTTGAGTCTACACAAGCACTAATTCCGTCCATGATTAACTTATTTACACTTTCGTCGATGCACTTTTAGTGTTTCTTATTTAAATATAAGTTTTTTCCACTTTATAGTATTACATGATACTTATATCACTCACTGATAATGGTTCAAGTCATTATTTCTTATCAGTTATTCCTTAAATACTAAATATTAACAATATTCCATAATGCATTTTCAGGCGAGTAGGCCTTAAATGTCCATGCATTATTTTTTATTAGTTCTAACATATATATTATTCTAACACAATTCTATTGTGTTCGGTTTGTACATCAAATGATACTACACCTGTTGTGCAGCTTTGTAGTTATTAACATAGCTACGTTTATTTACATTGAATGGTTTTATCCCACCATGTTAGGTGTCCTGACATATTGACACTCTTATTTTATTAATAGTTCTGTATCAGGGATGTATTTTCATCCATTAATTTGTCTCTAGGGTTTGTCTACATCTTATCTTGGGTATTTAGTATTCCCTGCTGTGCTAATTACTCACAATTTCCTGTTGGACTGTTACTTACACCTAATTTCATGTGACATGTATTATTGGTTTTCATTGTTATTACATAAATTTATGCATTTATTGTTTGGTAATGGTTCTCAAAGAGGTATTGAGTATTCTTGAAACTACTATTTTCCTCTTTCTGATTAGGTTTGACTGAGTTTTTTATGTAATTCTTTCATTCACTCTGTGGTTTGGTATTTTGGCTATTATTTGTTTATAAAATTTAAAGTATATATTTGTGTTTCTTAGTTCACATTGGGTTTATTCTGTTCATTATTTATTCTAGTTTGGTTGTTGCATCATGTAAATACTTTTATCAGTCTTTTTCTAATTGTTAGTTATGATTCTTTGTTGCAAATTCTGTTTTGCAAATTCTGTTCAGTTGAGGTTATGTGTATACTACTGAATGACAACAATGTCTATATGCATTAGCTTGGTTTCTTGCATATTTTCTTATATATTTACCATGATTATTATTACTATTATCTAGTACAATGGTTTTCTTCATTTTACTTCTATTATATACTATTTGTTTACATATTATTATCTAATTCTGATTGGTTATTGACATACATATTGAGTGTTTACATTTGGTTTGTGTTGACGGTTTTTTAATCTAATACAGGTTGTCTTGTCTCTGATATACTAATAATTACATTCTGTATTGACTTTACCTTCCACTCTCCTGATATTTAAATGTATATTTTGTAATGATTTTATATTTAAGGTCAGTCATGGTAGCTGTAAGCAGTTCCATTTACTATCATAATTGAGTAATTATTTCTTTACTTATTTTCAGTTCACTTGCAGTCTTTATTATGTTTTATTTTATTATACTTTTGGTCTCATAGATAATACACTTATTGTCTGTGTTGTTTTATTTGAGATTGTTGTATACAACTGTTACCACTTATTATTTTCACTTTCTATAAACACTACACTTTCATTGTTTGTGTTAGTTTGTTTCAGCTCGTGGTATATTAGTATTAATTAATTCACTGTTAGTAGCACACTATTATTGTCTGTGGTTGCTTATTGAATTATTATTGTCAATAGTTTGTTCTTGGTCACTTTGTTTTCTTTCAAGTTCTTCCTTGTTGTGGTATTCTTCCTCACTTACTTGGTACTCTTCATACTGGTAATATTATTTCCTTATTTGTCATATATTTTTTTCATTAATAATATATTGTCCTCACTTGTTGTGTACTCTTCACACTGGTAATATTATTTTATTTGTTCATTATATATTTTCCCTCTTCTTATATATTTTCCCCTCACTTATTGGATCTATTGTGCCCTGGTTGCTAACGTAGTTGTTTGGTTCACTTTTCCTTTTGTTATAACATTGATGATTCATTTAATTACAACTTCTTCCTTTGGGTGCTTATTTTCTTTAACATTATTTCTTCCTGGATATACAAGTTTGGCTTTGACATTTCAGTATTGTCTTACCCTTGTTGGTGTGTTTGGCTATATTAGCTTAGATATGTTCATGGTAGATCTTCATTTTGGGTATTTGTGATGATATTTATGTAACGATATTTTTGATGCGTTACAATATTGGGTTTATTCTGTTCACTATTTATTCTAGTTTGGTTGTTGCATCATGTAAATACTTTTATCAGTGTTTTTCTAATTGTTAATTATCATTCTTTGTTGCAAATTCTGTTCAGTTGAGGTTATGTGTACATCACTGTATGACAACAATGCCTATATTTGTTAGTTTGGTTTATTGTGTATTTTCTTACATATTTACCATGATTGGTATTACTATTATCTAGAACAATGGTTTCCTGTATTTTAATTCTATTACTGACTATTTGTTTACATAGTATTATATAATTCTAATTGGTTATTGGCATATATATTGGATGTTTACATTTGGTTTGGTTGACTGTTTTAAATCTAATACATGTTGTCTTATTTCTGATATTCTAACAATTACATTCTGTTGATTTTACTTTCCACTCTCCTGATATTTAAATGTATGTTTTGCAATGATTTTATATTTAGAGTCAGTCATGGTAGTTACAGGTAATCAGTTCCATTTACTTTCATATTTGAGCAATTATTTCTGTACTTGTTCACTTGTGGTCTTTATTATGTTTTACTATATTATACTTTTTGTATCATAAATAATACACTTATTGTCTGTGTTGGTTTATTTGAGATTTTTGTATAAAATTGTTATCACTTAATATTTTCACTTTCTGTAAATACTACACTATCATTGTTTGTGTTAGTTTATTTCAGCTCGTGGTATATTAGTATTCATTAATTCACTATAAGTAGCACACTGTTATTGTCTGTGGTTGCTTATTCAATTATTATATTGTCAATAGTTTTGTTCGTGGTCACTTGGAGTTTCCTCTCAGGTTCTTCCTTGTTGTGGTATTATTCCTCACTTATTTGGTACTCTTCATACTGGTAATATTATTTCCTTATTTGTCGGATATTTTCTTCATTTATTATATATTTTCCCTCACTTATTGGATCTATTGGGTCCTGGTTGCTAACGTAGTTGCTTGGTTCACTTTTCCTTTTGTTATAATATTGATGTTTTATTTAACATTACTTTTAAAACACATTCTCAGCTTATTACCTATTTGAATTATAAAAATACAGGCGGCACGACATAGTATCATGTAACTTCAATAAGGTACACATTATATATTGTTCAACGTACCTTCACACCATACGTGATATCCATAATTGCTGTGCGTAAAACTAGTCACAACACATTCACGAACTATGGCTGTCAAGTAGACATATGAAGAATGTGACGAGGGGTGTCTGTTTGTATGACAGGTTACCTGACGGCTCCCGAAATTTGTGGGGAGACAGCAGCGGTAATAAGTTAAGGCCTCTCCGGGAATTGAACCCAGGTCTCCGATTCCCAAAATCGGAATGCTAACCGCTACATCAAGAGACCGTTCATGTTTAATGGTACTTTATTTTCTTTAACAAAATAATGGTATTATGGCACATTATATCAGTCATATATACCTAATTAATTAATACCTAAACATAGATATATACCTAATTATATGAAATAATGATTTTTTTATCATTAGATACATAATTGATTATATCTCTACAAACAATTTCTATATATATATATATATCCGAGCTCCCCAAACTCAGTCTCAACACAGTACATGTGGGGTTACAACAGTCCTGAATCAAAACGACATTCGCCACACCTTTTCTGACAATCGTCATCGACCACATTTCAGCAAGCGGAGGCACACCAGTAAAAACACGAAAGCCAGGCCAGGCCAAAGGTTTCTGATACGGCTCCTGGATCATAATTAGGGTCTACATCCAGTCGCCGCTGATCCACGATGGTCATGAGCTCATTCATCCCACAGAAACTTCTGGCCATATTGATCTGGCCAATCTTAATTACCATAATCCACTTTTTCTATGGCTATCCTGCAGGCTTGTTCGTATTCCGAGCAGACCCTACTTCCTGTAGAATGATTAAATTTTTCTTGGCCATTTTGCAATTTATACATGTGGCCGGCTGTTCTTTGTTATCACAGTCTTTTATGTCGTGTTCGCCTGTGGAATGTCCGCACATTTGTTTCCCTCTGCAATGTGGCCGTACATCAAGCACTTGTAGCAACGGACTACCGGGTTGTAGTCCTTGATACGACAGGACTGCCACCACACAAAAAGACGATCACGTCTTCTCAAGATATTTCTGAGTCACGTCGAACACTCAACCATCCAACTGGATCTTGAATCATTCCCATTCCTACTATTGTATTTATAAACACACTTGAACTCTTTCAGGAAATCCGCCAGACCAAACAGGCCGCGCCGCGCCGCTATACTGTACGCTGCGCCAGACCAAACAGGCCGAGCCGCGCCGCGATACGCTGCGTCAGACCAAACAGGCCGCACCGCGATATGCTGCGCCAGACCAAACAGGCCGAGCCGCGCCGCGACACGCTGCGCCAGACCAAACAGGCCGATCCGCGCCGCGATACTGAGTTGCGTGTTATATTTAAGCGCTGTGGAACGTGGTCGTGATTACACGAAACACACATAACGAGTCATGAACTGGTATACAGGGGCCGATTAGAAGCCCGTGGTGCTCTATGCTGTCATAAGACTGGTGCCCCCCTCCGATTCAAAATTCAGTCTTTTGTACATCATTTACTCTGACAACTTCAAAAGTTAACAATTATTTTATTAAACTCTCTCAACAATTATTTTATCAACTCTCTTTTATTATTTTATTTCATACAATAAATATTTAGCTAAGTAGTGATTACAATGAGCACAGTAGTACTTAAGCTTAGAAAATACTAATCAATCCATTTTTTCTTGATTTTGTCTTAACGAAGTCTTGTATAAATTCTTCTGAATCGAGCGATTCAAATATCTCGCTTTCAATATTCAACCTTGCTAACGAAGATAATCGCTCATCTCCTATAGTTGAACTCAACATATCTTTAATGCGTTTTAATACAGAAAATGATCTTTCAGATTCGCAGTTAGCTATTAGAATCGTAAAAAGCAGACGATAAGCAATGTATATATTCGAAAATACATAAATCATTTTACAATCAATAATCCAGTTTGATTCTTTGAGTGGACAAACTGTAGTGTCATTTGTAGCGGAATCTGTCATCTTCGTTCGAAGGATTTAAAAAAAAAAAAATCGCCTTTCTTGCAGCTTTACTCGTGGCACAAGGTGCTTCAATTCTACCATATTAGAAGATCGTTATTCAAATCGTTCGAGTAAACTTCTATAGGAGCTTTCGCTTGATTTTTCAACTCGACAATCTCCATGGTTAACAACCGCGCAAGAAAACCAAACAACTGCGTAATGTGATCATAAGCTTTGCTTTGCTTAGTCAGTTCAGATGGATGGTGCCCTCTCTAACAGCTGAGGGCCTGGTGCCCGATGTTGCAGCATATCCTAGCGTTGTGGATAATCTGCCACTGCTGGTATGATTCGCGTCGGATGCGAACGTAAGCGTAGGTTTTCCGGTTGGAAAGACAGCTTTAGATGGGCATTACATTCCCCTTACGGACGGGGTATATAGTAGTTCTGGCCGCATACATTATACGATCTCACCCACTGACTCACCTCACCCCCACGCATTTTTTTACTTAATTTTATTATTATTATATTTTTTGTACTTCAGGTTAGGATATGCTTACAGTGAGTGTGTATTGGTACTACTTTCTTTTGCTTTAGGTATCGTAGTAGTATTGCGTAAATATTGTCTAAAAATTAATAACGTCGAGGTGTGTTTTGTGGCAGTTTTTTATGGGAAATAATAAGCGAGGGGGCTTAAAGATGAATATTTATAGAACTAAAGAACACTGTTAAGTAAGGAAGAGAATATCAACCTCCCCTCCCACCAGTAAACCGTAGGCGGAAGAGACGTTTCCTCTCTCTTAAGGGGAATCGCTTAGGCTTTCAAAGTTCAACGGTACTTTTGACTGAAGTTTGGTTCAAGAGGAACAAAAAATGTCTTGTTAATAAAGTAGGCTACTCTTAAGCTTTATAAAAATAATCTGTGGTAATTCAGACAATACTATTAATTTGGTTATTAAAAATGAATAGGCGCTTGAGAATATTTTATCAAAAAAGAACGACTAAAGGTTTAAACTGATGAACGTTAAAGTTTACATATAGGATAGTGAGCAAACTGGCATTTCGTTCAAGTTGAACCAAATTATCTTAATAAACACGAGTCATGCCGCCTCATGTCTAAAGTGCTAGCCAGAATACGGCACTGCTAGTAGCTGGCTGAGACCGTTGGGGGAATGTAGAAACGGAGCGAATAAGTATACTCCAAGGAAGAAGTGAAGAGCGATTTGGGGCTGTAGAGACCGGATTGTCACGTCCGATCTTCAAACTATTTGTTTTGATTTTTGCCTCTTGTATCGTTTAAAATAAACCACAAACTTACTGAAGATTCAGTAGAATAACACTTTATTCTTTAGGCTATATGTTTATTTTTTCTTTACCTTAATGAAATCAGTGTTTTTTCACAGATTAATTTCTATTTATCTGGGATGTTCTCACAGCTCAACCTTCTGCTCAGAATGTCCTCTTGTCTCATTCCAGGCAGTTTTTACTCAAAAGTGTACTGGGCCGTGTTTGCTTGTTACTACAGAGTACGTGACAATGAACTATGCACTGAGCTCTATAATCGTTTTGGTTGCAACCTAGCGTCATGGGACGTCGCCCGCTTTCCCAAACAGGTTCAGGCACAACCTCTGGTAAAAATGAATGGCGTGCTCAACGGGAAAATATTGGTTTCAATAGAAATGTGCGTGCTAGCGATGGACGCCGCCATTCAGCAGTCAAGTATGATCACAAGCAGGGGCGAATTTACGGTGGAGGGACTGAACCCCCCCCAGAGGTCGAAAGGTAGACGAATTTTGTTAAATCTCTTAATTTTTGGGCTGTTTTATTTTATTTTTTTTTTCAGCTGTGAATGCTAATATAATAGCTCTTTTTTAAATATACAAACAGGTTTAGGCCTATTACACAGTGTTAGGATATAGCCTACGTTTTAAATATGAAGTAATTATAGGAAAATCAATTCAGTCAATAAGTATCTTTGAAGAATGCTTCAGTAACGCGTATTTTTATTGTGTTCTTACCGATTACTTTAATGGGACTGACTCCAAGACGTTATCGTGCTTTTTTCAGCCACTTTAATGATAGTAATGTTGATTAGTCTTAACTTGTTTTTTCTTTTGTACGAAGCCGATTCGACCGGACCCCCCCCCGTCCAAATTCTAGATACGCCACTGTTACAAAGAATAGAAAAATTAGTTAATGGCGTTTGGAGAGATTATAAAAATGAAGCTAAGTTTGACAAGGATCTTGAGAAGACTGTGGTTCAAGAGACTCAAGGAGAAATTGTAAGCAAGAAATCAAGATCCTTGAGTTATTTTACTAAGGTTTTGTTGATTTCGTCTACCACAAACAGAACCATCTTTCTGTAGGCCTATACGTCGTTGTGTCACTGTACGTATTTATTGTTAATGTCTTCTCGAATTGTCGAATGCAACTTACATATTCGTGGATGATTTGTATTCGACATTGGAGAAGGAAAAAAACTTGGATTGATTTCAAGATGTTATCATGCGTCTTTCAGCCAATTTAAAAATAGTAATTTTGATTAGTCTTAACTTGTTTGTTCTTCTGTATGAAGCCGACTCGACCCCGGATCCATCCCCAAAGGTAAGTTCTAGATAGGCCACTAATCACAAGGTAAATGCTGACTTTGTTCGTCTTTTATCAGAATTTAACTCAACAGCGGCACACGTACGGTGTGTGGTAGAGGCTTGCGTGCGTGCGCCGTCTGGTGGGGGACGTTTTAATTCAATAATAGCCCTCCGACACACACACACACACACACACACACACACACACACACACACACACACACACACACACACACACCAGTGATTGTTCCACTGGGCCAGATATGTGTCGAGCGCCCCAACACACACACACACACACACACACACACACACACACACACACACACACACGTGTATAGGGTACTGACTGACGTTATGTTTTGCAGTCTGACCGCCCACTGCGTACATCTTAATTAAGTTTTAATATTTTATCGCCCGTCGTGTCACACTGTGGCAAAAATATCAGCCCCAATCAGCAGAGCACAGCGCACGTACGCGATGCAAATTGTAACGTAGTTCCGAGTGTTATGCTGTCAAACCAACAACGTACGGATATATGCAGATACGTGATCAGCGTCTGTGTTTGGTTACTCGCGGGAGCACTTCATCCCTCCCTACCGCGAGGCTACTACAAACAGGTGAAGACAAAAGAACGATACAATTAAAAAGAAAAAAGTAAATCATAACGAATTAGTACAACGTCAGAAGGATAAAACAAAACGCGATTTAAAGTTCTTGGAATTCCTGTAGGCCTATTGTCGGTTGTAGAATCACTACGGAAGACTGAAGAATCACTATGATTCTAGCTTTCATTTAGATAAACAATAATTATATTTTTATTCTTAGTATATTTTAAGCGTAGGATTATGTTGTGCGGAGGGAAAATGAGAAGTTCTACCATCTTAACTCAAAATTATTTTCTCTTCTTTTTTTTTTTTTTAGCTTAACAAACAGACATTTAACAAATTTATGATTTGAAAGTGAATATTATTGGTTAGCTTGAACTGACAAAAAATCTGTGGGTTAATGCTTTTTGATTTATAAGTTTTACAAAATTAAAATGATTAATTTTGAATTTTTCGACTCATTGATTAGTAATAACGAAACAGTATGGTAGTCTACTCATTCGTTGCGAATAATTATAATTATAATTATTAAATCGTTACACCAAAATCATGTTACTGAACAATCGAAGAGATTCCTTCAGTTTTATCTGCACCGTTTGGCATTTGTCCGAAAGTCTGTGTGGGGTATCCTTATGTTTCGCCATAACTTTTGAATGCACAAGCCGATTTTACTTCCATGTTCCGTAAGGAAATGGAAGTATGGTGATCGCGAAAAACAAATCAGTCGAAAGACTGAAGGACCCAATAATAATTGTATGATTGTGTGCTATGCAGTTGTTATATTACGAAAGAATTAGTACAGTAAACACGATTTTCCTAATTTTACTTCCATATTCCTTAAGGAATGGAAGTATGGTGATGGCAAAAAAAATCGTGTTCGAGATTATTGCAGATTCTGATTCTACTACACTCAAAACATGAAAAAAAGTCGTTTTCCGAAAAGTGTCTGTGTGTGTGCCTGTCTGTAGATTTTTTTTCTATGGCAAACGATAACTGCCGCAAATTCAAACAGAATCAAATAATTTCTTGCATACAGCCCTGATTTGCAGAGTACTCGCGACCTATTGTTTTTGGTGAAGATCGGTTGAGGGAAAGGGGTAGTTTACCTGCAACGGTTTTTTTTTAGCAAGGGTAATTTTGTTTGTTTGGCAAACGATAACAGCCGCAAATTCAAACAGAATCAAATAATGTTTCGCTTACAGCCCTGAATTGTAGAGTTCTCAATATCTGTTGTTTTTGGTGAAGATCGGTTGAGGGAAAGGGGTAGTTTACCTGAAACGTTTTTTTAACAAGGGTATTTCCTATGGCAAACGATAACAGCCGCAAATTCAAACAGAATCAAATAATGTTTTGCACACAGTCCTGATTTGTAGAGTACTCAAGACCTATTGTTTTTGGTGAAGATCGGTTAAGGGGAAGGGGTAGTTTACCTGCAACGTTTTTTTATCAAGCGTATTTTCTATGGCAAACGATAACAGCTGCAAATTCAAACAGAATCAAATAATTTGTTGCATACGTCCCTGAATTGTAGAGGTCTCAATGACTTTCGATTTTGGTGAAGATCGGTTAAGGGGAAGGGGTAGTTTACCTGCAACCTTTTACGTTTTAACAAGAGTAAAGTACTTAAAAATTTATTTAAACTTTTTGAAACAATGGTAATTGTTAAAAATAAAATAATTTTGTTGCCAGGCAATAAAATTATAATTTTTTCATTTATGTATTTTTTTCTCAGTTATGTACTGTTTACGTTTCCATTTTATTATTATGACTACCGCAATGAAAAGGCAGGGAAGACACACACACACACACACACACACACACACACACACACACACACACACACACACACACACACACACACAATTCGCGTTATTTCTGGCCTCATTCATGTTTATTTTCTTACATTTGCACGGTTTTTAAGTGGAAAGTGCCGAAACCCATAGCAACATAACAAATGCAAGCCGAAAAGTGTCCAGCGTGGATAGCGATTTGCTTCCTGTGGATCGCTGGGCAGTGTAACTGCACGTGTTTACAGAGGAACGATTCATAGACAGACTTTCCGTCTTTAGGGAATGAACCCTCTGCAAGATGCTGAGGGTCCATGAGTGACTTCGGAGCGCTCCTTCTTTTCCGCATGTTTGTTCTGTGAAACGTACACTGTAGATTCGCAGCTTTATTCTAAGCAACGCTCAATAGGAAATGTTGAAAATTTTTGTCCACGGTGTACCCTCATACACACTAAACCTGCTCTGATGTTTTAATTACGGACATCATAATATTAAAACTTTGGAAACTTAAGCACTACTTAATGGAAATCAATCATTAACTTATACAAGCCATTAATTTTATGCATATTTTTTATATATATGTGTACAACGTTATCGGCAACAAAGAAATAGTTTTTGTTAAAATTCCTTCCCGGGATATTTGGCCGTAGTCCAATGTTTTCTACAAAACCAGACGTTTCGGCAATGCCATCGACTTCCATCATCAGTGAAAATCGGGTGCGATAACGTGAGGTGGTATATGTTAGTGACCACAGTACTGTGGTTAAGGCTGAAGCAGTAAGTAGAAAGAAGTAGTTTCTATGGTAATATTTCATTTCGAAAATGATTTTAAATATAAATCTTAGAATATGGAAGTCATGTATGGTTCTCCATACCGATATTTTCATATAATTGTAAGATCATCTAATATTGAAATTTCGATGATACTAAAAGTAGTTGGTTCAAAATAGTGAGCGAGTTCTGCTGCTCCGTCAGCTTACTGCGTTAATTGACGTCAAATCTTCGACATTCTCTCTGTACAAAATTCGTCTGCGAACTTATTTCAGTAGCGTAGTCTGTTTGTCGTACCCCACTCCTTGCTAGCGTTCAGGTGTCGGCCTACACTTGCTTGTGGCTACGGTTAAAGAGCCTTGTGCTAACCTCTGTCCGTTGCTTGTGCTATATGTTTATCCGTCGCCGGTAATTGATCGGGCTTACGTCGTTCTCCCTGGCTGGTTCTCATTAATGCCTAGATTCTGCCGTTTCCGTCATATCATTGCAAGTTGTACCAATCCATCCAACTCATTTGCCTGCAGCTCCGTATTATTTTGATACACATGGGCTAGCAAATGTGTAGCCTATGACACCAACGTAATTGGCCTACACATTCAGTATCCTTAAAATTTATTGTTAAAGCGGTGACACTACTCCAAACAACACACACAGCATTTACTTTCCACTTTAGTACAGCTCCATAAATATCAATCCGTGTTTGAACTTCGTGAAAGATAATTTCATAACGGAACCGAAGACACCGTTATTTCGTACAGGCCTACATGCGTTCTGCGTTATCTATTCTGTATCTATCCCCCTCCCCTCCGCCACAAATCAAAACAACTCTGCGTGGGCTTTGGCTTTCTCCGATATTTGCTCCTGTTATTATTTCAATCAGAATGTTCAATTTATTAAACGTCTGTTATTATTTGTCTTATGTTCCCGCCCGTTATCTTCAAGTTTTGACTCACCTCCACTCTTCTCTAATCCGTGTCCACTTTCTTCACCTCCTCTCGGTGTTGCTCCCGAAACCACCACATAACGTCCCGTGTTTCGACGGATGATTGCCTTTGTTATTTTTTCTCAATCCATTGTCTTCACGTGCTCCAATTAACCGATTCTCCTTTGATTACGGTTTCAGTGACTACAGGCTATAACCACAGTTGGCTGCGGCGTGAACACAGTGGTTGACCAGTGACCCGTTACTCCGACCTCACACGTGTGTGCACACGTCACTGTCACTTCCCACAATCACGTTTTCGGTTAATTATTTTTGTTCACTCACCACGTCTCAATTTAATTGATGGCCAACACCTTTCCCAACATCTGTTTTGACCGTATGTTCTGATGTTGACCGGTAGGCCGCGCTAAACTTACGACCGGCCAGGGAGCGTTTCTTTGTTGTGAACCCTTTATGCATCAGTTTCCAGTTAGAGTACTTTGCACTCTTCTTTACATTCTTCTGTTCTTTTTGCAATTACTCGATCTCCCTTTTTAAAAATCTAAGCGTTTGTCGGCATTTTCTCCGTATTCATCGCTCTTCAGAACATAATAAGCTGTATCGTACAAAGTAGTTTCCCTGATTCGAATTTCAATTAGTCGATCAAGACTTTCGAAGAATGTCCGTTGTCACTTCGAGACGGTGCCAGAAAGAACGGTCCACGTTAACGGTTCAAAATATTCAATAATAAGACATTAAATATACATAATTAGGTATACTGGAGACCAAAAATAGCTTACAAAGTAGAAATGTTTGAAGACGAAGAGAAGATCGATCTGGCGCGTAGGCGCACACAGAAGGAGGATCCAGTGGATGACCGCCATATAAACCTACGTAAGTTATTGCACAAATGGAAATCGTTGGTCCAAATAAGGTGTTGAGGGAACCGTTGTAATTAATATAAGAAAAATTAACTAACTTAGATGAAATTGGAAGCCAGACTGCAAAATAACGAATGGCAGAAGAAAGGAGCAATAAGCCGGGATGCAGTGTTAAGACCCAGAACTGAAAACTTGTAATGAAAACGGAAAGTGATCAGTAGAAATTTTTTCTTTAGGGGAAAGTATAGCAATAGCAATAGCGATAGTCTATTAAGAAAGAATCAGGGGCGACTCGGTATAAAATTTTCCCCCGGCCTAGGTGGCATTTTCATTCCGCCTAGCCAATAAAAACATTACATTTCAAATTTTCACATTGATGTCAATTTCGAACCATAAATTTCGACCATCTTATAACTATAAACGTAGAGTAGAGTACAATTAACAATTTCGTGTAATTTTCGAAAAACACGTACGTTTTTCAATATAGGCCTACAACAGTTTTATTTTTGTATTTGGTACGTGGAAAGAAACACTGTTAAACTAGTCTAGTATTGCTGCTTTTTTTTAAATTTTAATTGCGGTAGGCTATTCGCCGCATAAACTATAAAACATAACATTCATCGAAATACCATTAAGGTTATACAATTTTAATGGTAGGCATATAGATAGGCCTAAGAATTGACAAATAAGCGGCAATTAGTAGATTATAAAGTCAGAAAATAGTGCCTAAATAAACCATAGACATCGACATCCAGGAGTTGTTTTACCATTAAGCTGATTAGGCTGTAGCCTAGGGTGCAAGGTTGTTGGGGGAGGGGGGCACAAATATTAGACAACAAAGAAATAGAAAAACTCCTGTTGCATTGTATACAATAAAACTTCTTTTATAGGTTAAGTTACGTTTCGCACTTACCGTAAGCCTATACGTTTATCACGCTTACATTAGGCCTACTCGTCTCTCTCCAAGGTCCCAGCGAAATTCCTATAGGCCTACTTCCGTGTTGTTTTATTTCGGTTACTGGTAGGCCTATTACTTATGTTTTTCGTTTACACTATGCGATCGATCACATTCTTAAGTCCCTGGAGATACGATACTTCATTTATTCGTTTAAATGTTTATTCTGATTTACGTTGCCTGTATCACAAAATGAACGCAAATATTTTGGACAGACTGTACATTTCTAGGGAATCGTTAATTAGTGCCGCTCGGTTGAGTTACCAGTTGTCCAGCAACCTTTGAGTTTTGATTGCTAGAAACATACCGTATTTGTTCACTGCTCGTAAAACCTTGATCGCTTCGTCGACATCAGTTCGTTACTGTTTCTGTTAGAGGTAACATCGTAGGCCTAAGTGCGTTACGATCGCTGAGAAATTAAACATTTTGAAAGTAGAGAAGGAAAGCGGGAGTAAGAAGCGAGTAGACATCGCCAAAGAGTTAGGAGGGATTGCTCCGTCGAGGTTAAATTCAATCGTTGCTAAAGTAACCGAAATTAAAGAAAGAGATAGTGTGTTTGGTGTTTCTAGTAACAAGCGAACACGTAGGCCTATTCAAGGCGGAAAATATGCACGCTTGGAAGACTGTATGTTACAGTGGTCCCAGCAGCACAGTGTGGAAAGAATTCCTACCAGCGGGCCATTCCTTTGCGAAGATTTGAGGGCAATAGTAATAGTATTTACATATTTCTTACTATTTGTGTTCTATTTGACTGGTAGGTCTACGTTTTTTCACACTTACACGTTTTTTCTTGGAAGTCTCCTGAAAAACGTATAAATGAAGCTTTACTGTAGCCTATAGGCCTATATTTTTTTATCATGCCGTTGCCGAAATCACATCGTTTCAAGCGCAAAATACTGAAAGTAACATATTTCAGTACCCCTCTTGATCTTGGCGAAAGTGCGCAGGCGTATAGTCGGGGAAATATTGTTTCCAGGCTAACCGTTCGTATGGGCAAGCTGCCCGAGGAATAAAATTCGCTTCTAATTACACCACTCGGAACGAGCAACAGTACCCGTAGGTCTAGATTGCTCGTCTTCCTCTGACTAGGCGCTAGTTTACTTTTCTGGTAGGCTTACTTAACATTTACACAAAGTAAATCAAAACGCTAAGAACAAAAGTTTTTTCAAATAATTTTAGTGTCAATTATTTACTGCTGAAAAATTGACTCATAATTATTAATGAGACGGTGAAATTGATTCAAAACATTCACATATTTTCATATTAAGAGCTCATGCCTCTTGGATAGACGTCGTAGGACTGACTTGAGACGAGCCTTTTGATTTACTTTGTGTAATGGTCAAGCACCAGTAGGACTTTTGTAATATTCTCATTATTCATTATAATTTGTCAATGTGTTCATGCTATTGTAGTAAATTTACGAGATTAAAATGTAAACAAAACGAATTTTTGTTTATACAACCCACATGTTTCTAAATAATAAGTAGTCTATAATATAGGTATATTGTAGAAGTAGGCCTAAATCGTCCGTAACACTGCTCGTTTGAGAGGTTGGAAGGTAGGCCTAAACTTTGGGAAAGGGCGAAAAAATTAATCAACCTATTGCGCTAAAACATTACGAGTCAGGCCCTGACGTCTTCATTTTCTATTTTTTACACTTCGGTTCGATGCCCCCTTGGCGCGAAACCCTGGACCTTACGCCGCCCCTAGAAAGTACGGTCTTTGGACAACTCCGTATAAAACGTTGTAAACCGCGCGCGCGCGTGTGTGTGTGTCAAAAAACAGATAAGTTGTAAAAACGACCGCATAGGTACCAGTTCCCCTTCTTGTAGAACGTCGTTAACGCGTGGCTTACATAAATGTATTTTTGCCTGTATCTTGATAAAGTGATGTCCTATTTCAGTGGTCAGCTCACATCGGTTATCGGTTAACATTCCTACGCGATTTTTTGTGTTAACTGTTCTTTCATTCCGCCAGTCATCTTCCGTATCTGGATATTAATAAAAGCCCTTCTTGCCTCATAATTTAACACGGCCGCTATTTATATTATAAACAGACGATGTAGCGATATACTTCAAAATGGCGATGGGCAGTGTCACCCAAGTGCCGAAGTAAGAACGTACGCGATTGGCGGTTGTTTGTCAAAGTAGGCGTAACCGCACGTATTGATCTGGTGGGGTCGCAGTGCCGACAACATTCGCGTTTTACCACCAGAACCACACTGATTTCCGTACAGAGCTTATCGTATTAATTTTTAAATGCGGTCGAATTCCGGTAGGTTAAAAAACGATTCAGAAAGGAAATGAATAGATATCGCCGACTAGTTTTATGGTACACCAATTAAAAACGATATGGACAATTTTATACCGTGTGAATCAAACTTTCGGCAGATGTTGTTTTGCAGTCGATTATTTAAAACAACTACATAATTGGCCTATAGCCTATTTTTGTTTATTTAATGAACATTTGTTTTGTACTGTTTAAGTAGAATACATACTTAAATGTTTAAAATTTTTCCCACTGAAGCTGGATCCTACATTTATTAAATAATTCATTTAAAAGTAAAACCGGACTCTAACTAGTTTCCATGGAAACAGATTAAATAATCCCAGTTTAGCATTCGGGCCGAGCATCATGACGACTGCGAAAATATGAATAGGCTGGCTTATTAATGGTGTATACGTGACAATTTTAAATTTGTAAGACGACATAATGAAAAAAGCCTCAACGATGAAAGGAAGGCAGTCGATGAAACGGCTCACTGCCACCTCGGCTGTTTTAGATGACGACGAAACATCTCTGGCCAGTACTGATTCTACAGAAAGGTAAACAATCAGTTTAATGTTTACGTTGTAGGAGATTTCGCAGAGGCAAAGCAACGATCTGAAACGAGCGTGTGTGGGCGGCCAGACGCGATGTGACAGCTAAATATAGCCGTATTAGGCCTATATTTTACCTGACTTTTATGTTCTAAATACTTTTTCTAAAAACAAACATACGAGGTACAGAAAATACAGTAATCCCGCGTTATAATGGACTAATAGGCGCTGTGAGGTGTCCGTTATGTTATATTAAACGTCCGTTGTAGCTGTATAGGTCTATAGCAAGTAGGCTTTAAAATACGGATATGACTCATTTAAATTACGTGGATAAAAATGAAAACTATTTATTTTACTGAATTTGTATAAAACATATAACAGTACAGCAGTAGACCTACAGAAACAAAAAACAATTAGCCTATAGGCTACCGGTATCTTATAGCCTACAAGATACTGTAGCCTATACATATTTTAATAAAAACTTAGTCCATTGTAAAGAACACTTTATATTTTACACAAATATTTCTAATTATAGTAAAAACTTTGTTCAATGCCTACCTTAACAAAAACAAGATGGCTATGTGTCTGAATCCCCTTTCCAGATTTACTGCCTTAAAAAAATTCTAATCTTTGTTTCAGGTCGATTAAAGTTAATTTCTTTAATCGATAACTCACGGAAGTGTCGCATATGATTATAATAGGATGATAGCCCTATGTTTTAATTTTTTTGTTTGCCGAACATGTCTCAATGAAAACGTTCAAGAGGTCTTTCACTTTGCTCACATTATTCAGCGCTGCTGTGCGTCATTTTTGGGCCTGATTGTCTTTAATTTTTCAAAGTTCCATGTCTCGTAGAGCTGTCTGTTCTAAGGAGGGGGGTCCGTTTTAACGGGGTTCATTATAGTGGAGAATTACTGAAGTAGGTAATAATTTTACAGTGTCAAGTGTCACTCAATAAAATGATGTGAGGAAGCGTTTATTGAAAAGCACAGGAAGTCAACTGACTTGGGAAATAAATCCTGAAGTGACAAAAGATTATTCACTTTTCCTTAAGCTATAGGCTAGTGTCACAACGAATAGGTTTACACTCCCGCTAACTACAAGAAGGTCTACGAGCTTACTATCAAGTTTTTCCCTCGACTCTGTTCATTTTAAAGTTGGCCTATTATAACACAGTTGCGTATCTGGAATTTGGTCGTGGACCGGGGGAGGGGGTCCGGTCGAGTCGGCTTCACACAAAGGAAAAACAATTTAAGACTAATCAAGATTACTATCTTTAAAGTGGCTGGAAATCATGTGAAACATCCCGAAATCAATCACATTATAATAACGATAATAACACAATAAAAATACGCGTTATTGAAACAGTGTTTACATTATATAAGCCTACTTATTGATTGAATTGATTTATCTGTATTTCATATTTTAAAAGTAGCCTATACGCAAATTCTGTGTAATAAACCTGTTTGTGTACTTAGGCCTACTAAGCCTATCAGTATACAGAGCTGAAAAAATAATAATAAAACACCTTAAAAATTAAGAGAGTAACAAAATTCGTCAACCTTTTTCAACCATCTGGCGGGGAGGGGGGTGTCCTGTTCGTCCCCCTCGTAAATACGCCCCTGTTAGGATATAACAAAATCAGTGTGTCTTCTGGCTTTGACGTTTGTTCATCTGCACTTATCAGTAAAAGCCTCACTTGTGTATCACAAGAGTAGGCCTATGCCTATCGTTCGTTTATTCGTTTAATATTCTAAGCCATCATTGTTCAACCTTCGAATTCGCACGATTGGGGACATCACTTAGCCTTCAATTCATTCCTTTTTCTACGAAAAGATGAACTAAAAGCAACGATATATGCTTACGTTTTCGCATATTTCGTTTTACTAACAACATATTTTTGTTTATTAGTGTATTATTATTATTATCATGCCTATTATTATTATTATTATTATATGTTTTGTTTTTATTATTAGTATTAAGTTATTATTATTTAGTACAACATGATATAGGCTATTAACTAAATTCTAACTTATTATTAATTGTTTGACTTAGGCTACGTTAATGTAGTGCTGGGCGGTTAACTAACTTCGTAGTAATTCGTTAACTTTCAACAAACATTACAACAAAATCCCTCTCTATGCAGGGCTATATCCCATCTTGTCGACCAGTTTATTTTGTAGGAACAATAGGCCTATGTCGTTTGAACATAAGACTACTTGGCAAAGCTTCCGCTGTAGGACGTTTGCAGAACAAAGGAATTCTTCATAATCGTGAAAGACAATGCGAACGTGGTCAATTATGAATTCTTTAGGCCTATAGACCTATAATCTAGGTTTATATAGACTCTCTCTCGCTTTCTATCACTCTCTCCCTCCCTCCCTCCCTAACTCCCTTCCTCTCCCCCTCTCTTCCCCCTCAACCCCATGCACACAGGCCTATAGCCTCTAGCCTACCTAGTGAATATATAATTAGGCCTATAATACAAGTAGTGCAATTAAAACTACTACTACTACTACTACTACTGGTGCTGCTAATAATAATAATCATAATCATAATTGAACGAGCAAAGTGAGTTCTCAGTTTTGACTCGACCATCTGGCATTTGCCTGTTTATCTATTTGGAATACTTTTCACAATAACTTATGAACACACCAACAGAATTTTTTAAACTTTGGTTTTTTGTCCATTCTTTTACTCTACAGAATCCTATTGATTTTTGAGATTGATTCCTCCAAAAATAGAGATGAAAAACGAAAATATGGGGGTCAAAATTGTGAAAAAATTGCTAACGTCAATGTGAATTAAACGGAATTTAAACCGTAATCTGAATAATACAGTATTTCATTAATTTCAAAAAAGTGCTAAAAATATGGTGAAAATTTTTATAAAATTAAAGATAATTTTAACTAACGTCTGAATGTAGGTGTTAAGTTTCAAAATTTCGGGACACCGGGGGCCAACAAAGAGATCAAAAATTTGAAAAAAATTGTAAAAATCCAGCAGGGTGTGAGACTAAAAGGGAATTTAACCCAAATCCGAATGTTTCGAAATTTTAGTGTTTATCGTACAACTGTGTGATGTGCAATAGTTGTATTACTGAAGGAATAGTAAAGTAATAGGAATTTTTGTAATTTTTCTATGATTGAAAAATTATCTAATGTCGAAATGTATTTAGTAATAAACAAACGTAGGCCTACTTCGTACAAAACAGTGAGCGAGTTCTGCAGCTCAGGGAGCGTACTAGTAATGAACATCAAGTTCATCCATCCGCTCTAGGTGACCTAGCCACTGTGTTCATTGACCCTTTACGAATCTTACAATATTCTAGTGATTTAACTGCTCATCTATCCCCTGGTTATTTCTTATTCTCCATTCGTCGTCTTCTTTAACTAGGCCATAAACACGTCGCACAATCTTTCCTTCAAACCTTCGTAGTATTTCTTGCTCCTTTTTTGTTAATGTTCATGTCTCACC
The DNA here is from genome assembly GCA_034769895.1 of Magicicada septendecula. Taxonomy (NCBI): domain Eukaryota; kingdom Metazoa; phylum Arthropoda; class Insecta; order Hemiptera; family Cicadidae; genus Magicicada; species Magicicada septendecula. The sequence continues at coordinate 64,238,234 of CM068371.1, forward strand.
TCCATAAGTAATAACCGGTCTGATAAGTGTCTTATATATAAATATAAATGTCTTAGTAATTTGTGTGTTACGTCTAACGAGTTTGTATTTTATTTATTACTCATCCTCATTTATGTGATATTATCACGTCACAGTGTTCTGCAAATTTTTGAAGTGAAACTTCTTTATCGACGTATGAGAGAAATTTTATAGCAATGTAAAAAAAAATCGTCACGATTTTCGGTTACGCGCCATGTTGTTTTTTTTTATCAAAGTTCAGTATAGTGACGTAAAGAATAATATATTAGTTTGAAAGTGATAAAATAAAAAGACTTATTATTTGTTATGTGAGAGCAAATGAGAGTTTTCATAAAAATTCAAGTAAACGTCCGCCAATAGACGAGAGAGAGGTGAACCCATGGCCAATCCATCATCCTCAATGAAAAATTGGTTATTGAAAGCAAAGTAATTCAAATTCAAGTGAATTTATAGTAAAAGTGAGAGTGATTATATATTTCGTTTGATAAATCCAACACGTGAGCGTGATTTTAATATTTATTTGAGGTTAACCTCACTTTTTGATTGTAAGTATCAGTAAATGTATATAAATCTATTAAAATTAGCAAGTATTAATAAATATGACTGTAAATCTAGTAAACATTATTTCTTAAGCTTTATCTACCCAATTTCTGTGAAGTTGTAAATAGTAGAAAAATGATATGTCATAAAGAAGTTTCACTTCTTACCTGTGTACTCTGGTACACACACATACTTTTTTTTATTAACTTAATTTTGTTTTGTTTTGAAAATTGGTAACGTTTGGGTTTTTTAATTCTTCATTAATAATAATGAGAAATATAATGTGATTACTATGTCCATGACTGGCCCATTGTGTTCACTACGCAATTCGCTTGTAAAGAAACTTGCCTTGTCCTTCGGTTACTATTTTTTTGGGGGGGAGGGGGTCATTAGTGTTTAAAGATTATCAGCCGCTGGGGTCGACGCTCCTTCACAACTGCCATTGGTACTGTACATTCCAAATTCCCTTCAAACATTATAATTTCTTCTTAAGTCTTTTCATACGCAACCTTTAACCTGTTTCAGAAGTTTGTGCCGCGGTTTGGAAACCGGGCCACCGTACAAGGAAAATTAATTTATTAATAATTGGGAATTGTGAGGGTTTTATGGATTTTATTTAGCGATGTACCGGTACTGTATTATCCTGTTCTGCCTTACCGCATGCCAGCGCTATCTGTTGGCTAACCCGGTGAGTTGCGTTCCCGTGTCATGCTGCCGCTTGGCAGATTTTCTTAGTCGGCCGCCATTTACTGTCCTGTAAGCAGCTAGTTCCTCCGGCGACAGAGTTTTGTTGTATCCAAGTATTTCTATACTATCATGTCTGGGTAGACTCACACAGACCTCCGGTAAGTGAATTAAATATATTTATTATTCATTGATTGTAAAAGGTTCTGATTTACATAATAATTGGCGTGGATGTGAACAGATAATCTCTGAAGCATGTCTCGTGGCGTGAATCTAATGTGTGTTCATTGTCGGGTATTTTAATTTATTTAACAGCTGAAACAGCCTTATACATATGTATTTATTAAATAGCAATTGCCTATCTCAAAGGGGGTGTATAACTTATGTAATTCTGGAGAACTTTGATGAATTGACTGTGTGAGCACGTGGCCGTTATAACTTAGAACATGTTGCAGTGTGTTGAACTTGCATACTCATGTAGGCGTGATTTATAAATTGAACCATTATAAATTGATTTGAGGTCTTGTGTGTGACTTATTAATTTAAAATATAAAAGAGAAAATGTTACATCTAATTATAATGAACATAGTTGAATTGGTCAGGCGTGGCAGGCGTGTGATTCCTGTCGGATTTTGTTTATACAAGCGTAGGCAATGTACATGTGTGTGTATGCTCGGGAATAAGTGGTTTGCCAGCAAATTAATTATTATTAATGCTTAGGGTTCCCGAGATAGACGAAGATCTGATCATACCATGGCGGAATTTCCATCGTCAGTCATGACCTGAACACTCACAAACTTTCGTTCCTCGTCGGCCGGAGGAGAAACAACTGATAAGCATGCCACTGTAAAACCCCATCTGCAAGACCGCCTGACTCTCCAACAAGGCACAGATCACCTGAGAAGCATCTGGACAAAACGAGGTGATATTAACCTAACTATTACCTAAATTTGGCCTCTATCGAAATCACCATGTATCGTGCGTTTAACAATCCACAAAACCTCAAGTTATACTTCATTGACTTTTTCTGCATAAAATCATTTTAATAGTGCGTGTGCCCGGCTGGACATATTTTGTATGCACTTTCATATAACCTTGGTTTGATAATATACTTAGTCTCAAGAACAATTGTAGGCCCGCTCGCTAGCATGTGTCCAGCGCTCATTAATTTTTATGCTTTTTTTAATCTTGATACTGAAGGGATTCGTAAAAGTTTGTGGGGGACGGTTTTTTTTTTTAATTAAGTAGGTGGGTGCTGTTGTAACATACTGAGCTGGACCGGCTGGTCTGGTATCTATTTTAATCACGGGGTTTTTTTTGCACATTATTATTTTCTTATTCCATAGTTGGGCTGGGTGTTTTTTTTTAATCTGCATTAGACCAGGTTACATTTTAAAATTATAGAATCAGGGTTAGTCACCTGTTGCTGCAAATCGATGCACGCTCCCGGACATGTTACCTTATGTCGGGTCTGGCTCTTGTCCAGCTTTCTACTATCCTGTCCGACTTTGGGGGTTTTTCTAAATTTTTTTGTAACAGTTAATTCTTTTTTTTGGTGTCGCGTGGAACATGTTAGCGGCCGGACCAATACTGGTTATGTTCTTTAAACTTATAAATTGTATTTTTTCTTTTATGAATTTGCTAACTGCTATAATTTTTTATTTTTCGACTAAGCTTTTCGTCATTACTGACATCTTCAGGTCTTGAACAACCAATTCTGATTTTTGTGATTATGTTTCGTTGTAACGCATTGTGGATTGTGTAATTCTGGCGGGGGTATGTTATCAGAGACTGCCCAACCCTATTTCCGGCGTTCTCCAGAAACGTCCGGTGGTGGATGGAGAAGATGAGGGCAAGTTGTTGGTTTTCTTGGACCTTGTCCTGCAGTTGGCGGATTTCCCGGGGCTGTCCGATGGGGTCCTCTTGTCCCTTATATATCCGTATTGCCGGGGTTCATTGGCTGAGCTGGTCACCAACACTCTGCGTCGCGGCGGCAGTATCGACTCTCTCCATGGGGAGGTGTTGGACTTCTTCATACCCCGTCGACGACGTGACCAGTTGCGATTTAAGCTGTTCTATCGTGTACAGGACAACGAAGAGGCGTTGGCGGACTTTGTGCAGAGTATACGGAAAGCTGCCCGGATTTTAAGGTTGGGGTTGCCCGAGAGGGACATTATCCAAGTAATTCTGGAAGGGGTGACTCCCCAAGAGAGATCCCGTTTGGTGTTCGCAGACCGTCCACGTGGTTTTGCGGACCTGGACCGGTTGTGTGTGTTTGCCAGAACGGTCCAGGCGAAGGACGAGTCCCGGGAAAGAGCTGCAAGAGATGCCCAAGACTCAAGTAGTTCATTAGAGAGAGCTAAAAATGACAAACATGGTGGTTGGTGGAAAACACAAGAAACTGTAAGAAAAGCTGAATATTTTAGAAGTAATGAAAGCTACAAGGGGGTGGCAAGTGAGAAGACGGTAACAACAGTTACAGAAGAGAAAACAAATAAATATGAAATTAGCAGTGGAAGAGGAAGTTATATTAGGGAACAAACATCGGCAAGTAGGGATCCTGTAGCAAGACTTTATTCCTTTTTGGAAAAAAGGAAATTTTAAACGTTCCAGATAAATTGCAAGTGCCTAATAGAGTAGTGTGTGAAGAAGGTGAAGATGAAGAAGAAGATGCAGAGGAGCAGTCTGAGGATGCTGCACAGGGAAGTATATTTATAGGTGTTAAAGAGACTGAAGTTTCTGAGTTTGCAGATGAACACGAGGCCATCCATACTACAAGTATAATTGAAGGAGATGAGGTAGAAGAAGAGGAGGAATTTGGTGGCAGCGTTGTGGAGTGTGCTGATGAAAATGATGTAATGTGTGCAGGTTTGCAGCCGGCCTCTGTATGTGATGCTGAAAATTCTGATGAACGGAAGGTTTTGTATGGACCGGATGAGCGGTTAGAGGATGGTGAGGATGTACAGTATTATGATGGTGATTTAGGTTATGGGGGTGAAGAAGGGGAAATTGTAGAAGAGGAGGAAGAGGATGAGGAAGAAGTAGAAGAGGACTATAATGAAGAAGAAATAGAGGAAGAAGAAGAGAAGGGGTTGGAAGAAAGAGAAGCAGGAGAGGCAGAAACAGCGGATTTAAATGATGAGGATAATCAAAATCGGAATGAAAGTAGTGATGTAATTTGCCTTGATTCTGATTCAGAAGAAACAAATCAGTACAGCTCAACACGAGATAATTTCTCATCGAGTGATGTCCGGAAGGAACAAGTACATAAAGTCTGTCATGGAAAATTGAGAAGAGTCGGGTAGCGGGTAGATATTCCCCACAGTCCCGGTGGTGTTCGTCTACTTCAGGGACGTGCCTCTGCCTGCGCGAGCCTTGGTTTCCTCCATTCATCCTTATTTCCGGAGGGAGCCATGTCCTTACCTTTAGTCCTAGCTCTTGACCTTCCAGTGATCCTTGCCCTTTTCATCTTCCCGATTTTCCTAACCCTCCCCTTACAAAAACATAAAATATAAAAAAATTTTTTTTTTTTTTAATTAGAAAAAGGAATATAAAAAAAAAATCAAAAAAAAGGAGTTAGAGAGAGGAGAGAAACCTGCAGAGTTGACGAGGTCGGTTGTGAACTTCGTCGACCCTGTAAGTTTTGGCATACCCTTAGATTATAGTCTCATGGAGGCCATCATTTTCCCCTGTCTTGAGAGTGTATGATAGATTGATAGTATGGAGTTGTTTTGTTGATGGTTAGCTCCACCCCCGTAACTATGGGGCATAAGGCCCTGTTAAAGTTGGTAAGTTTCGGTGTCTCAAAACGTAAGTTGGGAGGCCTTAGGAGGTCAGAACTCAGGGAGCTCCCGAACTTCTCTTTCTTCTTTTCTTCTTCTGTCCCTTCTTGCTGTATCCTGGCCCTGATCAAGTCAGCATGCGGTGCCCACACACTTACACAAGTACTTACATGCACACAAGTACACCCACTACACTTCTTCTTTCCATCTCTTTCGTTTTCCTTTTGAGCCTCTGTTCTCCTAAGTGCGATTTTTCTTGAGATTCACCGGAGAAGCCCTTGTGGTCTAGAAGATTGGGGGTACTATGCAGGGAACCCAATTTCAAGTGGTTGGCAACCATGTTGCCCTTTTGGGGTGGGGGTGTGCCGCGGTTTGGAAACCGGGCCACCGTACAAGGAAAATTAATTTATTAATAATTGGGAATTGTGAGGGTTTTATGGGTTTTATTTAGCGATGTACTGTAACATAACATTTTATCTTAGTTTTAATTTAATACGTTGACCATAAATAGGCCTACAGTGTTTTAAAAAAAGATTTATATTTTATTACAAAAATATGGAATCAAATATAAGAAAATTTACATTAGTACGTTGTGATGTATTATAATATAGCCCAGGAGTCTCCAAACTACGGCCCGCGGCAACCCAGCCGAAGCTACGAGCGGTTTTTACATAGATAGTCAAAATACTTCAAATATTATAACTTATAACATTTGACTAAATAACTAAGCAAGAAATAAGTTCAGTAAAATGTTACAAATATTTTGTACAAGTTTAAAACATTTACGTGGTTAATGTGCTTGTTTGTCTGGCTGCCTTGAATGAATCACGCTTTTCACTCGCATCAGCCTTAAGCGAAGATTCCTATTCCACCGGTGCGCTCGGCTCTAACTGCCTCCGTTTTCAAAAATGAACTTTGTAAAATCAAAGTACAGGCCTGACTTGTCAGACGAACACTTGAAATCCATTCTAGTGATAGGAGCATCAAAATTTGACCCAAAATGGACAGACATTATGTGTCAGACTAAACTCCACACATCCCATACGTAGACTACATAAGAAAGCCAAAAATAATACATAGCCTTAGAAATATCCTTGAATGTTATTTTTTGCTTACTTTTATTTGCATTATTTTGAATAAATTAATTTGTTCTCTTTGGATAAGTCTGCTTAATTTTTATTTAAATAACTATTTTATTGACTTGATTATTTCGTAAAGTTACAAAAAATTAGTTCACTGTGTGTGTGTGTGTGTGTGTGTGTGTGTGTGTGTGGTCCGCCTGTTGTTGGCCCGAATGACTTCCAAGATTTTTCAATTCGGCCCTCAACGAAAAGTTTGGAGACCCCTGATATAGCCTATAATATAGGCTAGTACTAAATACAACGTACTTAGTAGCCTACGTTGACTTGAAGCACATTGTCTTGTGCTAACAGTCATTATAGTGGAGCAAAACGTCCGGTCAGGAAACTTATGACTACCGTTTCTACTGTTAACAAGAGAATATTTCTTATCGAATTCCTTGATGATAGAACTGCTCAAGATGCGAAACCCTAATCGAGGCATTCAGCCGAGCGAGGTTTTGTTGTTACACAACAGTAGTACTCGACCAGACCCAATTGCAAATAATTTCAGTGATTTCGGTGTGAAATCTTTGACCGCTCAAACGACGATCACAGTGATTTTAGATTTTTCAACACTTTAAACCAGGGGTCTCCAAACTTTTTCATTTGAGGGCCGAATTGAAAAATCTTGGACGCCAGGCGGGCCAACAACAACACACACACACACACACACACACACACACACACACACACACACACACACACACACACACACACACACACACACACACACACACACACACACACACACACACACACACACACAGTGAACTAATTTTTTGTAACTTTACGAAATAATCAAGTCAATAAAATAGTTATTTAAATAAAAATTAAGCAGACTTATCCAAAGAGAACAAATTCATTTAGCCTATTCAAAATAATTTAAATAAAAGTAAAGAAAAAATAACATTCAAAGATATTTCTTATGTATTACTTTTTGGCTTTCTTATGTACGTATGGGATATGTGGAGTTGCTTCTGACATATAATATCTGTTCATTTTAGGTGAAATTTTCATGCTCCTATCACTAGAATGGATTTCAAGTGTTCGTCTGTCAAGTTAGCCCTGTACTTTGATTTTACAAAGTTCATTTTTGAAAACGTTTGTTAGCAGATATAGGTCGATCCAAACATTGAAAGCATTGCTCTTGCAAAGTTTTTTATTTCCAATCATCACTCAGTGAAGAAAACTAAATGAAGTTTACCGTTTTAAAATAAAAAATTCAAAATAAACTAAATATAATCTTACTTAATGTTTGGCTATATTTTATTACTTTATACATCATCAATTCATTTTGAATCACAGAAATGACTGATAGGCCTACTCAGGATTAAAATACGTTTGTAAGACATACCTATAAAATGAACGAAGGTCCGCATTCTTGTAAAATTCCTGGAAGTAATCTTTCAAGTTTTCATTTGACGTAAGTTCAATCAACTCAAGTTAAGTTCTGTTGGAGCATTTTCGATTTCACATTTGAATGGATTTTGAAATAGCTTTGTCTTTTATGCTGTAGCTGCATCATCAAAGTCTCCAAAGCGGTCTTCAAATTCCTCACGTGTTTGTGATGGTTTGTACTGCATATTGTATGAGAAAGGCACAGACGTTTCACTAGCAAACTTCTTACAAGTTTCGAAGTGGTCCAAAATTGTCTTTCCTAATTGTTTTTCAAAAAGAACAAGCTTTGTTCTGAAAACTTTTACATGATGGAACAAGTCGTTTACAAACGAATTTTTGCCTTAAAGTTTCAAGTTTAAAAAGTTAAGATGAGTTGTAAGATCAGTAATAAATACAAATTTCCATAGCCACTAACGGTTTGAAAGCTCGACCACTGGCTTATTCTGTTCAATCATGAATATTATAAGTAATCAAGAATATAAATAATTTGACGTAGCTCAAAAAATCTTTGGAGCACCTTTCCCCTGTTCAGCCACAATGATAAGTTATGGGATATCTGGATACTGACTCTCAATCTCTGAAAGAGAATTCTTAAACTGCCGCTGTTTAAGAGAGTGGGATCGGATGTAATTTACTGTCTTAACAACAACCTGCATTACTCCGTCACTTTACTTTAGTTATTTAGTAAAATGTTATAATATTTGATGTATTTTGACGATCTATTTAAAAACTGTACGCAGCATCGGCCGGATTGCCGCGGGCCGGATCCGGCCCGCGGGCCGTAGTTTGGAAAACCCTGCTGTAAGCTATTGTACTGTAGCTTCAAAACCAAGAAAAGCAAAATGCGATACCTGCTCTACAATCTTATCTCCGACAACTATTTTGGAACGGACTGGGAATTTCCCCCTTAAAGGCCATAGCTTTCGCCTTGGTTTTTGGTGAGAGATTTTAAAATTATATGTTCCACATACACGATTCAAGTGGTGTATCGACTGCTGCAGAGCATCTTCGCTCTTCTGGAGTATCAGCTGGGCATCAGCAAGGTGGCAGGAAGAAAGTTAATTCCTGGATTGATTTCAGCTTTCCACTGTGTGATCATATCATCCAAGTATATGTTAAACAATGTAGGTGAAAGACTACACCCTTGTAGACACCTCTATTAACCATCACTAGGTCAGTCTTCCCTCTTCCAGTACGTATTACAATAGCCGTGCCATCGTATAAGTTGTTCACAACTCTAATTAAATATAGAGGATAGCCTGATTCTCCCTAAGATTTTTCATAAAATATCCCTGTTAACTCGGTCGAAAGCTTTTTCATAATCAATCGATTAAAAAATTTAATTTTAGTTTATATAAAAAATTGAACTTTAAACTTAAATTTGTGTGGTCGTTTAAGCACTCCCTCCCCTCACACAAACACACACGCGCAGACCTAGTTATATTACATTACCTACGCCCTTGGTTAATTTATTTTTATCAATATTTTTTTTGCTGGCTTTGTCTGTATAGTGGTAATATTTTATGTTAGTCACAGGAAAAGACTTAAAATCAATATAATATTAGTATTATATTAACACTGTAGACATGAACAATATACGGTGTGTGTTGAAAATGTTCGGTATTACAGACACGCTGAGTCAGATGATAAACTTGGGTATTCAATTTACCGATCGGTGAATGGGTGGTGTTGAGGAAAAGGAATTAGAGATACAGGAAAGAAAAATCTTTACTTAATGTCAAGTATAATTCAGAGTATATCTGAAGTATAAAATTGTTTTTAAAATACAAAATTATTAAAAATAATTATGATATTACTAATATAGCTGCATGGAATGAGAAATACAAAATATATAGTGCACAACCTTCCAGTCAGGCAAATTAAGTAGGCCTAAGTTAATTAGTGAATCAATATATAAACTGTAACTCGATTTATAATTTATTGTTTTATAATTTTATATTATTGTACAATTTATAAATAAAGTTTTTTAATTACAAATAAACTGTGAAGTGACAAAAATATTGAGTTTTACTTAGAATAAACACAAATAATTTCGCCTCCCCCTCGGTCAACACCAGTAATTCTTATAATGTGTCCTCGAATATCCTCGTTCAACTCCATCAATTTTACTAAGGTGTCCTTGTTTTGAATCTGAAAAATGCGGTAGCAGTAGTTTAAATTCATCATCATCACCACCACCACTTCAAGGACTAGGCCTTAGACCTGTTCCGGAACCCATTTCCTCATCGGTCTACCGACATCTCTCTTCCCAGTAGGGTGATAACCCAAGACACCCACAGGTAGACGGGTATGAATCATGCGATTCACACCATCTCCTTCTGTGGTCTTCAGTCCTCTGGTGCAATGATACAATGTTTAAATCGCGTCTAATATCCTCGTTGCTTCTCTGATCCAAGAGAGAACAACCTTGTGTCCCTCTTATAAATTTAATTTCGGCTGCCTGAATCCTATGCACGTCCCTTTTACCAAGAGTCCATGTTTTATTAGCATAAAGGAATGTGGGAACAGCCACCGTTTTATAAAACTTCATTCGGGTATCCTTTCGTGTTTTATTTTTTAGGTATCTATGAATCGTTCCACAGATGCTTTAAATTTAATTGAATTACAAAACGTAAACACGAAAGAGCATTTGACGTTAGACAGAAACACTGTGTATCAATCTAACACACCAAAAGCATTCAGTCAATTCATTCAATCAATCAATTTTACTATATTTGTCTGTTTCGCTAACAATTTATGTACTTTGGTATACGCGTATAAGCTTGTGTAAGCTTTCAGGAGGAAACTCACATATTCCCTTTAATGCATTTATATAATCGTTTTACAGGCATTTCTACTACCAGGCGTTCCAGTAGTATGCGGGAGTAGAAAGCATTTGTTTTTTGTGTTTTATTTTAATTATAATTTTTCCATAAAATAGGCCTATCTAGAATTATAACATTTTTTGTAGATTCTCTTAGCATTTTGCTACGTTGGCTGTATTTTGGTTAGTTTCATTAAAAACGTTTTTTATGGATTTGATTTACTGTTATATTCTGTATTTGAAGCCTTCTTCCGGTATGGACCGAGTCAAAAATGCCTTTTGCGTCAACGTTTTGCGCATATTACGATGAGTATCCTCAGGTCTATGCGAGGTGACATTTTTGACGCGGTCCATACCGGAAGAAGGCTTCAAGAACAGAATGGACACCAGCAGCGGAAGCCTATGTGAGAATCTATTACTGTCAGATTGTCGAATGTGTGTACTGTTTGTGCAAATACATAGATAAACATGTAAATGGAGTAAATGATCAGTCACTCGCAGCAGGCTAAATACCGACTAGTTAATTAAATAGTTTAATTTTTTTTATTATTATTAAAAATAAAAAACTTCTAACAAAAAATAGTTTTTATTTTTTTGTAATTTACAAAATAAGAAATATATTCTTGTTAAAAGTCTTTTATTATTAATAATAATAAAAACCAAGAAAAATTTTAGCATATATCAATACAATTTTTAGTCTTAAACCCTTAAAGTTGTATTTGTTATCGAAGGCTTTCACAGCCGGCGTCAACTCTGTAGAATTAGGCCGCGGTCCGTGATCCACTGCTGCCGCAATGAATAGACGTTTCGGCCCTACGGTTGGAGGCCATCGTCAGTGTAAAACTTGGGACCAGACTTGAAAACTGGTACTGTACCACTGTTCAAACGGTGGGGCTGATACGTCTGTTCATTGCGACAGTAGTGGACCACGGACCGCCCCCTAATAGCCCGGAAAGAAGTCGGTCCAGCTGTTCTCGAATAATTGGCGAATATACATTAAAAACATAGGGACGCATGTGTAGAAGCTACTCCTTTTCTGAAGTCGGTTAATGAAATGATTATCGGTTTCTTCACACAGTAAACTAAAAAAACATCCCTTTCTAGCCTCACACATGAAAAAAATTACGTACTTTTTTGTATGAAATTAATCAATAGGCCTACAGTCTTTTACAATTGGTACGCTTCTTTTACTTCTTCTTCGTATCGATACTATCGTGTAGCAAAATATCGCAAATGTAGTGAGGGTACAGTTACTAGAAAAACACCACACAGCCCTATACGTCAAGGGGAACTTATTCTATGAACGTCTTAACAAATTAACAATTAAAAAAAAAAATTGAAAACTGAAGTTACTAACCTACAACTGGGGCGGGTGTTTGACTATGAGATTTGACGTTGTGGAGGCAAAGACATTCTAATGTTTAAGATTATCTAACGTAAATTCTAAATATCGGTATGGAGAACCATACATGACTTCCATATTCTAAGATTTATATTTAAAATCATTTTCAGCCAAACAGCCAGGCTGTGTCTAACCTGCCTTTTTATTGCTGTATTAAATGAAAAATATTATATTACATTAAAATGAAAAAATTATAATTTTATTGCCTGGCAACAAAATTATTTTATTTTTAACAATTACCATTGTTTCAAAAAGTTTAAATAAATTTTCAAGTACTTTACTCTTGTTAAAACGTAAAAGGTTGCAGGTAAACTACCCCTTCCCCTTAACCGATCTTCACCAAAATCGAAAGTCATTGAGACCTCTACAATTCAGGGACGTATGCAAAAAATTATTTGATTCTGTTTGAATTTGCGGCTGTTATCGTTTGCCATAAAAAATACGCTTGATAAAAAAACGTTGCAGGTAAACTACCCCTTTCCCTCAACCGATCTTCACCAAAAACAATAGGTCTTGAGTACTCTACAAATCAGGGCTGTATGCAAAACATTATTTGATTCTGTTTGAATTTACGGCTGTTATCGTTTGCCATACAAAATACCCTTGTTAAAAAAACGTTGCAGGTAAACTACCCCTTTCCCTCAACCGATCTTCACCAAAAACAGTAGGTCTTGAGAACTCTACAATTTAGGGCTGTATGCAAATAATCGTTTGATTCTGTTTGAATTTGCGGCTGTTATCGTTTGCCATAGGAAATACCCTTGTTAAAACATAAAACGTTACAGGTAAACTACCCCTTTCCCTTAACCGATCTTCACCAAAAACAATAGGTCTTGAGAACTCTACAATTCAGGGCTGTATGCGAAACATTATTTGATTCTGTTTGAATTTGCGGCTGTTATCGTTTGCCAAAAAAAAAATTTCCATTGATAAAAAAAAACCGTTGCAGGTAAACTACCCCTTTCCCTCAACCGATCTTCACCAAAAACAATAGGTCGCGAGTACTCTACAAATCAGGGCTGTATGCAAAAAATTATTTGATTCTGTTTGAATTTGCGGCAGTTATCGTTTGCCATAGAAAAAAAATCTACAGACAGACACACAGACAGACAGACACACAGACACACACACAGACACTTTTCGGAAAACGACTTTTTTTCATGTTTTGAGTGTAGTAGAATCAGAATCTGCAATAATCTCGAACACGATTTTTTTTGCCATCACCATACTTCCATTCCTTAAGGAATATGGAAGTAAAAATTACGTACTTTTTGACTTTTAAGTATTACAAAAGAAACACTATTAAAATTTTAATTGTTGAAATGTTTAACAATAAATTGTCTGTTTCTTAGCAATTGATCAAAATTAATGATTTTATTTATTTTAATTCAGACTGTCAACGATTACAGACGTATTCTTTTGGTGTCTCTGCAAATGAATTCATCTCGTGGTCTTTTTATCCAATGTGAAATACTTGAGGTACATGAGATTCTTTGCTGTTTTGACTGCTACGCTCAGGGCACGGGCATCACACTCACACACCCGTTTGGGGGACACGCTGGCTCGTAGTTTGCGTGTTGGGGTCAATGCAAGTGCGCACGGCTTGCATTGATCCCAGCACGCAAACTACGAGCCACTATGTGTCCGCCAAACGGGTGTGTGTGAGTGTGATGCCCGTGCCCTGAGCGTAGCAGTCAAAACAGCAAAGAATCTCATGTACCTCGAGTATTTCACATTGGATAAAAAGACCACGAGATGAATTTATTGCAGAGACAAAAAACATCAACACATTATTATGTAGGCCTACACATCTTCGAACAAGTGTGTGAATGGGTATATTTAATTGTGAAGTACTGAATGAATGCCTGAGTTGCGATAATGTAAAAGTCATTGTCGACATGAAAAGTAAAATAGCTTGTGTAAAAACCTTTAATGAATGTTAGGGATTTTGTTCATCTTTCATTAAACTGTGTTACAATAAGTACATTCATTATTTTCAAATAGCTTTCAGTAGCTTGGAGTAAACTTCCTGTGATTTTTACTACTTAGCTTTAAACGTCTACCTTCCCCCTCCTAAACCCTCCACAACCTCTGTATATATATCTCTTTTCCTACGCTTGGGTGTAAGAATATGCAACCACAAAGTTTTTGCGCTGATAAGTTCGATATGTCTCCCTGTACTATCACAGACTGAAGAAGTTATAGGGCCTACGTATGCGGGAAGTTACCGCTAGCTCTGTGGTCCGTAATCCTGTAGAAATAGAGGACCGTGAAACTGACAAAGTAGAAGAGTTGTACTTTTGCCGCAGAAAATTCAAAGTCGTCCGCGCGTACACACAACAATGGGAATTTGGCTTATCTCACTTAAAGATAAAAACTATTTTCTTTATGCGGGCCAGACAGAACAGCTGAAACCCTGCTTAAGACAAATAGAGACTGAATAAGTCATCATCATCATCAGCATCTGCAAGCATTAAATCGAGGATGGTTTGTTTCGGTATCAAACAGGCACATGTTTTGATTGAAGATTGAAGAGATATAACAACGAAGATGAACGAAGTGAATTGGGTAGTGTCACTAATATTGCGGAATTTTAAGAATACGGACAACAGGATGTTGCGAAGAATGCGGACAGTGTATTACTCTGATAGCTGAGTAGGGTAGTCCGTGAAGTCACAATCATTTGACACGCGAAGTGTGCGGACACCACCAAAACTTGCACGCTTCTGATGCTTTTGTCAGAAACTATTTGAATTGTTAACAAGGATTATACAGCGAGTGGCCGTCAGTATATAACTTACGGCATTTGTCAGGGAAGGCGGATAGGAATAAATGTAACAGACAGGCCACGTAGATGGAACACGGAGAGAATGGATTTAGAAAAGCTGACTTCAGTACTACAAGAGGGTCAGCGCGTGATTTAGGAGGCTCTGAAGGGACCAGATAACTGGAATGGTGCAGAATCTGTGGTAGAGGCTGTGATACAGCGGGCTTACGATGAATCTGTGCTCAGACAAAGACCTCGAAACAATAGTCAGCCGGTCTACTGGTGGACGGAAGAGATCGCTACTCTCGTCTAGCTAAGGCGGTAAGCTCAACGGACACGAAGAAGAGAGAGAGAAGCCGACTTCAGAACAGCAGAGCGTAAGGCAGCAAAAAAGGATTTCCGCAAAACTATTAGATGGCAAAAAGAACTTTGTTGTGTGAAGAGATGAACAGGGATCCCTGGCGACTAGGATACAAAATTATAACCCGCAAGCTCGGAATTTTTGCTTGGGAAGGGACACATGATGCGGAGAGAATGCAAACATTGTAGATGTCCTTTTCCCATCTCACCCTGTGAGGAAAACAGAGAGTCGAATCGGCTTCGTACAAAAGGAAAACATAGATAGGACTGATCAACATTCCTATCCTTAAATAGTTTAAAAACGTGTGATAACATCCTGCAATAAGTCCCATTAATGTAAACTGTAATACCACAACAAAAATACGCGTTATTGAAACATTGTTTAGAAGTTACTTATTGACTGAGTTGATTTTCCTATATTTCATATTTCAAACATATATACGCAAACGCTGTGTTAATAAACCTGTTGGAATATTTAAAAAAGATATACTACTATATTAGCGTGCACAGCTGGAAAAATAATAAAGTACCCTAAAAATTAAGAGATTAAGAAAATTCGTCAATGTTTTTCAACCTCTGTGGGGGAGGGGGATTCGGCCTCGTTCCTCTCCCCTCGTAAATACATTCCTTCCTGCATAAATATCGGTTTTCTTATAGAGCGTTTACGCAACTGGGCACAATTATTATTCAGTCTACGGAAAGAAAACGCACCAAAGTGGATTTTACGATTTCGGTTCCACATTGCAAGAGTTGGTACAGCGTCATGGGAGTAATGAGAATAGTACAGTTTTTAATCGGAAAGACGTAAAATGGTTGCAACACAGGAAGTGTCAGCTGGAACTAGACCTACTTAAAACGAGTCTTGACTGTAAAAAGTAATTCAGTAACTACGGTCTTCAAAAGCTGAGACTGGAAACAAAATTCTGAAAATCCGTCAAAGATTAGAGAAAGAAGTTAGATTCAATAGACTTTACTCCAATTGGTGTGACCTATAATTAATCAATTTGTTGTTGTGTTGGTTGTCGTTTCCTTTAATCGGTAAAGGCAAACTCAAGTTTTATTGACACAGAGCTTGAGGTGGGTTCAATGAAACTAATTAATAAATTGTGTTACTTTATGTGTTTATTAGAAATTAATTAAATTAGAGACTTTTGTAACAGGCCAGTATTCGAACGATAGAGCCCGAAGAGAATCCGATATTCAGCGAAATCGAATTGATACTAGCAGCAGACTCGTTACAAACTAAAAAGGCACCTGGATCCGACGGCATACCAGCAGGGGTGCTGAAGGCTGTGGTGTGGACTCACCCACAACTGTTGCTGCACATGTTTAACATTTGTCTCAGAGTCTAACATTTGTTGTCAGTTACGTACAGTATGATGCGGAGATCTGGACTGAAGTGGCGCGCGCTCTGAGTGGATTGCACGGTTTCGGAGTCCGCGGTTCTTGTAGTCCCGGGAATAATTCCAGTCGATCTGCTGGCACAGGAGCGGAAACAGGTTTACAATATGAAAGTCAAAGAAGATACTCACAGGGAGGCCAGGGCCCCTCCCATGGTTCAGTGATACCAGGGACGCGAAGGGAAGTTGGACCGCTAGGCTCATAAAACAGTTAACTGAGTGGACTGGTCGCAAACACGGCGAGATTCATTATTTCATAACGCAGTTTCTAACTGGCCACGATCTGTTCCGGGCATACCTATATAGGATGGGGAAAGTAGACAGACCAGACTCTATTTTCTGCAACCAGGAACTAGACGATGTGCACCATACGTGATAGATGGAAAGAGGAGAGGCAAACCCTGGAGAATATAGTGGGACAGATCTCGCCCGAAAATATCATCGGAATAATGTTGCACAGAAAACACCATTGGGATCAGGTAGCAGCCTACATAGAGAAGGTACGAAGGCAATAGAAGGAAGCGGAAAATGATCTTGCTAGGACCGCTGAAAGAATAGCAGAAAACAGGTAACGTGGACCCGCAGATGGATTAAAACAGATGAACGTTATAGAAAAACAAGTAGTGGGTGTTGTTTTAATGTTTGTGTTGTAAACTGTCGGGCTTTACCTCCGCGCACTTTTGTTACTTACTCTGTTGACTGGATCCTCTGCAGTGATGTAGTCCTGTAATACAACTTAATACTATGCTTTTTGTGGGCGCCACTTGGAAACTTTTGTTCCAAGAAAAAAAATAAATGATTGATAAAATTTTTAAATCTACGAAAAAATTTAAGCAAGTCAGTTTAGCTTGGAAAAATCAAAGCCAGTTAAGTTTAATGGTTCTTTAAAAACAAACAAATCGTCTGAAGGACTAACATTCATAGAAAAAAATTATAAAATTGCAGAGAAAAAATTTTACAAGTTATTATTATTGACAATTTTTTATATATATCCAATCAAGTATCGGCTAGTATATTTCAGATTTTGACTCAGTTGAAAAGCATGAGTTTAATACGTGAAAAATCTTTACTCTCAGGACGTGACTCCTTTGAACTACCAAGACATATCAATTAGATGCTTTACAAGAAAAAAAAAAACTAAGTGATTTGAAGGTGTATGTGTGGCGTGTGAAGTACAACTGTGTGATAAATGTAACCAGGTAACAAATGACTTTAATTTTGGTAACTCACGTTCCAATGGTTATTTATTCTCGCACTGGACACTCCCTTCGGGTAGTTTCTCAATCTCGCCTCTTCGGGTGTACACTGAATCTATTTAAAGTCAAATTTTGCGATCATTACTTTTTCCGCACTTTTGTAAAAACGTTTGGCAGTAGAATATCGTTCAAACGCCGCCGCTACGAATCATCTGTTTAGCGTTGATTCAGAAATCGGCCACCGCAGCGCTGATTCCCATGCAGTGTTGAGGAAGGCTTTGTGTATTGTATGTTTACGTTAGGGGGAATTATTGTCACGTTAGTCAGTCAATGCGAACACAGCAGAATTCGTTCTCTATTTAAATTTGTGGTCCCTCCTGGGCCGCTGGACGTTCTGGCTGCGTGATTTCTATTAAAATTTGCCGTATCGCTGCTCTATTTCAGCGATACATTTGGCGAAGATTCTCGTTGAGGTTAAGTCAGTCGGTATGTCTATGTACGGGAAAAACCTTCCTGCCGTGTCTTGTCGATTTCTCGCCTCTTCGGTTTCGCCTTAGCTGCGTTGATCAGAGTTGTGTGAGATGCATCAGTTCTGGAGTTCAAGTTTCAAGTGTTTTTGGGTCGAAATTGGTCTCTCTTTTATACTAATTCAGGATGACTGTTTTCATCGACTTCCGGTATATTTGTGTAAAAATTCTTTCTAGATTGTTCGAGAATAAACGAAATGGAATGTCATAGAACAATTTTCACTTCCGTAGAAGCTTTTAGAACGAATTTCTTATTCTTCATACAAAGGATATTTCAAAAATTACACTGGTATTTATCAAACAGTTTTACATTAGTACTCACAATTTGTATGCCATTAATACATTTAGATTCCTTGTTTTTAACTGAATCTAGCGATACTAAATATGATTGGTTTCTAATTAACTTAAGTCTAATAAACAATATAATATACAACCCTCACCTTGAGTTGTTGTCATTGAAAACTCATTTTTTATAACAAAATTTGTTGTGGAGTTACTAAGTTCCTTCCACAAGTTGAACATCTAATACTACTACTTTCCTACAACAAAATAAACAAATTTTAACATAAATAAAACACAAATAAATACAATTTTATATGGCCTCTGCTCATGGCCTAGATTCTTGTCAGTTTTCTAATACAATGATTAGTCTTTTTCTTTAATATATGTATTATTTCACTACTGTACACACAGAGTTTATTATTTTGTCTATCTTTTGTGATACCTGGTTACTCTGTACATATATTATATTTATCACAAGATGACATAGCATCATTGATTGGTCTTGAGATGTCCTTTTTTATGGCGTGACAAATCTCACTCTAATTAGTTAAATTCTTTTAGAATTGACTTTACTTTCAACTGAGTTTGTTTCTTATTAAGGTATACTGATGTATTGTACCTTTCTATCTTATTTTTGTTAGTATAATGTAAGTATTTAGCCAGATATGATTATTTTTGTACTGGATGATTGGTTTCAGCCATACATGGTATAAGTAAATATTTTGCTAACTTGACTATTACAATGTTAAAGTTAGTCAGGTATATTAGTATAGTTGCTTTATATCATATTACAGCTTTCTAATGCAATTTGGTTGCATTTTGGCAACATTAAATCAATAAATAATACAATATTAGATGCCTATTACATGTTTCTAGTTAACACTGTTTTTGGCTATTTTGACTGCTTTTTATTCATTTGACAGCTTCCTTTATTTAAGATAAATTGTTCACTATTGTCTGCTTGACAATTACATGTAGTTTTTATTTAAATCTGATAATAATTAATTTTTCCATGAAATCTTGGTGTATGGTCTCAAATCCAACACATTAATATTTTTGCCATTGCAAATATACAATTTTTATTTTAACTTAGATTCTTTCTAATAATGTATTTAAGTCATTTAATACATTTGTTTTATTTACATCACATAATATAATAATGGATCATGCCCATTCATTCACAAAAAATAGTTTTTAATACTCTATTCATAGTTATAAAACTTAATAATTATTGACTTTATTTTGGTTGGTTCTGACATTATTTCTCTCTCTTATAGTGTCTTATGGTTTTTTCACTATTATTCACCTTAATAATATATATGGGGTTTTGTCTTAGTCATAGTTTGGTCGTTTTTTCAAGTTGATAGAAATAATTATTATACAAAATTACACAATTTTTTGGGACTACTTGGGTTCGATACTGTTCACCTCACTTTCCTCTTATGCTAACTTACTATATAAATGATTTCTTTTATGGAACGTTCTGTGACGTTACAACGTTCACAGGACCTTCATCTTGTACCACATTGAAATATTGCGAAAGCTGAGTCCCGAGGTGGACCCATGCCGTGGACAATAGGGTTTGTGTTTTTGGTGGGTACCAGTCCCACACACCGTAGGAGTGCGGACCCTCCGGCGGCGAACATTAGTTTTCCACAGTCTCCCTCGTTAAAAAAAGTATATTATTATTATTATCATCGTCATTCAAAGATTACATAAAGTATCTATAAAAGAATATCCAAACTGGTTTCTCCCCACCAATGTGGGCCTCCTTTCTGTCTGCCGTTGGTCCGGCAGTCGAGAGTCGTGGCCAGGTGGACGTCGTCTATTTAGACTTTATGAAAGCGTTTGATAAATAGCCACACCATGTTTTTCTGAACAAATTAACGCTTTTGGCATTTGTCCGTCAACTAATTCGGTGGGTCGGATCGTACTTTCACCAGCGGTGCTTTCGAATACGATTTGGTGGAATTACATCTGATATAGCCACTCTGGGAATGGCAAGGAGGATCACCTTACACTTCAATAATGCACAGATAATACTGTAAGGTGGGCACGGAAGAACTGCATGCCACTAAAATTTAAGAGAACTATAATAGCCGACCACTCCATCCTGTTCCTCTAATGGGTGTCGTTCTGTCACAGTGGGTGGATAGGCAGAGTGTAGGATGTGCGGGAACCCATCATCATCATCACTATGTTGCAATCATTCGTCGTCTGCCGAATGCAACAATCCGCGAATTGTACCTTGTCCGACGCACTGACGTCACGTCCTCCCTTTTACTAACCCTATCGTTGGCTTTGTTTAATCTCGTCAGTCTCCCATCAAACGCTGTGAGCAGAGCGGCCCGTCGCCGGACTCTCGTCAAGTATGGGAGCCTCAATAACCAAGGTAACTATGATTGTTTTTGAGCTATCGTAAATCAATGCTAGTGGCTAATAATTTTGTATATTACGTTTGTAACGAAAAGAAGAAAACTTGTAATAGATGTAAAAAGATTGTTATCCATAACCAACCAAGACGTGTCTTGTCTGTAATAGTCAGCCTCGCCTAAAATTAAATTTCAGTCAGTCAACTTGATGAAAAAACCTAAAATATGTAAGGTTCAGTGTCAGTACTCGTTATATATGTAATTTGAAGTCGTAACCTTGTAATGCTATTTTGTAATATTGTAAATTGTAACACGCACTGTAAGAATGCATGTGTGCGTGTTAATCGAACAATGTGGGTATAAAGTGTACTAAATGATGTGAAAACTTTCAGTTCAAAACTTGGTTCAACGTTCCGGACCGAAGAGACGAGAACACGAACTTCGTACAGTTTTTACACGATCTTCCAGCACAGACATAGCAGTGGTTCAAACCAGGTACTGAGGAACACGCAGCCGTAGCGACCAGATACAGCAGGTTGCAAAAGGACTTATCTGGATTGCCAAGTAACATTTTTACCTGTAATAACTTACGGTGGCAAGTGTTGCATAATCACGAAGCAAAAGCGAGACAAACTAGTTACTTACCATAAGTGTCTGAAACAATTTTATAAACTTTTGCGATAGATAACAGTGTCAGAAATTTATAAGTAGATCACAGCGTGTACGCTGAACACCATTTTGTAAACTAGCATTGATTTATGCGACACCCCCATATTTAGCATTTAACATTTTCTATATTCAGTTTTTCAAAAAAAAAATTAGCTCAGTACTGACCGTTGCTGACTGGCACATAATTAGATAAATTTAGAGGCTCGTAATGTTTTTGAAATAAACGGGTCGCATCCGACTCTGCTCACAGATTGACGCATTCAACAATTTCTTTTACTTACACCTCCTCCCTTTACAGAATTGTATTAATTATAGAAATACTTGAGAAGTAAGTCACAACAGAGAAAAAGTGTCTTAAGCATTTTGATGGATTTAGATATTATGTTATGTTATTTGTGTGTATGCTGAGCACTTCCGGGGCCCAGCAGCGGAAGTGGTGCCGGAGCAGAAGTGGTAGCCGGAGCGTGGTTATTTTGGGTTTTCCTTGGTCCATGGGTTACTAGACATTTAATTCAATTTAATGGGTTATAAGCCATAGTTATCAAGAGTAATTTTGTTGATGTTGTGTGTGTTGAAATTTTGTATTGTTTGTATTGCACGGTATTGGTCGCGTGAAATTTTGTATGGGATTTTGTGGGAGGTATTTTAAATGTTATATGCGTAGTTAACAATTTTGTCACGAGTAGGTCTTTGCTGCAAGTTGTGAGATCAGATCGTTCAAATTATTTTCTCGGGAGTAGAAAACCGCTACTTGAACTTTGTCTGGCAGATAAGGCTGCCAGGCTAACCTGTTCGTCTTATCTTCATTCCACCGAACAGCTGCTACCTTATCGTTGCGCTTTGTATGTTTTGGTTTTCTCCACATACTCGTCTTAATAACCGATAATAATAACCCCGTACCTTGCTCACCGTGCCGTATGTCCGATTGTCCAGTTCGCTAACCGCCTCCCAATCTGCTGTTATTCAAAATATGTTTGGTGCATCTGTTGTTTGTATAAAAGTGACGTACTCTATTAATTCGGTAAATTTTATTTAGAAACGTGCGCATCTCAGTAAATCCGATTTTGTTTCGTGGAAGGTGTTACAAGAAAAATCAAAATTAAAATTTTCATAGCAGCCTTTTACTAATGGAAAATCTTCGTTGTCAGTTGTCACACACACGTTATCGCCTGTTTCATGTTAATTGGTTTGTGTTAACTACGAATTAATATACGCGGCATTCAGAAAAACAGAGTCCGACTGTCATGTCGTGTCAACTAGCATTTCCTTGTCACGGTAAACTATTTTATAATGAATCAATGATTTCGTAATAAGCGACAGTGCAAAACTTTCGCGCTGAGAGAGAGAGGTCAGGAAAGAAACTCAAAAAAAAAAAAGGCTCGTAAAGAGTGTGAACCCCCCCTTTTGCCAGTGAATGTAGTCTGGCGTACCCCCCTTTGCCAGTGAATGTAGTCTGGCGTACCCCCTTTGCCAGTGAATGTAGTCTGGTGTGACCCCCCTTGCCCCCTTGACGTATCTGCGTATAGGTAATGGTGCGTAGTACCCCCTTATTTCACCTCGCACGATCGGACGATGGAGAGATGCGTTCTCCACCTTGTCGTCCGTGTGCCGTAGAGAGAAGTTGCTGTGGTCGTAAAGCGCTTTTAAGGTGAGTGACCCCTCCAGTTTCATCTCTCGCTCTCAGTCGCGCGGTTGGTTGTCGATGCTCTTGACCAGTCACACTTCTCGGCTCTTGTTGTAACTCAAGTCTGTTGTACCCTCACATACTGAGTCGCAGTCCTCATGTTCGGGCGTGAAGATGTTCCATGCTCATTAATATATTAATTTGTAACTCCGCTTTCGGTCGCCTTGCCTGGTGAGCGGCGCGGGGACTGATCACCCCCTCGTCGTTCGCTTTCAGGGAGGAAGCGTTGCTGCGCGCAGGCAACGTTTCCAAGGTGACGGAAGGTTGCCCTTTGAGTTGTTTCCAGATGGCGGCTAGTGCCGCCCTAGTAGCTGAATTTTCTCATTTACGTACATAAGCTACGGGTTTCCCCTGACTCGACTCTGTTTGGCTACACTGACCGTACCGATTAATTTTGACGAATTAAACCTTGGACAACCGTCGCTCCTGCACCCGACGCTTGTCTTTCGGGGGGGGGGGAGTCTGTTGCAATCATTCGTCGTCTGCCGAATGCAACAATCCGCGAATTGTACCTTGTCCGACGCACTGACGTCACGTCCTCCCTTTTACCAACCCTATCGTTGGCTTTGTTTAATCTCGTCAGTCTCCCATCAAACGCTGTGAGCAGAGCGGCCCGTCGCCGGACTCTCGTCAAGTATGGGAGCCTCAATAACCAAGGTAACTATGATTGTTTTTGAGCTATCGTAAATCAATGCTAGTGGCTAATAATTTTGTATATTACGTTTGTAACGAAAAGAAGAAAACTTGTAATAGATGTAAAAAGATTGTTATCCATAACCAACCAAGACGTGTCTTGTCTGTAATAGTCAGCCTCGCCTAAAATTAAATTTCAGTCAGTCAACTTGATGAAAAAACCTAAAATATGTAAGGTTCAGTGTCAGTACTCGTTATATATGTAATTTGAAGTCGTAACCTTGTAATGCTATTTTGTAATATTGTAAATTGTAACACGCACTGTATGAATGCATGTGTGCGTGTTAATCGAACAATGTGGGTATAAAGTGTACTAAATGATGTGAAAACTTTCAGTTCAAAACTTGGTTCAACGTTCCGGACCGAAGAGACGAGAACACGAACTTCGTACAGTTTTTACACGATCTTCCAGCACAGACATAGCAGTGGTTCAAACCAGGTACTGAGGAACACGCAGCCGTAGCGACCAGATACAGCAGGTTGCAAAAGGACTTATCTGGATTGCCAAGTAACATTTTTACCTGTAATAACTTACGGTGGCAAGTGTTGCATAATCACGAAGCAAAAGCGAGACAAACTAGTTACTTACCATAAGTGTCTGAAACAATTTTATAAACTTTTGCGATAGATAACAGTGTCAGAAATTTATAAGTAGATCACAGCGTGTACGCTGAACACCATTTTGTAAACTAGTATTGATTTATGCGACACCCCCATATTTAGCATTTAACATTTTCTATATTCAGTTTTTCAAAAAAAAAAATTAGCTCAGTACTGACCGTTGCTGACTGGCACATAATTAGATAAATTTAGAGGCTCGTAATGTTTTTGAAATAAACGGGTCGCATCCGACTCTGCTCACAGATTGACGCATTCAACAATTTCTTTTACTTACACCTCCTCCCTTTACAGAATTATATTAATTATAGAAATACTTGAGAAGTAAGTCACAACAGAGAAAAAGTGTCTTAAGCATTTTGATGGATTTAGATATTATGTTATGTTATTTGTGTGTATGCTGAGCACTTCCGGGGCCCAGCAGCGGGAAGTGCTGCCGCTGCAACTATTATTACACTACCGTATTATAAAGAATGCTGTGTCATTGAGAATTGTTATAACCTTTGTAAAAATACTTAGATAACTGAAAAAGTGTAAAAACGAGAATTTTGGATGACAAGGTTGTATTTGTTACAGCGGTGAGCTGCCGGTGGTAAACAACATCAGAGACGGTGACGGCGACCCCAGCGCCCCTGCCGGCAAGATGAAGAACAGCGTGCTCGAAGTGGAGGGCATACGCTTCACGCCCGCCTACGTCACCTTCGAGAACTTGTTTGAAGGTCAAACGTACTCGGAGCTGCTGCGACTGCAGAACGTCTCCTCCCGAGTCGTGCCCGTGCGCATCGCTGCGCCTCGCTCCTGGGTGAGTACACACGCACCGACTGTACAACTGTTGCAGGTTACCTTGTACTGCGTCCAAACGGACTTGCTATGCCCGCAACCTTATAGAACCATTTTCATCCAGTACTGAGCAGCTCAGTCTGAGCTGGCATATGTTTACAAGCGTCTAGCGGATCGAGTTTATCGAAAATGTAAACCATCAGCTGTGCATGGTGGAGAGAGACAACACCGTCTCTCTATCAGCTGACGCTAGCGCCGTTTTGCCGTGCCATGATATCAATTTGGTTGAGCTGTAAACTGTTCTATATTGTAGGCCTAATTATTTAGGTTCACAATTATTTTATGTACTGATCGAAGCAATAAGAAAAGCTGGGCTGGGTTGTAAACGACTGTGATGCGATGATTTGCACATTAATGGAAACAAATTACTAGTAATAATGTCGCGTTAAGTATACTACGGGACTTAGCATAATAAGCTTTGAGGTTATGCAATAGTAACAGGTCTTCCCCGCCCCTCACCATCCAGCGTTGTCGCACGTTACAATTGGTTATGATTAGGGAAAGACGGGAAGGGGAGGTCTGTTGCAAACACTGGCAATACAGGGGTGGCCTCGAAGCTTATTACGATACGTCTCACATAATAATGCAAGTAAACGAATACATAATGAGTGGTTCTAATAAACACTTCGGTTACTTATCACTACATTTTTAATTTTCCATCAAAGGCAGAATCGATAGCTAAATAATTTCACTTACGTAAGAATAGTATAAAATCTTATTAAGTACAGTGCTTATCTCGAATTGCTGTGATGGATGAAGTCTTTCGCTAATTATTTAGATACTGGGGGCTCACCTGTAATTGCCAGTGGCAGGCGGTTCCAAATTTTCTTGGTTGGGTGGGGTGGGGGTTCAAAGAACACATTTAATCAGTAGGCAGACCTACATATCTGCATCATACATAGTCCTGTCATACGGACAAAATAGTAAATTATTGTTTCCCCCGAAAAAGAGCCGCCACTGATAATGTTATGACCTCATTTCTATAGATATGTCTACCTATGCCAGTTTCCATGTTCCCACGTAATCATGAAGTTGCTAAAAGGATCACTAACTTTGCAGTAACCAAAACTAAATATGCAGCGAAAAGCGAAAGTTAAACAGTGTCGTGCTTTTTTACAAACTGCACGTGGTTTTAAAGCACACAGAATCACACTAACTCCAAAAAGCGCACAGCAACACTAAACAAAGGAAAACAAGAATAAAAATAATCAAATGGACACAGTTGATTGACACTTTACTGTCACAAAAGACATTTATACAAACTTATTCCTATTTTATAACCTCAAACAACAACTAACGTAAACACTATACAGGGCAGAACTGATTTCATGACATAACTAAGGATGCGCTACAACAACGTTGCGAAAGCTTTGCAACCACATATGAAGCATTGGGGCATTATGAAGGGTCATCCTTCCGTATGTTTGTGTAGTAAGCTCTGCCATCGGCGTACAACCACTAGCCTGCGTGCCACATTTGACTTATTGGACATGAGCGTTGCCGCATAGAAACTAAAAGGTTTTACGTTGGAATTGATGACACTTTTAACTGCTTAATCTTTTTGTATATTATTTTACAGTTTAGTTATTCTATATTGGTAGTTGTGCAACGCTGACTGCAACCATAACACGACCCGCCACTGCTAGTTGCCACAAAATTTACAGCTATCACGATTACCACGATAATTGGGAATGATGTATGTGTGGCGGTTAAATCATTTACGATTAAATGAAATACGATATTATTATTGTTGAAAAACAGGAGAGAACGCTCGTAGAAACAACGCTACGAAAATAAGTTATGGTCTATAGGTTAAGTACCTCGCTGTTGGCCTCTTCGATAGAGAGGCGGTGTTGTCTCTCCTCACCATGCACAGCTGTGGGTTTCACATCCTCGATAAACTCGATCCTCTAGACGGTTGTCATACGTTCGCGGCACAAGGAGATTGGGTTGCGAGTCCTCGTTGGACGAATTAGCGTGCAAATAGTAGGAACGGCTGAATCAGAGCCGCCATGGTTTTCTCTGGGTACCATCCACAGAAGCTACGCGCGTACAAGTGATCAATTTTAGACAAATATTATAGCTATCATTCGAACGTAATGAGACCGCCTCTTTATTTTGAAAGTTACGTCGGTCCGTAGACGTATCTTATTGTTCCATTTAATTAGAAAAAAAAATAAGGCACTGTCCCAATAACCGTACCCGCACTCATCTTCGCTATTTCGATTATATGATTATTGGCATCGATATGTAGTGAATTTCGCATATAATTTTAGTTGGATAATAGAAATCGTGAAAATTTATTCGTGTATGTAATAAAGTAGTTTGTTGACGATTGCAATCGTGTTTCATTGTCATATTTTTTTTTACGCAAAATGTTTCTAGCAATAGTAGAACTACGGTGTGTGCCTGTGACGCCCAAAGTTGGCGTTGTTCGGTTAATATGTAAACTAAAATTACACATAGAAATCAATGTGCCTTTAAAATCATACACGCCTTTTGTGAAATACACGTAACGAAACCAACTCGATTTAAGGTGGGGTGGCCCTTGTCTATTACTATAGGCCTACACGTCTCATTTATTATGGCAGAACTCGTCTTCCACTAATACACGTTTTTCACTAATAGGCCTACTCGATTTTTGTGCATATCACTGGAAAAGCAACCAACTCGAAGGAAGGTGAGATGCTTCCATGTCACCATTTTTTTTTTGCACAAAATTTGTTTCCAGTGAAGATTTCGAGATTTCACTGAATAACATAAAATAATATTAACCACCTTACGACTAACAAATCTTGTTCCATGTGTTAATACGTTGTTTTTGTTTTAATCTTGCTATTCAGAAATAAGAACGTTTTTTGAATTTTGAAAAAAAAAACAAAAAACGTATTTTCACTTTTTCTGTTGTTGGTTTTGTTAAAAATACTTTAGGTTCTTTTTGTTTTTAATGTTTCTCTCTTTCGAGCATTGTGTGGACACATTAAATGTCATATTTTTTCCAACCATAGCGTTTATTTCTTTAAACAGTATGCAAATACCATTATTACCTAACATCAAAAAATGAAAACAACACGTATTTTCGCTTTACATAATAGAATAATTTACAGTTAGTACACTTCTTCTTCTTCACATCGTAGTATATCGATACAATCTCATATTGGAAACATCGAAAATGTAGTGCGGGTACGGATATTGCGATAGTTCCAAAGATGATTAATTAAATTAACGCGTGGTGATATTTAAAACCAATCTATTTAAGTCTGACGTATAGACAAAATCTATTTAAATAAAAAAATACACTCAAAAAATTTAAATCTATCCCCAGTCAAAGAGTACAGACGTCTTCACAATAGAGTATTGTAAAGTATACCCTATTTTTGTGAGCGGTGGGAGTGCACACAGAGTTAACGTAGGTAACAGGTGTTACATTCTGTTGTATACCAAAACGTTTATTTATACTGAATGTTGTCATACGCAAAACCGATGTCGGTTTTCATTTCACCACTTTTATCCTGTTCCGCTTCCATTCGACTCATCGTTTCTCCCGAGTCTTCTCAGCTGCCTCTTGGTTTTGTAATACTGCGTTACTTGTTTAACAGTAAACAGTTCCACCTGAGTAAAGAAAAACATTAATAGTTTCATGTCTAGTTAGTACTGCATTAAAAAGTTTGGGCGACATTTCAACGACGTTTAGGATCCTGTTCGTTAAGAAATTTGCGAAAATCTTTTTTTTTTTTGTATTCTTTTTCTTCTTCTATGGGGTCACAGTTCGGAGTCAAACCTTAGCCTCCATAATCATCCGTTTCCATTTTCCCCTGTCCTTGGTGATTTATGTCCATCGTTTTATTTTAAGCAAAATATCGGCATCCCTCGCCACTGCGTCAATCCAGCGATGCTTGGGTCTTCCGACAGGCCTTCTACCCTCGATTTGACTAAACAGTACCTAGGTATTCGGTTGCCTTCCATCCTAATGATGTGTCCTGCCCATTGCAATCTATGCAGTCGGATGGTGGTAGCCAAATCATTGGCTTTATATAGGTTGTATAGTTCCTCATTGTGACGCATTCTCTATATCCCATTAACTTGGACTGATCCATTTATTCTCCTCAAAATTCTCCTTTCAGAGGTATTGACTATGTTAGCGGCTTGTCTGATCAGAGTCCAAGTCTCGCTGCTATATGTTATCACCGGTCTAGTCATAACCTTTATATAATGTGATCTTTGACTGACGTGGATATTCCTTGTCTTGAATATAGTTGTCAACTAAGCATATGCTTTATTTGCGGCCTGTATCCTTTTCCTTATTTCATTTATTTCTTCATTATATTCAGCCATCAAACATCCCAAATGTTTAAACCGATTAACTATTTCCAGGTTTAGTGGTTCGATTTCAAACTATCCAGTGGTTTTATGGTTTTCCTTCGAGTGGTGATCATAACCTTTGTTTTATCTGTATTCTGTAGCCTTTTTTCTTTTTTTTTTGTATTCTTATGTTATGCTAAAACCTGAATAAGATGCGATCGTAAATTCTCGATTTCATTCGCGAGTTGTAAACTTGATTTTTAGACGTAGAACGATAGCATTAAAATATAGGTATATCAAAACCAGTAAAATTAAAAATCGTGCCAACTATTCTGATTAAATGTATGCCTAGATTGTTACTAACTGATAATTTCGATAAATGTACGTAAGCTGTCACTGCTGGTGTTCACATTATCAGAATTTTCTGGGCTGATAAGCCGTAGTCTCGATCGTCTGTGTTTACTTCCAGACATTTCGTCCGATGATGGACAGCTTCAGTGGCACG
Organism: Magicicada septendecula; assembly: GCA_034769895.1. NCBI lineage: Eukaryota > Metazoa > Arthropoda > Insecta > Hemiptera > Cicadidae > Magicicada > Magicicada septendecula. The sequence continues at coordinate 64,268,218 of CM068371.1, forward strand.
GAAACACAACTGTTCGTATTCGTTCGCTGGTGCTGTGATCTGTGTTCCCGTGGTGCTACTGAAGATGTCCGGAAGTATACATAGACGATCGACACCACGGCCTAACAGCCCGGAAAATTGTGATAATAATAATTTCGATGGTAACTTCTGTGCTAGTTACCCCTCCCCTCCTCACGCCAATAGGAACGGGCACAAAAATATGCAGAAAAGTAATAATGCAGCAATTTATGTGAATTTTCGACTCAATAAAAAAATGGTTGTCAAGAAAAAAGTCAAAGGTTTGTTTTCTTACCCTTGGTAGGCCTACTGATAGGCCTAGTTATTCAAATTCCCGGAACTGTTTTGTAGAAAGCCTAATTTGCAAAAAAAAAGTGTTATGTTACATCAAAAAACGTTACACAAGTTTAACGAGTCTAAGTAGTGGTATTTACAATTCGATTGGCTAATCGGAGTAAAACCTGTTATTTGCGAAAACAAAGTGTCGGACCATATGGAAATATACAAACATGGATGTGCGTGTATGTGTGTACCCTATATATAATTGGCAAGTGGGAATGGAAAAAATGCACGTTTTGCAACTGCACCTTGTTTAGGCCTACACGTAGAAAACCAAAAAAATTGTTGACTTTAAAAACCGCAGGTATTTGATTTCCACGGGTTTTTAAGCTGGCTGCCAGGGGCTAGACAGTAGCTTCCACAGCTAAAACAATAAGATATAAAACGGGTGTCTGGTTGCGCTATGTGCTCATGCGTAGCTTTGACGCGGTGTTTTCGGACTAATTATTTTGTACGTATTCAGAACAGCGGCAGGGTTGATCACCTCACACCACACTGCCCCACTTCCCTACACCTGTGACACCTGCGCGAACCGTTTCGCGTCTTAAGCGCCCTACACACATGGGAACCTGGTTCGCCGATCTCGGTTCGCGCGAACCAAGTTCGCCGTTTTTTGCCTGTGTGTGGAGGTTAACGAACCAAGTTCGTGACGAACTTGGTCTTCCATCGGGCTGGAAAATATTTGTTCGGTTCGCCGCCAGGGCTCAGGGCGTTCGCCTGTGTGTAGAGGACACGGACCTTGTTCGCCATTTTGTCGTGTCTTCAGTTATTTGTGTTTACGTTTTCTGTTTTCACTCGCTGCTAAAATGTCTGATAGGGATAGTGCTAAGTTTATGAACCCTTCTTTTCTCAACGATTTTATTGAAGCCTATCGGCAGTACCCATGTTTATGGAAAGTGAAAAGTGACGAATACAGAGACAGGAACAAGCGTGACGAAGCTTTGAATAACCTTCTGCTCATGACTCGCGAGACCATTCCCGGAGGTGACATTTTCTCAAACACAGAATTGAGTCACTGAAGCAGAGTTTTCGAAAAGAATTGAGAAAGGTAAAAGATTCCATGAAATCTGGTACGTCTGAGGAGAGCGTGTATAAACCACGATTGTGGTACTATGACATCCTATCGTTCATCGCCGATCACGAGGCGCACAATACTTCAACATCAACTTTTCAAGATGAAGAGGAAGCAGTGGACGAAGGAATTCAACATGAAAGTCAGGTAAGAAACTCACGAGACTTTTTTGTTTTTTACTGTTTATTGACAACTTAAAATTTATTATAACAGGGATATAGGATACATTTCAATTTAGGCCTATGAATACAATTCACCCGAACTATGCAATAACTAACACTCAATAAAAATACGAAAATTTAAGCAATATTGATATTTACTTAAGTTTTGTGGTTTACTTGATAATATTGCTTAGAAAGTGATAAGTAGATAATAGAAGAGAGGTTTCATTAAGAAACAAGAGTAACATTTTAAATATGTCTCTCAAATTGTGCAAAAGATAGGTTAATCTCTGCCGCTGCACCATGCAATCTTGCCAAGAAACTCGGCCTTTTCCCACAAAGTAATTCACATACTCCAATCTGCTGGCTTTCGCAATGTTTGAAGCATTGCGAGGTGTTGTTTGTAATCCCTGGTATTTGTCATCTGGAACCGGATTTTCTCTCCATTCTCCTTCTACCACAGTTTCCATTTCAGTATCTATCTAAAGCAGCACTTGGTGTGTAATTCTTGCGACACTTTCTTCGCAGAAAATTGTGTAGAGCTACACACGCCAGAACAATATCGACTGCTTTACAAGGTTCAAAATTTATTGTAGTGCGAAAAACTCTGAAACGCGAGGCTAATATCCCGAACGCATTTTCAACAACTCTTTTAGCACGGGATAGTTTGTAGTTAAACACTCTTTGTTCATAGGTTAAATTTTTCATTGGAAACGGTTTCAGCAAATCTCTTCTCAAAGCGAAGGCATCATCGACTACGAAAACGAAATTTAAATTTTCAACTGTTTCTTGTCTGTCTGGTACACTGATTGTTCCATTGTTTAGCCCACGGTAAAATGCAGTTTCCTCAATAACGCCACCATGCATTGCAACCGACATCGGCCAAAATGAATTCTAAATTGGCATTTACGATCCCGAGGAGAACAATACTGTAATAACCTTTATAATTATAAAAGTATGAACCACTGTCCACTGGCCGCGCTATAGCTACATGTTTTCCATCAATTGATCCCCCGCAGTTTGGAAAATTCCAAAGTTGTTGAAAATCATTTGCCACTGCAAGCCACTCATCCTTGCTTGAAGGAAACTGGAAAATAGAAAAAAATTGTATTTAGTATCATGTCACCAATAATAGTTTTATTAAATGCTAACATTAATATCTTTATGAATTAGACTCATAACTTTATTGATTGCTTTTAACGGTGAAAACTAAACACTGAATTAATTTTCAGGTGATTGAGCCACCAGAAGTTCAACTCAGGGAAGATCATGCAATGAGACCACAGAATGAGGGATATAAACGTAAGAAAATTAACCCCAACGAAGCTCGGCGCCAACAGCTGATTGAAATAGCTATGTCTGCTTTGGAAAAGCCCGATGATGATGAATTCGACCATATTGGGAAGGTGATAGCGTGTAAGCTTAGAAAAATGGAGCAAAACCAGTTCATCCATGCCGATAAACTGATTAACGAAGTCCTATATAAAGGCCTCAAAAGCAGTTGTCATTTAATACTGTTTTGAACGACAATGTATATCCTTATTCATACCCCGGACCATCCACAGCTCGACATTTCCAAAACCCTCACCAGTATGCACCATTTCATACCTATAACGATATTTCTCCCCACAATACTTCTGATACCTCCGGAAGTACTATACCACCCGACACCTCAACTGATGTTCCGGTTAATTACGATAATGTAGGTCTTTTGTTGTCTAGCGTTATTGACCAAACAAATACCAACTAAGCTTTTGTAAACTATTACCACTAAGTTTCAATGATGTTTCACATTTACGCGTATGCTGTAAATTTGTTTAAAATTGTTTTTTGTAATAAACAAGAGTTAAAAAAAAACATTGTTTCATCATTATCACCCAGGTTTAAACTCAATTTCAAATACAAATTTTCCATAAATTCAACAAATATATTTCAATTATTTTAACAAGGCAATTACTGGGCTTAATAATAGAGGAGGGCTGTAAGAGCATGGCCTTAAATCACCCCGATTAGCTACTTTGTAATGCAGTTTTAATAACACTTTCCTCAATCACCACCCATTTATTCCTTAAATGTTATGGCTTTTTTCAAATTTAAAAATATATTTAACTTTGAACTAACATTAAGATAAAGTTTAGAAAGCTGAACGAAAATGAAAAACAATTTGCTGGCATCGCCTAATTTGGTTTTGAGAGTTAGGCCTATAATGTTAATTTGCTTTACTTACCTTAATAAAATCATCCTTGATGCTGCTGTAGATTGCCCTGCATGTTTCTGGAATTATTTTCCCCAGTGCTTGAGACGATATGGCACACGACAATTTCAAGTCTTCCATGTTTCTCCCAGTAGCCAAGTAGCGAAGTGTAGCAACGAGGCGATGTTCGGCCGATATTGATTTTCCATGTGAGTATCTTGCTTTCATATATTTGATATTCAACCTCGGTCATTCTTAAATAATTTTGATAGTCCTTCACATTGTTTACTCTGAGGTGATTTACAAGATTAATGTGAGACCACTTTTCTCTATCACGCAACCACTGTTTGGTCCACTCGGATCTCTTCTTCTGTTTTCTTTTAAAAACACCCAACTCATCTAAAACAATAACAGCAGCTGCACACTTCGAACAACTCATCTCGACCGCATTCAGAGGGAAACTGACGTTTTGGAAGAACCGTTGTTGGCATTTCCCTCTACTGTGTGTAGACCGCGACGCTCACGAACTTGTAGGACTTGTAGGTTCCCATGCGTGTAGGGCGCTATAGGCTGCTGACACACGGGCCATTCTATGCCGCCACTCAGTCGCGCCAATCAGTCGCTTGTACCAGCTTCTTTGTTGCGCCACGCAGTGGCACCACTCAGTGGCTCGTGTGAATGGGTTCGCTTCAGAGAACGCGCCACTCTCCATTTGCTCAGTGATAAAAGATAATCTCATTTAGTTTTTACATCAGTTTCATCGTGGACTCTGAAAAGGAAGTTCTTCTTGTTCTTCTCGTACGTCGGCAACGCCGTCGTAGACAACGTCGATTCTGGATGCACCAGATAAGGTGTCACCGCATGGTAGTGGAACAGTTTTATACACTAATGAGTGAGCTAAAAGCAGACAATGCAAAATTCTTAAACTACTTCAGGATGTCACAAGACACATTTAATCAGCTTCTTACTTTGCTACAATTTTACAAACAGAGGCAAAACACAAACATGAGAAAGATGTTGTCGGATTGGAAGAAGATCGACCTGTCATACAACCAGGGTACCCACGGCTTTAGTAATACGAGAGAAGTTTGCCGAATTCTTTTGTACACAAGAAGGATCAGTGCCATGGCAAGACAGAATGATAAATTGACCTTTTTCAGAGAAACCTTGTCTGATACTGTTTCACTATCGAACCATAGTCCTAATAAAAAATATTTTAACAACTTTTTTTGTGTCAAAATGTGTTCTTTCCTAAAATATATCTCTCAGTGGAAATATTTGTTTGAAAATAGAAAGGGTTTCTATTTATATGAATATTGTTTGTCACATCTAATTTGTTTCAAAGATTTTGATAGATTATGTTAAGAACATTACACACATGTACACTCTCTTTACCTTCCTCCTCCTTCCCTACATCCCTCTCTATTTCACACACACGCACACGCACGCACACACACACACACACCTACACACACACACACACACACACACACACACAATAATCGTATTACAGTAGACGAAATATTAATCAGTTTGGTGTTATGTAATCGATTAACTATTGGTTTCTGTAGGCCAGACCTAAACTTGTCTGCAACTGTAAACTGTCTGCATTGTTCGCAAGACTGTTTTGACTCATATGTGGTCAAGTAGTGTTTGCATAAAACATTGTGGAGACCGTCTTGTCCGAATTCGCTAATATGCTATTATGTAATTTAGAAGTCATTGCTGGCTTTCTTCTGTCGTAATTTGATAGTCTACTCAACAGTAAACTGATATGGCTAGAGACTGATCTTGTAGGGAGAATATTGTTACATATTTGTTACACTTGTAGGAGCCATATGGGCTAGATGCAAATATATATGACTGTTGCAGAGAATGATGTTACATTTTTGTATGGTGCAATGCCATACAATAGGCCTACAATAGTTATTAGAGAAAATATTACATTCATATTTACTCAATTATTCTTGTATTATTTTTATATTATTATTGATAATGCAAACGTGAATATATTTTTTATTATTTTTTGAATATAACACTGTTTAAATACTGTTAATTTAAATAATTATTAATTTGTATATCTGATGCTATTAGTTAAGTATTACTGACACAGTGTTATATTAAAAAAATAATTAAAAATATATTCTTGTACGAAAAGTCGTATTATTATTAATAATAATACAGAAAATATAAAAACTTGTTCAACGCGGAATTTCATGGTACTGAAGGTTTTCCGGATTGCCCAAGCTCTCGCATTATACAAAAATTAGACATTAGTCAAATACTGCACTTTTTAGACCTTGTATATGTATTTTGTTTCTATTCTATTACATACACCTACATTTCTGTCATAATATAATTTCACAATAAAGTGTCTACCAAGTTTAGACATTTATGACTTTAGATGACTTTAGTTGTTATTATTACTACTACTATTCTAATTTTTATACATACTTTACTACAGTACTGATTAGAAACATACCTGATTTATTTTTCATCAGGCTGTCCATTTCACTGAATTCAATTATAAATCGAACAGAATCAAAATCCGACATGATAGTTTTAAAAGTTTTTAAATAGTTTTTAGAAACAAGAAAGTCTTAAAAAGTTCAAAAAAAAAATTAATAATGTGGCGCCACTGAAAGTGGCCCGTGTGCAAGCTCCAACGCCACAAATCGTCGCCACTCGTGGCGGGGACTGGCTTCTGCCTGCCACTGTCGCTCGTGTGCAAGGGTACAATTTAAAACTATGCAAAACAATCGGGCGGTACTGAGTGGCGCCACAGAGTGGCGCGTGTGTCAGCAGCCTTACAATTGCATCTGTACTTGGGTTAAGTTGTCTCTTGCTACAGTATGCAATGTGACCTGAACACACGTGACAATGTCAAGAGTTTTGTTGCAGGCATTCAGAGTGCAAACGCTGCTGCACGAAGTGAGGCTGGCTCCCGGCATGCAGTTGATGCGGCGAGTACGTTACATCTGCGCCAAGAACAACATCAACACCTCGTCACTGCCTGTCTACATCAACGACAGCCTCCACGAGATACCGCTGTATGCGTAAGTACACAGCGCACTCTTTGGAAAGCACTGGATTCTAGAGTATAAAAAACGAAATAAAGTACAGTCTCGCTTATCCGGACTAACTTTCAACACAAAATTAATCAAATAATCATAAAAAAATCAAATAACATGTTTGTGAAAACGACGAACTGCAGTACGCTATGAAAGAGTAATAATGCTGCCTATATAATACAGTGTGCGAGATCTTAAGCCTCCATTACATTAGTAAAGAACTTAATTTTTATAAATAAAGTATCCTGAAAAGAAAGTCATAATAATCCACTGTAGAAAGGTAGATAAAATATCTATAAATGAAAAGGGTAGTTGAAGATTGAGGGGGTGTTATTGATGTTATAAATTTATTCGACCGAAAACTTAAAAAAATTTCAATAAAATATTAACATCTGATATCGTTTCATGTAAACAAAATATCGTAACTACGGATACGTAAACAAAATAATTTGTCGTTTTCGGAAATTCACAGATTACAATTCGCTTTCTTTCGCGTTGTTTAAATGAAAGATAATCAAATTAATTCTTTATTATTAAAATATTAACAACTATGTACAATTCGTATTTTGATTATTTTTTTCAGCTTTCACCAAAAGCGTTGTGATATATTTAGTTTCGTTCTGAGTGTACATATTAAAAATAATTGTATAATTAATTAGAACATGGAAGTCGTGTATGGTTCTCCATATCGATATTTTTGTTTGTTGTATATTATAGATTATTATTGAAGCTCGTTTGTCATTTTGCAGTTGCCGCAGCAACGTCATCGTGGACATATCGCCGACTGTGCTGGACTTCGGCCGTCTGGACTTGGGCTCCAAACCGGTGGAACGGCATATCATAATCAGGAATCTGAGCGCGTGCGCCACGCAGGTGACCATCGACACCGCTCGCGACCTTTCCAACATCACGGTAACTCCGGTCAAGGGCCGAGTGCGACCTCAGGGCACTTTGACCATTACCGTTCGTCTGCTTCCCGACGAAGAAGGAAACATTGACAAAGAATTATGGTAATACTTAAGCTTAGTTTACGATATAGCGACGGGTTAGTGGTAAAACTACCCAAGTCCAAGTTTTAATGATGTTTCAAAAACGACATTTTGTATACAATTCTCTTTTTCTTTTTATTTTTGACAGCTATGTAATCAATAAAAAACTCTATTATAATCATCATCATCATCATCATCACCACTCCATGCCTTAGACGTGTCCCGCAACCCATCTCCTCCTCGGTCTACCGACATCTCTCTTCCCAGTAGGGTGATAACCCAAGGCAGTCACAGGTAGGCGGATATCAGGCATGCGATTCAAGTGTTCACACCATCTCCTCCTGTGGCCTTCAGTTTTCTGGTGCAAAGATACAATGTTTAAATTGCGTCTAATATCCTCGTTCCTTCTCCGATCCAAGAGAGAACAACCTTGCATGCCTCTTAGAAATTTCATTTCGGCTGCCTGAATCCTCTGCACGTCCCTTTTACTAAGAGTCCATGTCTCACTAGCATACAGGAATGTGGGGACAGCCAGAGTTTTATAAAATTTTATTCGGGTATCCTTCCGTGTAAAACTCTATTGATATTAAAAATTAACCTTGAAAATCAGTTTCATGATTTATCATTGCCCTTGTAAATTTTTTAATTTCAGTTTTCCGTAAATTCACGTCTTGGGTAGTTTTACCACGATATGTCAAGCACGAAAGCAGCAGAAGTGGCGTAAGACCCTTACGGCTATTGGTCCGGCCAGAGTTAACCTTTGTCAGGGATTTAGAGCCGCTTCTTTGTGAAAAAGTTACAGAAATTAAAACAAAAGACTCATTATCTAGTACAGTATTTATGTTGTAATCAAGAAGGCGAGCGTGGAAAAATAAGGATTATATAAGAGGTAGGCCTATCTAAACTTTAACGGTACTGAACCTTTATCCGTTCGTGCAGTCATTTTCCATTTTTCGCTTATGCGATTGTTTGACTTCGATCTGTAGCTAATATCGCACATAATTATAGGTGAATAATTATGTAGGTGAAAGAATGATATAAATTTTAATTTCCTGTGTTGCAAAATAGTTGGCTGGCGATTGGAGTTGGTGTTCTTAGTCCTTTTTTTAATGAAAAATGATTGTAGCAGTAGTATATCACAGTTGCGTATCTGTGACGCCAAAAGTTGATGTTGTTAGATTAACATGAGAACTGAAATTACACATGAAAAGCGATACGTGTGTAATGTAAAACTCGTGTTTTGTTTGCGGAAACTACGAAAAACCCCAACTCGAAAGTAAGGCGAGTTGCCTATTACTATACATGTTACCTTTTTGTGGCAGGACTCGTTTTTTTCGGTAATATTCGTTTTCCAACAAGTACTCGTTTTGTGGCTAAGTAGAAACGTCCACTGTGTACAATATGTAGAGCGTATGTTGTCATTCCTTAATACATTGTTTTTTGTGTTTTCCATTAGCCATAAATATTTGTATTTTTTCGTTTACATTGCTGTTGTAGTTTTGTTAATTTGTCAACTCAAAATCATTAGGTTCTTAATTTTAAGTATTGCTGTGTTGTAAGCATTGTATATACACATCAAACGTTATGTTCTCTCAACCATGGGGTTTATTTATTCCAGCAGTAAACTAAAAACCAAAAACCGTTGTCACCTAACCTCACAAATGGAAACTGTGCCGCGGTTTCTCAAAAGAAAACGGGGTACCGTACAAAAATATATTTATTAAGAATTGGGAAATTGCGATTTATTATTTCACTTTGTCAGTGCGCCGTGTTTCGGGGTTACTGCATGCCCGCGCCATCTGTTAGAGGAAAGCGGGCAATTGCGGAGGCAGACGCCATCTGTTGCAGGCAATACAGGTCTGCAGATTGCAAGTTATTTCAGTTGACCGTCATCGACAGAACCGTGAACAGCCGTTTCTCCGGCAGACTGAGTTGGTTAATTTTGTAATTTTTTCTTTTCTATCATGAGTAGGTAGACTCTTACAGACCTCCGGGCTCCCGGAGCGCCGGAGACCTGATCCTACCTTTTGGAATTTCCATCTTCCACCATGTCCTGAACGAAAAACGCCAACACTGACTCTCGTTGCTCACCTGCCGGAGGAGAAAGAACCAGAAGCATGCCACTGTAAACACTCCCTCAGCAAGACCGTCTGACTGCCCAACAAGGCACAGATCACCTGGGAAGCATCTGGACAAAACGAGGTGATATTAATCCAGTACTTACTTAAATTTGGCCTCTATAGAAAACAACATGTATCGTGCGTTTTGCATCCACAAAACCTCAAGTTATACTTCATTGACTCACTACTGCATAAAATCATTTTAATTGTGCGCGTGCCCGGCTGTACATCATTTTGTATGCAAACTTTCTGTAGCCTTGCGTTGATAATGTAATTAGTCTCGAGATCAATTATTGTAGGCCCGTTCGCCGGCATGTGTCCAGCGCTCATTAATTATTTTATGCTATACATTTTTTTTCCTTGATACTGAATGGGTTTGTAGACGTTTGTGGGGGACTGGTATTTTAGTTGAATAGGTGGTGCAGTATGTAACATTCAGATCTGGACCGGCTGGTCTGGTGTCTATTATAATCACGGGTTTTTTGCACTTAATCATTTCTTATTTCATAGAAGGGAGTTTTTTTTTTTAACTGCATTAGGCCAGGTTACACATTAAAACCAAGAGTTGCAAATCTATGCAAGCTCCCGGACATGTTACCTTATGTCGGGTCTGGCTCTTGTCCAGCTTTCTTCTACCCTGTCTGGCTTTGGGGGTTTTTCCTAAATGTTTTTGTAATAGTTAATTGCTTTTTCGGATGCCGCGTGGAACATGTCAGCGGCCGGGCCAAAACCGGTTATGTTCTTTAAATTTATAAATTGTACTTTTCATAAAACCATACAGGCTGTTTACAGGCGATTTAAATTTTGTAATTTGTATTTTCTGGTTATTATGGCCAATCCAGATTATTTTCTTTAACTTTATATATTGGATTTTTGATAAAACTATACAGGCTGGTTACCGGCATTTTCAATTTATATATTGTATTTTTTTTTTTTGATAAAATTATACAGGCTGTTCACAAGGGTTTTACACTCATAATTTGTGTTCTTTCAGTATGATGGCCAATCGCCTTTTAAGTAATTTTGATGCTTATTGTATTTTCGATTAAGCTATACTGGCTGTTTACAGGGATTTTAAATTTATAAATTGTATTTTGATAAAATTATCTAGGTTGTTTATAGGCATTTGAAATTTATAAATTGTGTTGTGATAAAAATATACAGGCTGCCCACAAGGCTTTTATACTTATAATTGTGTCTGTGATTTACATGTTGGTGTGTGTTAAATTATGTGTAATCTTCTAATAAGTTTGTATCTTGAAATAATGAATAATATTTATATGTTGATAATATTGAAATACTGAGTAATACTTATATGTTGATGATATTGAAATATTTATGATATATGAAATAATAAAGGTTGTTATCTTACTTGTTACTAAAAAAAAATTATAAAACACAAATAAAAAGAGGGTTACAAAACAACAGGTATTTTCGCTTTGCATTAAGAAATAGGACAATTTACAATTAGTACACTTCTTCTTTTCCACACCCTAATATATCGATACAATCGCATATTGAAAACATCGAAAATGTAGTGCGGGTACGGATAAAGGTACGTACGGTTCCAGTTTAACAAAATCATGAAACAGTAAAACTAACGTTTTACATTAAAATATAGACGTTAAGAATACATTACAAAAATGTGTACAGACGTAGACGTAAAATGTGTACAGACCTAGACGTAAAAAACGCGTCTGCCTATGGTTACTTTGGGTTTTTACGATGTACCAAATAGGGTGTGCAGTCCTTATTTTACTGCACCGTAGACATTAGGATGAAACATAAAGAGTAGGCTACATTTATTTGTTTACAGATTAAATAAATAATCTTCCCCTAGGATAGGGTTCCCGTTCGTCCCACTTTTTGAGAAAATGTCCCGTCGTTCCACGTTTCTTTCAAGTGTTCCGCTTTTTTAGTATTAGGCCTAACATTGGTTGTTCGGTGACGCTGATACCGATTTTTCTAACAGCACCATTGACTTACCAACGTCGGCTTTAGTATGCAGAAGTGGTTTTAGTAAATAGTATTTTGTTTGAGCAGTGAGTGAGAATGTTACACGTTCCTGAACAGTAACCTGCGCCATGAATTACCCCCACATATAAGTATAGATAAGTTATCTAGAGAGAAGGGATGGAGACGACTCTATAACATTTGACTATCTCACTTCCATATTATCTCCCTCTCTGTCACACATGCTTCCAGTCTTGTTGCAGCCGCTGTTCACACTATGAACACTGTACAAGACTGTTGTGCGCATGTGCGAAACAGCTGAAAATTTTGTTAACCTCGCAATGAGGTATTTGTTCACTGCGTTTCTGTAAGCCAGTGTCCAATTTCTATCGTCAGGTTTCTAATCGCTCGATCTCAACGAACCACACCTTTTACCAAAATTTATGTGAAAAGGACCCTAAATAATCAGTGGCGTATCTAGAATTTGGCTTTGAGGAGTCCGAGGTCGGGTCGGCTTCATACAAAAGAAAAACAAGTTAAGACTAATCAACATTACTATCTTCAAAGCGGCTGAAAAACGCGTGATAACATCCTGAAATCAGTCTCATTAATTTAAACGGTAATAGGCCTAATACAATAAAAATATGCGTTATTGAAACACTGTTAAAAGATATTTATTGACTGAATTGATTTTCTATATTTCATATTACAAACGTATCCCCTTATGCTGTGTAGTAAACGTGATTGTATATTTGAAAAAGAGCTACTACTGTATAAGCATACACAGCTGGACAAAATATGATAATATAGCGAAAAAATTAAGAGATTAACAAAATTTATCAACTTTTTCGACCTTCTGGAGCGGGAGGTCTGGTCCCCCCGTAAATACGCCCCTGTAAATAACGCCTGTAGCATTGTAGTTGAAACAACATTTTTTGGAAAGCACTGGTAGTGAGCACCGTATTAGAAATCGCACGTTACGCTCTATGTCTTCTCCGATTAGCAGGTGTGATATCCTGTCTTAGCTCCACGCAGAAGCGGCTCATGTTGCCATGTAACGCTTTGATATCTGTGTCACATGAGTGATGTCTTTAGTGATCTGCAAATCGATAGGCGTCCGAAGTCGCAGCTTTGATACCTGTGTAGACGTCTGTCACATACGGTACGGGTTCGGTATGTAGAGTATAAACGAAAACGATGCGTTTTGCAAACAAAACAATATCGGGTTTACCGCGTACGCAGCTAATTTACATACGAATTACGTGTAGAAAAATAAAAAACTGCGTCTTTATGTTATTTGGATTCCGTAATTGGTTTTTGCAAATTTTTTGGATTCACTACATCTACTCACAATGCTTTCCGAAAATTTTGTTTCTACTACAACGCTACAGACTACAAACTAGAATACAGGATTTTCGCAAAAGATGTGGTCCGTTGAGATCGAAGAATTGCCGATTTTTGTCTATAATGCCGAGCATGAAAAAAACAGACTTCAAATAGAATTAACTGGCAGTAGTGAAATGACATATTAAAAACTTTACATAGTTTCATTCATAAATTAATGTTAAAAGAGAACACTTGTAGAGCAAATCCAAAAATATGAAACATATATAAACTGAAATGACATTTTGGGAATGTCTTGTGACTCCGTATAATAAACCTCTTTTAATATGTTTCTGTGTACATTTCTCTTAAAAAGTGCAATAGCAACTACAGTACGCTCATGTACGCTCATTGACATTTTCTGTTCTGTCCCACTTTTTTATGAAATGTCCTCCCTTTGTTTCGATTACAAAATTATAAATATCCCACTTCTTAGAGGAAATATTATGGGAACCATACCCTAAGTTTTTTACAGTTTTTATATTTTTACAGTGCCGATGGTAAAGAAATTATTATTAAGGGGGATTATGTAGAACTCTCGAAGGGTAGTGGTCGAGGTGCGCCTGTTTGCAAAGGACCTGAAACGAAGAGCCCGCACAGTTAGCGTCAACACATTCCGCAGGTATTCCAGAGTTTGTGTCATAACAGTCAATAACCAACAGAAGTCGTACACCATGTAGACATATATTTTAATTTACATGCAATATATTTATTTATTTTCAAAGAAGAATACGCCTAAATAGAAAAAGACTGAAAAGAGTATAATAAATTCTTCGCTAAAGGGTTTGACCGCAATAAAAGTACAAATTTAGGTTAACTAATTTTAGTAAAAGTGAAAAAAGTAAAAAAAAATTTACGACGGTCTAACTGATCGCCGTATGGTACAGTGGAAAACAAAATACAAGACACCATTGAAGTTGCTAATATCCAGCTTTAATTATCACGATTAATAATTTGTAATCAACAAAATAGTCTCTTACAACAATTCAAGTAAAATATGTCCACACTCCATAATAACGTCAACTGTAAAGAATTGGGCACTAATTGTAACACAACAACATTTCGCTGATACAAACACTCGATCGCTCAACACAACTGACTGACAAGCCGGCTGCTATACGTAGCGCACGCCTTCTAGAAATTTTCCATCCTCACTTCACGCCACTTAATGCGTATCTCAAGTGTTCTTGAATACACTGGACCTATTTGTGAGCGGCCTTGACTGAGGCAACACCTGCCACATTGGACGGGGGAGGGGGGATGGAGAATGTTCTAGGATTCTCGTTAGAATATTGTATTTTAATACATTTTACTCTTTTTCTTGTTTTGTATGGACTTAAAAGCCCAACTATTTATTCAAGTGGGTCCATATTATTCGAAACTGAATTAAAAGTTGAAACACTGTGAATCGGCGCACCTGGACCCTCCTAATTGGGATAATCCCTACATTCTGCTGACCATTACCCTAATAGAAAGTCAGTGTACGTTTGTTTGTGTGACAGGATACTAACGCACAGGGGCAGGTCGAGGGTAGCTGTGACAGCGGAGGTGTACAGACACAACCTGCTGGTAGTGCATCCCAACACGACCGGCGAGTTTACGCTCATCGACTTCAAGCCGACCTTCTACGGTTGCGAACGTAACGAAACGTTCATAGTGTACAACAAAGCGGCTGTGACTAGTTACGTGGTTGTACTCGCCGAGATCAACAACGCCCTACTCATGGTACGTACCTCAGCCTCATACAAGACATGTTTACATAAGCGTATAGAGCAACAGCTGACGACGGTGTTTCAGTAAGCTCGATACTTTGTATAGAAATTCAACTTGAAACGGAGTGGGCAGTCTGGCGACTCACTACCGGTTCCCTGCCGCCCTCAAGCCTGTATGTTTATACTGTTAACACGGTATCACTATGGTACAGTGGAAAACAAAACACAAGACACCAGTGAAATCACTAATAACCAGCTTTAATTATCACAATTAATAATTTGTAGTCAACAAGATAGTATCTTACAACAATTCAAGTAAACGTTGTCCACACGCAATAATAATGTCAACTATAAAGACTTCCGCACTAATTATAACACCACACTTCGCTACAGTACTTCTACAAACACTCGATCCGCGCTAAAGAAAATCGCTCACGTAACTGACTTGACAACGCGACTGGGGATTGCGCGGGTCGCGCGAGGCGCAAGTCAGGAGTTGTGCGGTGTCCCGAGCTCAGTTAGGACTCCTGCCACTGGGTCAGTTTGAGTTATTTATATTATATTATTTTCCTACTTGTGGAGGGCCTGAAGCGACCCTCGATGGTGGATTATACCACCGGGGCTAGTAAACGGGGTCGCTACCAGGACTCACCTCGTCGCGGAGTGTAGTTACCAAGTCCGACAATGAGGGAATTGTGGGTCACACGTGCTGATCGAACATAGAATCTACGCACCAGGCGTCGCACGGTGTCATCAAAAGAGCGGACACCGAATCATCTCCTCAAAAGACGAAAAGAGTACCTCAGGGGGACTTTACACGCGAGCTTAAGTCCCGGGTCGAGAACGCGCTGGAGCGCTGATCTATGACATCGAGCAAGGTATCCCCAAACAGGACAGGCATAGGTAATCACGGGCAATACGTACGAGTTGACGATGAGCTTACCAAGCCAGTGGGTCATTGCCGGGTTAGATAGCACAGGCCAAAGTCTGCTGAGTTGCGCCGAAGCGCGTTGTTGTCTGATATATTGTGTGTGGGTTCGCCAGGTGAGTCGGGAGTCCACGTGGAGCCCGAGGTACTTGACGCTATTGGTCCAGGGCAACTCGACGGGGCTTACTTTAAGCGGCCGGGGCCGCTTGCGTTTGCGCGAGAATATTACCGCGGCACTCTTGGAAGCGTTGACGGCAACTCTCCAGTCATCGGCCCACCATACATACACGACGAGTTGGCGCTGGAGCTTGATTGCCGCATAATTTGCGTTCGGCTCTGAGGCAAAAGCCGCAGTGTCGTCCGCGAACAGCGACAATTTGACTCCAGGAACTCGGGGCGTGTCGTTGACAAACAGCGAGAACAGGAGACGCCCAAGTACACTTCCCTGAGGGACACCAGCGGTAATACGCCTCTCCGAAGAGAGAACGTGGTCTACTGTCACTCGGAAGCTACGGTCTCGCAGAAAGCTGCCGATCAAGTGAACGTAGCAATCTGGGAGAAGGACTTCCGTTAGTTTATAAAGGACACCCTCGTGCCACACGCGGTCAAAGGCTTTCTCTACGTCTAGGAAGATCGCGGTTGTCTGTTTGCCCTGGCAGCCAGCCTCGGTAATGCATTCTACGAGTCTCATCAGCTGATGAGTCGAGGAGTGCAGCTCACGAAAGCCGAACTGTTCGGGGATTAGCACGTCCAGTCTTTCTAGATAGTCGCGGATCCTACGCTGGATCAAACGCTCGAAAACCTTAGACATCGCGGACAAGAGGCTGATGGGTCTGAGGTTTTCCGCGCGAGAAGAATTCTTTCCCGGCTTGGGTATCACTATAACTGTAGTCGTTTTCTATTTCGCCGGAAAGTAGACCAGCCTGAGACAGACATTGAACAGTTCAGAGAGGAACCGTATTCCTCGCTCCGGAAGGCGATGGAGTGCGGAATTCATGACTCCGTCAGGGCCAGGCGCCTTCCGGGGCTTGAGCTGAACTATCTTCTCAGAGACCTCCTCCGGCGAGATGGGCTCCGGCTGGAATGTGATACCGGCCGATAGAAAGCGCTCTACCTTGCGGCAGATTTGCTAAGTGGAGGCCGAGTTCTTGGATGGGTTGGGAGCGATCTGACGCTCGAAACTGTCAGCCAAGAACTCTGCCTTCTCGAAGGAGCGTCCAAGGGGTTGACCGCCGGGTCCTTCCAGTACGGGGAGAGGCGCGCGTTTACGCTTTCCCGTTAGGGCAATGGGAATCCGCCAGACATTACGGTTCTCGGCAGGACCATCCATCTGTGTTACAGCTAGCTCCCAGTTGCGTCTACGGAACGCCAGCATGTCACGACGCAACTTGCCGGTCGCTCTGTTAAACGCAGCCTTGTCGGCCGGGTCACGAGTCCTCTGCCAGCGTCTCCGGAGTCGATTCCTCTCGCAAGCGAGCTGAGACGCCTCTTCGGGGATCCGCGTGAGCCCCGGTTTCATCCGGGAGGACACGTCTACCGCTGAGACTACGGCTGTGTCGAATAAGGCAACTGCCTCGTCGACATGCTGGGTAGTGTCGAGTGGTATACGCTCAGGTAGGCGGCGACTGAACGCCGGGCCAAAGCGTTCCCACTCGATTACCCGCCGCTCGTCGCGGACGGTAGAGTGCTGGGTAGCTAGACGCACACTGATGGAGCAATGGTCCGAGGACAGACGTGGACCGGGCAATAAACGCCCCTGACCGCAGCAATGTCCAGTACGTCAGGGCGGGAGTTACCCCTCGGGGGATAGTAAGTAGGCCCGGTAGGGCCCATGACTGTGACCCGAGCCGCATCAGCGTACCTGTGTAAGCGGGGCCCGTTTGGGTTCACCAAGCGGCTCCCCCAATCAGGCTACTTACAGTTCAGGTCGCCCGCCAGGACTACCCTCCTGTGTGCGCCAAAGACAGGACCTCTAGAATGTTCGACAGGAGCTACGTTTGTGAAGGCTTGTATGCGGAAACCACGAGTAGACCGCCGAGAGAACCATCGGGCTTGTGACGGGCAACGAACCCAGAATTCCGGGAAACGAAACCGTTGGCGTGGAGCTCGCTTGAGGGATTGCCGTGTTTGTCCGTTGTTCATAACAGACCGATAACACGACAAGCTTCCACCAAGAGGAGGATCTTGTCTTGGGGCGAGGCCAAGCGTTCGTTGATGTTTCGGAAAGTCTGGGCTACTTTCTGCAAGTCGTACCTGGCCAGAAAGTCGGATACGACGGCGAGATCATCGGAAGATGTTTGTGGAGAACGCTTGGCGGCAGCTGAATAGCTGTGGCGGGGTGAGGTGATGGAAGCCTTGGGGACAGGTTCTGGAGCGGGCGGTTGCTCTGGCTTTTGGCGGACAGGCTTGGGTCCAGTGGCAAGTAAAGCTGGCCCGTGTTCTTGGCCTGAGGTCTTTTACCTTTCTTGCCTGATCTGGGGTAGCGAGGCTTGGGTGGCGGCGGCAGTGGAGGATCCAGTTCCTCGTCATCCTGCGGCAACGGGACTTTAGCATACGCGGGTGTCTCGCGTTCCGGTTCCGAGGGCGTGACTTCAGGTATGGCCTGTTTAGTTTTGCTCGGGCTCACTGCACAAGGTGGTTTCGGAACCGGAGCAGACCTTAGGGCTGGTTTCCGTGCCACAGGCTCAGAGGCTTTGGCCGATGTTACTGGCTGAACAACATGACGAGGCTTAAGCTGGACCGGCTTTACTAATTTGTCCAGCTGCACTTTGTGGAACAAAATAGGACAGCGCCTGTTATTTGCAGCATGGGCGCCTCCACAGTTAATGCAGTACCTGTGGTTGTCAGGAACAGCGCAGGCCTGCGTTAGGTGATCGAGTCCGCATCGGAAGCAGGTCGGCGCGTTCCGACAAGCAAAGCTGGTGTGGCCGTACCTCTGACCTGTGGCATTGGGAAATCTTCCCGGTCTGACGGCAAGGTTCTACGCTAATGCAGAGCCCGAACAGCCGTTTCAACTCTAATAGGGCCTGGGTAGGTTCGCCCTTCTCCACCTGGAGTCTGATTAGAGGCAGATGTCGACACGAGCCGTAGGTTGTATACAACCGAGAGGCTGCCACAACCTTGTAGCCCGCGCGCACAGTTCGTCCAGGACCGGCCTGTATGTCTAGCCCCCGAAGAACGAGGGCTACAGGCTTGATGCGATTAAGGGAGTACGTGTGGAACTGGAACGATTCTTGTTCCAGCCACTGGATCACTCCCAAGTGTTCCGATGCGCTGTGGCAGGTAACGCGTACAGTCTAACTCGCTAGGAGCTTGACAGAAGCGTTATCTGCCAGCGCAACGACCTTGCGGAGTCGGCGACTAAAGCCGATAATATCCCTGACGTTCGTGACGAAAATCGGCGGGATCCTTCCTTCGGAGGTGCGGCTAGGCACAACCTCAGCGGAGGCTTGGAATGCCGCCGAGTCCGTAACCGAACTCAAGGAAGCCAGTGAGGGAGACTTCCTCGGCTTGCCACCGTGCCCTACTACCACCCAGTTGGTGGAAGCCGAGGTCTCCGTGTCGGGGGAGTCAGACTCCGATGGAGTTTAGGACTGCCTGGCCGGCTAGCGGCCGTGCAGCCGGAAGGTCCGGCCCTTGGGGTCATAGGTGACCCTAATAAGGACCGATCTCGATCTTGCGCGGGATGAGCAGGAAAGCCCGCGCAAGTCGTAGAGTTCCCGACAGGCCCAAGTGGCCGGCCGGGGGACTCGTCGCTGCCGCACAGTGCAATTGGAGCACTATCAACTGGACTAATGCTGAATGACTGACTTGACAACGCGAGATGCTGTTTTCTTTTATAGGTTGTGCAGAGGTCCAGTGTAGCTTTCCCTCCTTACTGCACGCCGGCTTAATGCGTATCTCAAGTGTTCTTTAACACACTAGAACAGGGGTCTCCAAACTTTTTCACTTGACGGACGAATTAAAAAATCTTGGATGTGAGGCGGGCCAACAACATACATATATACATACACACATACACTGTAAACTTATTTTTTTAAGTTTACGAAATAATCAAGTCAATAAAATAGGTATTTACATACAAATTAAGCGGACTTATCCAAAGAAATCAAATTCATTTATTCAAAATAATGTAAATAAAAGTAAGGAAAAAATAACATTTAAAGATATTTCTTATGTATAATTTTTTAGCTTTCTTATGTACGTATGGGATGTGTGGAGTTGCTTGACATATAACGTCTGTCCATTTTGGGTCAAATTTTGATGTCCTTATCAATAAAATGGACTTCAAGTATTCGTCTGACAAGGTAGCCCTGTACTTTGATTTTACAAAGTTCATTTTTGAAAACGTTTGTTTGCAGATGTAGGTCGATCAAAACATTGAAAGCGCATTTGGGGGGGGGGGAGTAGGAATCTTTGCTTTAGGTTGATGCGAGTGAAAAGCGTGATTCATTCAAGGCAGCCAGACGAACAAGCACATTAACCACGTAAATGTTTTAAACTTGTACAAAATATTATAACATTTTACTGGACTTATTTCTTGTTTAGTTATTTAGAAAAATGTTATAATACTTGAAGTATTTTGACGATCTATTTGAAAACTGCACTCAGCATCGGCCGGGTTGCCGCGGGCCGGACAATGCCCGTAGTTTGGAGACCCCTGCACTAGAACCTATTTGTGCGCGCCCTTGACTGAGGCACACCTGCCACACTAGGCGGGAGGACGGGGCGGGGACTCTCTCGGCTATACTAGGTGGTTCCATTCGTAACAATATTATAACATGATTAGGGCTATTGGTTTATAGCCACGGTGAATGGGAGGAAGGTTATGTATTTATATTATTCACATATTTACTCGTCAGTCATAATTGAAGTAATTTAGGTTTTACTGTAATATCAATAAACGTGGTTGTCAAACGGAAATGTTTGTGATTTTATTGTCGTAGTCTGTTATATCGTTGTAATTATCTGTGGGCTTTTCTGTCTGTCTGCATCTCTCTCTCTCTCTCTCTCTCTCTCTCTCTCTCTCTCTCTCTCTCTCTCTCTCTCTCTCTCTCTCTCTCTCTCTCTCTCTCTCTCTCTCTCTCTCTCTCTCTCTCTCTCTTCCTCTATCATTTATCTGTTTATTTATCTATCTCTCCATGTCTTTTTTAAATATTTAAATATATGTGTGAACGTTGTGCACCAACAGGGTTTCGAAGACGTTCACTGCAACAGACAGGAGTTCAGAATGTTCAAAGTGGAGCCGGAAGAGGGCAAGCTGCTTCCGTTCGAAGGCAGAATATTCACTGTGAGGTAAGCGAGCGACTGACTGTGAGGCTGCAGCTGTAAGCGACGCTTTTGACGTTCTTGTAATGTCCCGTATTTATTGTTGACGCATAGGTTTATGCCGGTCGTGGGCCCGCCGCCCGAGAAAGGATGGAAGTCCAAGAAGGAAGCCGAAGAGACCACGTCCAGCTTTCTGGTAATGATCAAGGTGCTTCATATCCAGGTGCAGGACTACGAGAAACCCATCTTTAGTGGGAGTAGGCACATCACATTAGACGTTTGTGTGTATGCGTGCATGCGTGTCTGTGTGCACTTACTGTTTGCCTAGTGTGGTTGTTTAATGTTGTACAAGTACGTAATTATATCAGTGGCGTAGCCAGAAAAAGGTATGGGTGTTATACCCCGTCCCAGCCCCAAACATTTAATTTTAAATTAGGGTGACCAGACGCCCCGTTTTACTACACTTTGTCCCGTTGTCCCGGAGAAAAAATTAAAGTGACGCAACATTACCCGGTTTTTCAAGAAGCATTAAACTTCTACCCAAAATTTTTCTTTTTAAATTTGCGTAAATCTAGATTTTAAAAACGATTAGAACGCTTTACAACATGCTGTATGCCTTACAAACTTTCCATGTTACAAAACATTAACGAAGCAGATAAAGACGCTCGTCAACACTTGTGTGTAGACATGTTGGATCGAAGGAGCCTGGACAACGTAATCTTTATTGATGAGTCAACATTGCACATCAGTGGGGTAGCGAAACATTGCAGCAAGAGCGTGACAGCCCAAACGTGAGTCTGTTTTGTGTCCTCAGACAAACTAAAGTGTATGACCGGTTCTTTTTCATGAAGAAAAACATACAGTAGAACCTCCATTACCCGGAACACTTTTAACCGAATATCGTTTAACCGAAACGACCAACCAGAAAAAATTACATATTCCCGATTTTTACTACAATGTAAATTTGTTCTCCGGATAAAACACAAAAACTAATGTAATAAAGATGTAATAAATTGTCAAGATAAAAAATAAGTTTGAAGAGTATGCTTCGAAGATGCCAAACAAGAAACAATGAAGACGTGTCACAAAACAAGAAAGTAAATGAGGCTGTGCTTTTATGGTTCACGAATCAGAGGGGCAACGAAGACGATGACGTAGCAGAGAGCATCAGCAGACGAAATTTTCAATGCCTTACTTAAATATCGCTATGGAGAACCATACATGACTTCCATGTTCTAAGATTTATATTTAAAATCATTTTCGAAATGAAATATTTCCATAGAAACTACTTCTTTCTACTTACTGCTTCAGCCTTAACCACAGTACTGTGGTCACTAACGTATACCACCTCACGTTATCGCACGCGATTTTCACTGATGATGAACGTCGATGGCACTGCCGAAACGTCTGGTTTTGCAGAAAACATTGGTCTACGGCCAAACAGGCCGGGAAGGAATTTTAACAACAAACTACTTCTTTTTTGCCAATAACGTAGTACATATATAAAAAAAATTATCCCCTCCCCCGTCAACTATAATTTTCGTTTATAGAAAATTACCCCCACCCCGTTCAACTAGCCTCTTCATTTATAGATATTTCATCTACGTTTCTACAGTGGATTATTAAGATCTTCTTACCAGGATACTTTATTTATCAAAATTAATTATCTTGTTGGTACATCCTCTTCGTTCACTTTTATAAATATTATATATATATATATATATAAACTTTCACTATGAACTTACTTTATGGTTTTATTTCATTGAAACGTTTGGGGAAATAAAACCATACAGTAAGTTCATAGTGAAAGTTTATATATATATATATATATATATATATATATATATATATATATATATATAATTTGTGATGTTTTCAATTTGTTTCTTCTGCAAGTAGATAATATTGTATATTCTTTTTTGAATACGCAATATACAGGAAACCTTCTCAAACTGACTTAGTAATACCAAATACTTCTAATCATCCTCCCCAACACAAAATGGCAGTATTTAATTCCATGATTTACCGAATGCTTAGGATCCCATTAAATAACACAGAAAGAAACAAAGAAAGAAAAATTATCCAACAAATAGCAGTTAAAAATGGATACAAAATAAAAACTATTAATAAATTAGAAAATAAAATTAAACATAAAATCACTAATAAAATTCCTAAAAACACTACATTTAAAAATTCATCTATTAATAATAATATAAAATATACAACCTTCACTTATTACGGAAATATAACTCAAAAACTAAATAAAATATTTAAAGATACTAATTTAAAAATATCTTATAACACAGATAATATAATTTTTAATAAAATAAAACCTAAAACTAAATCCAATACTCACAATAAAAATGGAATATATAAAATAGAATGTCCAGATTGCAATAAATTTTACGTGGGCCAGACGAAGAAAAAACTACGAGATAGATTCGTTCAACACCGCAATGCATATTTAAAACCAAATATTTATAAATCTAATTTAGCCACACATTGTCTAAATAATAACCACCAGTTTCCAAACATTGAAAATATAAAATTAATTAAAAACATACAAAAAGGTCAAAAAATGAATATTTGGGAAAATCTTAACATTTACAAACACAATAACAATAATTTATTAATTAAAGAACAAACCCAAATAAAAACAAAACAAGACGATCTATTTAAAATTATAAATTTACTAAAAAATAAAAATAAATGTGAATAAAATACTATATAAACAAAATTTCAAATATAACCGAGAAAACAGCTGCTGAAGAAATAAACATTAAAACAATCGTTAACTAATCGACCTAAATCGATTATCAGTTATTTTATTTTACGTTAAAATCGATACAAATTCGATTATTCGTTACTTTTATATTAATAGAATTATTACGATTGTTATTAATTCACTTAGAAACCTCTGATGATACTGATATTTTTCAGTGAAACGTGCGTCAGGTGTTAAAAAGAATATACAATATTATCTACTTGCAGAAGAAACAAATTGAAAACATCACAAATTATATAATTACTGCAAGAAACATCGAGTTACTTATATAGAAAATGATGGATGAAAACACCATACAAGGTGATGTAACTCATTCCTATAACCAATTTATTAAACGTAAAAAACAATTAATTAATTGTTTTGGAAACATATATTTTAACAAAAAATGCCTACACCTTAATGTTTTTCCAAAATACACAAAAATAATAGTAAAAAACAACAATAACAATAAAGTAAGCAAATATATTACTCAAGCCCAATATAAATGGATTAAAGACGAAATATCAAATAATTACAGAAAAATCGACTACATTAATAAACAATTAATTAATTTACATCTTCTTTTAGCCAACACACTTGATTATCATACATGGAATAATAAATATATTAATATGCTTAAAATACTAAATAAACACAAAACAATTAAATTTAACACAATCAATAAAAAACTTAAAAATCTACTAATAAATAGTACACCTAAAGAAGATAACCAAAATTTACACACATTAAATAATAACCACACTTTTTACCCAAAATTCGTAAATTTATCTAATATTAAATTCACGGAAAACGAAATAGCTACCCTAGAATCATCAAACAAAACAAATCTTAAAAATGTAAACAAATATGTAATAGATAATATCATAGTCGAAACTGAAAACGCAATTAATAATGTAGAACACGAAAAACAAGATAAAATAAGAACAGAAGCCTCAATGGAAATAATAAAATATATCAAAAAATATAATAACCAAAATCATCATATTAAAAATAAAAATAAACAAAATAAAACCATTAATATAATAAAACAGAAACTAACGACTAATAACCTCACTTTAACCAAAGCTGATAAGAGTAATAGTACAATAATAATTTCTCAGAAAGATTTAGACGATAAAACAGAAGAATTTATAGTTAATAATAATTGCATAACATTAAATAAAGATCCCACAAATAAATATCAAACACAAATAACAAATATATTTAAAAATAGTAACCAAATCATAAATCCTAAAGACTCCTTTAAATATAAAATGGATAATCCTTGTGCACCAAAATTAAATTCTTTAATAAAATTACACAAAATCAATAAACCTATCAGACCTTTAATAAACGCTAGGACCGCACCAAATTATAAAATATCAAAATTATTAACTCAAATCTTAAAACAAAATTGAACTTCCAGCAAAACACAATATAAAAAATAGTATCGAACTCACGGAACAACTAATAAACGTAGAAGTAAACAGAAATACAAAATTATATTCATTCGACATATCAAACATGTATACAAACATTCCCATTGAAGAAACTATAAATATTATAATAAATAATCTGAAAACAAATAACGAAAGTAACACATACATTAAACAGTTAACTAATACTTTAAAAATAATTTTAAATCAAAATTATTTTCAATATAACAACAAATTGTACTATCAAACAGATGGCCTTGCTATGGGAGCCCCAACCTCCGCTATCATATCAGAAATCTTCCTACAAAAACTCGACGACCAAATAATAAATATAATAAAATTAAACGACCCATTAGGATATTATTTTAGATACGTTGATGACACTCTGTACATTTCCCAAAACAATGGTATAAATATAAATAAAATATTCAACTCCATAAATAATTTACATTCTAAAATAAAATTCACGTTAGAAGAAGAATCTAATAATAAATTAAATTATTTAGACTTAACAATAAAGAAAAATGAAACAAATTTTGAATACGCAATATACAGGAAACCTTCTCAAACTGACTTAGTAATACCAAATACTTCTAATCATCCTCCCCAACACAAAATGGCAGTATTTAATTCCATGATTTACCGAATGCTTAGGATCCCATTAAATAACACAGAAAGAAACAAAGAAAGAAAAATTATCCAACAAATAGCAGTTAAAAATGGATACAAAATAAAAACTATTAATAAATTAGAAAACAAAATTAAACATAAAATCACTAATAAAATTCCTAAAAACACTACATTTAAAAATTCATCTATTAATAATAATATAAAATATACAACCTTCACTTATTACGGAAATATAACTCAAAAACTAAATAAAATATTTAAAGATACTAATTAAAAATATCTTATAACACAGATAATATAATTTTCAATAAAATAAAACCTAAAACTAAATCCAATACTCACAATAAAAATGGAATATATAAAATAGAATGTCCAGATTGCAATAAATTTTACGTGGGCCAGACGAAGAAAAAACTACGAGATAGATTCGTTCAACACCGCAATGCATATTTAAAACCAAATATTTATAAATCTAATTTAGCCACACATTGTCTAAATAATAACCACCAGTTTCCAAACATTGAAAATATAAAATTAATTAAAAACATACAAAAAGGTCAAAAAATGAATATTTGGGAAAATCTTAACATTTACAAACACAATAACAATAATTTATTAACTAAAGAACAAACCCAAATAAAAACAAAACAAGACGATCTATTTAAAATTATAAATTTACTAAAAAATAAAAATAAATGTGAATAAAATACTATATAAACAAAATTTCAAATATAACCGAGAAAACAGCTGCTGAAGAAATAAACATTAAAACATTCGTTAACTAATCGACCTAAATCGATTATCAGTTATTTTATTTTACGTTAAAATCGATACAAATTCGATTATTCGTTACTTTTATATTAATAGAATTATTACGATTGTTATTAATTCACTTAGAAACCTCTGATGATACTGATATTTTTCAGTGAAACGTGCGTCAGGTGTTAAAAAGAATATACAATATTATCTACTTGCAGAAGAAACAAATTGAAAACGTCACAAATTATATAATTACTGCAAGAAACATCGAGTTACTTATATAGAAAATGATGGATATATATATATATATACATTACGACGCTCCCTTTCATCTAACACAATTATCTAATATTTAGAATGTTAGATAAAATGTTACTTACCCGTGATATTACTTTACCTGGGCGCCAGAACAAATCCCAGATACAAATGACACGGTTTCAGCTTAGCTCAGCGCATGGAGACACTCTTTCTCAGGATTCGTTCAGTGATTGTGGTTTTCAAGGGGAATCGTTACAAATAACACTTTAATATTGGCTTGATTATTATATTTAACGTTTTAATCAATTATTTTTAAACTTGAAAATGCTAATGGTAGGACTTATTTCTACCCTAACACTTATAATTACTGAGTGAGTGTGAAAAGTAACGATTAAGACATTCAAACGACCTATGGCTCTTATCTGGTTTGAATAAGAGATTGCTATCTCCCAAACCAGTGCTAAAGAACAGGTCTGCAATAATTTGCA
Source organism: Magicicada septendecula (assembly GCA_034769895.1). Classification (NCBI taxonomy): domain Eukaryota; kingdom Metazoa; phylum Arthropoda; class Insecta; order Hemiptera; family Cicadidae; genus Magicicada; species Magicicada septendecula. The sequence goes on from CM068371.1 coordinate 64,295,740, forward strand.
CGTCCAATACTACACCTCACTTTCCATTCAACACTCCTATACTATGTTAGAGCTAATCTTATAATAAAATTACAAAGTGTAAAATTCTTAGTGTCTTTTAAAAATTGTTTATTGCTTTTATTATTTATTTAGTGCTTATTTGATTTATCAATGAATCTATTTCTTACTGTTTGATGTGTTGACCGAAGATAGGAATCCGTAGAGGTCCTCCTTTTGATGGTTTTGCACAGAAGAATTGATGTTGATCAATGCTGTAGATGATGCCCTGGCAATTACAGATGCTGTAGCCTTCTGTCGCACAGGTCCTTCACGGCTGATGATTAATTAATTAATAATTTAATTAATTAACGTTGTTTAACGCAGCGAGAGTTGTTGAACGGTACTAGTTCATCTTCACTGCGGACTACTTCTCGAATTTGATACTTAATTACGCTTTTGCGTGATTTGAAAAATTTCTGTACGTTATTTATACACAACTAGCGCATTGAAGATCCGAACGAAGAGTGATGCTACCCCTCGCTTTGAGTTGGCGTCAGTTTTAAATACTGGATGCTGATTGGTTGTTCAAATAAATCATGCGTTTTTCCAGTTTTGACAATCTCGAACAGGTCGACGAAACACCCCGTGACAGGTTTGAAACTGCAGAGAATTTCTAGTTAAAATCGTACTTCCTGTGTTTGCAAATCGATTGATTACAGGTATTTGCAAACGTGTTTTCAAAGATCTGACCACAGAATATTGTTGCTTAGGTCTTTATCTGTGTGTGTGTGAAAACACCTAATTCCTACGTAGCATAATTCTCTCGTTATTCCTTTTGGCGTACGTCTTCCGTATAACTTCTCCAATTGTTAATTATATTAACTGAGATTGCGGCTACTTATAAAGCTTCACTTGCTGAATACAATGCTGTTTTCAGAATTGCCGTATATTTATTAGTTTTTAAGTTATCACAGGTTGAACTGATAATTTGTATTGAGTAAAATTTCATGTTCGTACCAGTATCTGATGTCGCTGTGATGTGGTTAGAGTGAGATGGCTGCGATTGTACGCTCTCTCTCTTGCTTACGCTGCTCTACTCCCTCCGTCAGACACTTTCATATAACGCTCAGATAGGATGCTAATATGAATCGTTATATATACCCCCACTCGGTATAAAAAAAATTGATTATTTTATAAATCATTAATTTTTTTTTCTAATGTACCGTTTTACACTGATGAAAAATTTGCACATATTCTTTCGCACTTTTTCCCGGACAAAACTTGCACTACTACAATGTTGCTTACATCTATCTTATAACTAAAGATTACAATGTTACTTAACCTAACATGGTATATTGGAAATTTATATGACCATTAATATTTTAATCATCATTTTGGCTTAATTAATGTCAATAATTTAAATAACAATACTAACATTTATTTAAATAAAATTTATTATTATTATCATTGACCTTGATTCAAAACAATTATATATTTATTTTATTTGACCATGTTTGATTCACATACGTTATTGGCTCAAACTATTATTTCTTTATGGGTCAATATTTTGTTTATATTTCCTTAAACTATCCCCATGGTACTTTCCTATAATTTTATTTTTCTCCACATCTTTTAACATATATGTGTACCTTGCAATCTGTTTTTCTATTCTATAAGGTCCCATGAATATCGGAAAGAACTTGGCCGTGGTATTATCTATGGCAGAGGATACAGGATTCGCTTTCACTAGCACTTCCTCTCCTTCCACAAACCTTACCAACTTGTGAGTTCGATTATATCGTTCTACCCTTTTTTGGCCTTCTCTCTGTATTCTTTCTTCGGCTATCCTGGTTTTTACCTCATATGGAATAGGTAGATTGTAGTTGGGTGGACATTTTATGGTTTTGGTCCATACATGTACAGGTTCTTTATTAATAAATAATTCTGAAGGTGTGTGCCCCGTTGTTTCATTACATGTATTAATGAACTTCAGGTTTCGTTATATGCTTTACCGCGTAAATACCAATATTATTGCTACTACATTTAATGTTATCTCTTTCCATGTTGTTTTCTGATGGTGGATTTCTACTGAGTACATCTGCTACCAAGTTGTCTTTCGTTTTACAATATTGTATTTCAAATTGATACTCTTGTATAGCCAAGATCCAACGAGTCAGACGAGCACCTAGCAATTTACACTTTAATAAAAATACTAACGCCTTATTGTCGGTGATTATAGTAAGTTTAGCACCCAGAATATAACTTCTAAACTTTGACAGGCTATGCACTATCGCTAATAGCTCTTTTTCTGTCGTAAAATAGGTTAATTCTGCCCCTTTTACTGTGCGACTTACAAATCCTAATACCGCTTTTTGGCCCTTCTCATCAATCTGATACAAGTGCGCTCCAATAGCAATATTGCTGGCGTCTGTTTGCAAGTAAAATCTTTCTCCTATTCTTGGATGATTTAATACAACAGTATTTATAAAAAGACTTTTCACTTGTTGCAGCGCTTCATCGTGGTCCTTTGTCCACTTCCATTTAATCCCTTTGTTTAACAACTTTAACAATGGAACAGTACTTTCTGCGTATTTACTTGTAAACTTCTGATAGTAGTTAGATAAACCTAGAAATGACTTTAGCTCCTTGCAGTTCTTTGGAGTTGGAAATTCTTGTATGGCTTTTACCTTCTCTGGGTCCGTGGTTATGCATTCCACTGAGATTCGGTGACCTAAAAACTTAATTTCCTCCTTACCAAACTCTGATTTCCGTAGATTCAGCGTCATGTTTGCTGATCTTAATTTTTCAAAAATATTCTTTAATTGTTTTAAGTGCTCCTCGAATGTTTGTGACACACACAGAATATCATCTACGAACACTAATGTATACTTCTCTACCTCATTACCTAAGGCACTGTCTAAACACCTTACCATTGCAGCTAAGCTGGTGCTCAGGCCAAAAGGTACCACTTTAAATTGGTAGCACTTGTTTTTATACAAAAATGCCGTATACTTTCTATCACATTTTCGGATGGGAATTTGCCAGAATCCTGATGTTAAGTCCAGTTTGGTCATACAGTTAACCCCATTACATTTTTGAAACAATTCTTCCACACTCCTAGCGCACTCGTAATCTGGTACTAATAAATAATTTAATTTCCTAGCATCTAGGCATAATCGGATACTCCCGTTCGGCTTGGTGACAACTACTAAAGGGTTTATACAGGGACTACTTACTCTCTCTATAACACCATTCGCTAACATCTGTTGGACCTCTTTTTCTACTTCATCTCTATAATGTAGAGGGATTGGATAAGTCCTTTGTACAAATGATGCATTTTCAGTTAGTGTTAACTGATGTTCGTAGAACCTAGCTCTTCCAGGCTCTGTTCTGAACACATCACTATACTCACCAACGAGTTGCTGAATTTGGTTCTACTGCTCGTTGTTCAACGCAGTCCCAATGTTGATTTCTGGAGTATCATCAATACAGTGCTGGTCACTCCTAACGTCAACTACAGGTTTCTCTATATACCCTTTTATGACACTTACCGAATTCCAATGCTTAAACTCTTTAATGTTTACCTTTATTTTATTTGTATTAATTTCCATCGTAATGGTATTTCTTTTAAAATTTATTTTTGCTTTCCATTCAAGTAACGTATCTACCCCAATAATACAATCATGAACGAGTTTCGGGACTATAAGAGCTACAATTTGGGTTTGGTTACCATTTAAATTGACAGGTAAATATATTTGTTCAGTTATCTTTTGCATTTTGTCTCCAGTGGCTCCCTGTACATTACAATGTTTTACGGGTAGTCTGGGACAATTTCGCAACTGACAATTATCTACAAACTTTGAGCTGACACAGGTAACTTCACTGCCAGTGTCTATAAGCGCTCTTACTAGTAGATTACTGATCTTACAAATTATTTCCGGACATTCAGGATAATGGTTTCTACCCACTTCTTGCTCTTCTTTTAACAAGAACTCCCTATCGCTCACTTGTTTTATATTATTAGTTACGTTCTTTTTACCTGTTTTCTTTGGTGATTTCACTGCAGGTTATGGTAGGTTTAGTTTTGTTTCTTTTCTACCTGCAGTGGTTTCCCGTTTCCCGTATTCATTTTACTAGTCGACGGTTGCTGCTCGGTAGGGGTTATAGTTGTTTTACATACTTTATACCCTTTATTTGGTTTGTTTTCTTCACTCCTACTTCTACCCTTCTCCTCCAATTCCGGCCTATTTTGTGGTTTGTTACCCGGATATGGGGTAAACCTTTTTTCTTTCGGGCGTTCATTGTCTCTCCTCTTAGTTGAGTAGAAAGTTGGTTCTTGATGATTGCCTTTAGAGTAGTTACTCAGCTGATTACTTACACGCTGTAGGTCCCTCTCTAAATCTTGACACTCATCTACAACCATTATGAACTTTTCTAGAGTATCCACTCCTCTAGTAGTGGTTGCTGCCCTAGTGCGTTCTGAGAAATGACGCGCTAGCTTATATACTAGGTCTCTCTCTTCTATTGGTGGTGTTAGATGCTTAACTTGCGCCATTACATTAAGCACATAATTGGTGGTTGTCATATTCATTGACAGGTGATACTTACCAAATTCTAGATGATCGCGTACCCTTCTTTGTATCTGAACATTCCAGTACTGAGCAAGGAATTTTTCTCTGAAGTCTGAGTAGGTTTGGACTCTGTCCGAGATGACTTTCCACCACGTACCTGCCCAATTCTTGAGAAATCGGCCTAACATGTCCTTCTTGTCCTCGTCGTCCATCAGTGGGTTTACACGAGTCACATAAGCTTCAAACAGCTTTAGGAATTCCACAGGATTCTCATGTGGGTTTCCTGAAAATGCAAGGTTTTCCGGTTCTTCCTTATAGCCGCCACACCTTACTACTTTGGTTTGCTGTGACTTCATTGCTTTAGTCAGATCCTCCCGCATTACCTTTAACTGCTGTTCCACCTTTTGATGTACTTCGTCACTGTTAGCCTTACTCTCTACCTGTTTCTTAACGTCTTTAATATTCTCACCCAGTTGTGTACACTCTTCCCTAGTATTCTGGATTTCTTCTTTATTTAGAAGCGATTGTGTTTTTAATTCAGCTGTTACTTCGCTGAATTGTTGGTTAATGAGGGTTACTTTTTGTTCTAACCGTTCATGAAATTCGTTTCTAAACTTATTTAGTTTTTCGTCTTGACGGCGAAAATTAGTGTTTACTTGTTTTCTAAATTCCTCTAACGTAGTTTTAACCTCTTCGGTATGTTTATCAAACCTAATACTACTTTCATCTATTTTATTATTAGTACTGTCTAATTTACTAGCTAGATTAGATATTTCTTCATCTATTTTCAATGTAGCTTCTTTACTACTTTGTTCTATTTGGCTAGACAAATTTCCATTTATTTGTTTCATTTCGCTAGACAAATATTTATTAGTTTGCTCAATTTTATTATTAACATCAGTTATTAATTTTTGATTACTTTCTTCTAAACTTTTATTATTTTCATCAATTTTATTATTGGTACTTTCAATTTTACTTTCTATTTTCTCAATTTTATTATTTAATTGACTATTTGTACTTTCGATTTTATTATTAGTATCATCAATTTTACTAGATAATTGATCCTTATTTTCATCCATTTTACTATTAGTTTCATCCATTTTAGTGGTCAACTGCTTAAACATTTGCTCAATTGCTGCCATATCTACTGCTGATGATTTAGCCATTTTTTAAATTTATTTTTAACAAAATAATTTAACAATTATTTGTAACCTTGAATTCCACTTCTTTTTTTAATCTATTAATAATACAATCTAACTAATCACTTGGGTAATAGCAACGCCAAATTATATAACTTTCTTTTGTGCTAAATTTGGTAATTTAATCGAGGTTATTAGTTGGCCGCGCCAAATTTATACAAAACTTATTTCTATATATAAATTTGGTGATTTACTCGTGCCCCTTAGTTGCGGCGACAAATCTTTACGACGCTCCCTTTCATCTAACACAATTATCTAATATTTAGAATGTTAGATAAAATGTTACTTACCCGTGATATTACTTTACCTGGGCGCCAGAACAAATCCCAGATACAAATGACACGGTTTCAGCTTAGCTCAGCGCATGGAGACACTCTTTCTCAGGATTCGTTCAGTGATTGTGGTTTTCAAGGGGAATCGTTACAAATAACACTTTAATATTGGCTTGATTATTATATTTAACGTTTTAATCAATTATTTTTAAACTTGAAAATGCTAATGGTAGGACTTATTTCTACCCTAACACTTATAATTACTGAGTGAGTGTGAAAAGTAACGATTAAGACATTCAAACGACCTATGGCTCTTATCTGGTTTGAATAAGAGATTGCTATCTCCCAAACCAGTGCTAAAGAACAGGTCTGCAATAATTTGCACGTCCAATACTACACCTCACTTTCCATTCAACACTCCTATACTATGTTAGAGCTAATCTTATAATAAAATTACAAAGTGTAAAATTCTTAGTGTCTTTTAAAAATTGTTTATTGCTTTTATTATTTATTTAGTGCTTATTTGATTTATCAATGAATCTATTTCTTACTGTTTGATGTGTTGACCGAAGATAGGAATCCGTAGAGGTCCTCCTTTTGATGGTTTTGCACAGAAGAATTGATGTTGATCAATGCTGTAGATGATGCCCTGGCAATTACAGATGCTGTAGCCTTCTGTCGCACAGGTCCTTCACGGCTGATGATTAATTAATTAATAATTTAATTAATTAACGTTGTTTAACGCAGCGAGAGTTGTTGAACGGTACTAGTTCATCTTCACTGCGGACTACTTCTCGAATTTGATACTTAATTACGCTTTTGCGTGATTTGAAAAATTTCTGTACGTTATTTATACACAACTAGCGCATTGAAGATCCGAACGAAGAGTGATGCTACCCCTCGCTTTGAGTTGGCGTCAGTTTTAAATACTGGATGCTGATTGGTTGTTCAAATAAATCATGCGTTTTTCCAGTTTTGACAATCTCGAACAGGTCGACGAAACACCCCGTGACAGGTTTGAAACTGCAGAGAATTTCTAGTTAAAATCGTACTTCCTGTGTTTGCAAATCGATTGATTACAGGTATTTGCAAACGTGTTTTCAAAGATCTGACCACAGAATATTGTTGCTTAGGTCTTTATCTGTGTGTGTGTGAAAACACCTAATTCCTACGTAGCATAATTCTCTCGTTATTCCTTTTGGCGTACGTCTTCCGTATAACTTCTCCAATTGTTAATTATATTAACTGAGATTGCGGCTACTTATAAAGCTTCACTTGCTGAATACAATGCTGTTTTCAGAATTGCCGTATATTTATTAGTTTTTAAGTTATCACAGGTTGAACTGATAATTTGTATTGAGTAAAATTTCATGTTCGTACCAGTATCTGATGTCGCTGTGATGTGGTTAGAGTGAGATGGCTGCGATTGTACGCTCTCTCTCTTGCTTACGCTGCTCTACTCCCTCCGTCAGACACTTTCATATAACGCTCAGATAGGATGCTAATATGAATCGTTATATATACCCCCACTCGGTATAAAAAAAATTGATTATTTTATAAATCATTAATTTTTTTTTCTAATGTACCGTTTTACACTGATGAAAAATTTGCACATATTCTTTCGCACTTTTTCCCGGACAAAACTTGCACTACTACAATGTTGCTTACATCTATCTTATAACTAAAGATTACAATGTTACTTAACCTAACATGGTATATTGGAAATTTATATGACCATTAATATTTTAATCATCATTTTGGCTTAATTAATGTCAATAATTTAAATAACAATACTAACATTTATTTAAATAAAATTTATTATTATTATCATTGACCTTGATTCAAAACAATTATATATTTATTTTATTTGACCATGTTTGATTCACATACGTTATTGGCTCAAACTATTATTTCTTTATGGGTCAATATTTTGTTTATATTTCCTTAAACTATCCCCATGGTACTTTCCTATAATTTTATTTTTCTCCACATCTTTTAACATATATGTGTACCTTGCAATCTGTTTTTCTATTCTATAAGGTCCCATGAATATCGGAAAGAACTTGGCCGTGGTATTATCTATGGCAGAGGATACAGGATTCGCTTTCACTAGCACTTCCTCTCCTTCCACAAACCTTACCAACTTGTGAGTTCGATTATATCGTTCTACCCTTTTTTGGCCTTCTCTCTGTATTCTTTCTTCGGCTATCCTGGTTTTTACCTCATATGGAATAGGTAGATTGTAGTTGGGTGGACATTTTATGGTTTTGGTCCATACATGTACAGGTTCTTTATTAATAAATAATTCTGAAGGTGTGTGCCCCGTTGTTTCATTACATGTATTAATGAACTTCAGGTTTCGTTATATGCTTTACCGCGTAAATACCAATATTATTGCTACTACATTTAATGTTATCTCTTTCCATGTTGTTTTCTGATGGTGGATTTCTACTGAGTACATCTGCTACCAAGTTGTCTTTCGTTTTACAATATTGTATTTCAAATTGATACTCTTGTATAGCCAAGATCCAACGAGTCAGACGAGCACCTAGCAATTTACACTTTAATAAAAATACTAACGCCTTATTGTCGGTGATTATAGTAAGTTTAGCACCCAGAATATAACTTCTAAACTTTGACAGGCTATGCACTATCGCTAATAGCTCTTTTTCTGTCGTAAAATAGGTTAATTCTGCCCCTTTTACTGTGCGACTTACAAATCCTAATACCGCTTTTTGGCCCTTCTCATCAATCTGATACAAGTGCGCTCCAATAGCAATATTGCTGGCGTCTGTTTGCAAGTAAAATCTTTCTCCTATTCTTGGATGATTTAATACAACAGTATTTATAAAAAGACTTTTCACTTGTTGCAGCGCTTCATCGTGGTCCTTTGTCCACTTCCATTTAATCCCTTTGTTTAACAACTTTAACAATGGAACAGTACTTTCTGCGTATTTACTTGTAAACTTCTGATAGTAGTTAGATAAACCTAGAAATGACTTTAGCTCCTTGCAGTTCTTTGGAGTTGGAAATTCTTGTATGGCTTTTACCTTCTCTGGGTCCGTGGTTATGCATTCCACTGAGATTCGGTGACCTAAAAACTTAATTTCCTCCTTACCAAACTCTGATTTCCGTAGATTCAGCGTCATGTTTGCTGATCTTAATTTTTCAAAAATATTCTTTAATTGTTTTAAGTGCTCCTCGAATGTTTGTGACACACACAGAATATCATCTACGAACACTAATGTATACTTCTCTACCTCATTACCTAAGGCACTGTCTAAACACCTTACCATTGCAGCTAAGCTGGTGCTCAGGCCAAAAGGTACCACTTTAAATTGGTAGCACTTGTTTTTATACAAAAATGCCGTATACTTTCTATCACATTTTCGGATGGGAATTTGCCAGAATCCTGATGTTAAGTCCAGTTTGGTCATACAGTTAACCCCATTACATTTTTGAAACAATTCTTCCACACTCCTAGCGCACTCGTAATCTGGTACTAATAAATAATTTAATTTCCTAGCATCTAGGCATAATCGGATACTCCCGTTCGGCTTGGTGACAACTACTAAAGGGTTTATACAGGGACTACTTACTCTCTCTATAACACCATTCGCTAACATCTGTTGGACCTCTTTTTCTACTTCATCTCTATAATGTAGAGGGATTGGATAAGTCCTTTGTACAAATGATGCATTTTCAGTTAGTGTTAACTGATGTTCGTAGAACCTAGCTCTTCCAGGCTCTGTTCTGAACACATCACTATACTCACCAACGAGTTGCTGAATTTGGTTCTACTGCTCGTTGTTCAACGCAGTCCCAATGTTGATTTCTGGAGTATCATCAATACAGTGCTGGTCACTCCTAACGTCAACTACAGGTTTCTCTATATACCCTTTTATGACACTTACCGAATTCCAATGCTTAAACTCTTTAATGTTTACCTTTATTTTATTTGTATTAATTTCCATCGTAATGGTATTTCTTTTAAAATTTATTTTTGCTTTCCATTCAAGTAACGTATCTACCCCAATAATACAATCATGAACGAGTTTCGGGACTATAAGAGCTACAATTTGGGTTTGGTTACCATTTAAATTGACAGGTAAATATATTTGTTCAGTTATCTTTTGCATTTTGTCTCCAGTGGCTCCCTGTACATTACAATGTTTTACGGGTAGTCTGGGACAATTTCGCAACTGACAATTATCTACAAACTTTGAGCTGACACAGGTAACTTCACTGCCAGTGTCTATAAGCGCTCTTACTAGTAGATTACTGATCTTACAAATTATTTCCGGACATTCAGGATAATGGTTTCTACCCACTTCTTGCTCTTCTTTTAACAAGAACTCCCTATCGCTCACTTGTTTTATATTATTAGTTACGTTCTTTTTACCTGTTTTCTTTGGTGATTTCACTGCAGGTTATGGTAGGTTTAGTTTTGTTTCTTTTCTACCTGCAGTGGTTTCCCGTTTCCCGTATTCATTTTACTAGTCGACGGTTGCTGCTCGGTAGGGGTTATAGTTGTTTTACATACTTTATACCCTTTATTTGGTTTGTTTTCTTCACTCCTACTTCTACCCTTCTCCTCCAATTCCGGCCTATTTTGTGGTTTGTTACCCGGATATGGGGTAAACCTTTTTTCTTTCGGGCGTTCATTGTCTCTCCTCTTAGTTGAGTAGAAAGTTGGTTCTTGATGATTGCCTTTAGAGTAGTTACTCAGCTGATTACTTACACGCTGTAGGTCCCTCTCTAAATCTTGACACTCATCTACAACCATTATGAACTTTTCTAGAGTATCCACTCCTCTAGTAGTGGTTGCTGCCCTAGTGCGTTCTGAGAAATGACGCGCTAGCTTATATACTAGGTCTCTCTCTTCTATTGGTGGTGTTAGATGCTTAACTTGCGCCATTACATTAAGCACATAATTGGTGGTTGTCATATTCATTGACAGGTGATACTTACCAAATTCTAGATGATCGCGTACCCTTCTTTGTATCTGAACATTCCAGTACTGAGCAAGGAATTTTTCTCTGAAGTCTGAGTAGGTTTGGACTCTGTCCGAGATGACTTTCCACCACGTACCTGCCCAATTCTTGAGAAATCGGCCTAACATGTCCTTCTTGTCCTCGTCGTCCATCAGTGGGTTTACACGAGTCACATAAGCTTCAAACAGCTTTAGGAATTCCACAGGATTCTCATGTGGGTTTCCTGAAAATGCAAGGTTTTCCGGTTCTTCCTTATAGCCGCCACACCTTACTACTTTGGTTTGCTGTGACTTCATTGCTTTAGTCAGATCCTCCCGCATTACCTTTAACTGCTGTTCCACCTTTTGATGTACTTCGTCACTGTTAGCCTTACTCTCTACCTGTTTCTTAACGTCTTTAATATTCTCACCCAGTTGTGTACACTCTTCCCTAGTATTCTGGATTTCTTCTTTATTTAGAAGCGATTGTGTTTTTAATTCAGCTGTTACTTCGCTGAATTGTTGGTTAATGAGGGTTACTTTTTGTTCTAACCGTTCATGAAATTCGTTTCTAAACTTATTTAGTTTTTCGTCTTGACGGCGAAAATTAGTGTTTACTTGTTTTCTAAATTCCTCTAACGTAGTTTTAACCTCTTCGGTATGTTTATCAAACCTAATACTACTTTCATCTATTTTATTATTAGTACTGTCTAATTTACTAGCTAGATTAGATATTTCTTCATCTATTTTCAATGTAGCTTCTTTACTACTTTGTTCTATTTGGCTAGACAAATTTCCATTTATTTGTTTCATTTCGCTAGACAAATATTTATTAGTTTGCTCAATTTTATTATTAACATCAGTTATTAATTTTTGATTACTTTCTTCTAAACTTTTATTATTTTCATCAATTTTATTATTGGTACTTTCAATTTTACTTTCTATTTTCTCAATTTTATTATTTAATTGACTATTTGTACTTTCGATTTTATTATTAGTATCATCAATTTTACTAGATAATTGATCCTTATTTTCATCCATTTTACTATTAGTTTCATCCATTTTAGTGGTCAACTGCTTAAACATTTGCTCAATTGCTGCCATATCTACTGCTGATGATTTAGCCATTTTTTAAATTTATTTTTAACAAAATAATTTAACAATTATTTGTAACCTTGAATTCCACTTCTTTTTTTAATCTATTAATAATACAATCTAACTAATCACTTGGGTAATAGCAACGCCAAATTATATAACTTTCTTTTGTGCTAAATTTGGTAATTTAATCGAGGTTATTAGTTGGCCGCGCCAAATTTATACAAAACTTATTTCTATATATAAATTTGGTGATTTACTCGTGCCCCTTAGTTGCGGCGACAAATCTTTACGACGCTCCCTTTCATCTAACACAATTATCTAATATTTAGAATGTTAGATAAAATGTTACTTACCCGTGATATTACTTTACCTGGGCGCCAGAACAAATCCCAGATACAAATGACACGGTTTCAGCTTAGCTCAGCGCATGGAGACACTCTTTCTCAGGATTCGTTCAGTGATTGTGGTTTTCAAGGGGAATCGTTACAAATAACACTTTAATATTGGCTTGATTATTATATTTAACGTTTTAATCAATTATTTTTAAACTTGAAAATGCTAATGGTAGGACTTATTTCTACCCTAACACTTATAATTACTGAGTGAGTGTGAAAAGTAACGATTAAGACATTCAAACGACCTATGGCTCTTATCTGGTTTGAATAAGAGATTGCTATCTCCCAAACCAGTGCTAAAGAACAGGTCTGCAATAATTTGCACGTCCAATACTACACCTCACTTTCCATTCAACACTCCTATACTATGTTAGAGCTAATCTTATAATAAAATTACAAAGTGTAAAATTCTTAGTGTCTTTTAAAAATTGTTTATTGCTTTTATTATTTATTTAGTGCTTATTTGATTTATCAATGAATCTATTTCTTACTGTTTGATGTGTTGACCGAAGATAGGAATCCGTAGAGGTCCTCCTTTTGATGGTTTTGCACAGAAGAATTGATGTTGATCAATGCTGTAGATGATGCCCTGGCAATTACAGATGCTGTAGCCTTCTGTCGCACAGGTCCTTCACGGCTGATGATTAATTAATTAATAATTTAATTAATTAACGTTGTTTAACGCAGCGAGAGTTGTTGAACGGTACTAGTTCATCTTCACTGCGGACTACTTCTCGAATTTGATACTTAATTACGCTTTTGCGTGATTTGAAAAATTTCTGTACGTTATTTATACACAACTAGCGCATTGAAGATCCGAACGAAGAGTGATGCTACCCCTCGCTTTGAGTTGGCGTCAGTTTTAAATACTGGATGCTGATTGGTTGTTCAAATAAATCATGCGTTTTTCCAGTTTTGACAATCTCGAACAGGTCGACGAAACACCCCGTGACAGGTTTGAAACTGCAGAGAATTTCTAGTTAAAATCGTACTTCCTGTGTTTGCAAATCGATTGATTACAGGTATTTGCAAACGTGTTTTCAAAGATCTGACCACAGAATATTGTTGCTTAGGTCTTTATCTGTGTGTGTGTGAAAACACCTAATTCCTACGTCTTCCGTATAACTTCTCCAATTGTTAATTATATTAACCGAGATTGCGGCTACTTATAAAGCTTCACTTGCTGAATATAATGCTGTTTTCAGAATTGCCGTATATTTATTAGTTTTTAAGTTATCACAGGTTGAATTGATAATTTGTATTGAGTAAAATTTCATGTTCGTACCAGTATCTGATGTCGCTGTGACGTGGTTAGAGTGAGATGGCTGCGATTGTACGCTCTCTCTTTTGCTTACGCTGCTCTACTCCCTCCGTCAGACACTTTTATATAACGCTCAGTTAGGACGCTAATATGAATCGTTATAATAAATATATATACATATATAATATCAAAATTAAGTACTTTACTCTTGTTACAACAAAAAATGTTACAGGTAAACCACCCTTTTCCCGTAACCGATCTTCACCGAAATCAATAGACCTTGAGTCCTCTACAACTCAGGTACATATGTAAAAAATTATTTGATTCTGTTTGAATTTACTGCAGTTATCGTTCGTCATGAAAATATATCTCTTGTTTCAACATAAAATGTTGCAGGTAAACTGCCCCTTTCCCTTAACCGATCTTCACCAAAATCAACAAGCCTTGAGCACTGTACTATGTAGTGATGTATGCAACAAATTATTTGACTATGTTTGAATTTGCGGCTGTTATCGTTTGTCATAGAAAAAATTACCGTTGTTAAAACAAAGTGTTGCGGGTAAACTACCCCTTTCCCGTAACCGATCTTCACTAAAATCAAAAAAACATTGAGATCTCTATAATTCAGGGGGGTATGAAAACAATTATTTGATTCTGTTTGAATTTACGGCAGTTATCGTTCGTCATAGAAAAAATTACCCTTGTTAAAACATAAAACGTTGCAGGTAAACAACCCCTTTCCCTTAACCGATCTTCACCAAAAACAATAGGTCTTGAGAACTCTTCCATTCAGAGCTGCATGCAAAATATTATTTGATTCTGTTTGAATTTGCGGCTGTTATCGTTTGCCATAGAAAAAATCTACACATAGACACATACACACACACACACACACACACACACTTTTCGAAAAATGAATTTTCTTCATGTTTTGAGGGTAGTACAATCAGAATCAGCCCTTATCTCGAACACGATTATTTTTGCCATCACCATACTTCCATTTCCTTATGGAACATGGAAGTAAAAAGTAAAAGACTTCAGTTTGGGTTAGGGCATTAAATTAGGCTATATGAAATACACGTGTTTCTCACGGAGTTTTATTCATATTTTTAGATAGCATTACGGTTCATCAAACGATCTGACTCAAAGTCCTCTGACGTTCTGCTAATGAATCGATGGCGAGATATTGCTGCAAGAAAGCGATATGAAAAGAAAAAGCAAAGGAAAATATAAGATTTAAAAAAAAGAAATCAAAACTAGTATTAAAAAATCGGTATGGAGAACCATACATTACTTCCATGCTCTCATATAAAATCATTTGGTACTGCCTTTATGCGTACCCGCAGTTATTTCGATAATGCGATTTTTGGACTTAGAGATGTAGTGAATATCGCACATAATTTTATGTAGTGAAAGAATTATACAAACTTTAATTTTGTATGTTCCAAATAGTTGGCTGGTAATTGCAATTGATTTCGTTTGTCATTTTTTAAAGGTAAATGACTGTAGTAGTAATTTATCACCGGGTCGTGGCTGTGACACCAAAAATTGATTATGTTAGGTTAACATGAAAACTGAAATTATACATGGAAACCAAAACGTGTGTAATGTAAAACTATATTTTTCTAACACCACGAGAAACCCAATTCGAAGTAAGGTGGTAGTGGCCCAAGGGTCAACCCCTTGCCTTATTATAGGCCTACATATCACTTTATTGTGGCAGAACTCGTTTTTTGGTAAAATTCGTTTTCCGACTAGTACTCGTTTTGTGACTAACAAAAAACAAACATCCATTATGTACAATTTGTAGAGCATATGTTGTCATTCCTTAATACAGTGTTTTTTGTTTTTTCATTAACCATAAACATTTGTATTTTTCATTTTGTATTTGCTGTTGTTTTTTCCAATTTGTAAACTTAAAACGTTAGGTTCTTTATTTTAAGTGTTACTCTGTTATACGCATTGTATTACACGTTTAATGTTATGTTTTCTCAACCACAGCTTTTATTTATTTTAGCAGTAAACTAAAAACCAAAAACCATTATTACCTAACTACCAAATGAAAACAACACGTAGTTTTGCTTTACATTAAGAAATAGGGCAATTTACAATTAGTAAACTTCTTCTTTTCCACACCGTAATGTATCGATACAATCGCATATTAAAAACATCGAAATGTATTGCGGGTACTCATACAGTTCCAGTCATTTACTTGAATTCGGTTCGATAATTCCTAAAAAAATATAGAATTTTGTCAAAGTGAAATAAAATGTTTCCATAGAAACTACTTCTTTGTTGTCAATAACGTAGTACACATACAAAACTTATAAAAATTATCTCCTCCCTCATCAACTACCATTTTAATTTATAGAAAATTGCCCCCTTCCCCTTCAACTACCCTTTTCATTTATAGATATTTCATCTACCTTTCTACAGTGGATTATAATGACCTTCTTTTAAGGATACTTTATTTATCAAAATTAAACACTTTATTCTTGTTAAAACGTAAAAGGTTGCAGGTAAACTACCCCTTCCCCTTAACCGATCTTCACCAAAATCAATATGCCTCGAGTACTCTACAATTCAGAACTATATGCAAAAAATTATTTGATTCTCTTTGAATTTGCGGCAGTCATCGTTTGCCATAAAAAAAAATTCTACACATAGACAGACACACACACAGACACTTTTCGAAAAATGACTTTTTTCATGTTTTGAGGGTAGTAGGCTACAATCAGAATCTGCCATTATCTCGAACACGATTTTTTTTGCCATGACCATACTTCCATTTCCTTATGGATCATGGAAGTAAAAATTAATTTATGTAAATAGTTTGATTTTTATTACAATTTTTTTATAATATTGTATATTCTCTCCAGTTATTTTACCTCACACTTTAAAAATGTCGGTATGGAGAACCATACATGACTTCCATGTTCTCAGATTTATATTTAAAACCATTTTAGAAATGAAATATTTCCATAGAAACTACTTCTTTCTTCAGCCTTAACCACGGTACTGTAATCACTAACGTATACCACCTCACGTTAGCGCACACGATTTTCACTGATATTGGCAGTCGATGGCACTGTCGAAACGTCTTGTTTTGCAGAAAACATTGGATCACACCCAAACAGACTGGGAAGGTATTTTAACATCAAACTACTTCTTTGTTGCCGATAACGTAGTACACATATAAAAAATTATCCGCTCACCCTTCAACTATAGGCCTAATTTTCACTTATAGAAAATTACCCCCACCTCGTTTAACTAGCCTCTTCATTTATAGATATTCATCTACGTTTCTACAATGGATTATTATGATCTTCTTATCAGGATACTTTATTTATCAAAATTAAGTACTTTACTCTTGTTAAAACATAAAATGTTGCAGGTAAACTGCCTCTTTCCCTTAACCGATCTTCACCAAAATCAACAGGTATTGAACTCTATAATTCAGGAAAGTATGCAAACAATTATTTGATTCCGTTTGAATTTACGGCACTTATCGTTCGTCATAGGAAACATTACCCTTGTTAAAACGTAAAACGTTGCTGGTAAACTACCCCTTTCCCTTAACCGATCTTCACCAAAAACAATAGGCCTTGAGTCCTCTACAATTCATACCTGTATGCAAAAACTTATTTGATTCTGTTTGAATTTACGGCTGTTATCGTTTGCCATAGAAAAAATTCTACACACAGACACACAGATAGACAGACAGACAGACAGACAGACACACACACACACACACACACACACACACACACACACTTTTCGAAAAATGACTCTTCCTCATGTTTTGAGGGTAGTACAATCAGAATCAGCCGTTATCTCGAATACAATTTTTTTCGCCATGACCATACTTCCATTTCCTTATGGAACATGGAAGTAAAAAGAGTTACTACTATATTAGTTTACACAGCTGAAAAAATAATAAAACAACCTAAAAATTACGAGATTAAAAACATTTCTTGTTTAGGTTGTTTTATTATTTTTGGAGGACCATTATTATTAGGTATGGAGAACCATACATGACTTCCATGTTGTAAGATTTATGTTTAAAATAATTTACTTGAATTCGGTTCGGTAATTTCTAAAAAAATATCGCCCACCCCACACTAATTTCACTATTTATAGATATTTTTGTTATTATGGGGTAGTCGTTTAATATAATGTTATTTTCAGTCACTTTATCCATAAAAATTAGGTAGGCTTACTTTATTCTTATAAAGAAACCGAACTACGCAGATAATCATCCCTCCTCCGAAGCGCTCCGAAGTCACTCATGACACTGAGCATCTTGCAGAGGGTTCATTCCCTAAAGACGAAAAGTCTGTCTATGAACCGTTCCTCTGTAAACACGTGCAGTAACACTGCCCAGCGATCCACAGGAAGCAAATCGCTATCGACGCTGGACACTTTTTCGGCTTGCACGCGTTGTGTTAGTGTGGGTTTCGGCACTTTCCATTTAAAAAGCGTGCAAATGTAAGAAAATAAACATGAGTGTGTGTGTGTGTGTGTGTGTCTTGCCTGCCAATTTATTGTGGTAATCATAATAATAAAATGGAAACGTAAACATTACATAATTGAGGTATGCTTGCTTGCCACGAACGATATTTTCTATCATACATGATTTAAATTAAAATGAAAAAATATAGAATTTTGTTAATGTTAAATGAAATGTTTCCATAGAAACTACTTCTTTGTTGTCAATAACGTAGTACACATATAAAACTTATAAAAATTTACCTCCGCCATCATCAATTACCATTTTAATTTATACAAAAAATTAACCCCTGCCCCCTTCAACTACCCTTTTCATTTATAGATATTTCATCTACCTTTCTACAGTGGATTATTATGACCTTCTTTTCAGGATACTTTATTTATCAAAATTAAGCACTTTACTCTTGTTAAAACGTAAATCGTTGCAGGTAAACTACCCCTTTCCCTTAACCGATCTTCACCAAAAATCGTAAAATGATATCTTAATTCTTATCCGAAATTTTGGTTATCCGAAACGCCTTCCCACCTTTTGGCTAACAGAGGTTCTACTGTAAATGGTATTGTGTATGGTATTTAGATATGCTTTAAAATTTCTTCATTCCACAGTTTGACGAAGATGACCACGATCGCCGGCTTCACTACCGTTTTACACGTCACCCCACTTACACGTCCGGAATTTCCTTGATGACCGATTCCCAGGTCGTTGGATTTGTCGTGCAGGGCTTATTGCATCACCACCTCGCTCCTCAGATTTGACTCCTCTTGACTTTTTCTTTTGGGGTTTCATTAAATACTGAATATTTGTTCCGCCTTTATCTGTTGATCTCCTTGTGGTGAGAAATCGCAGTTCCAGAAGTAACACCCGACTGACTGGCTCGAGTTTTGAATGAAATTGAGTTCAGGTGGGATGTCTGCCGTATCACCAATGCTGCTCGCATCAAACCAAAATGACTGTTCGATGAAAAACGTGATAAAATAGCACCTCAACCCACTCTGTAAATTATCTGAATAAATTTATATGTGCTTTCAAAGTTGTAAAGTCCTTTTCGAATCACCCTGTGTATACACACGATAGGCTGTACGGTTGTGCACAACCGGCGAATCTATACCGGGGGTTCCAAACCGGTGGTACGCGTACCAACAAAGTGGAATGCAAGAAGATCTAGCTAGGAAAAAAGTATTTTCTTAAATAAAATAAGAATGTATGTTCAAAGCACCAATAAATTTTCATCGGACAAGAGTTAAAACAATTAACCTCATAACAACACAACCTAAACACTTTGCGGTAATATTTCATTAGATGTCTGCTCTTATCTTGTTTTCTTTATTCCCGTTTGTTTACGCAGTTTACTCACTCTCTTACTACATTCCTGGAAGGGCTTGTAACCTGGCGCGTACAATCTGGGAGGTATTTCAAGACTGGGAATTAATTTTAAAAATCGGTTCCTGTTTTGTAAATTCTATGTATTAGATTTAAATAAATATATATAACTAGGAATAATAAGATATTGTTACGACTGTCTACTCGATCGTCGTAGGTACAGTGGAAACAAAAATACAGTAGGCCTACAAGACACCAATTAAGTCACTAATCACCAGCTTTAATTTTTACAGTTAAACAGTTCATAATTAACAACACAGTCTACTACAACAAATCAAATAAAAATTGTTCACACCCACTAAAATGTCACTAATATTAAGGAGAGGGCAGTATTACGACATCACAGAACAATTTACATGTTTGTCGAATGTGCCAGAAAAATCTCGATGTAACGCGTGTGGCGTACGTACAATTGTACACAATTGTATTTCAATTATACCGCCCGATTATAAAATGCAACACTTCACTAATAACTACTTGAAAGTACACAGTAATAACTCGAACCGCTCTGTAAATATATCGCCACTATACTGAAATTTAAGGCCGCTGCCGCCATGTATTTATACCTGCGCTCACAGACCAGAATGTTCCTAATTGCGTCTTAGCGCTCGTGTGAACTACGTAATTAACTGCGGCCTTGACACAGTCCGCGCGGCTGGCACCTTCGAGAAACCTCTCGAAAATGGGTCGACAAGCACGTACGCCACACGCGTTACATCGAGATTTTTCTGGCACATTCGACAAACATGTAAATTGTTCTGTGATGTCGTAATACTGCCCTCTCCTTAAGCCTTTTCGTCCCTAACTGGCAAACCGTCTCTGAAGTAATATTCGACCAGGCGACCTAGGTGGACGTCCTTGCGAAAGATAATTCTTCCGTTCTTCGAATTCAGTCTCGTGTGATCCGAACATCACGTTTCCAGGAATGCGAGTCTTCCGCTCAACCACTAGGTTTGCTGGAATCACTCCCGTTGCGTCATGTACTGATGACCTAAACACCACTGGCTGATCCAAGTCTTTTTGGTTCTCGTCAACAACCTCTTGCGTAACCCTCATCTTCAGCCACTTTGCCCTCGGGCGCTTCTATCAGCTCAGGAACAAGCAAGAGTTTTGTCTCGACACCCATAGTTGGCTTTCCAATCACTTCTTTTGTCGTTACACTTATTTGTATTTCCTCTGCTAGTTCTTCCTACATTTCCGCTTGCAATAGGGAGGGTTCCTCTTGCCCAGACATGTTGACTTTTTCTTCGACTAATGCCACTCGCTTAATCGAATGGTTGGTAGATCCTGTCATTTTAGCCATGCAAAGCTTTATCTTCTCTTGGTCAATCTTCTGGACATTCTCTCTTAAGTCCACAAGGAATCCGTAGCCATTCATAATGTCCGTGCCAAGAATCACTTCATCGACAACGTCTGCAACGAGCATTTGGTGGCTAAACTCGAGAAGACCCAAGCGTACACGTACGTCTACCTTTCCTAGCACCTTGACGGGGCTTCCAGTCACAGTCTGTATTGTACAAGAGCTAATTAGACGCTGGCGGTTGCTGACTAAGTCTGGGCGCACAATGGACACTGTTGCGCCCGTGTCAACTGTAAATGATGTTGGTTTACTTTCCGCAAATCCATTAACGATCAAGTTTCCACTGGTCTTATGGAGCGTGGAAACTGTATGCTGTTCTGGGGCTTTACTTCTCCAATTGGTGCGGTCACTCTCTTCTCTCGGTATCTTCTTCTCCCAACAGTCTACCTGTAGATGACCACGTTTTCCACAGTTGTAACATTTCGGTCTTCTGTCTTTTTCAAATCGTTGTGACTCTCTTGAACTTTTGAATTGTTTGTCCGACAACATTGTTTTTCTGCACCCATCGTAACGGCAATGTGATGGCATAAACCCATTAATGTAGAGGGACGCTGACTTGGCAGCTTCAAACTCTAGGGCGTGAACAAGAGCTTCTGAGCTATTTCGGTGTCTTGCCATTCGTAACACTTACTGAAGTTCACAATCTCCGATGCCATCAATAAATGTCTGCACAGCAAACCTTATTCGGAAGTCTTCTGGTGCTTCAGGATATGCCAATCTAATCAATCTGTCGATACTTGCTTCAAACTCTTGAAGACTCTCCCCGGAACGTTGTCGTCTTGTTCTCAACTGAGCGTAGTACACCTCTCGCAAATGTTTATCACCATACCGTAATTCCAGAGGTTTTATCAATTCGGCATAGGTGTTTTGGCTGTCAGGTGGCACTTTCTGTAGTAGTTCTGCCGCGGGTCCTTTTAATGAGAGAACGAGTGAAACTGCCTTGTCTTTCTCCGTCCAATTATTTGCGCATGCAGCAGCTTCGAATTGGCGTAGGTACGTTGCCCAGTGACTGCTTCCGTCAAAGGTTGGAGCTTTGACATGAACTGTTCCTACTGCAGGCAAAGTGACTTTCTCTATTAACTTATTTTCTGTGTCTTTTTCTGTCATTATCACTGGTACAGTCTGTTCAGAAATTTGTTTTGGTTGAATCTTCATGCACTGTTCAACTTCACGTTTAATTTGTTCTCTTATGTTTGCCATTGATTTTTCTACTTCAGATATTTTTGTAGACATCGATTCTTCAACACTCGAGACAGATTTTTCTACTTCAGCTATTTTTAATGTCACTGATTCGTGTACATCCGATATTTTACTAACTTGTTTATTAAGCTCACCTCGTAGGCGACCCAATTCTGCGGTACTATGTTCTTGCATCTGTTTCTGCTCCTGTATTAATGCTTTGATGTCTTCTGTTTCACGCTTTCGTTCCTCTGCCTCCTGTCGTCGTCGTTCCTCTGTCTCTTCTCTTGCCTGCCTGCGTTTTTCATCCTGTCGTTTTTCTGCTTCTTCCTGTGTCTGCCGCAGCAGTGTTTGTAAAGCTTCCATCATCTGACTGGGATCCATGTTTACCGATTAATTACGAATCACACTCGTCTTGTACAAAGTGTCCACTGTTTCCACTGTTAACCGTTTTATCCCACTTCTGACACCACTGTTACGACGGTCTACTCGATCGTCGTAGGTACAGTGGAAACAAAAATTCAGTACAAGACACCAATTAAGCCACTAATCACCAGCTTTTTAATTTTAATTGTATTTCAATTATACCGCCCGATTATAAAACACAACATCTCACTAATAACTACTTGAACGTACACAGTAATAACTCGAACCGCTCTGTAAATATATCGCCACTATACTGAAACTTAAGGCCGCTGCCGCCATGTATTTATACCTGTGCTCACAGACCAGAATGTTCCTAATTGCATCATAGCGCTCGTGTGAACTACGTAATTAACTGCGGCCTTGACACAGTCCGCGCGGCTGGTGCCTTCGAGAAACCTCTCGAAAATGCGTCGACATGCACGTACGCCACACGCGTTACATCGAGATACTTCTGGTACATTCGACAAACACGTAGATTGTTCTGTGATGTCGTAACAATATACTGTTTATGTTGTATCAAGTTTTTTATTGGTAACTTCCAACTTCCAATCGTGGGGGAGCTGCTGGACGTTCCCCAGTGGTTGCAGTGTCCGGGCAAACCCGATGACTGCCTGATGCGTTCTGAATCATGGTAGTCTTGCGCTAGAAAAAAAGGATGGAGCCCTCCTGCAAAAAGGAATAGAGGCTGTTACTGTGTAGCAGTACCGCGGAGCGATTTGCAACGGCTGAGGAGGATTTTTGTGCGTGTGAAAACCCCAATAACATTAAGCTACGATGGTACTCGGAATGAACGCGGAAGACCAAAGTGGTACGCAGGTCCGGAAAGGTTGGGAACCACTGATCTGTACCATGAACACCATATGTGTATGTGAACGCCATATCTCTACAATCTATACCATGATCTACAGTCCACTTTTTTCTTTGCAATACCATCATGTAAAGGCGATGTCATGCAGAAATAACAGTCATTTACATGATTTGTTGGTTATTGCCACATCATCGGTACACCAAAGTTCATTTAACGTCTCTTCCCAGTTAACCAACTACTAGTGTTCATTGAATATGTATTCCAACAAAAGTGAAGCGCCCATAACTTGTTTTGATCCCCTACCTTGACTCCAAACTAATGAAAGTAGGCTGTTTTTACTAGCTGTGTTTATAGGCCATTTCTGAGCAGAAAATGTCACTTCAACACATACATAGCAAAAGTTGTCAGTACTATTACCGCATTTGCGAGGCATTTTCACAGTTTCTAGACACAATATAAGGAAAGAAAGAAAATATCAGTAACACTCACTGACCTTACAATGCAGTCAGACGAAAACTAAACTAAAAAAAAAAAACAATGTAGGCTAAATCTACCATGAACAACCTCTATATCTGTCATGAATAACCCAACCTAGTCGACAACCCCTATATACAAAAGTTCTGACTACGCAACTGTTGATCGACAAATAAACAAATAAACGATTAATTATTCACATCACCATCTTAGAACAATATTAGGCCTACAGTGTTTCTTTTTTGTTATCATACGTAAGATGTATCATATCTGTAACTATTTTTTAAACCTCCCGCCACCTACAGATATTTGGTGGTACAAACGAATTCCTGTGCACACACTGCTGAATACTATAACATAATGCAGGCCTACGTACTTGCGACATAACTTGTATGTATACAATATACAACATAGTGCATTCACTTATTGTTTTTTTTTTAATATGATGTTTCAGATGTAGACAAAGGTGATAAGAAATCTTCGAAAAAACACAGGGAAAAAATTTTGAGCCTCAGCGACTTCCAACCGGATATAGGTGAGTAAATTTAACTGCGTTGTTTGGATAACGTTAAATCGACTCACTTAGCACTGTACGAATGTAGTGGAATGTTTGCCCGTTACGTGCCTCACCGTGTTGTGGAGTGTACACTTAATTGTTATTTTCCAAACAAAAAAAATTATTTATATGCGTTTCGGCTATTTACTGACTTTCCTTACAGAAGGGAGTCGCGTGGAGTGTTTGGTGGTGGTCCTCCACCTATAAACAAACTTTGCCCTCTTCAGGGTTGCTAACTCTTTCTGCTTTTCTGTTTTTAAATTATCCCACAACTTTTTTAATTGTTTGGCCGTTTTCTGTAAAGAAACAACTTGTCACCAATACAAGAAAATATAATAAACCCTCTTTAAAAATGACACAAATCATTATGTAAAACAGAACAATTAGTGATATAACTCAATATTTATTGTTTGGAAGCACTTGTCGTGACATGCATGATGATGGGTATGCTACAACGCTTGGGAGCTTATGGCAGTTTGAAGTTATATCGAGTTACCTCTCCGACAGCAACTAATAATAGACAGTAGGCCTACACTTGCAATTGCCGTAGTTTTTATTTTCGTTGTAAGTAAGCTTTATTACAGTTTTTTTGCAATAATGTTTTTTTTTTAATTTTTGTTGTAACAATGAATAAAAAGGGTTATCTTTTTATCTTCCTAAATGCATAACCTTATCTTATTAGTCTACCGGCAGTTATTGTATACTTATTAGTGAAAAGTTATTTTGAATCTACTTTTTTTACAAGATCCCCCTGTATACAGGTATTTGGTGAGAAGTATCAGCCAGTAATATTAGGCTAATATTTATTTAATGTTTACTTTAAAGGCTGTTTTTTATGTTTACTGCAAACGAAGTATACAAACTACTGAAAAATTTCAGTTAATTTTGGGTAGTATATCTTAATAATACGTCGCTATTGTAAAATGTAATGCTTACCTTACCTTACCTTACTGTGGTCTGGCTGATACAGAGTTAAATTCTCTCTCAATTTCATCTCACATTTTCTGTTTTTCTTGATGAGTTGTCTTCTTGTTTTGCACGACATTTTTATATTTCAAAACGAGCTCTTTGAGAAACTCTTTCGCATGACTCGTACAGAAGGCTCTTTTCTAGTCACAGTTTTTCTGTGCGATTTTAAATCCTTAAATAAACCAGACAACCCAAACTCACATAAACAGCACGACCTCATACATAAGCGAATCACGACGTCAGAAATGTTTTAAGCAAACAGAAATGGCGATTATTTTACTGCGGTCTCATTGGTTATTGGTCGTGATGTCATCGCTTATGATGACGTCATTCCTTGATCTACCCTTAGGTAAGGAGCCCTTGACTTAAGTCAAGGAAGGATTATAAATACCAACATGTACTTAAGGGAACCTTGAACTAAAGGAAAATAAGGCTTAAATATAATTGTATAAATAATTATGTGGGAAGAATCTTGAACATCTCATTTGTCCTAAGGAAAATTGGGAATCCATCCTCCAAGCTAGTCCCGACCTCCCCCAAAAGCAGTTCCTAGTTAAGCCACTGCCTTCATGCTATGTGTTAACAGAAATTTAAATTTAGTTTTCGCTGAAAATTTGTTATTTTGAAGGTTTTACAATAGTCTAGAATAACACAGTATGCATCTGTTTCTTTGACATGTTCATCTTCATGGTGTTCTGAACTTTTTTCACCAAACAGTCTGAACAATGCAAACTTCCAACAGCTTTTACCACCTAGCCAACTCACTATGCTCGTGGTGTTGATGGTAATATGTCATTGGTAAGTTTGTACTTTTTCTTTTATTTCTTCTTTAAAGTAGGAAGTAGTACTCAATTTTTTCTAATTGAGTATTATTACAGTACAAACAACGTTGTGCGTGTTATTATTAGGCTGTAGTTGTAAGATACCGTATACAGTATGTGTTTGTGTGTACAGAAGAAGAGCCCAAACTGAAGGCAAAGTTCAGTACGTGCAAACCGCCGGACGAGGAGCTGTCTGCGAGACTGTGTCTGTACGGGGAAGCTGAGATGCCTCGCGTCACTGTACAGCCGGACGCCTTGTACTTCACTGACATGACCATGGACAGCAGGTAAGTGCGCGCTTGCAAACAGCTTTTATTGTTGCGAGTAACCGATACCTTTCAGAAGAATTTTAGAAAGCTCGATTGCCGGGTAGCTTTGACCAGTTTTTAATCATTTTCTTACTTCCATATTTCGTGGGGTTATTGGTAAATCTACCCAAATCCACTCACGTGAATTTACGGAAAACTGAAATTAAAGGTTTTCAAGTGCAATGATA
The DNA here is from genome assembly GCA_034769895.1 of Magicicada septendecula. Taxonomy (NCBI): domain Eukaryota; kingdom Metazoa; phylum Arthropoda; class Insecta; order Hemiptera; family Cicadidae; genus Magicicada; species Magicicada septendecula. The sequence continues at coordinate 64,322,466 of CM068371.1, forward strand.
AATCATAAAACTAATTTTCGAGGTTAATTTTTGTTATTCATAGAGTTTTTATTCATTACATAGATGTTAAAAAATAAAAAGAAGAAGAGAAATGCATAAAAAATGTCGTTTTTGAAAAATCTTGAAACATCATTAAAACTAGGATTTGGGTTGTGTTACCACTAACCCCTCTCCAGAATTTATACCTAATTTATTGTATTTTTGAACTTTTTACATGTATAATTGTTTACATCTAATTTAATTAATTTTATCAAACGTTACGTCCATCTTAAATTATCAAACATTCATATTCGTTCTCTCCGTTCAAGGAGGTGTCGTTTCCCTTATTGGCTTATATAAATCTTCAGCCGCCATTCTTTCTATATATGCTACAATCGATTTCGATACCGAAAATTTATTAGAGAAATTTTTGGATCCCAGTGTGTATCGCCGTTACGTATTCCCCCAGAAACTTCGTCTCAGAAGTTTGGATGCTGTTTACACATCATCCAATTCTCAGATCCCTGCAGCTGCCATGACTCTCGACTCTATGGGTCTGCTTTTTTGAATTCCTGTAAAAATTCCTATATACGGCACTTAAGACGGCAGCTTTACTCATCACCGTCCAAAATGTTACTTTCATTTAAAAGCTTCGGTACTTTCCTACCGTTTCGACGTTTTCCTACCGCATTACAATTTTGACGTTTTGAATATGCGATTGTATCGAGAAGAACAAGAAGTGAATATTGTAAATTATTCTATTTCTTGATATAAACCAAAAATGCGGCTTGTTTTTATTTGTGAGGTCACAAATATTTTTTTTTTTATCGTTCTCTTTAAAGGAACAAAAGCCATAGTTAGGAAAAATATGACTTTTAATATTTACACAGTGCTTGAAAGAGAGTAACATAGAAAACAAAGAACATGTCTTTTTTTATTAAAAAAAAAGATAACAGAAAATGTAAAGTGACAAACACAATTATTTCTGAATAGTAAGTTTAAAAAAAAAGTATTAACAAATGAAAACAAGATTTGTTTTTCGTTTGTTGGCCAATATTCTTTTATGTTATTCAGTAGAATTTCGAAAACTTCACTGGAAGCGAATTTTCTGCGAAACACAAGAAAATGGAAGACGTGTATAGCATTCTGCCTTAATTCGAGTTGGCTGCTGTTTCAATGATACACAAAACCGACTATTAGTGAAGAAACGAGTATTAGTGGAAAACGAGTTCTACTGCAAAAAGGGAGACATGTAGGCCTATAGTACCTAATAGTACCTTTGGGTTACCCCGTCTTACTACGAGTTGGTTATTTTTTTGACGAGGATTTTACAAGAAGCTAGTATTATTTTAAAGTCATATTCATCATCATTATTCCTGCATCTCCTAAGTGGAGCATAGGGCATCAATGAACTTCCGCCACCGGACTCTGTTCCGCGCCATCGTCTTGATCTCGGGCCAGGTCTCCATTTTATCCATCCGGCTTCTATTCATTGATGTTTCTGTAATGAGTTAATCTCGGGTGTGTAGGTTATTGGCCTTCAGCACCCAAAGCCTGGTGAAGGGGCTGCCTTCTAAGTAGCCAGGCCTACTGATTTTCTGTCGGGGTTTCTTCCCTTAGCCTTTGAAGTTCCCACTTCTAACTACAAGGCAGCAGTTCCTGTTCTATTTACCCCGAACAGGAGGGTTGCCTCTTCCGTCAGTTCCGCCGTTCCGAAGTCCCTCTTCTCCGCCTTCACTGTCGTTGAGGTCTTCACCGTAACCCTGGCAAGGGACCCTTACAAGGGACTACCAGCTGGGTCAGCTGGCCCAAGGTTTTTTAAAGAGGTGTTACTCCTCTATCACTCGCCCTTTGTCCTGACTTGTGACAGGCAGAGCCTGGCTTCCCAAACATTGGGCCCAGGTTGGTGGGGTTTTAAAGTCATATTGGATTCTATATATAATTTTAGTTTGCATATTAGCCTAACAACACCAATTTTGGCGTCAGAGGCACACATCGGAGTTTTATTATTGCTAGAAACATTTTTCGTAAAATGGATGACAATGAAACACGATTGCAATCCTGAACTAACTATTTTATAACATACAAACAAATTTTCACATTTCTATTATCTAACTAAAATTATATGCGATATTCACTACATATCGATGCCAATAATCGCATAATCGAAATATCGAAAACGAGTGTGAGTACGGTTTTTGGGATAGTACCAAAAGATCACTGATGGTTGGATTCCAAAACGTTTTCGCACACAATGCTTTATAACATTGCTTGAAACGTGTGACATGAAGTCCTACTAATTGTACCCTCCCCCCCTCTAGATGTCTCATGTGTCTCAAAACTAGCAACATTGTTCATCCCTAGTACGTATATTGAGGTCTGTAGCAATGGTTATAAACACTGACTTTTTTTATGAATTCTGTTATCTTCACACCTTTACAAAATAAACTAACTGTTGTATGAGCGAAGCGAGTTCTCAGTTATAACTCTACCATTTGGCATTTATCTGTTCCCATATATTTGGGGATAGGGATAGGCCTATGTCTCACGATAACTTTTCAACGCATCAACCGATTTTTTTTTTAACTTGCCATGCGTTTCCATCTTTCATTCTACAGAAATCTATTGTTTTTTAAATTGATTCCCACCAAAAATAGGGAGGAGGAAGGCAAAAATTTCACGCGTCAAAATTGTGAAAAATCGTAAACGTCCATGTGGGGTATAAGATTAAAGAAATCCTTTACCCGGACTGCTTCCATCGTAATTGTCTTACAGGGTCTTTCGACCGCCACTCGTAGCTTCTGAGGCCGATGCCAGATGGCAGGGATCAAAACGTCAAGCAGTCCAGGCAGAGGATTAATCACTCATCGCTTACAGGTTTTAAAGAAAGATTAAGGAAAATTTTAACCACAATCTGAATATGGTGTTCCTTTTTTAAAATTTCAAAATTTTTGGACGCCAAGGCTAAAAATGTGCGTCAAAGTGTTAATAAAATCATAAATTCCATACGGGGTATCGAATTAAAGACAAATTTAATCAAAATCCGAGTACAGTGTAGGCTACAGTTTAGGAATTTTGCAAAGTTTTGGACCCCAGAGTCAAATGATGAATTTAAAAATTGTAAAAATCCAGCCGGACGTTAGACTACAGAGAATTTTAACCCAAATCCGAATGATTTAAACTTTTGGTATTTGTTGTATGATTGCTCTGCAAATTTTATCAATTGTTATTTTACAAAAAACTGTAAAGTAATCGAGATTTTCGTAATTTTTCTGCTAATTAAAAGTTATCTAACATTAAAATGTATCTAAATAATAAATGTACTTCGCTCAAAATTGTGAACGAGTTTTGCATCTCATTAGGTTTACTAGTCTCTGAACCCAAATGACAAAACTATTTTGAATTGACATATTTTTTTTTTGCCAGAAGCGTATCAGAAATATTAGGGTATTTTAAGAAGCTCTGAATGGACATTATGTAGTGCATTGCGAATAAATGTGAGAAATCAAATTATTTTTAATGTCAAAAAGCAGCTTTTATAATTTTTTTAAGTCATTTTATACATAACTGTTGATAAAGGATTTGTATGAAAAATAAATAAGTCACGGATAAATCATTAGGTTTTTATAAATTGCTTAACAAATTCCTTTAAATTTCGTGATTATTTTCCCATTAACAGAGGGAGACAATTTCTCTGGCAATACTGTATCAGTGCTGCAGGGTACGACATTGGAAAATAGGCCTACAGTTTCTTAATTGTGTCCTTAAATAAAAAAGTACGACATCTGACGTTTCGTTAATTCAGAACTAAGAGGTATCAGAATTAGCCCGGCCGCGCACTGGAGCGACATTTTTTTCGCGACAGAACCGATTTGACGCATTGTATTGCAAAGCGTCGCTTCGGTGGAGAAAAGCCTCACGACAAAACAATTTCTCGTCAGCTGTTTCTGAGCTGTAAAAGTGTGTGGTCCGTGAGTTCGTGACAGGCATTATTTTGCATATATTTCAGTTTCTACTACACCTACACTTGTTTTTATTTTATAGTAAATAGCTGTTAATAATAGACTAATAATAAATACGTAATAATATGCGAGAATCAGAACGGAATACAATATGCGCACTTTCCACGTAAACTCCCGCCTCGTGTCGTTAGAAAACAGCGCATGCGCAGTTCAAAACGTCGCAAGCTATTTCGTTGAGAGACATAAATTGAAGGGGCTTCGTCTTTGGTCGCGAGGGGCCTCGCGACGACTCTAGACAATGTCGCACCCACTGTGTGGCGCATTATAGATCCTAATGACAGTAGAGGCGTCTGCGACGCTTTGTGACACAATGCGTCAAAAAGGTTTTGTCGCGAAACAAAATGTCGGCCGGCCTAAGTAAGATCAAGTGTTTCCGTTACGGATAATGTTATTTACGTTTAGGGAAACGAGAGTGCTGCGTATGACCAACACGTCGTCCAAACTGCCGCTGGCTATCCGCTTTGTCAAGACTGCCTGCTTTGAGGTGGAGCCAAACTTCCAGTTCATCAAGCCGTCTCTCACGTTTGACGTCCTTGTCATTTTCAGAGCCCAGAAGCGTTTAGGTAAAATGTTACATATACTTCATAATATGTAAGTATTAGGCGTTTTTTTACATAAAAATTAAGCTACTACTTTTATAGTGTTGGAAACAAACTGACTAAAATCCGGACTATCGGGCCGTGGTCCGCTCCTGTTGTTGCTAACAACTGGAGGCCATCTTCAGTTTGTTTGTTTCGAACACCGTTGACGCGGGCCATGAAAGCCTAAGGTACAGAATACTACTACAATTTTTGTGTTTATATAATAATTGAAGCCTAGGCGTAACTACAGGGGAGGGGGATCAATCCCAAACCCCAGAGCTATTTGAAATTTTAACTAAAATCCAATATCACTTAAAGTAGGTTATTTCTAAGCCAGTTGTGTGTGTTAAAATAAGGCATAAAAATTAAGGCTCCAATTATTTAATCGTAGAAATAAAAGAAATGCAATATTTGAAAATTAATATAATAAAGTTTTCTTCATAATGACAGTCACTCAACATTTGGTGAATAGTGTACATATTTGTAGCATTAAAGAAACGATTACGCAATCGTCAGAAAACGAAGGCAGAGCCTGTTAATCTTTTCGCTTAGACACACTTCTCCTTACAGTGTTGTCTGTGTCTTAGACTCCTCTAGTCTAACCAAACTCTATAGTTTGAACCGGCGTCTTTACACAGGTAAGCTAGCAGCTTCTTTGACATCAATTCTAAAAAATGAGAAGATTTTAGTTCTGTATTTTACTTAAAAATAAAGTACTCCAACAAGAACTAAAAGTCGCTTGATACATGGTTGGAAAACATTCTTTTTTCCAAGGGGTTGGGTCCTTCAATCTTTCGACTGGTTTGTACCCTCCCTGCATACTGTATACCCATGGTGAGTGTGTTACGGAGTCTCTCACAGGTATAGTTCGGATATGCCGGATCCGAACGGCATAGTTGGGGAGGGTTTATATTAGGCAGGGTACCTCTCGCTGGTTTGTCATTGCCTTGCGAGGAAGAACGGGCGTATCTAAATCAGATGGCCGCCGGCGGGAATCGAACCCGCGCCGGCAGCGTAGCAGCGCCACACGCTAGCCACTGCGCCACGACCATTCCTTTCCAAGGGGTAATAAAACTACTTTTTTTAAAAATATCTTTAAAAAGACTCATTTTTAAAAAACCTATACAAATTTAGAATTAAAGAAATTGCATAACGGCATGAGTTTCATTAGTTTTAATAACCAACATCGCATTCAGCCGGTTTCTAATCGGACACTTGTAGTAAGAACGTTTTGATCAATCTCGTACATACTACTTTCTGGAACAGGCAATAAGGTATTTGACGGTTTTTGTATAAATAGACTAAGCCCGTAGATAGAATACAGAAGTTGTAGACGATACAGGATAGCCTACCGTATATGTTACAGGGAAGTACAGCAAAGAGCTGAAGTTCGAGGTGCTAGCTTACGGCGACATGACGACCAACGAGTCACTGAGGGTGGTTAACCACGCCATGGCTACTGCCCACGTGGATGTTACTAGCGCCCCCACCGCCAAAACACGTGAGCAACAACACGTCTTACGTACGCTAACTTCTATCTAGGAAAACTATTTAATCTTTTTTCTACAAAATAAATGTACTAAAATTATTAATGGCAGTAACATATAGTAGACATGGTAGTAAATTAGTAACATTTTGTTTATATGAATCGCATGTTTAACTCTTGTATTATATATCTTATATAAATCTTGTATAGGCCTACCGCTTTATAGTAACACTATAAATTTAAATTAAGCGTAGTTTAAACATAAGTAAACATAATTCAGTTTTTTAATGTCTTTGAACATTCAGGATGAAACGTTATTTGTGTCGAGAAGTCGTAAAGACTATCACTGAGCTTTCGAATCTAGCAGAGAAAACTGATAATTACATCTTAACCATTTTAAAAGAAATCGAACAGTAGGCCTACATTCTAAGAATGTGCAATATGCAGCAAAACAACTCGTCAAGCTACATATGCTCAGTGAGATCTTTTGACACTGCGCAGCCACACGCCTGTTTCATGTCTAATTATTTTAGCTGTACTTAGTGAAAAAAACAAATAGGAAGACCTTACGAATTATCAGTCACAACGCTTCCAGATTAATATATATTTTATATGAATACAATTTGTACTTTATGCAAGCGTGATAGTTTAACTGACTAATGAACATAATAAGACATAAAATGCATTTTACTTACTTTTTGTCTTCTTCTTCTTCTTCCCACTACAGCCCAACACGAGCCATTGCTTCCAAAGTCTACAGTCCATTGCCATCTCAGTGTAACCCTTCACATTCATTCTTATGAGGTCTTCTAGCACGTCATCCAATCATCTTATCATAGGTCGGCCCCTCTTTCTGCTTCTATAGACTTGCCCCCTCAAGATTTTCTTTGGCATACGCTGATGTAGTGACCTAACCATTGTTTTCGTTGACCCTTCATGAATCTTACAAAGTCCTCATACTTCAATAGCCCATCTATCTCTTGGTTATTTCTTATTCTCCATTCGTCAACTTCTTTAACCGGGCCATAAACACGTCTTACGGTGTTTCTTTCAAACCTTGTTAGTGTTAGTTGTTCCTTTTTTGTCAGTGGGCATGTCTCGCCTCCATAAGTAACAATTGGTCTGATAAGTGTCTTATATATTTTTATTTTTGTGTTGCTACTAATGAGTTTGCTTCTCAATAGTCTGCTACTGACATAAAACCGCCTACTTCCTACTTGTATCCTGTCATGTATGTCATGTATTGTAGTGTTTATGGATCCTTTATTATCTATCATGTTACCCAGGTATCTGAACTTATTAACTGCATCAAATGATTTATCCTCTATGCATAAATTATATAGACTTCTTCTCCTTTCTGATGCAGAAATCAACATGTTATTTGTTTTGCTGATATTTACATTGAGTCCCATTCCATTGATTCAGCTGCTTGTATACCTCAACTAGCCGTTGTCTTCATCTGGGTACTATCACATCGTCAGCATAAGCACATATTTGGCTTGTCTTATTTACTATTGTTCCTCGCTGATCTACACTTTCTTTTTGTACTATTATCATAATTAGAACACCAAATCTCGCAAAATTGTGCAATTAGTCATACTTGTGGTGTAGGCCTAGTCCGTAATACTTTGTGTAGTGCAATTTATCTGCAATTTATCTTAGACGTAATTACTGTACGTTGTGTTTCCGTAGGCATCGCGCCCACGAAGTCTGCACTAATCAAATGTACTATGAAAGCCATGCCGAAAGCCATACTGAACAGTTTGAAACAGACCAAGGACCAACGCAGGTGAGTACCTGCTTTAACGGTTTTATTTATTTATTTTTTTTTTGTAAATTCTATGTCTACCATTTGAATAAATAAATAAATAAGTTTATAGATTACTTTAATTAAATTATTTCGGACATGCGTCATCTTTAGTAGTTTAATAACGACCACTAGATGTGACCGACTCCAGGTAAACTAATAAAATTAAATTAGATGATAGAACAAACGATCAATTAACAAAGAAAAGATGTTCAAGAACGAAATTCAAGAAGTGAACATGGTTCGTCCAAAAACGAACAATCTGAATTAACCCTGATGCTCTTACAAAACCTCACTTAAACTGTAATGTATTCAGATAATTATTCCATCCTTCCTTTAACCTGAGAAGAACAGTTACATGAGAAGAACACTTGTAGGTGACCTTGTGAAATATTTTAGGTTAAAATATATTTAAAGCTTTCTTTGTTCCGTAATTATAAAAAAGTAGCGCTTATTTCTTCAATCGAGTAAACGGAACACGAAAATCCTAGTTAATTTTTTTTCTTGTAACGATAGATCGAAATAACTTAAATTTTGAGCGTTTTTAAGTAAGAAATTATTTCGTATAATTTAAAGCATAGTCCTACGACAATGTTAACTTTTATTGAACTTTTTAAACCCTTGGAATAGAGGTAGGCATACAGGGTGGTCCACGATTGGCAAAGGTGACTACAGGGGAATCTGACGATTTTAAAAATTAAATAAGTAATGTAAAGTGTATTTTATTTACTTTTCTTTAATTATGTAATTACAGCAAATTTGATGTCATTTACAGCGTAAGTTCATTTTTTAAATGAGACCTCTCTCAAATGTCCTCCATCATTTTGTATGCACTGCCTGCAGTCTGTCCCGTAGATTTTGCATCGGTGCTTAAACCATGTTGTTTGGTATGGCTGTGATTCTTCCTGTATGAAGCCCTTGAGTTCATTAATGTCGTTAGGTTTATCACTGTAGACTTGAGGTATCCCCAGATAAAACAGTCACATAGTGACAGTTCTGGAGATCGCGCCAACCATGCAACATCTCCTCCTCCGGAAATCACGTGGCCTGGAAACATCTCTCGAACTATCGCCATGGATTTTCTGGCAGTGTGGGATGTTCCACCTGCTGGAAGTACACAGCATTCAAGTTGATCCCACGACGACGCAGTTCAGGAGCAAGAAATTCCTGTAACATCACTGTGTGTCGAGTAGAATTGACTGTCACCATTTGTCCTTACTCTTCAAAGAAATAGGGCCTATGATCCCCAAGATTTGCCACAGCACACCAGACAGTGCTTGTTATCCACAACTTTATCGTATTGCGACTAGGAACAGCATCATGACGTGGAACATTAAAGTGATGGCGGAATAATCGCTTCGTAATCACAATTCAATCACCATTCACCATTTTAAAAATAAGTTTCCACTACAATCGCACAGTGTGTAGCAGTACATTGCTCCACTGTAACTCAAAAGGCATGAGCTATGCAAGGCCATAGCCAGTCCGATTCCCGCTTGGTTGCCAATCTGTGTCGCTTTGAAAATCGTCAGATTACCGTGGGCCACCGTGTATTACACCTCTGTGGTGTGAACCAACACGAAGCAAATGTTAGTTTGTGTTGTAGGCCGAGCTACGAGGTCGAGATGACGTACACAGAGGAAGAGATGAAGGCGCGACAGCTGCACAGAGACTGGTACCTGCAATGGATGCGAGGCACCGCGGCACAGCTGTTGGCGGAAGTGGCCGAGCCGTCCAAGCCGCTGTACGACATATCCTGTTCTCGGCTGTACCTCATGACGGGCGCCGTCGGCAAGCGTGACGACGCAGCGGCGGCGCCTCAGTCGCGTCTGAAGGACGCCATGCCTCGCGACGTCATGGTACCGCTCACCATGCTCCAGTTGTACAACATCAAGATCGATCCCTTGTGCATCAGTTTCGGAATGGTACGTACGCATCTTACGACGAGTTGTAGAACTGTTACTCGCTTCGTACTGGTGAATCTTCCAGTGGCGTATCTAGAATTTGGCCTTGGGGGGGTCCGATAGAGTAGAGCTCATATTAAAAAAAAAAAAATAATAAATAAAAATAAGACTTATCAAGATTACTGTCTGTAAAGGGCTTGAAAAAAAAAAGTGTGATAACATTCCGAAATCAATCCCATTAAAGTAAACGGCAATAACACGATAAAAATACGCGTTACTGAAACACTGTTGAGAAGATTTTACTGTAGTGTTGAAACACTGAATTGATTTTACTGTATTTCATATTTCAAACGTATACGCAATTTCTGTGTAATAACCTGTTTGTATATTTAAAATATCGGTATGGAGAACCATACATGACTTCCATATTCTAAGATTTATATTTAAAATCATTTTCGAAATGAAATATTACCATAGAAACTACTTCTTTCTACTTACTGCTTCAGCCTTAACCACAGTACTGTGGTCACTAACGTATACCACCTCACGTTATCGCACTCGATTTTCACTGATGATGGAAGTCGATGGCATTGCCGAAACGTCTGGTTTTGTAGAAAACATTGGACTACGGCCAAATATCCCGGGAAGGAATTTTAACAAAAACTACTTCTTTGTTGCCGATAACGTTGTGTAACCCCTCTTTAGAATTTTTATGCTTTATAAAAAAAAATTTTGTTTGAAATTTTTTTTGAAAATTTTTTTTAAGTTTTTTTTTTATAGAGGGGCCACTAGCTATTTAAAACTAGGCCAAAAGCCTAGAGAAGCCAAAATGTGCTGGGTCCAGTGGGACGGCACTTGCAATTAAACTCTCTGGCATAACCAACAACAATAGCATTTATTGAGTACTTGAGTGTATAAGGTAACAATTCGTTTTTGTTTTTTATAATTGCAAATGTTTTTCTTTTTGGTATAAATCTTCCCCGTACATGACCCACAAAATAACACATACATAAATCACATAATACACACATAAATATATATATATCTCTATCACATACACATGTTCAATATCACTATATCAATAACCAACACCCTTATAAATTTAAAGCATAGCCACCCGCCTATATACATTTTCTCGACATACATATATCGCCCCCATCTAAAAGAAATAATTAATAATTAACTGGAAATTCAACCACTCTACCTCTACAGACATTCGAATATGTATATATATATATATATATATATATATATAATTTGTGATGTTTTCAATTTGTTTCTTCTGCAAGTAGATAATATTGTATATTCTTTTTTAAAAAGAATATACAATATTATCTACTTGCAGAAGAAACAAATTGAAAACATCACAAATTATATAATTACTGCAAGAAACATCGAGTTACTTATATAGAAAATGATATATATATATATATATCATATTCTATATATATATATATATGGAATGCTTAAGATCCCATTAAATAACACAGAAAGAAACAAAGAAAGAATAATTATCCAACAAATAGCAGTTAAAAATGGATACAAAATAAAAACTATTAATAAATTAGAAAATAAAATTAAACATAAAATCACTAATAAAATTCCTAAAAACACTACAATTAAAAATTCATCTATTAATAATAATATAAAATATACAACCTTCACTTATTACGGAAATATAACTCAAAAACTAAATAAAATATTTAAAGATACTAATTTAAAAATATCTTATAACACAGATAATATAATTTTTAATAAAATAAAACCTAAAACTAAATCCAATACTCACAATAAAAATGGAATATATAAAATAGAATGTCCAGATTGCAATAAATTTTACGTGGGCCAGACGAAGAAAAAACTACGAGATAGATTCGTTCAACACCGCAATGCATATTTAAAACCAAATATTTATAAATCTAATTTAGCCACACATTGTCTAAATAATAACCACCAGTTTCCAAACATTGAAAATATAAAATTAATTAAAAACATACAAAAAGGTCAAAAAATGAATATTTGGGAAAATCTTAACATTTACAAACACAATAACAATAATTTATTAATTAAAGAACAAACCCAAATAAAAACAAAACAAGACGATCTATTTAAAATTATAAATTTACTAAAAAATAAAAATAAAAATAAAAATAAAAATGAATAAAAAATATAAACAAAATTTCAAATATAACCGAGAAAACAGCTGCTGAAGAAAATAAACATTAAAACAATCGTTAACTAATCGACCTAAATCGATTATCAGTTATTTTATTTTACATTAAAATCGATACAAATTCGATTATTCGTTAATTTTATATTAATAGAATTATTTCAATTGTTATTAATTCACTTAGAAACCTCTGATGATACTGATATTTTTCAGTGAAACGTGCGTCAGGTGTTAAAAAGAATATACAATATTATCTACTTGCAGAAGAAACAACTTGAAAACATCACAAATTATATATATATATATATATCACTAGTGCTCCCACGAATCTGGGTTGGCCAAAATGCCAGATACAACTTTAAAGTGCTCTTAAACTTGGTAAAATTATAATCAATAAGTCAGAAAAATTATAACTGACAATAATAAATAGGAAAGAAGGTAAGCTACAATCTTTCCGTGACCTGAACTGTATTTGTGAATTTGGTGAGATAATAATTTATAAAAATTTTTTTTTTGTAAGAAATATAGTTTAGCGATAACGTTTAAAAATTTACAATAATTATATGACCTAATACGTTATGTAACATTTTAAGAAAACTGAATTGACAATAATACATTTAAAGAACTTTTACAACTGTGAGGTGACATACTGGTATATAACCTTTTTAAGAAAACTGAATTGGCCTGGTAGCCGACATGTTCCTAAGCATGGAGCATGCATATGTCTGCATACAAACCTGCCTACACAGGATTGAACAGGGGGTCGGACTGTTACTGAATCAGAAAGCTTATTACCCTTACATAACCCCAAAACGTAATTTAAATATGCGATCTAACCTGACAGGAATTATAGCTGAACCCTACCAGCCGGTGGGGTTCATCCTGTCACCAACGGAACCCCCTTACATATTTGAAATACCAGTCCCCTAATACTTGAACCACCCCCTTTTACTGAAAACGAGAAAGAAAAATAAATAAGTGAATGAATTGTAATAAGCCTTGGATACATGCCAGCCCCCGGGCTTACACTTAATACAAAGTTAGTACATAACATACAAAATTCCCCCAAAATCCGCGCACAATTCTGTCCAGTTAAACTGGGGCCCAACTAAAACGTTTGAAAGATGAAAGAAATATGATAGTGTGTCACTCATACCCCACAAGTTTTATGAAGTGTTATCGGCACAAATCCGGGTGCCTATGTAGGTCAAAATATAATAATAATAATTGGTTTGAGGTCACCTTGTTTGTCACATGTGGTGGTGTTTTAGTTCCTACTTCCAGTGCCCGTAGTGTTGGTTTGGCGTGCTCATCTCGCTATTCCCTCCGGCAGACGAAGTCGAGAGCCTCTGGTGACACGTTCAGGCGGAGATGTTCATCCTGTGCCGGCGTCCTCGTCTAAGCACGGGAGCCCTGCGCATACATAAATAATTAGAGGAATGTCCCAACACTTATTCTCACACTATAAGGCACCACGCACACTGGGTAGAACCCGTATATAACAAATTTGAACAGGCCTCCCCTTAACCCTTTAAACTCCGTTCGTTTTAGTTAAAACTTAGAATCCCCCAAAACCAACATATAATTTTTAAGTACTGGATTATGCCTATGTGGGCAAAAGTTTGACACACTATAACCTGTCTACTTGTGCACTCGCACGTGTTACTACATTTGAAAACTATTACATCAGCCAAAATTGCAGGATTTTACAGCACTAAAGTGATACAGGCAAATATTATCTCTTAATTAAGATATTCGTTATTTCACGAGGGTTTAAACAATTTAGAAGCTCGGATATTGAATACTTCAGATGTACGCCACGCGGTGTAAAAGCTATGAACTTCATTCACACTTACAAAACTGAAATTCACATTATATTTTTTTTATGAAAAGCATTATATATGTGCTACAGTAACTTACCGCAGTTCTGTGCGAGATTATCTACCCATCCTTGGGTGATAGAATTATTTTCAAAAAGACTTCGCTCTGACGGAGAAGTTTAGCTGTTCACGTAATGGCTACGGGCACAAGACAAAACACAACATTCGTTGGACGCAATACCAAATCCGCGTTTCAAGGCGAACACCAGATTGCGTGGCATGTACCACGGCGAACTAAATTTCGCCGTTCCGTTAAACACAGAAACTGCTAAACATTTTCCCGTTCGACTTACATATTATTTGAATATATTGCTTGTATCAGCGCCGGTAGTTAGACAACCGGCACAGTTGTACACATATATATAAAAAATATGCATAAAATTAATGGCTTGTATAAGTTAATGATTGATCTCCATTAAGTAGTGCTCAAGTTTCCAAAGTTTTAATATTATGATGTCCGTAATTAAAACATCAGAGCAGGTTTAGTGTGTATGAGGGTACACCGTGGACAAAAATTTTCAACATTTCCTATTGAGCGTTGCTTAGAGTAAAGCTGTGAATCTACAGCGTACGTTTCACAGAACAAACACGCGGAAAAGAAGGAGCGCTCCGAAGTCACTCATGGACCCTCAGCATCTTGCAGAGGGTGCATTCCCTAAAGACGAAAGTCTGTCTATGAATCGTTCCTCTGTAAACACGTGCAGTTACACTGCCCAGCGATCAACAGGAAGCAAATCGCTATCCACGCTGGACACAGTTTCGGCTTGCACGCGTTATGTTGGTATCGGTTTCGGCACTTTCCATTTAAAAAGCGTGCAAATGTAAGAAAATAAACATGAATGAGGCCAGAAATAACGCGAATTGTGTGTGTGTGTGTGTGTGTGTGTGTGTGTGTGTGTGTGTGTGTGTGTGTGTGTGTGTGTGTGTGTGTGTGTGTGTGTGTGTGTGTGTGTGTGTGTGTGTGTGTGTGTGTGTCTTCCCTACTTTATATTGCGGTAGTCATAATAATAAAATGGAAACGTAAACATTACATAACTGAGATATGCTTGCCTGCCACGAACAATATATTTTCTCTCATACATGATTTACATTAAAATGAAAAAATTATAATTTTATTGCCTGGCAACAAAATTATTTTATTTTTAACAATTACCATTGTTTGAAAAAGTTTAAATGAATTTACAAGTACTTTACTCTTGTTAAAACGTAAAAGGTTGCTGGTAAACTACCCCTTCCCCTTAACCGATCTTCACCAAAATCAAAAGCCCTTGAGTTCTCTACAATTCAGTGACGTATGCAAAAAATTATTTGATTCTGTTTGAATATGCGCCAGTTATCGTTCGTCATAGAAAATATCGGTATGGAGAACCATACATGACTTCCATATTCTAAGATTTATATTTAAAATCATTTTCGAAATGAAATATTACCATAGAAACTACTGCTTTCTACTTACTGCTTCAGCCTTAACCACAGTACTGTGGTCACTAACGTATACCACCTCACGTTATCGCACTCGATTTTCACTGATGATGGAAGTCGATGGCATTGCCGAAACGTCTGGTTTTGTAGAAAACATTGGACTATGGCCAAATATCGGCAACAAAAAGGAAAAGAAGGAGCGCTCCGAAGTCACTCATGGACCCTCAGCATCTTGCAGAGGGTTCATTCCCTAAAGACGAAAAGTCTGTCTATGAATCGTTCCTCTGTAAACACGTGCAGTTACACTGCCCAGCGATCCACAGGAAGCAAATCGCTATCCACGCTGGACACTTTTTCGGCTTGCATGCGTTATGTTGGTATGGGTTCGGCACTTTCCATTTAAAAACCGTGCAAATGTAAGAAAATAAACGTGAATGAGGCCAGAAATAACGCGAATTGTGTGTGTGTGTGTGTGTGTGTGTCTTCCCTGCCTTTTTATTGCGGTAGTGATAATAACAAAATGGAAACGTAAACAGTACATAACTGAGATATGCTTGCCTGCCACGCACGATATATTTTCTCTTATACATGACTAGCAGAATACCCGTGCTTCGCTACGGAGTTTCACGTTGTACGTAATGAAAATGTTAGTTTAATTAATAAAGTTTAATTAAAGTAGGCTTCTTAAAAATAAATAGCTGTTGCCCACAACTTCGTTCGCGTGGTCTTCAATTTATTGCGATAATATATTTAGAACAGAATCTATTCTATTGGGTTGCCATAGTAACCAGATCGAATAGTTTTTTAAGACCGCAAAGGACCCCCCCAGAGGATCGTATCGAAAAAACACCTGTCATATGTTGGTTCTCCCGTTGCGTAAAATATTTGTGCCAAGTTTGGTTGAAATCGGTCCAATGGTTTAGGTGGAGACGTGGAAGACCCCAAAGGACCCCCCAAAGGATCGTATCGAAAAAAAACACTTGTCCTATGTTTGTTCTCCCTTTGCGTAAAATATTTGTGCCAAGTTTGGTTGAAATCGGTCCAGTGGTTTAGGAGGCGATGTGGAAGACCCCAAAGAACCCCCAAAAGGACCCCATCGAAAAAACACCTATCCTATGTTGGTTCTCCCATTGCGTAAAATATCTGTGCCAAGTTTGGTTGAAATCGGTACAGTGGTTTAGGAGGAGATGTGGAAGAAACCTTCGCGGACGTGCGCACAACTCACCGAAGTTTCATCGCAATCGGATGAGTGGTATAGGAACGCATACGGGACAAACAAAGAAACATTCATTTTTATATATAAGATGTAAACTATACCACTTACTTGACATAAACCGTGATAGCTAAGCTAGTGTACAACATATATGTATTAATTATACACATAAATGTTCCTCCATAGACAATCTATCTATTGGCGAAAACTTGAATAAAATCCGTTCAGTACTTCCTGAGATTAGCGATTTCAAACACAGAGAGAAAACGGCCCGACTTTACTTTATACTATGTACAGATTTACATTAAAATGAAAAAATTATAATTTTATTGCCTGTCAACAAAATTATTTTATTTTTAACAATTACCATTGTTCCAAAAGTTTAAATGAATTTTCAAGTACTTTACTCTTGTTAAAACGTAAAAGGTTGCAGGTAAACTACCCCTTCCCCTTAACCAATCTTCACCAAAATCAAAAGGTCTTGAGACATCTACAATTCAGGGACGTATGCAAAAAATTATTTGATTCTGTTTGATTTTGCGGCTGTTATCGTTTGCCATAGAAAATACGCTTGATAAAAAAACGTTGCAGGTAAACTACCCCTTGCCCTTAACCGATCTTCACCAAAAACAATAGGTCTTGAGTACTCTACAAATCGGGGCTGTATGCAAAAAATTATTTGATTCTGTTTGAATTTGCGGCTGTTATCGTTTGCCATAGAAAATACACTTGTTAAAAAAACGTTCCAGGTAAACTACCCCTTTCCCTTAACCGATCTTAACCAAAAACAACAGGTCTTGAAAACTCTACAATTTAGGGATGTATGCAAATAATCTTTTGATTCTGTTTGAATTTACGGCTGTTATCGTTTGCCATAGGAAACACCCTTGTTAAAACATAAAACGTTGCAGGTAAACTACCCCTTTCCCTTAACCGATCTTCACCAAAAACCATAGGTCTTGAGAACTCTACAATTCATGACTATATGCGAAAAATTATTTAATTCTGTTTGAATTTGCGGCTGTTATCGTTTGCCAAAAAAAAAAAAATTTCCCTTGATAAAAAAAACTGTTGCAGGTAAACTACCCCTTTCCCTCAACCGATCTTCACCAAAAACAATAGGTCGTGAGCACTCTACAAATCAGGCCTGTATGCAAAAAATTATTTAATTCTGTTTGAATTTGCGGCAGTTATCGTTTGCCATAGAAAAAAAATCTACAGACAGACACACACACACAGACAGACACACACACAGACACACACACAGACAGACACACAGACACACACACAGACACTTTTCGAAAAATGACTTTTTTTCATGTTTTAAGTGTAGTACAATCATATTCTGCAATAATCTCGAACACGATTTTTTTTGCCATCACCATACTTCCATTTCCTTAAGGAACATGGAAGTAAAATATCGGTATGGAGAACCATACATGACTTCCATATTCTAAGATTTATATTTAAATCTTAATATCGCCTGCCAAGCGCGATATATTTTCTCTTATACATGATGTACATTAAAATGAACAAATTTTAATTTTATTGCTTGGCAACAAAATTATTTTATTTTTAACAATTACCATTGTTTGAAAAAGTTTAAATAAATTTTCAAGTACTTTACTCTTGTTAAAACGTAAAAGGTTGCAGGTAAACTACCCCTTCCCCTTAACCGATCTTCACCAAAATCGAAAGTCCTTGAGACCTCTACAATTCAGGGAGGTATGCAAAAAATTATTTGATTCTGTTTGAATTTGCGGCAGTTATCGTTTGCCATAGAAAATACCCTTGTTAAAAAAACGTTGAAGGTAAACTACCCCTTCCCCTCAACCGATCTTCACCAAAAACAATAGGTCTTGAGTACTCTACAAATCAGGGTTGTATGCAGAAAATTATTTGATTATGTTTGAATTTGCGGATGTTATCGTTTGCCATAGAAAATACCCTTGTTAAAAAAACGTTGTAGGTAAACTACCCCTTTCCCTTAACCGACCTTCACCAAAAACAATACGTCTTGAGAACTCTACAATTCAGGGCTGTATGCGAAACATTATTTGATTCTGTTTGAATTTGCGGCTGTTATCGTTTGCCAAAAAAAAAAATTTCCCTTTATAAAAAAAACCGTTGCCGGTAAACTACCCCTTCCCCTCAACCGATCTTCACCAAAAACAATAGGTCGCGAGTACTCTACAAATCAGGGCTGTATGCAAAAAATTATTTGATTCTGTTTGAATTTGCGGCAGTTATCGTTTGCCATAGAAAATACGCTTGATAAAAAACGTTGCTGGTAAACTACCCCTTCCCCTCAACCGATCTTCACCAAAAACAATACGTCTTGAGTACTCAACAAATCAGAGCTGTATGCAGAAAATTATTTGATTCTGTTTGAATTTGCGGCTGTTATCGTTTGCCATAGAAAATACGCTTGTTAAAAAAACGTTGCCGGTAAACTACCCCTTCCCCTTAACCGATCTTCACCAAAAACAACAGGTCGCGAGTACTCTACAAATGAGGGCTGTATGCAAAACATTATTTGATTCTGTTTGAATTTGCGGCTGTTATCGTTTGCCATAGAAAATACCCTTGTTAAAAAAACGTTGCAGGTAAACTACCCCTTTCCCTCAACCGACCTTCACCAAAAACAATAGGTCTTGAGAACTCTACAATTTAGGCCTGTATGCAAATAATCTTTTGATTCTGTTTGAATTTGCGGCTGTTATCGTTTGCCATAGGAAATACCCTTGTTAAAACATAAAACGTTACAGGTAAACTACCCCTTTCCCTTAACCGATCTTCACCAAAAACAATAGGTCTTGAGTACTGTACAAATCAGGGCTGTATGCAAAAGATTATTTGATTCTGTTTGAATTTGCGGCTGTTATCGTTTGCCATATAAAATACCCTTGTTAAAAAAACGTTGCAGGTAAACTACGCCTTTCCCTCAACCGAACTTCACCAAAAACAATAGGTCTTGAGAACTCTACAATTTAGGGCTGTATGCAAATAATCTTTTGATTCTGTTTGAATTTGCGGCTGTTATCGTTTGCCATAGAAAAAAAATCTACAGACAGACAGACACACAGATAGACAGACAGACACACAGACAGACACACACACAGACACTTTTCGGAAAACGACTTTTTTTCATGTTTTGAGTGTAGTAGAATCAGAATCTGCAATAATCTCGAACACGATTTTTTTTGCCATCACCATACTTACATTCCTTAAGGAATATGGAAGTAAAATTACCCTTGTTAAAACATAAAACGTTGCAGGTAAATTACCCCTTTCCCTTAACCGATTTTTACCAAAAACAATAGGTCTTTAAAACTACAATTCAGAGTTGCATGCAAAAAATTATTTGATTCTGTTTGAATTTGCAGCTGTTATCGTTTGCGATAGATAATACCCTTGTTAAAACATAAAACGTTGCAGGTAAACTACCCCTTTCCCTTAACCGATCTTCACCAAAAACAATAGGTCTTGAGAACTCTGCAATTTAGGGATGTATGCAAATAATCTTTTGATTCTGTTTGAATTTGCGGCTGTTATCGTTTGCCATAGAAAATACCCTTGTTAAAACGTAAAACGTTGCAGGTAAACTACCGCTTTCCCTTAACCGATCTTCACCAAAAACAATAGGTCTTGAGAACTCCATAATTCAGGGCTGTATGCAAAAAATTATTTGATTCTGTTTGAATTTGCGGCTTTTATCGTTTGCCATAGAAAAAAAATCTACAGACAGACACACACACACATAGACAGACAGACAGACACACACACACACAGACACTTTTCGAAAAACGACATTTTTTCATGTTTTGAGTGTAGTACAATCAGAATCTGCAATAATCTCGAACACGATTTTTTTGCCATCACCTTCCATTTCCTTAAGCACTACTTAATCTCCATTCATTAACTTATACAAGCCATTAATTTTATGCATATTTTTACTTCCATATTCCTTAAGGAAATGGAAGTATGGTGATGGCAAAAAAAATCGTGTTCGAGATTATTGCAGATTCTGATTGTACTACACTCAAAACATAAAAAAAGGCGTTTTTCGAAAACTGTGTGTGTGTGTGTGAATGTGTGTCTGTCTGTCTATAGATTTTTTTTCTATGGAAAAAGATAACTGCCGCAAATTCAAACAGACTCAAATAATTTTTTGCATACAGCCCTGATTTGTAGAGTACTCACGACCTATTGTTTTTGGTGAAGATCGGTAGAGGGAAAGGGGTAGTTTACCTGCAACGGTTTTTTTTTATCAAGGGTAATTTTACTTCCATATTCCTTAAGGAATGGAAGTATGGTGATGGCAAAAAAAATCGTGTTCGAGATTATTGCAGATTCTGATTCTACTACACTCAAAACATGAAAAAAAGTCGTTTTCCGAAAAGTGTCTGTGTGTCTGTGTGTATGTGTGTCTGTGTGTCTGTGTGTCTGTCTGTCTGTAGATTTTTTTTCTATGGCAAACGATAACTGCCGCAAATTCAAACAGAATCAAATAATTTTTTTTCATACAGCCCGGTTTTGCAGAGTTCTCGCGACCTATTGTTTTTTGTGAAGATCGGTTGAGGGAAAGGGGTAGTTTACCTGCAACGGTTTTTTTTTAGCAAGGGAAATTTTGTTTGTTTGGCAAACGATAACAGCCGCAAATTCAAACAGAATCAAATAATGTTTCGCATACAGCCCTGAATTGTAGAGTTCTCAAGAACTATTGTTTTTGGTGAAGATCGGTTAAGGGAAAGGGGTAGTTTACCTGTAACGTTTTATGTTTTAACAAGGGTATTTCCTATGGCAAACGATAACAGCCGCAAATTCAAACAGAATGAAAAGATTATTTGCATACAGCCCTACATTGTAGAGTTCTCAATACCTTTTGTTTTTGGTGAAGATCGGTTAAGGGAAAGGGGTAGTTTACCTACAACGTTTTTTTAACAAGGGTATTTTCTATGGCAAACGATAACAGCCGCAAATTCAAACAGAATCAAATAATTTTCTGCATACAGCCCTGATTTGTAGAGTACTCGCGACCTATTGTTTTTGGTGAAGATCGGTTGAGGGGAAGGGGTAGTTTACCTGCAACGGTTTTTTTTATCACGGGAAATTTTTTTTTTTTTTGGCAAACGATAACAGCCGCAAATTCAAACAGAATCAAATAATGTTTCGCATACAGCCCTGAGTTGTAGATTTCTCAAGACCTATTGTTTTTGGTGAAGATCGGTTGAGGGAAAGGGGTAGTTTACCTGCAACGTTTTTTTAACAAGGGTATTTTATATGGCAAACGATAACAGCCGCAAATTCAAACAGAATCAAATAATGTTTTGCATACAGTCCTGATTTGTAGAGTACTCAAGACCTATTGTTTTTGGTGAAGATCGGTTAAGGGGAAGGGGTAGTTTACCTGCAACCTTTTACGTTTTATTTTCTATGGCAAACGATAACAGCCGCAAATTCAAACAGAATCAAATAATGTTTTGCATACAGCCCTGATTTGTAGAGTACTCAAGACCTATTGTTTTTGGTGAAGATCGGTTAAGGGGAAGGGGTAGTTTACCTGCAACGTTTGTTTATCAAGCGTATTTTCTATGGCAAACGATAACAGCCGCAAATTCAAACAGAATCAAATAATTTTTTGCATACGTCCCTGAATTGTAGAGGTCTCAATGACTTTCGATTTTGGTGAAGATCGGTTAAGGGGAAGGGGTAGTTTACCTGCAACCTTTTACGTTTTAACAAGAGTAAAGTACTTGAAAATTTATTTAAACTTTTTGAAACAATGGTAATTGTTAAAAATAAAATAATTTTGTTGCCAGGCAATAAAATTATAATTTTTTCATTTTAATGTAATATAATATTTTTCATTTAATACAGCAATAAAAAGGCAGGTAAGACACAGCCTGGCTGTTTGGCTGAAAATGATTTTAAATATAAATCTTAGAATATGGAAGTCATGTATGGTTCTCCATACCGATATTTTACTTCCATATTCCTTAAGGAATGGAAGTATGGTGATGGCAAAAAAAATCGTGTTCGAGATTATTGCAGATTCTGATTCTACTACACTCAAAACATGAAAAAAGTCGTTTTCCGAAAAGTGTCTGTGTGTGTGTCTGTCTGTCTGTCTGTGTGTCTGTGTGTCTGTAGATTTTTTTTCTATGGCAAACGATAACTGCCGCAAATTAAAACAGAATCAAATAATTTTTTGCATACAGCCCTGATTTGCAGAGTACTCGCGACCTATTGTTTTTGGTGAAGATCGGTTGAGGGAAAGGGGTAGTTTACCTCCAACGGTTTTTTTTTAGCAAGGGTAATTTTGTTTGTTTGGCAAACGATAACAGCCGCAAATTCAAACAGAATCAAATAATGTTTCGCATACAGCCCTGATTTGTAGTGTACTCAAGACCTATTGTTTTTGGTGAAGATCGGTTAAGGGGAAGGGGTAGTTCACCAGCAACGTTTTTTTATCAACCGTATTTTCTATGGCAAACGATAACAGCCGCAAATTCAAACAGAATCAAATGTTTTTTGCATACGTCCCTGAATTGTAGAGGTCTCGATGACTTTCGATTTTGGTGAAGATCGGTTAAGGGGAAGGGGTAGTTTACCTGCAACCTTTTACGTTTTAACAAGAGTAATGTACTTGAAAATTTATTTAAACTTTTTGAAACAAACGATAACAGCCGCAAATTCAAACAGAATCAAAAAATTATTTGCATACAGCCCTAAATTGTAGAGTTCTCAAGACCTATTGTTTTTGGTGAAGATCGGTTGAGGGAAAGGGGTAGTTTACCAGCAACGTTTTTTTAACAAGGGTATTTTCTATGGCAAACGATAACAGCCGCAAATTCAAACAGAATCAAATAATGTTTTGCATACAGCCCTGATTTGTAGTGTACTCAAGACCTATTGTTTTTGGTGAAGATCGGTTAAGAGGAAGGGGTAGTTTACCAGCAACGATTTTTGTATCAAGCGTATTTTCTATGGCAAACGATAACAGCAGCAAATTCAAACAGAATCAAATAATTTTTTGCATACGTCCCTGAATTGTAGAGGTCTCAATGACTTTCGATTTTGGTGAAGATCGGTTAAGGGGAAGGGGTAGTTTACCTGCAACCTTTTATGTTTTAACAAGAGTAAAGTACTTGAAAATTTATTTAGACTTTTTCAAACAATGGTAATTGTTAAAAATAAAATAATTTTGTTGCCAGGCAATAAAATTATAATTTTTTCATTTTAATGTAATATATTATTTTTCATTTAATACAGCAATAAAAAGGCAGGTAAGACACAGCCTGTCTGTTTGGCTGAAAATGATTTTAAATATAAATCTTAGAATATGGAAGTCATGTATGGTTCTCCATACCGATATTTACTTCCATATTCCTTAAGGAATGGAAGTATGGTGATGGCAAAAAAAATCGTGTACGAGATTATTGCAGATTCTGATTCTACTACGCTCAAAACATGAAAAAAGTCGTTTTCCGAAAAGTGTCTGTGTGTGTGTCTGTGTGTGTGTGTGTGTGTCTGTGTCTGTAGATTTTTTTTCTATGGCAAACGATAACTGCTGCAAATTCAAACAGAATTAAATAATTTTTTGCATACAGCCCTAATTTGTAGAGTACTCGCGACCTATTGTTTTTGGTGAAGATCGGTTGAGGGGAAGGGGTAGTTTACCGGCAACGGTTTTTTTTTATCAAGGGAAATTTTTTTTTTGGGCAAACGATAACAGCCGCAAATTCAAACAGAATTAAATAATGTTTCGTATACAGCCCTGAATTGTAGAGTTCTCAAGACCTATTTTTTTTGGTGAAGATCGGTTAAGGGAAAGGGGTAGTTTACCTGTAACGTTTTATGTTTTAACAAGGGTATTTTCTATGGCAAACGATAACAGCCGCAAATTCAAACAGAATCAAAAGATTATTTGCATACAGCCCTAAGTTGTAGAGTTCTCAAGACCTGTTGTTTTCGGTGAAGATCGGTTGAGGGAAAGGGGTAGTTTACCTGCAACGTTTTTTTAACAAGTGTATTTTGTATGGCAAACGATAACAGCCGCAAATTCAAACAGAATCAAATAATGTTTTGCATACAGCCCTGATTTGTAGAGTACTCAGGACCTATTGTTTTTGGTGAAGATCGGTTAAGGGGAAGGGGTAGTTTACCAGCAACGTTTTTTTATCAAGCGTATTTTCTATGGCAAACGATAACTGCCGCAAATTCAAAGAGAATCAAATAATTTTTTGCATACGTCCCTGAATTGTAGAGGTCTCAAGGACTTTCGATTTTGGTGAAGATCGGTTAAAGGGAAGGGGTAGTTTACCTGCAACCTTTTACGTTTTAACAAGAGTAAAGTACTTGAAAATTTATTTAAACTTTTTCAAACAATGGTAATTGTTAAAAATAAAATAATTTTGTTGCCAGGCAATAAAATTAAAATTTTTTCATTTTAATGTAAATCATGTATAAGAGAAAATATATCGCGCTTGGCAGGCGATATTAAGATTTAAATATAAATCTTAGAATATGGAAGTCATGTATGGTTCTCCATACCGATATTTTTTTTTGGCAAACAATAACAGCCGCAAATTCAAACAGAATCAAATAATGTTTCGCATACAGCCTTCAATTATGGAGTCCTCAAGACGTATTGTTTTTGGTGAAGATCGGTTAAGGGAAAGGGGTAGTTTACCTGCAACGTTTTATGTTTTAACAAGGGTATTTTCTATGGCAAACGATAACAGCCGCAAATTCAAACAGAATCAAATAATTTTTTGCATTCAGCCGTGACTTGTAGAGTACTCAAGGTCTATTGTTTTTGGTGAAGATCGGTTGAGGGGAAGGGGTAGTTTACCTTCAACGTTTTTTATCACGGGTAATTACTTCCATATTCCTTAAGGAATGGAAGTATGGTGATGGCAAAAAAAATCGTGTTCGAGATTATTGCAGATTCTGATTCTACTACACTCAAAACATGAAAAAAAGTCGTTTTCCGAAAAGTGTCTGTGTGTCTGTCTGTCTGTCTGTGTGTCTGTCTGTCTGTAGATTTTTTTTCTATGGCAAACGATAACTGCCGCAAATTCAAACAGAATCAAATAATTTTTTGCATACAGCCCTGATTTGCAGAGTACTCGCGACCTATTGTTTTTGGTGAAGATCGGTTGAGGGAAAGGGGTAGTTTACCTGCAACGGTTTTTTTTTAGCAAGGGTAATTTTGTTTGTTTGGCAAACGATAACAGCCGCAAATTCAAACAGAATCAAATAATGTTTCGCATACAGCCCTGAATTGTAGAGTTCTCAAGATCTGTTGATTTTGATGAAGATCGGTTAAGGGAAAGGGGTAGTTTACCTGTAACGTTTTATGTTTTAACAAGGGTATTTCCTATGGCAAACGATAACAGCCGCAAATTCAAACAGAATCAAAAGATTATTTGCATACAGCCCTAAATTGTAGAGTTCTCAAGACCTATTGTTTACATATGTGCCTGAGCTATAGAGAACTCAATGTCTGTTGATTTTGGTGAAGATCGGTTACGGGGAAAGGGCAGTTTACCTGAAACATTTTTTGTTGTAACATGAGTAAAGTACTTAATTTTGATAAAATATCCTGATAAGATCTTAATAATCCACTGTAGAAACGTAGATGAAATATCTATAAATGAAGAGGCTAGTTGAACGGGCTGGGGGTAATTTTCTATAAATCAAAATTATAGTTGAAGGGGGAGGGGATAATATTTTTTATATGTGTACTACGTTATTGGCAAGAAAGAAGTATTTTTTTGTTAAAATTCCTTCCCTGGCTGTTTGGCTGAAAATGATTTTAAATATAAATCTTAGAATATGGAAGTCATGTATGGTTCTCCATACCGATATTTACTTCCATATTCCTTAAGGAATGGAAGTATGGTGATGGCAAAAAAAATCGTGTTCGAGATTATTGCTGATTCTGATTCTACTACACTCAAAACATGAAAAAAGTCGTTTTCCGAAAAGTGTCTTTGTGTGTGTCTGTCTGTCTGTCTGTCTGTCTGTAGATTTTTTTTCTATGGCAAACGATAACTGCCGCAAATTCAAACAGAATCAAATAATTTTTTGCATACAGCTATGATTTGCAGAGTACTCGCGACCTGTTGTTTTTGGTGTTTTTGTTTTTGGTTGAGGGAAAGGGGTAGTTTACCTGCAACGGTTTTTTTTTAGCAAGGGTAATTTTGTTTGTTTGGCAAACGATAACAGCCGCAAATTCAAACAGAATCAAATAATGTTTCGCATGCAGCCCTAAATTGTAGAGTTCTCAAGATCTGCTGATTTTGGTGAAGATCGGTTAAGGGAAAGGGGTAGTTTACCTGTAACGTTTTATGTTTTAACAAGGGTATTTCCTATGGCAAACGGTAACAGCCGCAAATTCAAACAGAATCAAAAGATTATTTGCATACAGCCCTAAATTGTAGAGTTCTCAAGATCTGTTGTTTTTGGTGAAGATCGGTTAAGGGGAAGGGGTAGTTTACCAGTAACGTTTTTTTAACAAGGGTATTTCCTATGGCAAACGATAACAGCCGCAAATTCAAACAGAATCAAATAATATTTTGCATACAGCTCTGATTTGCAGAGTACTAAATACATGTCGTTTTTGGTGAAGATCGGTTGAGGGGAAGGGGTAGTTTACCTGCAACATTTTTTATCAAGCGTATTTTTTTTTATGGCAAACGATAACTGCCGCAAATTCAAACAGAATCAAATAATTTTTTGCATACAGCCCTGATTTGTAGAGTACTCGTGACCTATTGTTTTTGTTGAAGATCGGTTGAGGGCAAGGGGTAGTTTACCAGCAACGTTTTTTTATCAAGCGTATTTTATATGGCAAACGATAACTGCCGCAAATTCAAACAGAATCAAATAATTTTTCGCATACGTCCCTGAATTGTAGAGGTCTCAAGGACTTTCGATTTTGGTGAAGATCGGTTAAGGGGAAGGGGTAGTTTACCTGCAACCTTTTACGTTTTAACAAGAGTAAAGTACTTGAAAATTTAATTAAACTTTTTCAAACAATGGTAATTGTTAAAAATAAAATAATTTTGTTGCCAAGCAATAAAATTAAAATTTTTTCATTTTAATGTACATCATGTATAAGAGAAAATATACCGCGCTTGGCAGGCGATATTAAGATTTAAATATAAATCTTAGAATATGGAAGTCATGTATGGTTCTCCATACCGATATTTTTCTATTACGAACGATAACTGTCGCATATTCAAACAGAATCAAATAATTTTTTGCATACGTCAGTGAATTGTAGAGGATTCAAGGTCGTTTGATTTTGGTGAAGATCGGTTGAGGGGAAGGGGTAGTTTACCAGCAACCTTTTACGTTTTAACAAGAGTAAAGTACTTGAAAATTCATTTAAACTTTTTCAAGCAATGATAATTGTTGAAAATAAAATAATTTTGTTGCCAGGCAATAAAATTATAATTTTTTCATTTTAATGTAAATCATGTATAAGAGAAAATATATCGTGCTTGGCAGGCAAGCATATCTCAGTTATGTACTGTTTACGTTTCCATTTTATTATTACGACTACCGCAATAAAAAGGCAGGGAAGACACACACACACACACACACACACACACACACACACACACACACACACACACACACACACACACACACACACACACACACACACACACACAATTCGCGTTATTTCTGGCCTCAATCATGTTTATTTTCTTACATTTGCACGCTTTTTAAATGGAAAGTGCTGAACCCATACCAACATAACGCATGCAAGCCGAAAAAGTGTCCAGCGTGGTTAGCAATTTGCTTCCTGTGGATCGCTGGGCAGTGTAACTGCACGTGTTTACAGAGGAACGATTCATAGACAGACTTTTCGTCTTTAGGGAATGAACCCCCTGCAAGATGCTGAGGGTCCATGAGTGACTTCGGAGCGCTCCTTCTTTTCCGCGTGTTTGTTCTGTGTAACGTACACTGTAGATTCGCAGCTTTATTCAAAGCAACGCTCAATAGGAAATGTTGAAAATTTTTGTCCACGGTGTACCCTCATACACACTATACCTGCTCTGATGTTTTAATTACGGACATCATAATATTAAAACTTTGGAAACTTGAGCACTACTTAATGGAGATCAATCATTAACTTATACAAGCCATTAATTTTATGCATATTTTTTATATATATGTGTACAACGTTATCGGCAACAAAGAAGTAGTTTTTGTTAAAATTCCTTCCCGGAATATTTGGCCGTAGTCCAATGTTTTCTACAAAACCAGAGGTTTCGGCAATTCCATCGACTTCCATCATCAGTGAAAATCGAGTGCGATAACGTGAGGTGGTATACGTTAGTGACCACAGTACTGTGGTTAAGGCTGAAGCAGTAAGTAGAAAGAAATAGTTTCTATGCTAATATTTCATTTCGAAAATGATTTTAAATATAAATCTTAGAATATGGAAGTCATGTATGGTTCTCCATACCGATATTTACATTAAGCTACAGTTAGAAATACTTAAACTCATAACAATGTAACCTACGAGTACGATATTTTGCTGGTAACTACGTAGAACGCCAAACCGCGCAGCACCTGGCTCATACAAACGCAAAAAGCAAGCACTCTTTAGTAGAGGTTTAAGCCGCTAGGAGCGCTGGAATTACAGTTAGCTAAACGTCACTTAATGAATATTTTTCTCACAGTGATACAAACAAGTGCGTACCTGAATATTTATTAATGATTTTCTAGCACTGGAATTTTATGGACACGTGCTGATATTGTGCTTAGAGTCAATGAGCCCTACCCATCGGGTCAGGAATCGCCACTGGGTCGAAGCCTTTTGGTCTTCAAACAACTGTCATAGTTCACCGGATGAAGTCCAGTACGAAGCGAGTAACAGTCCTATAAGACGTAACGAGTTTGGAATTACAGAGACTGCTAAGTAGAGAAATTTGATTAGGATACAATATACTCTTCAGGTAATTGTATCACATCTATTGTTAAAACATATCGTTAGTAGGCTTTGGGTTAGCGGGTAAGTGCACTTATGAGTATTTACAGAAAACTGAAATTAAATGGTTTCAAGTACAATGATGAATCCCAAAATTATTAAACTGGTTTTCAAGGTCAATTTTTATTATTAATAGGGTGTTTTTTTCATTAAATAGGTTGTGAAAAATTAAAATAAAATGTAAATTAATAAAAAAGTGTTTTTTTTTAATATAATTGGACTTGGTAGTTTTACCAGTAACCCCACAATATTATGTGTTTTGTGTGTGTATGCATGGCGACGGGCAGTAATTCGTAGAGCAATCCACGAAGCTTTGCGACTGCAGTTGACTAGATATTGAGCGGGTGCATTGGTAAATGCGGAGTAGTAGTAAGTAGTAGCAGTAACAGTTTTCGTTAACAGCCTCAATCAGTTGCTCCAGTGATGTTCCATTGTACTCTCGGTTGATAGTTTTTCCTTTCAACCACCACAGCCTGCGAATCCCAAGAAACAGAATCCATAACTTTTCCAGCTGATGGAACAGTTTTCACATTCTTTAAAGCACTTGTGCCCGTTCCCATTCATTGTCTGTAGCGTGTGGTGGTGAAGGTGAATCCATTCGTTAAGACGGATAAACCGGCGCAGAAACTCGGTTGGATTGCGTTTAAACATGTCCAAGCACTCATGAGAAACGTACATTTGCATGCGGCACCCATCGCGCTGAAGCTTTCCATGTTACCTTACAGAGTTTTGTGTAGCGTACATTGTGGGCGTGTTCGCTCATCGATTATGTACTAGGACATTATGATTTTTGTCGATGTTTCGACAATATGCATATGTTTTTACACGAGATTTTTGGAACATATTCCCAAAACCGAATAATAATAAATCTAAATTTTCGCAACACTTAATATCAAGCGGACACAATTACACTAGATTTGAAAACAATTTAACAGCATTACATATATGCAAATATCGGTATGGAGAACCATACATGACTTCCATATTCTAAGATTTATATTTAAAATCATTTTCGAAATGAAATATTACCATAGAAACTACTTCTTTCTACTTACTGCTTCAGCTTTACCCACAGTACTGTGGTCACTAACGTATACCACCTCACCTTATCGCACTCGATTTTCATTTATGATGGAAGTCGATGGCATTGCCGAAACGTCTGGTTTTGTAGAAAACATTGGACTACGGCCAAATATCCCGGGAAGGAATTTTAACAAAAACTCGGTTAATGGAATAGGGTAGTTTACTAGCAACGTTAGTAGAGGGAAATTGGGGGTTCAAACTCACAAAGGAATGCCGCCTTCTTAAAAAACACTAAAAAAACACTAAAAAACATGATCTCAGAGATGACGCCGCCACCGCTGGACCCGCAGCATCCCGATGGACCACAGCACCGCGAATTTCCGCGAATAAATTTTTTATTTTTTTAATTTTATTTTTTTTATTTTTTTTATTAAATTGATTTGGTGGGATGATGTTCAATGGACCACCAGCATCCGTGAATATAATTTTTTTATTTTTTTAAGAAAGCTGATTTGCATATCAGTGGGTGGTGTTGGGTGGGAGGTTGTTTTTTTTTTTTTTTTTTTTCATATCAGTGGGTGGGGGGTGGTTCCAACTCGAAGCATTATAGTGTATACTAAAATATATGATCAGGTGTACCAACCTTTGCATGAGTTCAAATTTGTTGTGTGTTATAATGTATATTAAATCTATATGATCAGGTGTACCAACCTCTGTAGTATTATTATAGTGTATAGATATTTTATATGAGCAGGTTTGTCAACATTTTCTGTGACGGGGGGAGGGAAATTCAAATATGTGTTATATTGTGTATGTATAGAGCAGATCTGTCAACATTTTTTTCTCTTCTGTGGTGGGAAATTCAAACTATATATGATCATAATTGGTACTCTCTCTCGCTCTCTCACACGTTGTGTATGTCTCTCTCTCTCTCTCTCTCTCTCTCTCTCTCTCTCTCTCTCTCTCGTTGTCAAACGTTATGCTCACCGGCATTATAGTGTATATTAAAATATATGATTAGGTGTACCAACCTTTACATGAGTTCAAATTTGTCGCGTGTTATAATGTATATTAAATCTATATGATCAGATGTACCAACCTCTGTATTATTCGTCCTCTCCCTCTCTCTCACTCTCTCTCTCTCTCTCTTGTTGTCAAACGTTATGCTCAAACCGTTCTCCTCTCTCTGTGGTCAGTACCGAACGCATGTATATGAAATTAGAAAGTTTATTCGACAAATATTAACGTCCTCTCTCTCTCTCTCTCTCTCTCTCTCTCACTCTCACTTGTTTCAACTGTGTAACGTCCTCTCTCTCTCTCTCTCTCTCTCTCTCTCTCTCTCTCTCTCTCTCTCTCTCTCTCTCTCTCTCTCTCTCTCTCTCACTTTCACACGTTTCAACTATGCAAGGTTTCATACCCTTTCTCCTGTCTCCCTCTCGTACATTGAGTAGTCGGTGTGATGAATAAATAATTTTAGCCCTCTCTCGTTGTCAAAACGTCGTCTTCATTTTCAATGTATTAAATAATTAATAGTTTTATAATGCAGTCAGTGTGATTGATCCTTGTTAGAAATATATATATATTTGGCGTCAATGAACTACTTACCTGTTATGTTGTTACAGACAATACTTCTGTTTTAAGGTTGCAGTTTACACACACACACATAGGTTCAGTAGTGTATAGCGAAATAAATTAAAATTATACACACACATGAAAACGGCGGCTGAAATTCATACAAATCTTCTGATGTAACAGTTCACAAAAAATAAATTAATTGTACACATGTTCAGAGGTGTAGAGTGAAATAAAATAAAGTCATAATTTGTTTAAATGATTAAATATATTTTAACATTCACAATATAAAATTCACAATTAAATAAATACATTAGAAATTGATATTTTTCGAAAGTTTATATATATAATTGTGTGTTGTACTTGTAGAAGAAGCAACCTGCAACATAACAATACAACAACAACATTAAAATCATGTTAAATATCACACACACAGATGCACACGCAACGCGCGCACATACAGACGCATACGCAACGTAATCACACACACACGCATACGTAACGTAACCAAACACGCAACGCGCCCACACACAGACGCAAACGCAACGTACACACGTTTGGGTTACACCACACGTGCACGCACACACACACACACACAGACGTACACGCACACATACGCAACGCGCCCACACACAGACGCAAACACAACGTAATCATACACATACATACAACATGTACATGTAGGACCAATAAACAGATAACAGATTTAAATATGCTATAGTCATTGTAAGACGTTACAATCATTCGCAACGTAATCACACACACACACACGCATACGTAACGTAACCAAACACGCAACGCGCCCACACACAGACGCAAACGCAACGTACACACGTTTGGGTTACACCACACGTGCACGCACACACACACACACAGACGTACACGCACACATACG
The DNA here is from genome assembly GCA_034769895.1 of Magicicada septendecula. NCBI lineage: Eukaryota > Metazoa > Arthropoda > Insecta > Hemiptera > Cicadidae > Magicicada > Magicicada septendecula. Next base: position 64,355,435 of record CM068371.1, read on the forward strand.
CAACGCGCCCACACACAGACGCAAACACAACGTAATCATACACATACATACAACATGTACATGTAGGACCAATAAACAGATAACAGATTTAAATATGCTATAGTCATTGTAAGACGTTACAATCATTGAAGTGTTTAATAAGTAAATTGTATGTATGTATATATCACTGAATAATAATAATAATATAATCGTTCTAGTGTTATCGTTTGCTGCAACAGGTAAAGCAGTTACAAATAATTACATATAGGTTCAGAGGCGTATAGTGAAATAAATTAAAAATCCATTCATCAAAACTTTGTAAATTAGAATCTGCACTACATTCAAACATACGCACACACACACACAATGATAAAAAATTGTTTATTAAAAGTAGTTTGTTACCTTAACGAGATACAATTTCCACATGCGCTGTCTGGTTCTTCATCCCTCGAAACACAAGATGTAGGTCGCTGGGATTTATATGACGGAGTTCTTCATCTGTAAAGACGTCAGCATACCTCTTAGGTAGATATACACGATAGCGGCGCTCACAATCTTCCAACGTTACAAGCACAGACTTCCATATCGCGTGTTCACATGCAACATGTTAACGATCGGATACTGTTTGTCCACTGTTAATTCTGCACAACGTTTGTACTCAATAGCAGAAACTGCGTTGAATTTTGTGATAAACGACATTATTTATGAGAAGTGAAGACGTCTGTATCAAGCAAGGTGGAACCATACAATGTCAGAATATTCGCTACAAAGAAGACTAGTGAAAGTAATGGTGGTGATGTGGTCATCAGGAAAGTTCACGTTCATCGCCCGAAGCTTTGCATGTACATACACACAGGCAGAATTAGTGCTGTTACAAAATATATATATTAGGAAAGTCAAGCCCACAGACTACTAGAAATAGTTATCGTTTGAAAAAAAAAGAAACCACACATTACGAACAGTTATCGCCTGCAGCCATATACAAGTTTACCTAATGAAATTAACAATGCTATGAGACACTTACATTAAAAATGTTTGTATAACAGAAAAATCATTAATTATCCACTCTCTAAGTGCGTGCACATTATGGTTTGTACATAGTGTAGAAGAAGAATTGCAATGTGTAAGACATAACGCCCCAGGAATGTCTTTTGGTACGTCTTTTGGGCAACCAATGTCATCAAGATTTATTATATGATAATGAATTATTTTCGATTCTAAAAAACGTTTTTTCTCAAGACCCTTCACAAACACATATTTATATATGTTCGTATACGTTGTTAACACTGAAACAAGATTGTCGTACGGTGTCTCTCCTTCATCCCATCTTAGCCCATGATAGTTTGTCGTTAACCAGCAGTTGGTTCTAGTGTATTTCGAATTCGTAACGACTGTAGCAGGCGGGGCGAAAATCCAATGTCTGTATGCAAAACGTGTTACGTCCATAACCGATAACTCCTCCATTTATGGAGAAGATCCTCCTCCTCTTGTTTTGATGTGGTATTTATTCTATGATCCATCCTTCTTGTTCCTATAATAATAATAACAGTACCTGCTTCATTATCATATACATTATGTGCTATATATAAATAATTTGTAAATTACAGAATTGTTCCAATTTGTTGACAGAAAACAATTATGTGATCAAATAAACAGTACAAAGTCATACTTTTGGTGAAGAAAATCACGTCATCAACAACAAAAGTTGTTTGTGTTTAAACAGCTACAAACAATAATTAATTTTCTTACACTAGTAAACATTTTGCTGTAATTGTTTCAATTAAAGGAAACATATATATATATATATATATTCGTTGAGAAAATCTGTTGTGGCTGGACGAAACATGTGTCTGAATAAATTTTCTCTCTACATAGCAGTTGTAAAAGTAGTCATATACATTATGTGCTATATATACAAAAGGCTTTCAACGTGTTTGTCATTTCAATCAATTTGTACAGCGCTCTAATTATGTAAAAATACCTGTACCGCTCCATACAACTGAGAATAAATCCACACAAACACACACACACATACGCATACACACATACACATACACAACGATGTTTCTACTTATTTGAACAAGTCCTGTATTAAATGCACTTGTTAATGTTTTAATGTGAACAATTTTACGTTTAAATAAAATCTGTACATACAATAAAATTATGTTTCAGTATTAATGATATAAATATTACTGTTTTATTAATTTAAATTACCGTATAATTGCTCACGATTGACAAATAAGACATACTTTACGGAATTTCTTGAAATTTTTGCATTTAGTCTTCTGCTCATGTGTACTAGCAACCTGTTTGGTTACGGTTAACCATTTAAATTCAATGTTCTTGTTGTTGGTAACCTTATGCTCGTCTCCCTTTCGTTTACTGACGGTATGTTTGGCTACAGTTAACCATTTAAGTTCAATGTTCTGAGAAGTATTCATCATCTTCTTGTTCCTATAATAACAGTACTTGCTTCAGTACTATATATATTATGTGCTATGTATACATAAGGCTTTCAAATCTAATTGTGTAAGAATAACTGTACCGTCACATACAACTGAGAATAAATCCGTACAAACACTTAGCGATGTTTTTACTTATTTGAACAAGTCATGTATTAAATTCAATAAATAATGCACTTGATAATGTTTTAATGTGAATAATTTTCCGTTTACATAAAATCTGTACATACAATAAAATTATGTTCACTTTAAGAAATAGCAAATCTTTTACTTACCTCTTAAATGTTGTTGTTGTTATACACAATAGTCGATTGTACGATGAGTGTCTCATACAAATGAGAAATAGTGACATGTCGTCTTGTGTGTATATATCATACGGCGGTAGCGTACACGTTTGAAAGTTGATACATATTAAATTCTCTCTCTCTCTCTCACACACATTACAGAGGTTGGGTGTCTAAATCGATGCATTTTACTTTCACTTTCTAATTTGACACATGGCTTACTTCCATACATAAATATCTATCGTCCATATCCGTCTACGAGTGTTGCTAAACGAAATTGAAAATGTTGTAATACATAACGTCCTGTGTAATAGTATGGTATGTTTTTTAGGACAGCCAAAAGCATGAAAGTATTATTTAAATCTGTATGGAAGTCATATATAAATATCGGGTCAGCGCTTGAATTATTTGCGCATGCGCATAACAGCTTTTTAGTACAGTTGCACACACACACACACACACACACATCGACACTCACTTGCAACAACGTCTTACTTATCACACGTTCATGCGCTACAAATTGATATATAAAACGTTTAAGATACACTATAATAACATAATACCAGCGTTATAACCGTACCTTTTGTTTTTCAGTATTCATTAATTCTCAGTAAATAAATAACACTCGTCATGGTAATATGTCAGTTTATTACAAACCGCAAAGATGTCGGCTACTCATGATTTTAGTATTGAAAGTGAAAGAATAAAATCGTTCAAGTATTGGGAAGTGACGTTTATCAGCCCCGACGAGTTAATCCGTCATTAGCAATCTAACGTTACGACGGCAGTGTGTACGTATGCGTCTGTGTGTGTGTTCGCGTGTTTGGTTACGTTGTGTACGTGTGCGCTCGTTGCGTGTGTGCGTGTTTGGTTACGTTGCGTATGTATGTGTGTGTGTGTGTGTGATTACGTTACGTATGCGTGTGCGTCTTAATGTGAACAATTTTACGTTTAAATAAAATCTGTACATACAATAAAATTATGTTTCAGTATTAATGATATAAATATTACTGTTTTATTAATTTAAAATACTGTATATATATATATAACCTAGGAACTTCGCAGGTGAAGAAATTAATTTCTATTTTTCATCTGTAACGACATGCGTGTATAATTTTAATTTATTTCACTATACACCTTCGCCACCGCTGCTATCACAGTCGTCAGTAATAAAAAAAGAAGAAGAAGAAAGATCAGTTAGGAAACGCATCAGTACTCGTTCGAAACGATTAACATCAGTCCCAATGGACCACAGCATCAGTGAATTTCCGCGAATAAAAAAAAAAAAACGTAAAACGTTCTACTTACGTTTCATGTTAGGTTAAAAAATACAATCCACGTACGTAGGTTAAAAATGCAGTCCACGTACGTTTACGTTAGGTTAAGATGCAGTCTACTTACGTTTCACGTTAGGTTAAAAAATGCAAACACACACACACACGTGTTAGGTTGCAACCTAACGCGTGTGTATGTTATTTAAATAATAATTTAAATAATATACACGTGTGTGTGTGTGTTTGCATTTTTTAACCTAACGTGAAACGTAAGTAGACTGCATCTTAACCTAACGTAAACGTACGTGGACTGCATTTTTAACCTACGTACGTGGATTGTATTTTTTAACCTAACATGAAACGTCAGTAGAACGTTTTACGTTTTTTTTTTTTTTATTCGCGGAAATTCACTGATGCTGTGGTCCATTGGGACTGATGTTAATCGTTTCGAACGAGTACTGATGCGTTTCCTAACTGATCTTTCTTCTTCTTCTTTTTTTATTACTGACGACTGTGATAGCAGCGGTGGCGAAGGTGTATAGTGAAATAAATTAAAATTATACACGCATGTCGTTACAGATGAAAAATAGAAATTAATTTCTTCACCTGCGAAGTTCCTAGGTTATATATATATACAGTATTTTAAATTAATAAAACAGTAATATTTATATCATTAATACTGAAACATAATTTTATTGTATGTACAGATTTTATTTAAACGTAAAATTGTTCACATTAAGACGCACACGCATACGTAACGTAATCACACACACACACACACATACATACGCAACGTAACCAAACACGCACACACGCAACGAGCGCACACCTACACAACGTAACCAAACACGCGAACACACACACAGACGCATACGTACACACTGCCGTCGTAACGTTAGATTGCTAATGACGGATTAACTCGTCGGGGCTGATAAACGTCACTTCCCAATACTTGAACGATTTTATTCTTTCACTTTCAATACTAAAATCATGAGTAGCCGACATCTTTGCGGTTTGTAATAAACTGACATATTACCATGACGAGTGTTATTTATTTACTGAGAATTAATGAATACTGAAAAACAAAAGGTACGGTTATAACGCTGGTATTATGTTATTATAGTGTATCTTAAACGTTTTATATATCAATTTGTAGCGCATGAACGTGTGATAAGTAAGACGTTGTTGCAAGTGAGTGTCGATGTGTGTGTGTGTGTGTCTGTGTGCAACTGTACTAAAAAGCTGTTATGCGCATGCGCAAATAATTCAAGCGCTGACCCGATATTTATATATGACTTCCATACAGATTTAAATAATACTTTCATGCTTTTGGCTGTCCTAAAAAACATACCATACTATTACACAGGACGTTATGTATTACAACATTTTCAATTTCGTTTAGCAACACTCGTAGACGGATATGGACGATAGATATTTATGTATGGAAGTAAGCCATGTGTCAAATTAGAAAGTGAAAGTAAAATGCATCGATTTAGACACCCAACCTCTGTAATGTGTGTGTGAGAGAGAGAGAGAATTTAATATGTATCAACTTTCAAACGTGTACGCTACCGCCGTATGATATATACACACAAGACGACATGTCACTATTTCTCATTTGTATGAGACACTCATCGTACAATCGACTATTGTGTATAACAACAACAACATTTAAGAGGTAAGTAAAAGATTTGCTATTTCTTAAAGTGAACATAATTTTATTGTATGTACAGATTTTATGTAAACGGAAAATTATTCACATTAAAACATTATCAAGTGCATTATTTATTGAATTTAATACATGACTTGTTCAAATAAGTAAAAACATCGCTAAGTGTTTGTACGGATTTATTCTCAGTTGTATGTGACGGTACAGTTATTCTTACACAATTAGATTTGAAAGCCTTATGTATACATAGCACATAATATATATAGTACTGAAGCAAGTACTGTTATTATAGGAACAAGAAGATGATGAATACTTCTCAGAACATTGAACTTAAATGGTTAACTGTAGCCAAACATACCGTCAGTAAACGAAAGGGAGACGAGCATAAGGTTACCAACAACAAGAACATTGAATTTAAATGGTTAACCGTAACCAAACAGGTTGCTAGTACACATGAGCAGAAGACTAAATGCAAAAATTTCAAGAAATTCCGTAAAGTATGTCTTATTTGTCAATCGTGAGCAATTATACGGTAATTTAAATTAATAAAACAGTAATATTTATATCATTAATACTGAAACATAATTTTATTGTATGTACAGATTTTATTTAAACGTAAAATTGTTCACATTAAAACATTAACAAGTGCATTTAATACAGGACTTGTTCAAATAAGTAGAAACATCGTTGTGTATGTGTATGTGTGTATGCGTATGTGTGTGTGTGTTTGTGTGGATTTATTCTCAGTTGTATGGAGCGGTACAGGTATTTTTACATAATTAGAGCGCTGTACAAATTGATTGAAATGACAAACACGTTGAAAGCCTTTTGTATATATAGCACATAATGTATATGACTACTTTTACAACTGCTATGTAGAGAGAAAATTTATTCAGACACATGTTTCGTCCAGCCACAACAGATTTTCTCAACGAATATATATATATATATATGTTTCCTTTAATTGAAACAATTACAGCAAAATGTTTACTAGTGTAAGAAAATTAATTATTGTTTGTAGCTGTTTAAACACAAACAACTTTTGTTGTTGATGACGTGATTTTCTTCACCAAAAGTATGACTTTGTACTGTTTATTTGATCACATAATTGTTTTCTGTCAACAAATTGGAACAATTCTGTAATTTACAAATTATTTATATATAGCACATAATGTATATGATAATGAAGCAGGTACTGTTATTATTATTATAGGAACAAGAAGGATGGATCATAGAATAAATACCACATCAAAACAAGAGGAGGAGGATCTTCTCCATAAATGGAGGAGTTGTCGGTTATGGACGTAACACGTTTTGCATACAGACATTGGATTTTCGCCCCGCCTGCTACAGTCGTTACGAATTCGAAATACACTAGAACCAACTGCTGGTTAACGACAAACTATCATGGGCTAAGATGGGATGAAGGAGAGACACCGTACGACAATCTTGTTTCAGTGTTAACAACGTATACGAACATATATAAATATGTGTTTGTGAAGGGTCTTGAGAAAAAACGTTTTTTAGAATCGAAAATAATTCATTATCATATAATAAATCTTGATGACATTGGTTGCCCAAAAGACGTACCAAAAGACATTCCTGGGGCGTTATGTCTTACACATTGCAATTCTTCTTCTACACTATGTACAAACCATAATGTGCACGCACTTAGAGAGTGGATAATTAATGATTTTTCTGTTATACAAACATTTTTAATGTAAGTGTCTCATAGCATTGTTAATTTCATTAGGTAAACTTGTATATGGCTGCAGGCGATAACTGTTCGTAATGTGTGGTTTCTTTTTTTTTCAAACGATAACTATTTCTAGTAGTCTGTGGGCTTGACTTTCCTAATATATATATTTTGTAACAGCACTAATTCTGCCTGTGTGTATGTACATGCAAAGCTTCGGGCGATGAACGTGAACTTTCCTGATGACCACATCACCACCATTACTTTCACTAGTCTTCTTTGTAGCGAATATTCTGACATTGTATGGTTCCACCTTGCTTGATACAGACGTCTTCACTTCTCATAAATAATGTCGTTTATCACAAAATTCAACGCAGTTTCTGCTATTGAGTACAAACGTTGTGCAGAATTAACAGTGGACAAACAGTATCCGATCGTTAACATGTTGCATGTGAACACGCGATATGGAAGTCTGTGCTTGTAACGTTGGAAGATTGTGAGCGCCGCTATCGTGTATATCTACCTAAGAGGTATGCTGACGTCTTTACAGATGAAGAACTCCGTCATATAAATCCCAGCGACCTACATCTTGTGTTTCGAGGGATGAAGAACCAGACAGCGCATGTGGAAATTGTATCTCGTTAAGGTAACAAACTACTTTTAATAAACAATTTTTTATCATTGTGTGTGTGTGTGCGTATGTTTGAATGTAGTGCAGATTCTAATTTACAAAGTTTTGATGAATGGATTTTTAATTTATTTCACTATACGCCTCTGAACCTATATGTAATTATTTGTAACTGCTTTACCTGTTGCAGCAAACGATAACACTAGAACGATTATATTATTATTATTATTCAGTGATATATACATACATACAATTTACTTATTAAACACTTCAATGATTGTAACGTCTTACAATGACTATAGCATATTTAAATCTGTTATCTGTTTATTGGTCCTACATGTACATGTTGTATGTATGTGTATGATTACGTTGTGTTTGCGTCTGTGTGTGGGCGCGTTGCGTATGTGTGCGTGTACGTCTGTGTGTGTGTGTGTGCGTGCACGTGTGGTGTAACCCAAACGTGTGTACGTTGCGTTTGCGTCTGTGTGTGGGCGCGTTGCGTGTTTGGTTACGTTACGTATGCGTGTGTGTGTGTGTGATTACGTTGCGAATGATTGTAACGTCTTACAATGACTATAGCATATTTAAATCTGTTATCTGTTTATTGGTCCTACATGTACATGTTGTATGTATGTGTATGATTACGTTGTGTTTGCGTCTGTGTGTGGGCGCGTTGCGTATGTGTGCGTGTACGTCTGTGTGTGTGTGTGCGTGCACGTGTGGTGTAACCCAAACGTGTGTACGTTGCGTTTGCGTCTGTGTGTGGGCGCGTTGCGTGTTTGGTTACGTTACGTATGCGTGTGTGTGTGATTACGTTGCGTATGCGTCTGTATGTGCGCGCGTTGCGTGTGCATCTGTGTGTGTGATATTTAACATGATTTTAATGTTGTTGTTGTATTGTTATGTTGCAGGTTGCTTCTTCTACAAGTACAACACACAATTATATATATAAACTTTCGAAAAATATCAATTTCTAATGTATTTATTTAATTGTGAATTTTATATTGTGAATGTTAAAATATATTTAATCATTTAAACAAATTATGACTTTATTTTATTTCACTCTACACCTCTGAACATGTGTACAATTAATTTATTTTTTGTGAACTGTTACATCAGAAGATTTGTATGAATTTCAGCCGCCGTTTTCATGTGTGTGTATAATTTTAATTTATTTCGCTATACACTACTGAACCTATGTGTGTGTGTGTAAACTGCAACCTTAAAACAGAAGTATTGTCTGTAACAACATAACAGGTAAGTAGTTCATTGACGCCAAATATATATATATTTCTAACAAGGATCAATCACACTGACTGCATTATAAAACTATTAATTATTTAATACATTGAAAATGAAGACGACGTTTTGACAACGAGAGAGGGCTAAAATTATTTATTCATCACACCGACTACTCAATGTACGAGAGGGAGACAGGAGAAAGGGTATGAAACCTTGCATAGTTGAAACGTGTGAAAGTGAGAGAGAGAGAGAGAGAGAGAGAGAGAGAGAGAGAGAGAGAGAGAGAGAGGACGTTACACAGTTGAAACAAGTGAGAGTGAGAGAGAGAGAGAGAGAGAGAGAGGACGTTAATATTTGTCGAATAAACTTTCTAATTTCATATACATGCGTTCGGTACTGACCACAGAGAGAGGAGAACGGTTTGAGCATAACGTTTGACAACAAGAGAGAGAGAGAGAGAGTGAGAGAGAGGGAGAGGACGAATAATACAGAGGTTGGTACATCTGATCATATAGATTTAATATACATTATAACACGCGACAAATTTGAACTCATGTAAAGGTTGGTACACCTAATCATATATTTTAATATACACTATAATGCCGGTGAGCATAACGTTTGACAACGAGAGAGAGAGAGAGAGAGAGAGAGAGAGAGAGAGACATACACAACGTGTGAGAGAGCGAGAGAGAGTACCAATTATGATCATATATAGTTTGAATTTCCCACCACAGAAGAGAAAAAAATGTTGACAGATCTGCTCTATACATACACAATATAACACATATTTGAATTTCCCTCCCCCCGCCACAGAAAATGTTGACAAACCTGCTCATATAAAATATCTATACACTATAATAATACTACAGAGGTTGGTACACCTGATCATATAGATTTAATATACATTATAACACACAACAAATTTGAACTCATGCAAAGGTTGGTACACCTGATCATATATTTTAGTATACACTATAATGCTTCGAGTTGGAACCACCCCCCACCCACTGATATGAAAAAAAAAAAAACAACCTCCCACCCAACACCACCCACTGATATGCAAATCAGCTTTCTTAAAAAAATAAAAAAATTATATTCACGGATGCTGGTGGTCCATTGAACATCATCCCACCAAATCAATTTAATAAAAAAAATAAAAAAAATAAAATTAAAAAAATAAAAAATTTATTCGCGGAAATTCGCGGTGCTGTGGTCCATCGGGATGCTGCGGGTCCAGCGGTGGCGGCGTCATCTCTGAGATCATGTTTTTTAGTGTTTTTTTAGTGTTTTTTAAGAAGGCGGCATTCCTTTGTGAGTTTGAACCCCCAATTTCCCTCTACTAACGTTTTATGTTTTATCAATGGTGTTTTCTATGGCAAACGATAAGAGCCGCAGATTCAAACAGAATCAAATAATTGTTTGCATACAGGCCTGAATTTTAGAGTACTCAAGACCTGTCGTTTTTGGTGAAGATCGGTTAAGGCAAAGGGGTAGTTTACCTGCAACGGTTTTTTATCAAGGGTAATTTTTTTCTATGGTAAACGATAACAGCCGCAAATTCAAACAGAATCAAATGATGTTTTGCATACAGCACTGTATTGTAGAGTTCTCAATATCTGTTGGTGTTTGTGAAGATCGGTTAAGGTAAAGGGGTAGTTTACCTGCAACGTTTTATGTTTTAAAAGGGTAATTTCTATGGCAAACGATAAGAGCCGAAAATTCAAACAGAATCAAATAACTTATTGCATACAGCCCTGATTTCTTGAGTACTAAAGACCTATTGTTTTTGGTGAAGATCGTTTAAGGTAAAGGGGTAGTTTACCAGCCACGTTTTTTGTTTTATCAAGGGTAATTTGTATGGCAAACGATAACAGCCGCAAATTCAAACAGAATCATATAATATTATACATACAGCCCTGAATTGTAGAGTTCTCAAGACCTATCGTTTTTGGTGAAGATCGGTTAAGGGAAAGGGGTAGTTTACCTGCAACGGTTTTTTATCAAGGGTAATTTTTACTTCCATATTCCTTAAGGAATGGAAGTATGGTGATGGCAAAAAAAATCGTGTTCGAGATTATTGCAGATTCTGATTCTACTACACTCAAAACATGAAAAAAAGTCGTTTTCCGAAAAGTGTCTGTGTGTCTGTCTGTCTGTCTGTCTGTCTGTCTGTCTGTCTGTCTGTCTGTCTGTGTGTCTGTGTGTCTGTCTGTCTGTAGATTTTTTTTCTATGGCAAACGATAACTGCCGCAAATTCAAACAGAATCAAATAATTTTTTGCATACAGCCCTGATTTGCAGAGTACTCGCGACCTATTGTTTTTGGTGAAGATCGGTTGAGGGAAAGGGGTAGTTTACCTGCAACGGTTTTTTTTTAGCAAGGGTAATTTTGTTTGTTTGGCAAACGATAACAGCCGCAAATTCAAACAGAATCAAGTAATGTTTCGCATACAGCCCTAAATTGTAGAGTTCTCAAGATCTGCTGATTTTGGTGAAGATCGGTTAAGGGAAAGGGGTAGTTTACCAGTAACGTTTTATGTTTTAACAAGGGTATTTCATATGGCAAACGATAACAGCCGCAAATTCAAACAGAATCAAAAGTTTATTTGCATACAGCCCTAAATTGTAGAGTTCTCAAGACCTATTGTTTTTGGTGAAGTTCGGTTAAGGGAAAGGGGTAGTTTACCGGCAACGTTTTTTTAACAAGGGTATTTTTTATGGCAAACGATAACAGCCGCAAATTCAAACAGAATCAAATACTTTTTTGCATACAGCCCTGATTTGTAGAGTACTCAAGACCTGTTGTTTTTGGTGAAGATCGGTTAAGGGAAAGGGGTAGTTTACCAGTAACGTTTTATGTTTTAACAAGGGTATTTCCTATGGCAAACGATAACAGCCGCAAATTCAAACAGAATCAAAAGATTATTTGCATACAGCCGTAAATTGTAGAGTTCTCAAGACCTATTGTTTTTGGTGAAGATCGGTTGAGGGAAAGGGGTAGTTTACCTGCAACGTTTTTTTAACAAGGGTATTTTCTATGGCAAACGATAACAGCCGCAAATTCAAACAGAATCAAATAATGTTTTGCATACAGCCCTGATTTGTAGAGTACTCAAGACCTATTGTTTTTGGTGAAGATCGGTTAAGGAGAAGGGGTAGTTTATTTACTTCCATATTCCTTAAGGAATGGAAGTATGGTGATGGCAAAATAAATCGTGTTCGAGATTATTGCAGATTCTGATTCTACTACACTCAAAACATGAAAAAAAGTCGTTTTACGAAAAGTGTCTGTGTGTGTGTCTGTCTGTCTGTCTGTAGATTTTTTTTCTATGGCAAACGATAACTCCCGCAAATTCAAACAGAATCAAAAGATTATTTGCATACAGCCCTAAATTGTAGAGTTCTCAAGACCTATTGTTTTTGGTGAAGATCGGTTGAGGGAAAGGGGTAGTTTACCTGCAACGTTTTTTTAACAAGGGTATTTTCTATGGCAAACGATAACACCCGCAAATTCAAACGGAATCAAATAATGTTTTGCATACAGCCCTGATTTGTAGAGTACTCAAGACCTATTGTTTTTGGTGAAGATCGGTTAAGGGGAAGGGGTAGTTTACCTGCAACGTTTTTTTATTAAGCGTATTTTCTATGGCAAACGATAACAGCCACAAATTCAAACAGAATCAAATAATTTTTTGCATACGTCCCTGAATTGTAGAGGTCTCAATGACTTTCGGTTTTGGTGAAGATCGGTTAAGGGGAAGGGGTAGTTTAACTGCAACCTTTTACGTTTAAACAAGAGTAAAGTACTTGAAAATTTATTTAAACTTTTTGAAACAATGGTAATTGTTAAAAATAAAATAATTTTGTTGCCAGGCAATAAAATTATAATTTTTTCATTTTAATGTAATATAATATTTTTCATTTAATACAGCAATAAAAAGGCAGGTAAGACACAGCCTGGCTGTTTGGCTGAAATGATTTTAAATATAAATCTAAGAATATGGATGTCATGTCTGTCTGTAGATTTTTTTTCTATGGCAAACGATAACTGCCGCAAATTCAAACAGAATCAAATAATTTTTTGCATACAGCCCTGATTTGCAGAGTACTCGCGACCTATTGTTTTTGGTGAAGATCGGTTGAGGGAAAGGGGTAGGTTACCTGCAACGGTTTTTTTTTAGCAAGGGTAATTTTGTTTGTTTGGCAAAGGAGAACAGCCGCAAATTCAAACAGAATCAAACAATGTTTCGTATACAGCCCTGAATTGTAGAGTTCTCAAGTTCTGCTGATTTCGGTGAAGATCGGTTAAGGGAAAGGGGTAGTTTACCTGTAACGTTTTATGTTTTAACAAGGGTATTTCATATGGCAAACGATAACAGCCGCAAATTCAAACAGAATCAAAAGATTATTTGCATACTGCCCTAAATTGTAGAGTTCTCAAGGCCTACTGTTTTTGGTGAAGATCGGTTGAGGGAAAGGGGTAGTTTACCTGCAACGTTTTTTTAACAAGGGTATTTTCTATGGCAAACGATAACAGCCGCAAATTCAAACGGAATCAAATAATGTTTTGCATACAGCCCTGATTTGTAGAGTACTCAAGACCTATTGTTTTTGGTGAAGATCGGTTAAGGGGAAGGGGTAGTTTACCTGCAACGTTTTTTTATTAAGCGTATTTTCTATGGCAAACGATAACAGCCGCAAAATCAAACAGAATCAAATAATTTTTTGCATACGTCCCTGAATTGTAGAGGTCTCAATGACTTTCGGTTTTGGTGAAGATCGGTTAAGGGGAAGGGGTAGTTTAACTGCAACCTTTTACGTTTAAACAAGAGTAAAGTACTTGAAAATTTATTTAAACTTTTTGAAACAATGGTAATTGTTAAAAATAAAATAATTTTGTTGCCAGGCAATAAAATTATAATTTTTTCATTTTAATGTAATATAATATTTTTCATTTAATACAGCAATAAAAAGGCAGGTAAGACACAGCCTGGCTGTTTGGCTGAAAATGATTTTAAATATAAATCTAAGAATATGGAAGTCATGTATGGTTCTCCATACCGATATTTACTTCCATATTCCTTAAGGAATGGAAGTATGGTGATGGCAAAAAAAATCCTGTTCGAGATTATTGCAGATTCTGATTCTACTACACTCAAAACATGAAAAAAAGTCGTTTTCCGAAAAGTGTCTGTGTGTCTGTCTGTGTGTCTGTGTGTCTGTGTGTCTGTCTGTCTGTAGATTTTTTTTCTATGGCAAACGATAACTGCCGCAAATTCAAACAGAATCAAATAATTTTTTGCATACAGGCCGGTTTTGCAGAGTTCTCGCGACCTATTGTTTTTGGTGAAGATCGGTTGAGGGAAAGGGGTAGTTTACCTGCAACGGTTTTTTTTTAGCAAGGGAAATTTTGTTTGTTTGGCAAACGATAACAGCCGCAAATTCAAACAGAATCAAATAATGTTTCGCATACAGCCCTGAATTGTAGAGTTCTCAAGACGTATTGTTTTTGGTGAAGATCGGTTAAGGGAAAGGGGTAGTTTACCTGTAACGTTTTATGTTTTAACAAGGGTATTTCCTATGGCAAACGATAACAGCCGCAAATTCAAACAGAATGAAAAGATTATTTGCATACAGCCCTAAATTGTAGAGTTCTCAATACCTTTTGTTTTTGGTGAAGATCGGTTAAGGGAAAGGGGTAGTTTACCTACAACGTTTTTTTAACAAGGGTATTTTCTATGGCAAACGATAACAGCCGCAAATTCAAACAGAATCAAATAATTTTCTGCATACCGCCCTGATTTGTAGAGTACTCAAGACCTATTGTTTTTGGTGAAGATCGGTTGAGGGGAAGGGGTAGTTTACCAGCAACGTTTTTTATCATGCGTATTTTCTATGGCAAACGACAACTGCCGCAAATTCAAACAGAATCAAATAATGTTTTGCATACAGCCCTGATTTGTAGAGTACTCGCGACCTATTGTTTTTGGTGGAGATCGGTTGAGGGGAAGGGGTAGTTTACCTGCAACGGTTTTTTTTATCAAGGGAAATTTTTTTTTTTTTTTGGCAAACGATAACAGCCGCAAATTCAAACAGAATCAAATAATGTTTCGCATACAGCCCTGAATTGTAGATTTCTCAAGACCTATTGTTTTTGGTGAAGATCGGTTAAGGGAAAGGGGTAGTTTACCTGCAACGTTTTTTTAACAAGGGTATTTTATATGGCAAACGATAACAGCCGCAAATTCAAACGGAATCAAATAATGTTTTGCATGCAGTCCTGATTTGTAGAGTACTCAAGACCTATTGTTTTTGGTGAAGATCGGTTAAGGGGAAGGGGTAGTTTACCTGCAACCTTTTACGTTTTATTTTCTATGGCAAACGATAACAGCCGCAAATTCAAACAGAATCAAATAATGTTTTGCATACAGCCCTGATTTGTAGAGTACTTAAGACCTATTGTTTTTGGTGAAGATCGGTTAAGGGGAAGGGGTAGTTTACCTGCAACGTTTTTTTATCAAGCGTATTTTCTATGGCAAACGATAACAGCCGCAAATTCAAACAGAATCAAATAATTTTTTGCATACGTCCCTGAATTGTAGAGGTCTCAATGACTTTCGATTTTGGTGAAGATCGGTTAAGGGGAAGGGGTAGTTTACCTGCAACTTTTTACGTTTTAACAAGAGTAAAGTACTTGAAAATTTATTTAAACTTTTTGAAACAATGGTAATTGTTAAAAATAAAATAATTTTGTTGCCAGGCAATAAAATTATAATTTTTTCATTTTAATGTAATATAATATTTTTCATTTAATACAGCAATAAAAAGGCAGGTAAGACACAGCCTGGCTGTTTGGCTGAAAATGATTTTAAATATAAATCTTAGAATATGGAAGTCATGTATAGTTCTCCATACCGATATTTTTCTATGGTAAACGATAACAGCCGCAAATTCAAACAGAATCAAATGATGTTTTGCATACAGCCCTGTATTGTAGAGTTCTCAATACCTATTGGTGTTGGTGAGATCGGTTAAGGGAAAGGGGCAGTTTACCTGCAACGTTTTATGTTTTAAAAGGGTATTTCTTATGGCAAACGATAAGAGCCGAAAATTCAAACAGAATCAAATACGTTTTTGCATACAGCCCTGATTTGTTGAGTACTAAAGACCTGTTGTTTTTGGTAAAGATCGGTTAAGGGAAAGGGGTAGTTTACCTGCCACGTTTTTTGTTTTATCAAGGGTATTTTATATGGCAAACGATAACAGCCGCAATTTCAAACAGAATCATATAATACTTTGCATACAGCCCTAAAATGTAGAGTTCTCAAGATCTGTCGGTTTTAGTGAAGATCGGTTAAGGGAATAGGGTAGTTTACCTGCAACATTTTATGTTTTATCAAGGGTAATTTTTTTTAATGACGAATGATAACTGTCGTACATTGAAACAGAATCAACTACTCTTCTGCATACCTTTTTGAATTATACAGAACTCAAGGTCTGTTGATTTTGTTGAAGATCGGTTAAGGGAAAGGGGTAGTTTACCTGCAACGTTTTATGTTTTAACAGGAGTATTTTTTCTATGACGAACGATAACTGCCGTAAATTCAAAGAGAATCAAATAATTGTTTGCATACAGGCCTGAATTGTAGCATACTCAAGACCTGTCGCTTTTGGTGAAAATCGGTTAAGGGAAAGGGGTAGTTTAACTGCAACGGTTTTTTATCAAGGGTAATTTTTTTCTATGGTAAACGATAACAGCCGCAAATTCAAACAGAATCAAATGATGTTTTGCATACAGCCCTCTATTGTAGAGTTCTCAATACCTGTTGGTGTTGGTGAAGATCGGTTAAGGGAAAGGGGTAGTTTACCTGCAACATTTTATGTTGTAACAAGAGAAATGTTTCCATGACGAACGATAACTGCCGCACATTCAAACAGAATCAAATATTTTTTGCATGCATCCCTGCATTGTAGAGGACTGAAGGTCTATTGATTTTGGAGAAGATCGGTTAAGAAAAAGGGGTAGTTTACCTGAAACATTTTATGATTTAACAAGAGTAAAGTACTTAATTTTTATAAATAAAGTATCCTGATAAGAAGCTCATAGTAATCCACTGAAGAAACGTAGATGAAATATCTATAAATGAAGAGGTTAGGTGAACGGGGTGGGGGTAATTTTCTATTATTAAAAATTATAGTTGAAGGTGGAGGGAAGAATTTTTTATATGTGTACTACGTTATCGGCAACAAAGAAGTAGTTTTTTGTTAAAATTGCTTCCCGAGCTCTTTAGCCGTAGTCCAATGTTTTCTGCAAAACCAGACTTTTTGGCAGTGCCATCGACTGCCATCATCGATGAAAATCGAGTGCGAAAACGTGAGGTGGTATACGTTAGTGACCACAGTACTGTGGTTAATGCTGAAGCAATAAGTAGAAAGAAGTAGTTTCTATGGAAATATTTCATTTCGAATATGATTTTAAATATAAATCTTAGAACATGGAAGTCATGTATGGTTCTCCATACCGATTTTTATTGCTGTAGTCATAATAATAAAATGGAAAAGTAAACATTACATAACTGATATATGCTTACCTCCCACGAACGATATATTATTTTATACATGTATATTAACTCATACATAATTTACATTAAAATGAAAAAAATTATAATTTTATTGCCTGGCAGCAAAATTATTTTATTTTTAACAATTACCATTGTTTGAAAAAGTTTAAATGAATTTTCAAGTACTTTACTGTTGTTAAAACGTAAAATGTTGCAGGTAAACTACCCCTTTCCCTTAACCGATCTTCACCAAAATCGAAAGTCCGTGAGATCTCTACAATTCAGGGAGGTTTGCAAAAAATTGTTTGATTCTGTTTGAATTTGCGGCTGTTATCGTTTGCCATAGAAAATACCCTTGATAAAAAAACGTTGCTGGTAAACTACCCCTTTCCCTTAACCGATCTTCACCAAAAACAATAGGTCTTGAGAACTCTACAGTTTAGGGCTGTATGCAAATAATCTTTTGATTCTGTTTGAATTTGAGGCTGTTATCGTTTGCCATAGAAAATACCCTTGTTAAAACATAAAACATTTCAGGTAAACTACCCCTTTCCCTTACCCGATCTTCACCAAAAACAATAGGTCTTGAGAACTCTACAATTCAGGGCTGTATGCGAAACATTATTTGATTCTGTTTGAATTTGCATTTATCGTTTGCCAAAAAAAAAAATTCTCTTGATAAAATAAAACCGTTGCTGGTAAACTACCCCTTTCCCTCAACCGGATCTTCACCAAAAACAATAGGTCGTGAGTACTCTACAAATCAGGGCTGTATGCAAAAAATTATTTAATTCTGTTTGAATTTGCGGCTGTTATCGTTTGCCATAGAAAAAATCTACAGATAGACACACACACACACACACTTTTCGGAAAACGACTTTTTTTCATGTTTTGAGTGTAGTACAATCAGAATCTGCAATAATCTCGAACACGATTTTTTTTGCCATCACCATACTTCCATTTCCTTAAGGAATATGGAAGTAAAAAAGGTAAACTGATGGATAGTCTGGAGGAACTTGAAATTAATAAAGCCATAAAAAATACCACCACCAAAAATAATATTTTGAATGCTCAAGTAAATTTTGCATCGAACAACTTGTTCGACACTGCCATTAGATTAGATTATAATCTTTGACCTGTCGTGTGACGATCGCGGTAGTGAGTGCACGCATGCGGGAGCTCCGGCCGTTCTTCGTTAAAAATTTTCACATGCGTTTTATAGTTTTATTTATAATGACATAACCACAATCATGGTTTTCAATTTTGTGTAGTAATTAGTTTTAAATTAATATCAGTGTTATCTGAAGATGGGACCTTGTGCCCGAAACGCGTCATAACTAGACGAAACTTAGTGTCACTCAAGTGGATCATATAAAGGTAATCAGTCTATATAATTACTCCTCAGTGTTATTTGTTCCTTTTTTGTCAATGTCGATGTCTCGCCTCCATAAGCAACAACCGGTCTGACATGTATATAGTGTATATATATATATATAGTGTATAGTGTCTTGTACAGTTTAATTTTTATTTTTGGACTAATGAGTTTGCTTCTCAATACTCTGCTGTTGGCATAATATGACCTATTTCCTACTTGTTTTTTCGTGTTTATGGACTCTTCATTATCTATCATGTTACTCAGGTATCTGAACTTATTAATTGAATCAAATGAACTATCCTCTATGCGTAAATTACATAGATTTCTTCTCCTTGCTAATGCAAAAATTAGCATGTAGGCCTATTTAGTTTTGCTGATATTTACATTCAGTCCCATTCCAGCGAATTTTTGATTCAGCTTTTTGTATACCTCAACTAGCTGTTGAAAACGACAGTGAAGAGTTTCCGAAAGTGGAATACAACGCTTTATTTCCTTTGGGGTTAAACCTTTTATAACGAAGTTATAATACGAAATTATAACCTTTTACGCGATATTCAATTATATATTTTTTTCTAAAAGTACCAAGGTTGTTTACTTTATTTGATCACAATAATCAATTTAATAAACACAGCTAGCACTCAGAATTAACGTCACCATCGTATTGTGTTGTGTTGCAGGTAACCACGTCCAAAGACTGCACTCAGCCGCTGACCATAAACAACTACAACCAGTTTGGCATCGGCATTCGGTTCGTCACCAAGCGTAACGGCATCAAGATAAACAGAACCAAAGACATCGTAGTCAAGCCCATGTCCAAGGAGACGGTGCTGCTCACGTTTCAAGCCAAGAAACTGGGCCAACACACAGAGTACGTATGCGCGCGCGGTGGGAAGTGTTCGTTTAGTCGTTTCTCACTCCGGCCGAGTCTTTAGTCACTCACTGACTATGTAAATTGATTTTGTCGTTTGAAAGTCATCGTCATCTAGACCGATTCACATTTGCTTCTTCCACTGTAAGTTCACTTCAAGGCGCGTACACACTAAGCGGCGAAGGAATTCGGCGTCCGTTGTGCCGCCCGCACTTACATTTGTGCCGCCTACCGAGCGAACGAAGGGGTTCGCTTAGTGTGTACGCGCCTTTACATTGCGTGTTCCTTCGTATGCATAGTTATACGTTCTCCCTACAGACCACCTACTGTTTTTAAGATCGATGTCGAAAAATGTCGAAATGTAGGAAACAACCGGAAAAATCTGTGTGGTTTCAAAGAAAGTTTTAACCAAATCTGAATATAAAGTTCGGCTTTTGAAATTTCAAAATTTTACGATAGCAGAGCCAAAAAAAAAAGACTTAAATCCGAATGCAGTGTTAACTTTAGGGGCAACGCGGGGGTGAAAAATTCAAAGTCAAAGAAAATTTAAGAAAATTGTAAAGTCTTTGAGTTTACGTCAAGTTACGAGGAATTTTATTCAAAATACAAACCAAGGTAAGGTACCTTCAGTCATTGACAAAATCAACATCTATTAGCGTCTTAGCACGTCTTGCTAATTTTGGGCTGCCTTCAAAAATTTTCTAAGTCGTGTCTGCAAGAAACTGTGGAAAATATTAGATATAGGCGTACAGATATATCGTGGGGTTATTGCTAATACTACCCAAGTACATTCATATGAATTTACGGAAAACTGAAATTAAAGGTGTTTAAGTGCAATGACAAATTATAAAACTTATTTTCAAGGTTAATTTTTATTATTAATAGAGTTTTTTATTGATTAGATACTTGTTATAGAAATAAACGAACAAGAGAAATGCATAAAAATGTCGTTTTTGAAACATCTTGAAATATCAATAAAACTTGGACTTGGGTAGTTTTAGCACTAACCCCTCAATATATACTGGAAACATATATAGGCCTAAACTTAAAAGTTACAAAATGATAACTAAATTATTAACCATTTAGTCACTATGATTACGATCTACAAGCGTAACCAAAAAAAAATCACTAGTTCGGAATTTATAGTATTTATTGTACGATTGTCCGTTTTATTTTAATAAAAAGATAGTAGAGTAATTGGAGTTTCCGTAATTGTTTAATAATTAAAAAATTAATAGAAATTGTATTTCGTTGGAAACAGGGAGCGTGCTGTGCAGCTCACTAGTTACGTCAAGTTTTCCTTATCTCTTCATGCCGGATGTATCATGTCGGTGTTTATCTGTTGTTCGTCTGTTTGTACATAACGATGCCTGCTCACTTTATGGCTTTGAGCAATTAAGCCATTGTTTGCAAAGAAATACACAATTGGACGTCATGTTAATTCATTCCGCAACATAATTCACACTTGCGTTATATAATGCATTTTTATTTCTTTTTCAAAGAATCTATAAACTATTTGGTATTCACTGTTGCATTCTTCTGTCATCGGTGATTTCAAACACGCGATACATATCTGTGGGTTTAAGTTAAAACCATAGTAGTAGCTTCTGTGAATAATTTTGATCGAGACCCGGAATTTACACTTAACGTGTGTTGGGTGAGTTTACGTATCGCACTAAATCATCATAAACGTGGTTGCATCAGCTATGAATGCGGTCAGCTGTGAATACACAAATCTTTTGAAACATTCCTTTTCTTGAACATTTCCAACAGATTGAGCGATTCCAGTTAGGTATTTCGTGGTTTGCATGGTGTACCTTTGGATGTCCTATACAACGACGCTTGACTAGTTTGAGCGCTCTCTATCCCCATCTTCGCCCCCCCCCCCAACATAAGCTCTCTAAGCTCTTATCTGTCCATCCCTTCCGACCTTGCGAAGTGTCGCCTACCATCCCAGGATCCGTACCGGAGCATGACGACAGAGGGATCGGAAACTGCACTTGCTTTAGGTGTAGGCCTACCTAGTGCTACCTTTTGTGAGCGCCTCCTTCCCCTCCGATCTTTCCCATGTCCATATGGCAGCCTCTCGGGAGCTTTTCCTAGGCCGGAGGACGTGTATCGACCCGTTGTCTGCGAGCAGCAATCCTGCGTTTCCAAGCGGAGAGCCCCCCCAGACACTCACCCGTTTCAACCGTTACACTATTCACAAGTTCTGCATCCTATCCCCCCCCCCCAATAATAAAAAAGGAGGATCCCGTCTCGCTACAAAAGCGCAAGTCCGCTACCAAAGATAACTATTAAGCAATGGGCAGTCATCGGGGTCACTGGGGCACGTCATTGGCTGGTGCCCCAAATACGTGGACTTGGCTTTCCAGTACCATAGACATCGGGCTGAGATACAGAATCAAAACAAATTCATACACTGTTCACGTGATAGCTACGCGTGTTGTCTACTTGAAAGGAATTGTCTACTTGACGGTAACACGGCTGACTACAAAGAAATAAACAGTGAATTGATTCACTATGCTAGAGTAGTGCGATCTAGTTGTACAGCAGTGGCGTGGCGTGGGTACACAACACCTGGTGCCGGTTGTGATAGGACTAAAACGTAACCAAAAAATTAATTCGAATGTTTTCTTGCACCAAGTGTTCTTTTTAGAGCATTTTCTATCATTCGCTGGGAGAAGAAAAGGGTCCCGGTTCAACGGGATCTGACTCTCATTATACTTACACATAATAAATCAGAACACAAATAATCTAATTAAAAATAATAAAGACAAACAGAGAAATGCATGACTAAACGATAGGTACGTAGTATCTGCTGCACGTCAGTTCCGAAAACGAACATAACTGCTGAGTGCCGATTTATACAGCGGCAACACATTGGGTGGACGAATGTGTCCCCCCTCCGCAGTTTGTACAGTGACAACTAGTATGAGGTCAATGACCGTACGCAGTAAAACACTGCCGACGACGTCTGAGCTGGCAACACAAGACGGTGCGAGTGCCCAGCAGTTCTAAAGCAATGGTATGGTTTTTTCTTCAAGTTTCCCTACTAATATTGTTCGGATTTCAAATTATTCAATAACTAAAGTATTTGTTCTGTGATGTAATTAATATTATTTTCAGTACTGTTGCCGCCGGCAGCAGCGGTTATATTGACGCTACAGTGTTGTGTTGTGTTGTGTTGACAGGAAGCTGACTGTGGTGATGAACGAGCACCACATGCACGAGCTGACCGCCATCGCCGAAGTGGTACCCAAGACGCTCACCCTTGACCCCAAAGCCGTGGAAATCAAAACAATAGAGGACCCGTTCAGCCCCGACTTCTACTCCATCCGAGTGGGAAGCAGCCTCAGCACGCCTGTCAACTTCTCCTGGGACATACCCGCCGGCTCACCGTTCAAAATCGAACCGCTCAGCGGGGTAAGCAACTGCACGGCAGCGTTAGTTTGATGATTCCCGAAGGTCCTATGTATACATGTTATAAACAAATTAATATAAACAATAATACTTACTAGCTTGAGTCAGCCAAAGCTAGCTGAATTTTATCAGCTACAAATTCTCATGGGTTTTATATATCATTTTGCAAAAGAAAATCTGTATAGGTTTCACACCGAAAATGTAAAAAAAAAGAAATTCACCAAACTGCTAAGTTCTATCGTCCACGTTGCTGAACAGATCAATATTACGTTTTGGAAAATCTTTTCTCTCAATATGTCGCAACTTGTTTCTCATAACCTTACTTTAAGTTTTTAGAGTCTTCTATTTGTTACAGTTGTAGTCTTGTTTCACAAGTTTTCTATATAAAATTAAAATATAACCTAACTTTCGGAACCTGTTTGCTCTTTCAATAATAAAGAGTGCGGCATAAATAGCTAACGGTTTTTGAAGTGAAATGATGTAGTAATTACAAAGAGTAAATTTTACTTCCATGTTCCATAAGGAAATGGAAGTATGATGATGGCGAAAAAATCGTGTTCGAGATAAGAGCTGATTCTGATTGTACTACCCTCAAAACATGAATAAAAGTCCTTTTTTGAAAAGCGCGCGCGCGCGCGCGCGTGTGTAATTTTTCTATGGCGAACGATAACTGCCGCAAATTCAAACAGAATCAAATAATGTTTTGCATACAGCTCTGAATTGTAGACGACTCAAGGCCTATTGATTTTAGTGAAGATCGGTTAACGGGTAGAAGTAATTTACCTGAAACGTTTTACGTTTTAACAAAAGTACTTAAAAATTCATTTAACTTTTTCAAACAATGGTAATTGTTAAAAATAAAATAATTTTGTTGGAGGCAACCAGGTTGATTGGTTAGGAGGGAGGGATAGTTTACCTGCATTGTTTTGTGTTTTAACAAGGAGTGAAGTGCTTAACTTTAATAAATAAGTGCCTCGAAAATAAAGTCATATTAATCCATCGTAAAATGGTAAATGAGAGAATGATAATTATAAATGGAATGGGTAGTTGAAGGGTGATGGGGTGATTTTTGGAAAACTGCTGTGCTCAAATCAAGTAAAGTACGAATATTTAATTTTGAAGGATAAGATACCTTAGAAATTACATATGATAAAACTATTACTCTATGAAAGTGTAAATATCATTAATGGTTGGGATCGGTTGAGGAGGAGGGATGATTATCTGCGTAGTTCAGTTTCTTTATAAGAATAAAGTAGGCCTACCTAAGTTTTATAGATAAAGTGACTCGAAAATAACATTATATTAAACGACTACCCCATAATAACAAAAATATCTATAAATAGTGAAATTAGTTTGAGGGTGGCGATAATTTTTATAGAAATTATCTAACCGAATTCAATAAATTAATTTAAACATAAATCTTACAACATGGAAGTTATGTATGGTTCTCCATACTGATTTTTTATCCATATTATCAGCATAAACGCATACGTTTGCCATTATTTCTACGACAAGAAAAAATTGAATTACAAAAAAATTGGGTAAAAAAATAACATTACGTAAATGTCGTTCGTTTTTGTCCACCCACTGCTGGATGCGGTCTATGAAATTTCTCATCGCACAGACTGGAGCGTGTTTTCGATATGGCAGTTATCTCGCGTTAAATTACTGCTAGTAGTTATGGTAATGAGCGTGTAACAGCCTTGTATATATCTGAGTTTTCGTTAGTTCTCACTAATATATTTTAAACGCGTTTTTTTTTTTTTTTTTTTTTTGAAAAACCCATATTTTCAGCACTTAGGTACATACAGTTCAGAAACTGTGCTACGTAGGGTATTGAGATTTTTAGGGTTCATTTAAGTCACCATTTTCTGCCAACTCAAGCAGAGTAGTAGAACCAAAGTTTATACTTTGGGTGCTGTAAAAATAAATGTTAATTAATTTTTCTTGAAAAAAGGTTATAAAATTAAAATAAATATAAATATTATTGCGGACACAAATATTACAGAATTCTGCTTCAGTAAACATAATAAAGTACAGTTAAATCTCTCTCTCTCTCTCTCTCTCTCTCTCTCTCTCTCTCTCTCTCTCTCTCTCTCTCTCTCTCTCTCTCTCTCTCTCTCTCTCTATTTATGCACCTAAGCATTCAAAGAGAATTTCTCGACGAAACCGAAACATAGAAGCATGGTAATGTTTTTTAGGCTTTTGAAACGTATAATGTGGATTACGTTTGGTGGATTACGTAAATCATTTCCAAACCACAGACGATCACAAACAGAGCACGTAAAACCAAATTTATTCTCACTAAAACGTTTGCTAAACTCAATGTCAGCAGCGATTATTTCTGTCTTGGTGCGTTTACATATCAAATTTCTAGACTGTGGGGAATCGAAAGTGTGGAAGCGTTACATTTTCGATGGCAATTTTTGTGGAATGACCCCCAGCCTAAAAACATTATCATGTTAAAATATATTATACATGAAACAAGTCTAAAAATTTCAAGAGTCTGTCTCATCAGGTTCAGAAAAAATGTGTATTTATTCCAATTTAACATTGCCAGCATAAGGGCTTACCAAAGAGTTCGTCTACAAAAACTGTGGATTTCAGGAAGGCCTAACCCAAACAGGAAAAAATCACATGCCGAAAAATCAGGTGAACGGGGTGGCCACGCGGTATCTCCACGAAGGGAAGTGGGACGTACTAGAAACGTCATCCGCATCGAAGCCTTTGGTGTGTGACCAGTTCGGCTTCTTCTGCGAAGTTCTGGGACGAGCAAGTATTGCAGCATTAAAACGTACCGGTCCTAGTTCGCTGTAACTTCGTCAAACAAATATATTGGCCCCACATCACCCCAAAATATGCCACCTCACACCGTTCTCTTGTCCGTTTTGTGTCAAATGTACGCTCGACAGACAGACAGAGGATGCACGGGCGTCTTGCGCCCTAATTTGTGTGCGTTATCCAGGCCTAGGCCTGATGAACACCAGGTGCCAACAGGTCAGCGCGGTCGTTTGCTCTGCACAAGGGAGTTATGATGATTAATTAACATTGGCAACCACGGGAGCAAGCATGTGCTTTTGCTTCAGCCAATTGTCACGCCGAGGCGCGGCACCATGGTCCCCTCGGGCATCGCCTTTGGGAACGTAGTGACTCACTGGCGAGGACAAGAGGCTCGAGCGCCCTAGGGCGTCGGCTGAAACGATGGGAAATGACTCCGAGACAGTCAGCACGCGCAAGGAAGGCACTTGCACAACCTCGCGGGAGCCGTGTCTCGGGTCATTACCCTGCCGAGTCAGCAAAGCAGGTGCTGACGGGGATCACAATTGAATGGCTTCAGCCAATTACCACGCCTGGGCGCGGCTCTGTGGTCCCCGAGGACATCGCCCACGGAAACTTAGAAACGCGCTGACGAGGACAAGAGGCACGACCGCCCGAAAGCGGGGCCGAGTCGAAGGGACGCAACACCGGGGCAGACGGCTCACGCAAGGAAGACATTTGCACAACCTCGCGGGAGCCCGTGTCCCGAATCACAGCCCTGCCGAGTCGGCAAAGCCGATGCTGGCAATAATTCTATCCAATCCAATCTGCCGCAGCATGGTTGACTACAGAGTCTGCAGGCGCAGGTAGGGAATGTTAGGTGATCGGTTCAGAATTCCAGAAGGTTGGGGGGTTCGTTTCTGAGGGGTTCATGTGATGAACTAAGGGGGGTCGTCTAACAGCGCCCTAGGGCGCCTGACGCGGCGAGGGGGCGGTGTATTTTCCATTCTGTTCAGCCTTTGGAGGTTCGGATAAGGGGACTCGCCGGCCTTGGTGAACAAATTCGTTGCCAAGGACCACACGAAAGCCTCTAAGGTGGGAACACGGAGATCCCGGTGAATGGCGGAGTTTCGCACAAACCACGGGGACCCCGTGAGGGAGCGTAAGGTCCAGTTCTGGAACGTCGTCAGCCTATGCCTGTTGGTGGCCGACAGGAGAGGCCACCAAGCGGGCGCCGCATACGTAAGTACTGTCCGGAGGAACAGTAGATAGATGGTCAGTTCTGTACGGACAGCCAGGCGGCTGTTCCGCGAAAGCATAGGTGATAGCTTGGCTCTGACGCCACGAGCCTTGTTGAGGGTTGCGATCAGGTGGGCGTTGAAGTTTAGGCGCCGATCAAGCCGAACGCCTAGGTACTTCACCGTCGCGGTACAGTTGATGGGTCTCCCCTCTAAGGAGAGGGATCGCCATCGGAAAATGGACTTACGAGTAAATAAGATCGCCTCGGATTTCTCCGTATTGATCGCTACCCGCCATTTCCTTAGCCAGTCCGGAAGCATAGCCAACTGGCGTTGTAACATTACGCTCGTCCGCCAAGGGAAAAGCGAGCTAAAATGAAAAGTCGCGTCGTCGGCAAATAGAGATAACGTGACCCCGGGATAAACAGGCAGATCGTTCGTGTACAGGACGTACAGAACGGGGCCGAGGACAGATCCTTGAGGGACGCCGGCGGGGACAGGGCGAACCCGAGAGAACGCCCCATCGACGCTGATCCTGAAGGTGCGATCCGTCAGATAGGATCGGAGCAAGTGGACGATAGATGCCGGGAGTGGCGAATGCGCCAGTTTGTAGAGGAGGCCTTCGTGCCAGACTTTATCGAAGTCTTTGCTCACATCCAACAGGACGGCGCCTGTTGCCTGACGATTGTTGGCGGCGTCGGCTAGACAGGTGATAACCCGTAGTCGAGTGCCTCGGCCTAAACCCAAACTGTTCCTCGCAGATGAAACTATCCACCAGGGGCCGAATACGGGCCAGGAGAAGACGCTCGAATACCTTCGAGATTACTGGCAATAGCGATATCGGGCGGTAGCTTCCAGGAAGCGTGGGCGGCTTTTTGGATTTTGGGATCATGATGACGTTGGCGGTTTTCCACAGGCGGGGGAAGTATAATAGCTCGTAGCTAAAGGGGGGGACGGGGCTCAAGCATGGTGGTAGCGCCCGGAGTGACTCCTCCGATGACTGCAAGTAGGTCGTGCTCTCTCAAGGACTTTGGAAATACAAGGTCAAGTGGGTGGGATGGGTAGTCGCTCCTTTTGCAGTTGGGTAGGGGGGAGGATCTCAACAAGTGAGGTGCTCAGCCTAGCCAAAGTCTGGTAGGTTGTGTGCCCTGAAGCCAGCGGTGACGCGTCCGAGTCACAGCGGAGAAACCTCCCGGTACACATGAGGACCGGTTGGCCAGCGCTGCTGTCTCCGACGTGGCCCCACTGTCCGTAAAGCGGTGATCAGCACAGGCCTGTTACTTATCCAAGGCGAGAAAGAAAGGGCCTGATGAAAGAAGGCACTTGCACAACTAACATAAGACAGTCCCGCCGAGGCCGCAAACGACCAGGGCAGACCATTCTGGGCAGAGTGAGGTTCAATGTGATATCTATGGTGTGATAGGTGATCAGTTGGAGGTATGTTACTTAGCGGTAGGGTGTTGACTCCCTCAGGAGAAAGGCCCTATGTAGGAGACTATGGGCGGTCGTCCAGCAGAGTGCGGGGTCTCTTAACTATTTGGCAAGGAGAACCTTCGTCCCTGGCCAGGTCACGGAGGTGGGGGTGTTGGGAGTCTGCTGCCCGGAAGAAGAGGCCCACAGAAAGTCTGAAGACAAACTCTTCCACCGTTTGCAGACGGAGGCCCGTCCTGATAGCTTGGTTACAAACAAACCAGGGCAAGTTGGATAGGATACGGACGGAACTGTTCCATCTTACGCTTCGTTGTGGCAGATAAGAGGGGCCACCACGCTGGGGCTGCGTAGGTGAGTACTGACCGGATTAGTAGTAGATAAAGGGTAAGTTTTGTGCGCAGGGAGAGGGGACTTCTGCGCGAGATGAGGGGAAAGATTTTGGCTCTGATGCCACGGGTTTGTCGGAGTTTGGTTTGGACGTGGCCTGCGAAGCTTAGTCGACTGTCAATAGACACTCCTAAGTATTTCACAGACTTCTTCCAAGCGATAGGGTTCCCATCGAGGGTTAGGGGCTGGCATGCGGTCCGCGTACGCGTGATGCAGATCGCTTCGGATTTCTCCGCGTTGATCGCCACGCGCCACTTACGTAGCCAGGGAGGCAGAAGGTCGAGTTGGCGTTGTATCACTGTGCTAGCAAAACCAGGGTTCTGCGAGCTGTAGTGATACATGGCATGGTCAGCAAAAAGAGAAAGAGTGACATTGTTATATTCGGGCAAGTCGTTCGTGTACACGAGGTACAGAACCGGGCCGAGGACTGATCCTTGGGGAACGCCAGCGTCTATGGGGCGGTCAGAAGAGACCGCTCCATCTACGCTAATGTGAAAAGTCCGGCCGCGGAGATACGACCAGAACAGTCTCACAGTAGATGCGGGAAGGGGCGTGTGTGCCAGTTTATAGAGCAGACGCGGGGGAAGTACACACACAACTGGGGGTTGCGCGGCCCGCGCGAAGCGCGGGTCGCGAGTAGTGCAGTGTCCCGAGTCTCAGAAAGGACCCCTGCCACTGGGTCTGTTTGAGTTCGTTTTATGCTTGTTATCTAATTATGGGGGGGGGGGTCTGAAACGACCTGCGATTGGTGGATTATACCACCGGGACTAGCAAACGAGGTCGCTTCCAGGACTCACCTAGTCGCGGGGTGTATTTACCAAGTCCGGCAATGAGGGAATTGTGGGTCACTCTGTCGGAACGAACATAGAATCTTCGCGCCAGGCGTCTTACGGTGTCATCAAGAGAGCGGGCACCGAGTCCTCTCCTCAAAAGACGAGAAGAGTACCTCCGGGGGACTTTGCACGCGAGCTTCAGTCCCCGGTCGAGTACGCGCTGGAGCGTAGTTCTATGACCACGAGCCAGGTATCCCCAAACAGGACAGGCGTAGGTAATCACGGGCAACACGTACGTGTTGACTATGAGCTTACCTAGCCGGGGGGTCATTGCCGGATTAGAAAGCACGGGCCAGAGTCTACTGAGTTGCGCCGAAGCGCGTTGTCGGATGTACTGTACATGGGTTCGCCAGGTGAGTCGGAAATCCACGTGGAGCCCGAGGTACTTGACGCTATTGGTCCAGGGCACCTCGACGGGGCCTACTTTAAGCGGCCGAGGCCGCTTACGTTTTCGCGAGAATATTACCGCGGCGCTCTTGGAAGCGTTAACGGCAACTCTCCAGTCATCGGTCCACCCGACATACGCGTCGAGTTGGCGCTGGAGCTTAACTGCCGCATAACTCGCGTTCGGCTCTGAGGCAAAAGCCGCAGTGTCGTCCGCGAACAGCGACAATTTCACTCCAGGAACTCGGGGCGTGTCGTTGACAAACAACGAGAACAGGAGAGGCCCAAGGACACTTCCCTGAGGGACGCCAGCGGTAATACGCCTCTCCGAAGAGAGAGCGTGGTCTACTCTCACTCGGAAGCTACGGTCTCGCAGAAAGCTGCCGATCAAGTGAACGTAGCAGTCTGGGAGAAGGACTTCCGTGAGTTTGTACAGGACACCCTCGTGCCACACGCGGTCAAAGGCTTTCTCTACGTCTAGGAAGATCGCAGTCGTCTGTTTGCCCTGGCAGCCAGCCTCGGTTATGCATTCCACGAGTCTCATCAGCTGATGAGTCGAGGAGTGCAGCTCACGAAAGCCGAACTGTTCGGGGATCAGCACGTCTAGTCTTTCTAGATGGTCGCGGATCCTACGCTGGATCAGACGCTCAAAAACCTTGGACGTCGCGGACAAGAGGCTGATGGGCCTGAGGTTTTCCACGCGAGAAGAATTCTTTCCCGGCTTAGGTATCACAATGACGGTAGCCGTTTTCCATTTCACCGGAAAATAGGCCAGTCTGAGGCATGAATTGAACAGGTCAGTGAGGAACTGGGTTCCTCGCTCCGGAAGGCGATGGAGGGCGGAATTCATGACTCCGTCCGGGCCAGGCGCCTTCCGGGGCTTGAGCTGAACAATCCTCTCAGAGACCTCCTCCGGGGAGATGGGCTCCGGCGGGAGTGTGATATCGGCCGATAGAAAGCGCTCTACCTCGCGGCAGATTTGCTCAGTGAAGGCCGGGTTCTTGGATGGGTTGGGAGCGAACTGACGCTCTAAACTGTCAGCCAAGAAATCTGCCTTTTCGAGGGGGCGGCCAAGGGGTTGACCGCCGGGTCCGGCCAGTGCGGGGAGAGGCGCGCGTTTGCGCTTTCCCGTTAGGGCACTGGGAATCCGCCAGACCTTACGGTCCTCGGCAGGGCCATCCATCTGTGTAACAGCTAGCTCCCAGTTGCGTCTACGGAACGCCAGCATGTCGCGACGCAACTTGCCGGACGCTCTGTTGAACGCAGCCTTGTCAGCCGGGTCACGAGTCCTCTGCCAGCGTCTTCGGAGGCGATTCCTCTCGCAAGCGAGCTGAGACACCTCTTCGGGGATCCGCTGATAGTCGGGCGTGAGCCCCGGCTTCATCCGGGAGGACACGTCTACCGCCGAGACTACGGCTGTGTCGAATAAGGCAACTGCCTCGTCGACATGCTGGGTAGTGTCGAGCGGGATATGCTCTGGTAGGCGGCGACTGAACGCCGGGCCAAAGCGGTCCCACTCGATTACCCGCCGCTCGTCGCGGATGGTGGCGTGCTGGGTATATGCACACTGATAGGGCAATGGTCCGAGGACAGTTCCGAAATGACGGAGACGTGGACCGGGCAATAAACGCCCCTGACCGCGGCAATGTCCAGTACGTCAGGGCGGGAGTTAGCCCTCGAGGGATAGTATGTAGGCCCGGTAGGACCCATGACTGTGACCCGAGCCGCATCAGCATACCTGCGTAAGCGGGTCCCGTTTGGGTTCGCCAAGCGGCTCCCCCAATCGGGGTGCTTACAGTTCAGGTCGCCCGCCAGGACTACCCTCCTGTGTGCTCCAAAGACGGCCTCCAGATCGTTCGACAGGAGCTCCGTTTGTGGAGGCTTGTAAGCGGAAACCACGAGTAGACCGCCGAGAGCACCATTGCGGGGGAAGTATAGAAATTTGGTTGGTTACATACCGATAACCTAAGTACCAGGATTTCAGACCATCCACTTTCCAACATCGTCCCTGCGAAGACTTGAAGTTTTTCCCGGTCACGATGTCAATTCGTGGATGATAATTATTTTTTAGGGACATTCATGAAGTCTAAATGCGAAATTCTTCTGACAGTTCGGTCGGAGACGTTTAAGACGGAGAAATGAAGACACACCGAACGCAAAGGGCTTGTCTCAATCCTTCAACGTGTTCAATCATCCAACCAATCCTGTTGGTTTCTTGATTTGTTGCTACTGCTGTCCTTGTGAAATTCTTCACCCACAACGATTTCGTGTTCCGAGTAAGCACCCACCGCAGCGGCCGACTTCGAAACGTCGATGAAATCTTCTCTGAGTCATGTTTTGTTGTCGTGTTCTCTGAACCTTTTCTTCTCTATTGATGAAAAACAACAGGTACGTGTTAAAAAAAAAGTTTCAACGCTGCCAGCGCGGTCGCAACTGAGGTGCCACGCCCGCCATCCCATCATCACACGACCTCTTCACGTGACAAAATAACAAACACGAAAACTGTCAGATATTTCTGCCGCGCCCTATATAACCCCTGAGATCGGCCCAATCCTGCTAAACATAACTAAATACGTTATATAGAACTCTTATAGCTTTCGAGTAATTCTCTTTAAAGAGGTGTATGAAGCCAAAAAAATAAAAAATTTCAACTTTTTACAAATTTATTGTGTCATTAAAATTTCGACTTTTCTCAATAAAATGGTATATGATTATGAATTATAGACGATTATAGAAACACATTTTATGAATAATCAAAAGTAGGCTATATCTTGCGCACTGTATAGTCATTACAATTTTGTACACGATTTCATTCAATAACGCATATTTTATAAACGGCTTAACTTAAAATTATGTAAAATTTGTGTAAAAGGGGATATTTTGTACTTCATAGTGGCAACTCTGAAGTCAACAATATCGCTACACGTAGCTTTTGTTTTTGTGCGTGAAGGTAGTGTTTGGTCATGAATTTGAGTTTTTGTTGGTTCTCATTCATATACTTTAAACGCGGTTTTTGGAAAACCCATATTTTTCAGCACTCAGGTACATACAGTTCAGAAACTGTGTTACGTAGGGTATTGTGATTTTCAGGGCTGATATAAGTCACCATTCTCTACCAACTGAAGCAGAGTTGTAGAATGAAAGTTTACAAATTACTTTGGGTGCTGTAAAAATAAATATTAATTAATTTTCCTTGAAAAAATATAAAATTAAAATAAATATAAATGTTATTGTGGACATAAAAATTGAATAACTGCTTCAGTGGACATAAAATATTTACATGAAACAAGTCTAAAAATTTCAAGACTCTATCTCATCAGGTTTCAGAAAAAATGTAAGTAAATTTATTCCAATTTAACGTTGCCATCATATGGCTTACCTTAAAAGATGGAATTTTTAGTCTTTTACCGTTTCTAAACACATAACCATTACTTTCCTTATGTCCGTGCACCCGTTCCGTTCTGTATACAAAATACACCGTTCCTCATGATGTTATATGTTATGTTTCAGATCGTGCCGAAGCAGGGCTCGGTGTTCTGCGCTCTCTACTTTGACCCCGACGGTCCCAACTACAAGATGGGTCCTGTGCAACTGCTCGTGGACGGCGTCAAGTGTCAGTCGTTGAAGACCAGCACGCTGTTCCAGCGGCCGACCGTCTACTTCACGGAGAACGTGCTCAACGTCGGCACGCTGCCGCTCAACACGCTGACGCTGCGCAACGCCATCATGTTCAACGCCGGCTATAGTGACGTCATGTTCGTCGTGTTGAACGCGACGCCGGCCAATGGGGTCGCCGTCGAGCCCACCAACGGCATCGTGAAAGCACGCAGCTGTATCAGCCTCAAGATCTACTTCACGGTGGAGCAGGTCGCCAATCTGGACTTCCTCGTGTACGTCACCGTGCAGACGATGATGACCCTGGAGTTGAAGGTGACCGGGACGGTGGTGTACCCGGCGGTGGAGATCAAGCCCAACTACATCCGGCTGATGCACGTGCCGTGTTACTCGGCGTCCAGGACGTCGCTGGTGGCGCACAACCACAGTCCGGCCGTGGCACGTGTGCGCTTCAACATGACCGACTACCCTCAGTTCCACGTGTCGATCAACAGGAAGCCGCACGACCCGTGGTTGGGCCTCGAAGGAATCACCATGCAGCCGGGCGCCTCGCAAAAGTTCTACCTGCACTTCCTGCCGCAGGATCTGGCGTCCTACGACTTCTACTTGCCCGTCGTTGTCAACGATATAATCACCACTGACAAGGATGCCCATCGCGGCAAATCGGTCATACAGCTCTTCAGAAAGTCAACTCATGTGATCATCGCAACGTACGTTGCTATTCGGTAACTTGCGAAACTTTCCAAAACACACACACACACACAGACAACTCCAGGATCGGTAAGTACAGTTGAAGCGGCTGTGAAGTAGAATCAGAAGCTGCGATGACAAGTCATTTAGGATGCAGCAGTGGTGCACCTTGCATCGAGGCACCTATTACTTACCAATTGTTGTAACTTAATTTAATAAACAAAATGGGCTGTCAAAATTGAAGTAACACTGACAGCAACTAACATATTGTTGTTGTTGTTTTCCAATGGCTCCCTTTTGGTACATTTAACCTATTTGGTAACCTATCCCCAGTAAAAACCACTGTAAATTCTGAGTTCTTGCATTTCCCGATTCAGCTTCACGGTTCGGTCCAATAAATGACTTTTGTTCATTTTTGAGTCTTCTCTCCTGCACATTACACGTTCTTCTGTGGTGGAAATTTTTAATTTGTAGAGATGCGCTGAAAGACTGTCATGGCCAGTTTCCAATCTAAAGTTGGCGACTGCTTCCTTCCTAAGTATTCTACAGTTTTTATCCCATAATTGTTCAATCTCTGGACATGTTTTTCCTTTTAAGATGTTTCTTGCTTCTTCCAGGAAGTGAGAGTTCGTTTTCCTCGTCACCAGTCTTCTTAGGGTGCTGAAGTCGTGGGTACTTTCTCGGTGGTAGATCTTTGTCTCTCTCTTTGCCAAGGTGTTCGCTGTCTCGTTTCCCGAAAGGCCAATGTGAGATGGGATCCCCTGGATAACTATCTCCTTGTTAAGTGCTGTAAGCTGCCTGGTGAGTTGCCTTGCTTCCAGTGTGCTCCTGAATGTTGCTCCTGTATTAGAGAATGTTGCCTGGATGAAGCAACTAACATTTCTGCACAAGAATTGTAAGCAGGCATGAATTTTGTATATAATTGGACTAGACTATCAAAACACACGTGGAACATTAATAAACTCTATACATATATATTGTATGTGTGTGTGTGTGTGTGTGTGTTTCATGTTAATCAGTAATTATATTTGAATATATTTCAGTAGATTTTGTTGAGAAATTACAGTTTTTCTTCAGGGCTACAGCCCAACGTGGGCTTCCAACAGTAATCTTCTCCAATGTTGCCCATCTCAATGTAACCTCGCTCATCCATTCTTCTGAGACCTTCCAGCATATATCATCCAACCATCTTATCGTAGGTCAACTCCTCTCTCTCTGTTGTTATACACACGTGCCCTCAGGATTTTCTTTGTCATTCGCTGATCATTCGCTCTAGATGATCTAGCCATTGTATTCGTTCAGCCTTTACAAATCTTACAATGTCCTCATTCTTCAATAGCTCATCTATCTCCTGTTTATTTCTTATTCTCCATTCATCATTTTCTTTAACCGGGCCATAAACACGTTTTACAATCTTCCTTTCAAACCTTCTTAGTGTTTCTTGTTCCTTTTTTGTCAATGTCCATGTTTCATCTCCTTAAGAAACAACTGGTCTGATAAGGGTCTTATATATTTTTATTTTTTGTGTTGCGACTAATGAATTTGCTTCTCAGTAGTCTGCTGTTTGCATAATATGCCCCATTTTCTATTTGTATCCTGTCGTGTATCCTAGTGTTTATGCACCTTTCATCGTCTATCATGTTACCCAGGTATCAAAATTTATTAACAACATAAAATGAATTACCCTCTATCATAAATTATCTCTTTCTCATGCAGAAGTTATGTATTTAATGTTGCTAATATTTACATTCAATCTCATCTCAACGGATTTTTAATTTAGCTCCTTGTAAACCTCAATTTTGCAATTATATAATTCAAATATATAAGTGTAAGTTTCACTAAGATAATTATGTAACAACCAAGTCCAAAGTAAATGTACGTTCAAAATACGGATCCTATGAATGACATATTGAATGTTTATTCTGTTCGCAGTTATAGGCTGAGACGTGGTATAGAAAAGAAGAGATCACGTCCATACAAGAAGAAGTCATTGTCGCCAGAAATTACCAACATGAATTTTTATTCTGTTCGCAGAAACAAGCAGAAGAGTGTCTTTCAGAAGCCACCGAAACCGAATCCGCACGCCAAGAAGTCGGTGTCGCTTGAAATGACCAACAAGCACTTGGTGTTCGTCGACTGTACAGTGTCGAAGGCGTTGGTGCACATATCCGACACGGAACTGCATCTGACGGAAGGCGACGAACCCAAGTGTTTCACACTGAGCAACGAGACCAACGAGCCGCTCGGACTGCACCTGCACGTCCGTGAACTGCCGCCTTGCTTCACCGTCACCGAGGTGAAAAGAGAATATGGCGAAAACGCCAGCCGCGGCGAACATGAGCACGCAGCGGGTCGACGATCGAGCGACGGGGACAAGAATGGGGAGTTAAGAGGCAACGATATAGACGTCTTCAGTAGCCAAACGGACGACGATTTCAAAGAGGAAAGGCTCAAACTGCTATCCAGAGACGACGATACGACGTTATGCTGGCAACTGAGAGCAGGCGAGAAGGCGACGATCAGTGCGTTGTACTTACCGACGTCAACAACCGTCTGCGCCGTCGACGTCGTCGATCTGAACCTAACTGTGGACGGTCACGCCACCGTCTACAACACTATACGACTGAAAGGAGTGGCGCTTCCGAAAAATCGGCTTTCCATCTCCAATAATGAGGTAACTGTCTCACACTTGTGTTTCATAAGTTGTCTTAGGCCGGCCGCACACTGGAACGACATTTTGTTTCGCGACAGGACCGTTTTGGCGCAGTGTTCGCAAAGCTTCGCAGATGACTCAACTCGTGTTAGGATAAAGCGCCACACACTGGCTGCGACATTGTCTAGAGGTGTCGCGAGGCCCCTTGCGACCAAAGACAGAACAGCAAAAGAACAGCTTGTGACATGTTGAACTTCACATCTGCTGGATTCTAACCACAAAGCGGGCAGTTTATATTACACTTAGTCCTATATGGAAAGTACGTGCATTGTCCTTTCCCACTGATTCTCGCGTATAGTTGTGTATTTATTATTATTATTTATTATTATTATGTATTGCTACTGAGTATAAAATGAAAACACATGTACTTGTAGTTTAAACTGAAACAGATGGAATACATGCCTGTCACGAACCCACGAACCACACACTTTTACAGTTCAATAACAATTGTCGAGAAATTGTTTTGTCATTACCCAATGTCTCAATCTTCAGTGCTTTGCAACACGATGCGTCAAAACGGTTCTGCTGCGAAACGAAATGTCGCTTCAGTGATCTAACCCGTTCAACCTGATTGTGTTGAGAATTCACTGACTCCTAATGACAGTAAAGCTAAAGGTAGAATTGTACCAGATACTACTAGTACTAATCCACGACACCACGGCACTACAGCTCATGAAGAGCCCTGGCCTCCAGAACAGAGGCAATCTTCCTGTATCCGTAACAAAGTTTGTTTTACAGGATAAGGTTGTTAGCCTTATGTACACCCCCCTACCAGGATGGTCAGGAACTTTGATTTCGGCCTGTTTTCCTCTAGATCTGCCGAGTGCTCTCTGCCCGGTCGCAGTAGGCAACCTAACTCAGCCCATGTGTGCAGCCGTTTACCTACTAGAGGTTCCTCCGCCTCCACGCTAGATGCACACCCTGCTGCCGATGTACACCATCCTGCCAGGCCAGGATCTAGGTTACCCCCGGACTGCCCTGGCAGGAACCCCTTCTCTCTTCTGCTTTGCCGACCCATTTCGCGGAAGTGGTTGTTTACCACAACCTTGGAGTGGGTTGCTCGACGTAACAGGGCCTACCGCCTTGTAAGTGGGAGTGAAGTTGGAGCGGAGAGGCTAGTGCTTTTCTCTTCATTGAAAAGCATGAAATTGCATCCACCCGCTTAGGTCGCAGAATACCAGATGGTTCCTCTATACTGTACGCTTCATTGGACAAATGGGCACGCCATTTTTGATAATGAGAGACATCTCTGATTCTATCTGTCTCGTTCTTTCACACATAGAAAGCCTTTTCCTCCATAAACAGGTTCCAGAATTATGCTGTATGTTGCAAAGGTCGACAACGTTTTGCTAGTGGTGTGCCATAGACTGTTTTAGTTTTTTTATTTTTCTCATCTGCAGTAAT
The DNA here is from genome assembly GCA_034769895.1 of Magicicada septendecula. NCBI lineage: Eukaryota > Metazoa > Arthropoda > Insecta > Hemiptera > Cicadidae > Magicicada > Magicicada septendecula. The sequence goes on from CM068371.1 coordinate 64,394,347, forward strand.
CGATTCATAACTGTACAATGTGGCGATGACAAAACGAAACTACTTATAATTGTAGATTGTAAATTCGTAAATCTGACGTCTGGCGTCTTGAAATACTGATAAAATGAAGAGAAGCAAACGATATAGTGGATAACAGTGTAGAAATTGTTACTGAAAATCAACTCAAATAATTAAACTGACAGAAAGATACGCAGCGATATTAAATTCTGACATTTTATCACAAACCCAACGTATACAAAATATTGGATATTGTTGTAATGGCGTTTTGAATGTAACTATAAATTAATCAGCATCATCATCATCACCAGTAGCTGCACAGCCCACCGTGGGCCTCAGCTTCCCTCAGGATTTTCCTCCAGACTTCCCTATCCTTAGCCAATGTCCACCAATTTTTTACTCCAAGCACTTTCACATCCTCTAGGATTCCATCAATCCATCGTAGTCTGGGTCTTCCACGTCCTGTCTTTCATTCTGGGGTGCATTTCATTATCCTTTTAAGAACATCCTCCTCATTCTTTCTCTGCCCATGTCCTCCGTATTCATTCCCTTCTCCATGTCCTGGCCATCCAAATTGTTGTCACAATATCAGGCGATCTATACAACTCTGTTGTACCGTATTTTCTACTCTCCGCCTTCCCAAATTGGTCCATAAATTTTCTTAAGAATTTTCCTTTCAACAGATGCAAGTCGAAACTGGTCTTCCTCTGTCAGTACCCATGTTTCACTTCCATATATCAGGACCGGTTTTACTAATGTTCTATATAGTCTAGCTTTGGTTTTACGGTAATTATAAGTTAATACCTTTGTTTATATACCTAAGTAAATAGTAAAGGTTTCACTGTTATTAAAAACAATTTACATAGCCTACTGTGTTTAGCTGACGTAAACGTCAAATAGGCTAATGTTGACTACGAACCTTTTCAGTTTCGCCAGTTACGTCTGTCGTTGCCACTGAGTCTTTCTTGAGATTTCACTCGGTCTTGACGAAACGACGTTTTTACCTGTTCTTACCCGGTTAATTGGCCGAATCCGCGGCAGCTACTAGAAACGTTCCTGTCCAAACTTCGACAGGATTTGAATTCTGTAATTCTTTTCATTTGCTCGAGTAACATCTTTCTTCCAACATTTTTGTTAGTTAGGTTAGGTTAGGTTGAGTCGGCTCGTTCTAGTTTAGGTTGGTTAAGTTTGTGTCCTCCGTGTACAGTAAGACGGAGGCTTATCAAGGTAGTGCACAGTGCGAGCAATTGTTGAGCTATGTACCTAGTAATGGTCTGACGGTTGTTGGTATAAGTGGTGGCGGTTGCACGGTGGACCCACATGTGATATCCTCTTAGCTGCGAGCAGAAACGGTCAAGCGTCGCGATGTCTGTAGCACTTGAGTGATGTTTTTAGTAATTCGTAAATCGGTGGGCGGCCAAAGGCTGTCGTTTCGATTCCTTTGGGGGAGGGGGGCAAAGCGAGCGCAGAGGTCTGTCACATATGCATTTAGTGTAGAGTGTAAATATGCCAAAATGTGCTCAGAGAAAGTTGATTGGTCGCAACACTATATAAACATTGCGGGAACAGGAAAAGTGGCATTAACATGGCAGGCGGAGAATTAACCTCTTCACATGCCTTTGATAGACACAGTCTCTTTTAGGACCGATGTTTTAGATCTCAATTGGCCGGGTCGCAATTCACCAGGTTCAAATTTTCCCCTTGGTCGCAACTGGCCGGCTTTTGTGGAATTGAGTCGCAACCGTCTTCAGTCCCATCCACTTTTGTAAGTTTTACTTTTCTGTAGAAACCAGTAACGTGGCGTCCATGTAACCGCTGTTGCCGGCGGCAATAGTACTGGAAATAAGAAAAAATAATATTAATTATATCACAGAATGAATACTTTATTTATTGAATAATTTGAAATCCGAACAATATTAGTAGGGCAACTTGAAGCTTTAGAACTACTGGGCACTTGCACCGTCTTGTGTTGCCGGCTCGGACATCGGCAATGCTTTACTGCGTACGGTCATTGACCTCGTAATAGTTGTCAGTGTACTGACTGTGGGGGGGGGGGGAGACACATTCGTTCGGAAACCGTCAAAACGCTCAGTGAGCAGCTATGAACAGTGAGGTAGCTTTTCGGAACCGACGCGCTGCAGTTACTACGTACCAATGTGTGTTTTATTCGTTTAGTCATGTGTTTCTCTGTTTGTCTTTATTATTTTTTAATTCGATTATTTGTGTTCTGATTTATTCTGTGTAAGTATAATGGAGTCAGAACCCGTTGAACCGGGACCTTAATCTTCTGCCAGCGAATCATAGAAAATACTATAAAAAAAATATTTTGGCTCTAAAAAGTACATTTTTGGTCTAAAAATAACACTTGGTACTAGAAAAAATTCGAATTAATTTTAGGCTAAGTTTTAGGCCTATCACAACCGGCAACAGCTGTTATGTACCCACGTCATGCCACTGCTTTCCATCAAAAACTTTTTCTCTTTCAAATGTTTCGTTGAAACCAAAATTGGGTGTTTATTTTCTTCTTATGTTATTCGCTGAACACGCAGCCGCCGTTGTTTACTGGATATCGGTAAACACTTCACTTGGTCGGTTCGTTTGCAAAATGTTTATAAAGTAGCTATAAACAATAAAAATTACTTTTCGATTGGCTTGTCACATCCGGGCTAGTATTTGTCATTTTAACCGTAATTAATAATCTAGCAATAAAATACAAAAAAATATAGTAGAACACAAAGCTACCCTTTTATGGGGGGACGAACGGCACCGCCCCCCCCCCACATGGGCGTAAAAGTTGACGAGTTTTGTTAATCTCTTAATTTTTAGGCGTCCTTATTGTGTACAATTGCTCACGTCTGTTGGTATTGTGCTTCAGGTGTACTTAACGCCGGTACCGTTGTGCGTGCACGTGGAGTCGCTACTGTCGCTGAAGCTGGCGGACGACGGCTCTAACACGTCCACCTGTCTCCAACACACCATACAGGAACCGTACGGTTACTACCTGGACGCTACGTACATGGATACCAACTGTTTAATGCCGCGGCAGCCCAAAGGGTTGGACGTCAGGATCTCCTTCTCCAGCAAGGTCCCCGTCTCGTTCAAGGCCGAAGTACATTTCTTCGACGACACCGGCAACAGTTGCAAGTTGTCGGTGTACGCTACGGCCGACAACAGCCTGCTGACGACGCACGCGTTCCTCTTCCACGAGTTCGGCTCCTACCGGACGCTGTACGTCACTGACAAGGAACACGCCAACGCCAGAAAGGCTAGCCTCGTGGCCAGCGCCAGCAGTGAGGAAGACGACGACATGGACGTCGGCTCGGCCAGGATGAGCAGTCAGCTGATACAGGTGAGCCCTTTGCTTATTCTACTCCCTCCCCCCTCTCTCTCTGTCTCCTACTTACGCGTTGATGTGGTTACAGTACGCGATGAGCAACTCGACAGACAACGTCACATTCCACGGAAAGGCGTACGTAGTGCAAGACTCGAACGTGGTCAAGCTGCGCAGATCCATGTTACCGAAACAGGCCATCAGACTTCACAAGATGGTAAGATAAGTCTACATAGTTGGATAAGTTAAGGCCACGTATCCCCCACATAGTTGGGTAAGATAAGTCCACATAGTTGGGTAAGATAAGTCCACATAGTTGAGTAAGATAAGTCCACACAGTTGAGTAAGATAAGTCCACATAGTTGGGTAAGATAAGGCCACATATCCTCTACATAGTTGGGCCGTTTATATAAAAAAGTTTACAATACGACAGCTATTGAAAAATTAACTTTCGATTGCTGGTAAAAAGAAATAAAATAAAAATATTTTATTACACAAAAGTTACATACACATCTATAATACTTTTTGCACAATCACCACTTGTTATAAAACGCTGCCGCCAAAGTACCCAGTCAAGAATTGACGTCATTAATGAAATCCTCATTTGTTTTTTGGAGCTGAGTAGCCAGCCAGCCAAATGTTTGCCTCGGTGACGTGGTGTACCGGAGCCACAACTAGGGTCCCTGACACCCGGAGCAAACACGGCTCCCGCCAACCCATCTCTGGTTGTGACGAGGTGCTAGCAAATTTTTATTACTTTATTACTCACGTAATTAATAAAACTAATTCATTTAAATCGTTTTGTAATTTCATAAGCTGAACAATTTAAGCATGATTGTCTATCGCGACTTTCTAAAAAATTGCACAAAAAGTCTACAGTCTACAAAATAATTCTTTTTACGATTAGTACTTTCAATCGGAAATATCTCCGATCTGATTATGAGCTGTGAAGCTTGAAAGCGCTAATCGCCAAAAAGGTTTATAGTGCTGTGAAACAGTGTTATTTCTGTTTTAGATTATAACCACTAACACAACTTTATTACCTAATACAAATTTTAACCCAACTTAGAACTAATGTAATTTAATTTATTATGTGACAGATATTTAGGGTTAGGGACGACTGAGAAAGTAGAAGACATAATATCTTGCAACACTTCTTATTATAAACTAAGTAATCACATAAAATCGAAATCGATTCCGTGGTTATCATATTCAACATTGTCTGCTTATTTTTGTGATAGTATTTTAGTGATAGGCCTATCAAAGCAAATAGACAATGATCTCATGTGATCAACAGAATAATCAATCATCAATCAACCGTGCCTCTACAACCCTTGGTGGGTCTTGGCCTGCTTCAAGAGTCGATTCCATTCCTCCCTATTGATTGCCTTGGCTTTCCAGTTTTTTATGTTCAGCTTTCCGAGGTCCTCCTCTATCTGGTCTTTGAATCTACTTCGGGGTTTTCCCCTTTTTCTACTACCCATTGGTTTCTGGTAGAAAATATATTTCGTAGGCTGTCCTTCCTCCATTCTCTCCATGTGTCCAACCCACCTTAGCTTGTGTATTGATCAATTGAATGATACTCAAATTAAAAATAGATCGTGCGCCAAGCCGTTTCTTAAGTAACTTTTAATGATTTTCAACTTACTAAGATTTCTTACCCCTGAGAGTAAAACAACCAGAGTCAACTTGTATATGCTTCTTCAAGTCTGTTTGTTAATCAGGCTCGAGAGCATTGTTTTGTCATTTCTCGTCCCCTCCCAGCACGGCGCCCGGGGCATTTGCCCCATTGTGTAATACAACCGGTTATCACTAGATTCGTCTTCGAGTGCGCGGAGTCTGCCCTCACGGCAGGTAAAGTAGCCCACATCTAGGAACCCCCCCCCCCATACATCACAATCAAGGCGCCAAGGTGGAAACAGCACAGCGCTGTGACTTCCAACGTACTCAGCGCGTTTGACGAAGGAATACCAAACACGCGCATTACTTGCTTTGCTTTGCTTTGAGTAGTGGGTCGTCTTTGTACCCGTGGCTGGACGTGGCAGATGATGTCCCGTACTTTCTGACAGGAAAGTGACACGCAAACGCTGTTATCCGCTAGATGGAGTTCGGAATGTTGAAAATGATGCTTTAGTAGCACTGCCCCTGGTGGCGCCCGCCTCGGATACAGTAGACAGACGCCTTGAGGCGAGGCAGAGAACTTCCGTGCCGGCGGTAAATGGTAACAGGGCCAAGCAGTGACGCACATTACAGCTGGTGGAAGAGTCAATGAAAGGCTGCTACTCGAACAGAAATACACAAAACGCGCCGCGGATTTGCGTGTAACAATATATAAACGGATACCGGTCGCTATTGGCCATTGCGCAACCACTCTTCTGCACATGTTGCTATGACAAAATCAGCCAATCGGACGTTAATTTTTGAATAGCCCCTGTGTTGTACTACAAACACGACTAACCTGTGCAATAACGAATAAACCTATTATCGTTAGGATAATTAATAATATTTTATTTATATGTTTAATAATAAAAATTATATCGGAAATTTATTTAATAATTATATACATTTAATAATCCGGAAATTATTAAAAACAGGACTGCTTCCTATTAACGCTTCCAGTGGTTATTCACAATTAGGTTCTCTCATTCTGCACAATTTCTTCGTACTCGCAGCTGCATCCTTTCGATTTTCATTGGTTTCCCTGAAGCACTCATTGCATTCAGCGGTTTGTTTGGTGGACACACTCAACACATGACCATACCATACCCCCTGTTCCACTTACCTCCCATTCCCATTCGTCTTCTTACTTCTTCATTTTGTATTTTTCCGCTTGTTAATATATTTCGTTTCATATTCTCATAACAGTTTCTTATTTATTGCAAACGTTGTGTAATTATAGTTTATTCATTCTTAGAGTGGAACCTGATGTAAACAAAAGTACGTGTTTACATTCTTAAACCGTATTGGTTAGACGAGTGGTCGCATCACTAAATCCTCCGCTAGAAAGAAAGTAGTTCCCTATTGATTAGTGTTATTTGCAGTGGCGTGCGGTGGGTAAAGATTTTGGTGAAGCTGAGTTATACCCGATACCGTAGGCCTAATTCAGTTTCAAAAAGATGGGGGAAGCCCTATTTATAATTAAAATTACCGTATAGTGGCTTACCTATTAATCTGTCTGCCTGTAGTAGGTGGCACACACGATTATGACTGAATTTTAGGTATAGGATCCATTATTAAGTGTAATATCGTAATGTTTTATTATAGTATGATAAAATATTATGTTCAACGCAGAAAGCATAGAACACGTATACCCCGCGGTTCGAAATCTCTAACACCGAGTTACTAACGCTTTAAAAATCACTGGCACAATACAGGATTTAACTTAAGGTGCAAATTCTTTTTAAATCATATGTGTCTGAAAATATAAATACTGTAACAGCACATTTGCAGTGGTAAAACATAAACATTTTTACGAATAAACACACTAATACATTGTTGAAGCATACTAAAAACTCTTCTGCACATAAGAATATTTTCCTTAAATATACAAACATTTAACTAGTTTTCAATATCGTATTAGAGTTTAATAGCTTTAAAGCTTTAAAAGATCGGATTACTTTTCCCTTCAAAATCTTCACTACTGTACAAAACAATAAGTTCGTTTTATAAACGCACACTGTCAAAGAATTTGCCAAATGTTTCCAAAAGGCTTTAAAAAGGATAATCTTGAAACCGTGTATACAAGTGATTGTCAGTGTTATCAAACGCACACAATAAATACGCTTGTAGTTCACATTAATTTATTCTCTGTGATGCCTCCCCTACTACAGACAGAGTTTGCTGGAAACGCCTTCAAAGTCATCACGGAGAGATGCTATATTTTGTCGAGTTTCTGCAATTTTCTTTCGTTAGTACAAAATGTCACTCGCTTTAGTCTGTCATCTGTAGGCCTATATGAAAATATTTTATCGAAAGTATTTTGTCTCTAACACTGAGGAAAATTCACTAATGGGAGCTAAAATATTAAACTCGATCTCTTCAAGGTGATCTATCGTGGCACTGAATATGTCACACAATTGATGTCTGTTCCTGTAAATGGTATTTACAAGTCTAGAGGAATAATTCCTCATTGGGCACAGATCGGGAAGTCATCGCTGCACAAACTCATATAAAAATTTAGTCTGTTTCGGAGATCTCGAAAATGGCTGCAATTCCACTAAGTATGTTAAAAAATATTTTGCACTCGGGTATTTGCCTGACATTTTGAGACATAACAAAGTTTAAAACATGATCATATCAATGGACAAAGAGAGCTTGCAGATTAGTTTTTTTAATTATGGTCTCTACTCCAATTAAAATTTCCCCAATGTTGCCGCCCCGTCGTAGGCTTGAGCGACTAGTTTTTCACTGCACTCAAATTCAGTCAGGAACTGGAGAATGAGCGTTGCAACAGCCTGGGCATGTCGATCACAACTTACGTCATTGAATCCTAAAAATCTCTTTTTTATTTCTCCATTATATGAATAATGCAAAACTATAGAGCACTATGCTTTATTTGAAATATTTCTGGTTTCATCGACTAATAGAGCTACAAAGTGTACCTCCTTTCTTTCATTTTTTTATACTCAGTAAAAGAACTGAGTTAATAACTTCTAATGAAATTAGACAGTTTCCTAAACACAGTAGATGTTCCACAAGAAGAGGGTGATACTCGGCTGTATACTTAAGAAGTTTTACGTAATTACCTCGATTAACTGTCTTTTCTATTTCGTCGTGATTTCGGAATGATAATTCTTATTTACCGAGATATCAAACAGCATTAGTCTCCTAAGAAAATCTCTGTTGCGTTGAACCTTCTGATTATGAGCCGATATCTCCAATTTAAGTTGGTCGTCTAACGCAGTTTCCATTCTACTCTGACCGGAAGCAGCAATACACAATGATGAAGGAAGATGATTCACAGTAATTTCATGGTCGCCAATAGATTCAACTAGGTTTCCTAAATGTTTGAATTCAGTCTTGACCCAGCTAGTGTTCCTGTCCTTTCCAAACAACAAACAATACCAGCAAAGTAGTACATTTAGTTCACCACTACCAGCCAACCACTCACATTTAGTTCACCACTACCAGCCAACCACTCACATTTAGTTCACCACTACCAGCCAACCACTCACATTTAGTTCACCACTACCAGCCAACCACTCACATTTAGTTCACCACTGCCAGCCAACCACTCACATTTAGTTCACCACTACCAGCCAACCACTCACATTTAGTTCACCACTACCAGCCAACCACTCACATTTAGTTCACCACTACCAGCCAACCACTCACATTTGTTTACATAGGTTACTAGACTGGAAATGCCTAGTAAACTTTTGATAAAAAGTCTTTTATTATACAAACCGACACTGTAGAAAATATATTAAACCAACATTGAAACTATTCTAAAATATATAACTATAACTTCAAATATAATGCGTATCGTTTAAATAAAACGTAAATAAAATGTAAGACGCACTATTTAATAAGGAATAATTACAACTTCAAATTTTAAAAACGGAAAACGCATATGGTTTAAATGCGGTACTAAGTAATGTAACACGCACAGCGATAACAACAAACTCAACAGCGTGCAGTCCAACTCAACCCAAGCTAGCATCAGTTACCAGCCACTGCAGAGGCGGTTTTCTATCTCGCTCTACGTGCGCGCGCATCTCTACACCAGGCTAACTCAAGCTGTGACGAACCTGCTTCACCTACCACTGCAGAGCCAGCGTGTGAAATCAGTCTACTTAAAAATTTTTGGAAACAGTCATGTAGAAAATTACAGTGAATTTTTATTTTTGTTACTTAAAATTATATTCAATTCAATTATATAATTTACTTTAAATAATTGCAGTTAGTGTGTAGTATAATCATTACTGAAGCAGTGCTTTACTTGCTTCCCTTCACCGCACGCCACTGGTTATTTGATTTAAAATATATCAACAAGAACTTTTTTTAATACAACAGGGATTAATACACTTTAAAATAAGGTAAATGATTTTTCTTTTGTACTTCTTTAGGTTATGTTTGTTTTCTTGAGAAAGTTTTAACTTCGAACTGTAGGCCTATATGCCTCTGTGTTGTATCACTCCGCTTTAATTGCATCACGCCACTAAGTGTGAACAAACTATATTGTTTGTCACTTTTTTTGCTCTACTACATGGGTTTCAAACATCACATGGTTCATCTCAACCACATCACTTTCTCTCATATGTGTAAATAAATTAAATTATCTCAAATATGGTTGTTCTGTGTACTAATTGAAACTAGTAGGAGGCTACTCCAACTCCTTCAAACGCTAACTCTCAAATATTTCACACATGCCGGTTGGCAGACGGTTAGTGTTAGTAGACACTAAAGTTTTGTATGGCGTCAAGTTATTATTATTGTCTCAAATGTATTCACATGCTTCTTGTTCTCAGGGAAGTTTCGTGAAGCCTGGTGAAGAAGAAGCCCGGAAGACAATATTGGTAAGTCTTAAAAGCGATTAAGACATTGATCGGAAAGACACGTGCATAAGCTCTTCTTCCGACTCTACAGCTGTCCGTTTAAGAACAAATAAATTAAAACTGCTTTTTTTTAATGTGGATTAAGATTCAGTGGATTTACCATTTTGAAAGCTTAGAGTTATTAGTGTTATTGTTGCAAACCCAACGAAGTGTACGTATTGTCCCCGCCCATCAATACAACTAAATACACCAAGAATTGTAATGTATTATTAACGTTGTAGAAGTAAAGCTGAATTTTATATATGTTTTATATCTATAACTTCCTGCAAATAGCCAGACAAATATTCTGGTTCCAACATCTAACCAGACCACGTGAAAGGTCGACAGAGCGTGTCAGAGTATTATGCGCGTTTATGGTTGTGGCAGAGAGCATTTGTTTATTTACTGATAAATAAATAAATAATTTATGAGTGTATATAGTAGATATTTGTATTTCAAAACCCAGCAGATGTTTTTGAAATAACCTCCACTGATTGCATAAATCTGTTGCGAGACGTCAGGTCTGTGACAGGAGTAAATCAACAGTCTTTACCCTAGTTCTAATTGGAATAGCTTTACTGCTATAAAACGTTAGTAATACATTTATTTCAGCACTTTAAAATCGTCTGTCAGTAACTTGGAACCGGAAAAAGAGTCTAGCAACTGTATTTTTTTAATTTACTAGACTGTCAAATTGAGTATATCAAACAGCCAGGCATACTGCTATACCGTAACGTTTTATTAATTAATTTTAGAGTCCTTTGAGGCCGTGAGAGCGAGAAGGAAACCGGTAGCAAGTCGCCAGAATGCCCCACTACGTTTCTAGCAAGTCAAGTTGAAATTCTATACAAAGTATCAAGTGTACTGAAATACCGTAAGCATTTTAGTCGCCACCTCTTAGTCTAAAAGGGTTTGCTCTCCGACTCGAAGTGGGTTCTAGCCTGTGAGCCGGAAATTGCGGTATTTTCGAAGGAAGGTAAACAAATCTTTTATAGACACTCATTAGCCGTGGACAGTGTGAGACTGTTCTTGAAAGGACATACTCATTAGAACCATCTGCGTCCCCTACCCTCCTGTAGCACGTTCCTATTCCTTTTCCTTTTATGATTCTTATACCAAAATCTTTCACAGCTCTTCATTTATCTTTGCAGCTTATCACTTCGTTGTTGGGCGACAGTTCCAGTCCCAATTCTTCGACTATCTGTCTATCAGCAGCTCAAGCATACATCATCGTTCTCTGTTCTGCAGTAGTTGCAGACTGCAGTGAATCTAATCATGATTTTTTTTCAAGTATTCTTTAAAGCATCCATCCCCTATGAGAGCCTTCTCGTGCTGCACCCTCTCTTGCTGTTTATTCATTTAGCTTCATCTGATGGTGTCCATCTCCCTGTTATTTCATTGCCGAACGATCCTGCCGTTTCTGAGCAGTTGTAATCTTGCTTCTCTTTTCACTAATCTCTACAACAGCAGTCGGCAACCCTGCACCCGCGGGCGTAAGTGCGCCCATCGATAAGGTTTGATGCACCCGCGAACCAATTTGTAATTTAATTTTCTTTTGGACGAAGGAACAACCCACATTGTACCTGCTTGGAAGTACTGTATTATAAAATAGTACAAGCCGTTTACCGAACCGCGCTGCGTCTTCTCCCAATACGATTGTCGAGCTTGTCGCCCAGAATTTTATTTTTTCTAATACAATAATTACTGTGAGTTAGTTTTCTTATGAAAAAGAACTGGAACCTCCATTTATGTTTTAAATGTGATTTTGTTTCAAATTTTATGCAAATTGTTATTGTGGTAAGTTCTTTAATTTATTTGTATTAAAATGTTTTCCTGTTTAACCATTTTTTTTTTAAGTTTTGTTACTTTTAACGTTCGTGTGCACGATAACATATTGCTGATGACCTCGTAATGTGAAAAATTTTCACAAATTTACATGAAAAATACTGCAGAGCTTTTCATGATTTTAGCTGTGTTCCACGACGCTAAAGGTATTATACAGCGACAGTTAATGTTTGTAACGTCCGGCTATTGAACTCCGCACCTTTCTGTTTTCCATCGATGGGGTGGCGAGGGAAGCGTTCATCGAACTGGTCCTCATAAAGTCAACGGTTGTCAAAGACTGCTCTACAAGATCATTTACCACCCCGTCTTTCATTTGTTAACCTTATTGAACGTCCGGCGTCAGCGTCTGAGTTGGTCTCACATGTCAACGCTTACGGTAGTATCTTACCTGTGTAACGCTTGGCTGAAGTTAATCATCTGGTCTGCATCGACTCCAACACTTTAACAGGCACTTCTAACTTTACTTCAAATTCAATAACGATCTGGTGGCGCAGGTGGTTGCGTGCTCCACTCTGCCGTTATGGGCACACACACCTCTGAGCGACCATGTTTATAAACGACTCCACAGGAGCGTTAACGGTTCTAGAGTCGTTCTAGATCAAATGTATACCCGACTTAGTTGCAAAATCACACGGCTGTTGGTTCTTTCTGTACTTTATATCATAGTTGCCGTCGGCGTAGTCATCATATTTGGTCTGACCCGTCTTCTTCTTGCTCTTCTTTCTCATACATCACGAATTCTATACCGTGTCATTCTTTTCAGCAGTCGTATCCATCATTCCTACGTTCTCTCGTTAACGATATTAACGTTGAAGGAGCCAACAAACCAGGGGGCGATTGAATAACTAAAAAAATATATTCTCTGGTAGATTCAAGATGTTTTAGCAAGAAGGACGTTTTTATTCTGTAAATGGGTTTCTTTGGTTTACTTTTAATATATTTGTATATTTTGTACTTCAAATACGTTCAGTACAAAAGTTCAAACTTGACGAAATCGATTTAAAGTAACTCTTTGTTATTACTATTATTAGTAACTTTTCTTACTAAAGTATATTTTGTATTTTTTTTTAATATTTACAGTGTTTCAACAATTTAAACTATCATCAGAAATTACAAATTAATAAAATTTTAAAAATCAATTTTTCATAACAGTAAATTTATATTTAAAAGTAATTTAAATGGGGTATATAAAATTGAGGCCCGTAAAATATTTTATGTAGGCCAAACTAAAAATATCGGTATGGAGAACCATACATGACTTCCATGTTCTAAGATTAATATTTAAAATCATTTTCGAAATGAAATATTTCCATAGAAAGTACTTCTTTCTACTTACTGCTTCAGCTTTAACCACAGTACTGTGGTCACTAATGTATACCACCTCACGTTATCGTACTCGATTTTGACTGATGACGGAAGTCGATGGCACTGCCGAAACGTCTGGTTTTGCAGAAAACATTGGTCTACGGTCAAATAGGCCGGGAAGGAATTTTAACAACAAACTACTTCCGTGTTGCCGATAACGTAGTACATATATAAAAAAAATTATCCGCTCCCTCTTCAACTATAATTTTCGTTTATAGAAAAGTACCCCCACCCCGTTCAATTAGCCTCATCATTTATAGATATTTCATCTACGTTTTTACAGTGGATTATTAAGATCTTCTTATCAGGATACTTTATTTATCAAAATTAAGTACTTTACTCTTGTTACAACAATGTTTCAGGTAAACTACCCTTTCCCCGTAACCTATCTTCACCAAAATCAACAAACCTTGAGCTCTCTACAATTTAGGGAAGTATGCAAAAAAAGTATTTGATTATGTTTGAATGTGCGGCAGTTATCGTTCGTCATATAAACAATTACTCTTGTTAAAACATAAAATGTTGCTGGTAAACTACCCCTTTCCCCTAACCGATCTTCACCAAAATCAATACGCCTTCAGTCCTTTACAATTCAGGAACGTATACAAAAAAATATTTGATTCTGTTTGAAGGTGCGGCAGTTATCGTTCGTCATGAAAAAATTTCTCTTGTTACAACATAAAATGTTGCCGGTAAAACTACCCCTTTGCCTTAACCGATCTTTACCAAAATCAACAGACATTGAGTTCTCTATAATTCAGGAAGTATTGCAAAATAGTATTTGATTCTGTTTGAATTTACGGCAGTTATCGTTCGTCATAGAAAAAATTACCCTTGTTAAAACATAAAACGTTGCAGGTAAACTACCCCATTCCCTTAACCGATATTCACTAAAACAACAGGTCTTGAGAACCCTATCATTCAGGATTGCATGCGAAACATTATTTGATTCTGTTTGAATTTGCGGCTGTTATCGTTTGCCATAGAAAAAATTACCCTTGTTAAAACATACAACGTTGCAGGTAAACTACCCCTTTCCCTTAACCGACCTTCACAAAAAATAATAAGTCTAGAGTAATCTACAATTCAGAGCTGCGTGCAAAAAATTATTTGATTCTGTTTGAATTTGCGGCTCTTATCCTTTGCCATAGGAAAAAAATCTACACAGACAGACACACAGACACTTTTCGAAAAATGACTTTTTTTCATGTTTTGAGGGTAGTACAATCAGAATCTGCAATTATCTCGGACACGATTTTTTTCGCCATCACCATACTTCCATTTCCTTACGGAACACGGAAGTAAAATCAGTATGGAGAACCATACATGACTTCCATGTTTTCAGATTATATATATATCATTTGGTACTGCCTTTATGCGTACCCGCAGTTATTTCGATAATGCGATTTTTTGGCTTAGATATGTTGTGAATATCGCACATAATTTTATTTAGTGAAAGAATTATACAAATTTTAATTTTTTATGTTGCAAAATAGTTGGCTGGTGATTGCAATTGATTTCGTTTGTCATTTTACTTTACTTCCATGTTCCATAAGGAAATGAAAGTATGGTGATGGCAAAAAAATCGTGTTCGAGATAATTGCAGATTCTAAATTCTGATTGTACTACCCTCAAAACATGAAAAAAGTCATTTTTCGAAACGTGTCTGTGTGTGTGTCTGTCTGTCTGTGTCAGCGTTATTATTATTAAAATAGACTCCTCGCCCATGGAGGCCAAGGGTGTAGATAGGACAAGGTCCTTGGCACACTTGTTAAACTCATTATATATATGTCTGTCTGTGTGTCTCTCTGTCTGTAGATTTTTTTATATGGCAAACGATAAGAGCCGCAAATTCAAACAGAATCAAATAATTTTTTGCATACAGACCTGAATTGTAGAATACTCCAGACCTATTGTTTTTCGTGAAGATCGGTTATGGGAAAGGGGTAGATTAATAGGAACGTTTTTTTTATCAAGGGTAATTTTTTTTATGACGAACGATAACTGCCGATAATTCAAACAGAATCAAATACTTTTTTGGACACCATCCTGAATTATTAAGCACTTAAAGTCTGTTGATTTTGGTGAAGAAGATAACTTAAAGTTAAGAGGAAAGGGTAGTTTACTAGCAACGTTTTATGTTTTAAAAGGGCAATTTTATTTTTATGGCGCATGATAACTGCCGCATATTCAAACAGAATCAAATAATATTTTGCATACGTACCTGACGTTTTAAGTACTCAAGGTTTGCTGATTTTGGTGAAGATTGGTTAAGGGAAAAGGGTAGTTTACCGGCAACATTTTATGTTTTAACAACGGTAATTTTTTATATGACGAATGATTACTGCCGTAAATTCAAAAAGAATCAAATAATTTTTTGCATGCATCACTGAATTGTAGAGGACACAAGATTTATTGATTTTGGTGAAGATCAGTTAAGAGAAAGGGGTAGTTTACCTGTAACGTTTTATGTATATCAAGGTTAATTTTTCTATGACGAACGATAACTGCCGTAAATTCAAACATAATCAAATAATTTTTTGCATACTCCCTAAATTGTAGAGAACTCAAGGCCTGTTGATTTTGGTGAAGATCGGTTAAGGAAAAGGGGTAGGTTTACCTGCAACATTTTATGTTGTAACAAGAGAAATTTTTTCATGACGAACGATAACTGCCGTAAATTCATACAGAATCAAATAATTTTTTACATATGTGCCTGATTTGTAGAAGACTCAAGGTCTATTGATTTTGATGAAGATCGGTTACTGGGAAAGGGCAGTTTACCTGAAACATTTTTTGTTGTAACAATAGTAAAGTACTTCGTTTTCATAAATAAAGTATCCTGAAAAGAAGATCGTAATAATCCACTGTAGAAACGTAGATGAAGTATCTATAAATGAAGAGGCTAGTTGAACGGGGTGTGGGTCATTTTCTATAAATGAAAATTATAGTTGAAGGGGATGGGATAATTTTTATATGTGTAGTACGTTGTCGGCAACAAAATAGTAGTTTGTTGTTAAAACTCCTTCCCGGGCTGTTTGGCCGTAGTCCAATGTTTTCTGCAAACCAGACGTTTCGGCAGTGCTATCGACTTCCATCATCAGTGAAAATCGAGTGTGATAACATGTGGTTGTATACGTTACTGTAATACACTTTTAATATATAGGCCTTACTACGCATATTACAAAATTTATAAGTCAGTACTTCAATAAATTTTCTATAAAATCTGTTAGTGTTTATTTCTTAGCAATGGATTCTTAGACTGATTGAGTCACCAAAACAAGATTGACATACATTTAAAATTAATAAGCAATATTAAAATGATTGTTCATTTTTGTTATTTACGTGTATGTTGAATTACTCTGCGATGCGATGTCATCAATGCTGCGGGTTCCAGGCTGGTGGTCCGACGTTGTCCGTTGAACAGTTATCCTTGTTAAGTTGCACTTATTTTACACTGGTTTCACAGGTATTACACAATTCACTTAATTAATTTAGTGATAATTACACATGTGCCGTATACAAATACACTTGTTGAATACACAGTATATCCTTATCAAAGCTAAGTGCGTCCAACACCGGATTGATAACTACTCTCGACCGACTGTCCCGTACAATGAAGTTTGACACATTAAATTTCGTTATATAATTCGACTTTTAACGATTGATGTTGTACTAAGTAAAACTTGGATATATTACTCGGTTTTAAATTATCTTCTTTAATTGCTCTAGAATTATTCTTGTCAACGCTTATTAAGTGTTTATGATGCGTAACTTCCACATGGTTTAATATCGCGTTACCGTAACTGATTTCCGTTGCGATTGAAATATACTTATTAAATTTACTGACGATTTTCTTAATACGCTAAATACGAGTCTTAGTATTGTAATCTCTCCGTAGACTAACTTAACTTCTTACGCTTCGTTTTTTTTATACATTGCTACAAACTACCCTCACCAACTATCGACAAAATACACGCCGATTGGTCTGACATACCGCTAATTTCAAATTTACCCAATCTGTCTAGCGAACACGTCCCGCTTAAAAAATGACGCTTTCCGTTATTCGTCAACTATTTGCGCGTGAAAATGTGGTAGGAATCTTAGCGTCTCTCTCCATCTCGCTCTCTGTCTAACATAACGGTTCCCTTTGTTAGATGTACGTAACTTTTACAATCTTAGGGAAGTTTTCTGACACCCTTGAAAATAATACAGTTTTATGACGGTACGTCCGCTATGTTACTTTTCATAGTTTTTAGCCGACTCACGGGCGTCAACGCAAGGTCGTCTGTACGAATAACTACCACGCCCTTCTAAAACATCTTAATATCTCTACTTTGAAGTACCACCGCTCTAATCGGTAGTTTTAATTTTATTTTCTCCCCGCTTTCTATGAATTTATATTTCTCCCTGGGTACCACATGACTTTGTCCCCGTAAAATTGTTGAGAATGCAATTTTCCGTTATATTAGTGACCACAGTACTGTGGTTAAGGCTGAAGCAATAAGTGGAAAGAAGTAGTTTCTATGGAAACATTTCATTTCGTAAATGATTTTAAATATAAATCTTAGAACATGGAAGTTATGTATGGTTCTCCATACCGATATTTTTAATGGTAAATGACTGTAGTAGTAATTTATCACCCGGGTCGTGGCTGTGACACCAAAAATTGATTATGTTAGGTTAACATGAAAATTGAAATTATACATGGAAACCAATATGTGTGTAATGTAAACCTATTTTTTTTTTCTAAAACCACGAAAAACCCAACTCGAAATAAGGCGGGTGTGGCCCAAGGGTCAACCCCTTGCCTATTATTATAGGCCTACATGTCACTTTTTTTGTGGCAGAACTCGTTTTTTTGGTGAAATTCGTTTTCCGACAAGTACTCGTTTTGTGGCTAACAAAAAACAAACATCCATTATGTACAATATGTAGAGCATATGTTGTCATTCCTTAATACAGTGTTTTTGTTTTTTCATTAAACATAAATATATATATTTTTCATTTTGTATTTACTGTTGTTTTTTCCAATTTGTAAACTTAAAAACGTTAGATTCTTTGTTTTAAGTGTTACTCTGTTATACGCTGTCACCGGACAAAAGTCTTGCCGCATGACAAATGGCGCCAATCCTAAACTCTAGTGTTTTTGGTGGCCCTATTTCTGCCGGCCCGGGTTTTATGCACTAACCGGGATCGCTGATTGGCTCGCTCCGAGCACGTAGTTGGTCACGTCTCGGCTGCTGATCCCTGGTTGGCTCGCTGTGTCCGCCGCTGGCACCGGAGAGCAGATGTTGGCATACCGCTGCCGTCCCACCTGACTCTGGCGAACCGGTTTTGATTACCGAATTACGTGGTCTATCGGGATGACCGAGTTGGCCGACAAGGAGGCGGCACGGCGATCGTGGTGAACACAAGCCCCCTCGCGCTGAACTCCTTGTCGGCGACCTGGACGTCATCTTCGATTCCCACCAAAGGGTAATTTTGGCCGGCGATCTGAATTGCAAGCATCGCGTTTGGAATAGTCGCTTGACTACTCCGAACGGGAAGCGCCTGCTCAGATATGTTGAATCGCGCCGGGCGATGGTGATTGGTCCAGCGCAACCCACGTTCTTTCCGACGCTACCTAACGCGGCTCCCGATGTTCTGGATACTGCGGTAACCCAAGGAATTGTCTGTCCGGTCGAGGTATTCTCGCTTACGGAGCTGACATCCGACCATAACCCCATCTTGGTCCACGTCGCTACCCACCACGCCTATGCACGGGACGAGAAGAAGGTTATCGATTGGGACCGCTACGGCCCGGCTATGTGCAGTAGATTGCTGCCAGCGGGCCCACACGATTCCGTTCACCTCCTAGACGAAGCAGTTGCGGGAATCGAAGAGGCAATCATCTCGGCTATAGGCGTGTCTTCACGTATGCGAGCCGGTTTCACGCCTGACTACCAACGCATCCCTGAGGAAGTCTCTCTTCTCGCTCGCAAGAGGAATTACTTCCGCAAACGTTGGCAGAGGACCCGTGATACGGCCGATAAGGCAGTCGGCTCACCGGACGACTGCGTGGCAGTCTGAAGTCATTCCGACGTAGCTGTTGGGAATTCGCTGTGGCCCGAACGGGGGATGCGGACCCGCAAAGTCAACCGTACAGAATACCTTCCGCGATGACGGGACGGAGGCGATACTCTCCCCGCCATCGTTGGGCCGTTCGGACAATTCCTGGGTTGCCCGGAGGAGAAGGCAGAGTACTTGGGCTTGTGTTTCGAGCGACAGTTCGCTCCCAAACCGCCCATGGACTGGGACTTCGACGAACAAGTCGAGATGGCTGTGGAAGACTTTCTGTCTCTTCCGATCACGGCGGAGCCCGAACCCATCTCTTTGAAAGAGGTCTCAGATCGGCTCGCTGAACTTCAGCCAAGAAAAGCTCCAGGCCCGGACGGTGTCACGAACACTGCTCTACGACTTCTCCCGGAGCCTGGAGTTCAATTCTTGACTGATTTGTTCAACGCTTGTCTCAAACAGGCCTGCTTTCCCAAGACTTGGCGAAAGGCGACGGTCATCGTGATCCCGAAGCAGGGAAAGGATTCTTCCCGCCCCGACAACCTCCGGCCCATCAGCCTACTCTCCGCTACGTCCAAGCTTTTTGAGCGACTCGTGCAGCGTCGTGTGCGAGAACATCTAATTAACTTTCACGTGCTGTTCCCCGAACAGTTCGGCTTCCGTGTGGGGCATTCGACCACTCATCAACTGATGAGAATGATGGAATACATCACGGACGCCGGGTGTCGGAGAGAACGGACCGTTGACTGTTTGTTAGATGTTGAAAAAGCCTTCGACAGCGTATGGCATGGCCTATTATTCAAGCTTAGGGAAGTCCAGTTCCTAGACTGCTACCTTGAACTGATTGCTAGCTTTCCGACGGAGATGACCTTCTGCATGAGTGTTTGAGATTCAGTCTCTTCCGAGAGACGAATCACAGCCGGCGTCCCTCAAGGTAGTGTTCTTGGACCCCTTCTGTTCACACTCTACGTCAACGACGTGCCGAGACAGCCTGGAGTCCAGGTGGCCCTCTTTGCGGACGACACGGCCGTATTCACGACCGATCGTCATGTAGAAGGAGCCGTCTTACGACTGCAGCGCCAGCTCGACTCGCTCGGGGACTGGACTGAAAATTGGAGAGTGCAACTCAACGCTACCAAGTGTGTAGCCGTCGAATTCTCAAAGCGACGGAAGCACCCTGTTAGGCAGTTACGTATCGGCAGAACGTACTTGCGCTGGTCCAACGAGGTTAAGTACCTCGGATAACACCTCGACCGTCGGCTCACCTGGCGTACCCACGATCAGACAGTTCTTAAGCGAGCTTAAGAATCCGCTCGTCTGAGCTTACTGTTTCCACTCCTGATCAGCTCAGCAATGACCAGGAAACTGGGCAACAAGATGATCGTCGGCGCGTATTTACCTACGCTTGCCCGGTTTGGGGTTACCTCGCCGCAATGCATAAAAAGAAGTTGCAGAGTGTCCTCGACAGGGGTTTTCGGCTAGCGGTCAAAGTCCCCCCGTCGCTTCTCATCACACCTTCTAAGGAGAGGACTTGGCGTCCACTCCTTAGACGAAACATTCAGGCGGCTTGCACGCAAATTTTATACACGTGTGGCGAGGTTCCCAGACAATCCTCTTGTGGCTGGGCAGGTATCGTATACGTCCAGGTGATTCGTGGAAACGCGCTCGGTGTATACTGCGCTAGCGTAGGCTAGCACAACAGCCGCGAATCGGTCTGTTACAGAGCACACGCCCTACTTTGGCAGGGCCATGAGGCAGGAGCTCCAGAAGGTAGCTCGGAACTCAGTTACCGAGCGGTTCGTCTCTGCGACGCAAACCCGCACAGCCCAGAGCGTCGTCGTCGTCCCCCCGGTCTTGAATGCTCTCCGGTAGCCAGCCTACTGCTCTTCTCCATATCTTGTAGAGGCGTCTGTTGGGCGCTATGTTGTTTTGTGTGCCGGCTGGTAGCTCGCTGGCGTGGCTGTATCTTGCATCTGCAAGATGATCGGGCCCCACGTTGGGCGCCACTTGTCTCCGGACACAAGACTTGCCGCATGACAAATGGCGCCAATCGTACACTCTAGTGTTTTTGGTTGCTCTAAAAAGGGCCGTGTGGCGAGAAGGTTGATGTTGGTTGTGCCGCGCTGAGATTTTCGGCGGCTGGGCCCGCTGTTCGTGGCGTACCGCAGGCCTCCTCTTCTTTCGGCATCGTTTATAGAGTCGGCTGCCGCCCCAGCGAAATCCATCACTGGCGTGGAACTGGAGGGCGAAGACGCAAGAACGCCGGTTCTATTCTTCGGCCGTTCCTTCCGGCCGACTCCGTGTCGATGTCGTCCGAGAGACGAGAGGAGATGAAGTGCGTCCGATGGCGTGGCGATGAAGTGCCAAAATTGAAGAAGAGCCAGAGCTGTTGGGTTGCGCGTCGTGATACGACCCACTGGTTCCTAGTACCGAGCCTCTGGTAGGGGCTCCTGCCTAGTGATCCTGTCCAGAAGGAATATTGTTTAATTATTTAGTGGCCGCTACAACGGCATGTTCGTACTAGGTCGTCTTAGTGCAGTATTTGCCGAGGCCGTTTCCAAGATTCACCTGGACGTGTTCGGTACTTACCAAGGCCAGCTATGAGAGAGTTTGTCTGGGTCCTCGCAGCTCGGACGTAAAATTTACGTGCAAGTCGCCTTGCAGTGTCTTCCAAGAAGCGGACACCGAGTCCTCTTCTCAAAAGTCGAGAAGGGAACCGATAGGGGGCTTTGGCCGCTAGCCGAAGACCCCTATCGAGAACGCTTTGCAACTTTCTTTTATGAACGGTTGCGAGGTAACCCCAGACGGGAATAGCGTATGTAATGATCGACAACAGGTACGCGTTGACGATCAACTTACCCAGCTTGCGGGTCATAGCCTTGTTGACAAGTATCGGAAACAGTTGCGCGAGACGAGCGGACGCTCTCTTTCGCATCGTCTCAGCGTGGGCACGCCAGATGAGCCGACGATCAAGGTGGACACCGAGGTATTTAATCTCTCTCGACCAGGGCAAATACGTTCTACCGAGTCTCACACGTCCTCGTGGTTCTTTCCGGCGCTTTGAGAATAGCACCGCGGAGCTGTTGGTTTCGTTGACGGCAACTTTCCAGCTTTCCGTCCACGTCGAATACGCATCGAGTGCGCGCTGGAGTCGTCGGATAGCCCTGTCAGCGTTCCGATCAGTGGTATAGACCGCCGTGTCGTCGGTAAACAGGGCCATCTGGACTCCAGGCTCTTTGGGTTCGTCGTTGACGTACACGAAGAACAGAAGAGGTCCTAGCATGCTACCTTGAGGTACCCCGGCTGTAATGCGTCTCTCGGAAGAGACATGGTCGTCCATTCTCACGCAGAAAGTCCTCTCCGTCAGAAAGCTAGCAATCAAGCGAAGGTAGCAATCTGGGGGCTGGATTTCCCGGAGCTTGTACAAGAGCCCGTCGTGCCAGACACTATCAAAGGCCTTCTCCATATCTAGGAAACAGGCGACAGTCTGCTCTTTCCGACAGCCGGCGCCCGTGATGTATTCCACCAGTCTCATCAGCTGATGAGTGGTGGAATGCCCCACACGGAAACCGAACTGTTCGGGGACCAGTACATCGAAGTTTCGTAGATGGTCTAGGACTTTCCGTTGTACAAGACGTTCGAGGACCTTTGACGTGGCTGACAGTAGACTAATGGGCCGGAGGTTGCCGGGACAGGAAGCGTCCTTTCCCTGCTTCGGGATCACTATGACCGTCGCCTTACGCCATTTCTGGGGAAAATAGGCCAGTCTTGGACACGCGTTGAACAGCGCACCCAAGAAAAGTATTTCTTCCTCCGGGAGTCGAGTTAGAGCGGCGTTCGAGACGCCGTCCGGGCCAGGAGCTTTTCTCGGTACGAGTTCAACGAGCCGATCTGTGACCTCTTCCCTAGTAATGGGTTCGGGCTCCGCAGTGATCGGGAGAGACAGAAAGTCTTCCACTTTGTTCCCGACTTCTTCATCGAAGTCCCAGTCCATGGGCGGGTTAGGAGCGAACTGTCGCTCGAAACACGCGCCCAAGTACTCGGCCTTCGCCTCCGGGCGAGCCAGGATTTGACCGAAAGATCCAGCAATGGCTGGGATACGAGGTAGTGCCAAAATTTTCTGCCGGCCCGGGTTTTATGCACTAACCGGGATCGCTGATTAGCTCGCAACGCATTGTATTACTCGTTTAATGTTATGTTTTCTCAACCACAGCTTTTATTTATTTTAGCAGTGAATTAAAAACCAGTACCCATTATTACCTAACTACCAAATGAAAACAACACGTATTTTTGCTTTACATTAAGAAATAGGGCAATTTACAATTAGTACACTTCTTCTTTTCCACACCGTAATATATCGATACAATCGCATATTAAAAACATCGAAATGTATTGCGGGTACTCATACAGTTCCAATCATTTACTTGAATTCAGTTCGATAATTCCTAAAAAAATATAGAATTTTGTCAAAGTGAAATAAAATGTTTCCATAGAAGCTACTTCTTTGTTGTCAGTAACGTAGTACACATATAAAACTTACAAAAAATTATCTCCTCCCTCATCAACTATTATTTTAATTTATAGAAAATTACCCCCTTCCCCTTCAACTACCCTTTTCATTTATAGATACTTCATCTATCTTTCTACAGTGGATTATTATGACCTTCTTTTACGGATAATTTATCAAAATTAAGCACTCTACTCTTGTTAAAACGTAAAAGGTTGCAGGTAAACTACCACTTCCCCTTAACCGATCTTCACTAAAGTCAATAGGACTCGAGTCCTCTACAATTCAGAACTGTATGCAAACAATTATTTGATTGTGTTTGAATTTGCGGCAGTTATCTTTGCCATAGAAAAAATTCTACACACACACACACACACACACACACACATTTCGAAAAATGACTTTTTTTCATGTTTTGAGTGTAGTACAATCAGAATCTCCCATTATCTCGAACACGATTTTTTTCACCATGACCATACTTCCATTTCCTTATGGAACATGGAAGTAAAATATCGGTATGGAGAACCATACATGACTTCCATGTTCTAAGATTTATATTTAAAATCATTTTCGAAATGAAATATTTCCATAGAAACTACTTCTTGCTACTTACTGCTTCAGCCTTAACCACAGTACTGTGGTCACTAACGTATACCACCTCACGTTATCGCACTCGATTTTCACTGATGATGGAAGTCGATAGCACTGCCGAAACGTCTGGTTTTGCAGAAAACATTGGTCTACGGCCAAACAGGCCGGGAAGGAATTTTAACAACAAACTACTTCTTTGTTGCCGATAAGGTAGTACACATATAAAAAATTATCCCCTCCCCCTTCAACTATAAATTTCATTTATAGAAAATTACCCCCACCCTGTTCAACTAACCTCTTCATTTATAAATAATTCATCGACATTTCTACAGTGGATTATTAAGATCTTTTTATCAGGATAGTTTATTTATGAAAATTAAATACTTTACTCTTGTTACAACAAAAAATGTTTCAGGTAAACTACCCTTTCCCCGTAACCGATCTTCACTAAACTCAATAAGCTTTGAGTACTCTACAACTCAGGCACATATGTAAAAAAATTATTTGATTCTGTTTGAATTTGCGGCTGTTATCGTTTGCCATAGAAAATTTCTACACAAACACACAGACAGAAACACACACAGACACTTTTTTCGAAAAATGACTTTTTTCATGTTTTGAGGGTAGTACAATCAGAATCTGCAATAATCTCGAACACGATATTTTTCGCCATGACCGTTCTTCCATTTCCTTATGGAACATGGAAGTAAAACGTTTAAAAGAAATAATTAATTAAGAAACACCGTAATTCATATTTAAAACCAGATATATTCAAATCAAATTTAGCTACTCACTCGATCAAAAATAATCACACATTCGCGAATTTAAATAATATCAATTTATTAAACCACATTTCTCAAGGTCCAAAGATGACCTTATGGGAAAATTTAGAAATATTTTAACACAAAACAAATAATAAATTAATACCAGAACAAATCCAGATTAATACCAAATATTATAGTATTTTCGAAATTACTAATTCAATAAAATAATAAATATTATATTTTACACTCGGTTACATAACATATTATATATATATACACACACACACGCACGCGCGCGTGTGCGTGCGTGTGCGTGTGTGTGTGTGTGAGAGTAAACATACATTAAATTTAGTCTACATATGAAACAGCTGTTATGAACAATTGATTTTTAAAATTGTATTAGTTAGTAATTTATTATTATAAAGTTTAAACTATCGAAACACTGTAAGTATTAAAAAATACTTGTATACTTGTATTATATATTCTTGTAAGAAAAGTTTTATTTGTTATTAATAATAATAAATGTATACAAGAATAATGTGAGCAAATATAAAGTAATTCGAAATACTTTTCAGTAAGCATAATTATTAAAGTGATACCAGTACCACTGTTTCGCAGGAAGCAATAGCAGAACAAGAGAGCGTAATGGACGCGTCCGGTTCGGCGCTCAGACCAAAGATCAAGGTTGCGCTGAGAACAAGCGAGGACAGGTTGCCGCTGCCGGATTCTTCCGCCCTTATTGAGTACCCGCTGTTCCCGGTGACCGAACAGATGTCCGACGACGCTGTCCACATGAAGCGTACGATGGTCGTAGTGGAACGCTGGATATACGAACAGGGCTTCAACTGTTTGTTCAACCCGACGCTGGACGATCAGATATTCACGACGTTCGCCGACGTGGTGAAGAGCGGCCAGAGGACGAAGCACAACCGGTCCGTCATGAGGAACGTGCTCGACCTGTTGGAGAGACTGTGCGGCCGCGAGGTGCGCAGATACTTCACGCCCATCGAGTCAGTAACCGTTTCTTTATACATTTACAACAACTAATATCTACCACATGCCAGTGGCGGCTGGTGTTGTGGTTGCAGCGTTACACAACACCAATACAGAATAACTAAGCTGTAAAATTGTTAAGCAGTTAAATAGTATCTATAAATAACTTCAGTATTTTTTAAGTTTATACGTTTTGTTTTCAAAATATTTGTGACCTGTAGTAGGTTTTTTTGGCACTGTCTCAACAACCGTACCCGCACTTTTTTCGATATTTCGATTATGTGATTATTGGCATCGATATGTAGTGAATATCGCATATAATTTTAGTTAGATGAGAGAGTTCGTTAAAGTTTACGTGTGTATGTTAGAAACTATAGCCGTGTTGGCAATCGTTATCCTTTGTACGAAAAATGTTTCTAGCGCTGATATTAACACCGACATGTGCCTGTAACGCCAAAAGTTGATGTTGTTAGGTTAACGTGTAAATTGAAATTACACATGGAAACCAATAAGCATTATACTCGTTATTATGTGAAAACCATGTAAAGAAAACCAACTCGGAGTAAGACGAGGTGGCCTAAGGGCCACTATACCAGGCCAATACTCGTTTTCCGCTAATACTCGTTTTACCACAAGTAGTCCTACACGTTCTGTCCTTGTTTTGTTAATTTAAAAACGTTACGTTCTTTGTACTTAATGTTACTCTTTTTCAAGCATTGTTATACACATTAAACGTCATGTGTTTTTCAACCATAGCTTTTATTTCTGTAAGCAGTAAACTAAACACAACAAAAAAATTATTACATATCCTCACAAACTAAAACATTACCTATTTTCGCTTTACATTAAGAAATAGAATAATTTACTATTAGTACACTTCTTCTTCTTCTTCTCCACATCGTAGTATCACATATATCCATATACAATCGCATGTCCAAAAAATCGAAAATGTAGTGCGGGTACGGATACTGAAACAGTACAGTTTTTTCTTAGCTATCCGACATTTAGCTGCCACCACAGTAAAACAATTAAACGTAAACTTGACCACAACAATTTTAAACTACTGTAAAAGTAACTTCACTAATCAACCCTTACAGAACTTCAATAACAGACACGAACGAACAACACAATACAGAGCCTACGACGGACTGATCAGGCTGTTGTACCTGTTCGGTGCTTACACAAATCCCTCCAAGTTGTGGTATGACTTTGCGGAAATTGTTTAGTCGGGAAAACAAGACTAACAGTGCCTAGTTTGTCGAAAATCATGTTCAGAGGTCCTGTTTGTAGGTTGTTTCGAAAACAATTTTTTGTATTACAACTATATTATCGTTAACGAAACTTAAAATGATCTAGTGTTAAAGTTATCGAATGTGTATTTTTTTCTGATTCTTGCTCTTTCCGGTTATGAGAGATTCCGCATAATAATACAACATTAAGTAATTAAAATATTCAGCCAATATTATTAATAATATAAAAAACTGTCAGAATATATTTTTAAAAGTACTCATGTCAGAGAATTACTTATTTTTCAAGGTGGTGTGTTACAGGAGAATGCCAGCCAAGGAGCCGGACCGAGTGTTCTTCATACATCAAACATACAGTCGCGTGATAGAGTTCGTGCAGGCGCAAGGCGGCCTCATCTGTCACGTCGAACCACACCTGCTCATGTATTACGACGATTACGTCAGGTACACGGACGCGATAACGGCGCGTCTCAACCAGCCTCGCGCCTTGTCCGTCCCGTCGTCGTCGCCGCCGCCGCCGTCCGACAGACCGGTACCGCCGCCGCTGGTGGACAGACACGAGTTCCAGAGCCGGTCGAAGCAGTGCTGGCTCGACCTGATGCTGCAGACGGTCAAGTTTCTGATGATGATTCCGTACCACCGACAGACGATAGTGGAGCACGGCGTGGCTGCGCAGAGGTTGCAAAAGATCCCCAAGCGGGTGTCCGACTCGGAGAGTCTGAGCCGCGTTTACAGCAAGTTCGAGTCGGAACTGGTCTGCTGGCTGAGCCATCACTACAACACGCAACGCACCCGGCTGTGGGGCAAGGACACCTGTCCGCCGGCCAAGAACGTCACCAACTTCGACCAGGACCTGGAGGACTGTCTGGTGTTGACAGCGGTCACGGCCGCCTACTGCCCCTACCTCACGCCGCTCCACTTCCATGACATGTTTATCGACCCGGACACTAGCAGCCAGGTCAGGTCCCTTCACACTTCTTTAAAGTTTAATCCAAGGGTCTCCAAACTACGGCCCGCGGCAACCCGGCCGATACTGCGAGCAGTTTTTAAATACATAGTCAAAATACTTCAAATATTATAACATTTGACTAAATAACTAAACAAGAAATAAGTATAAAATGAAAGTATAGGGCTAACTTGTCAGACGAACACTTGAAATCCATTCTACTGATAGGAACATCAAAATTTGACATAAAATGGACAGACATTATATGTCAGAAGCAACTCCACACATCCAATACGTACATAAGAAAGCCAACAAATAATACACAAGAAATATCTTTGAATGTTATTTTTTCCTTACTTTTATTTACATTATTTTGAATAAATGAATTGGTTTTCTTTGGATAAGTCTGCTTAATTTGTATTTAAATACCTATTTTATTGACTTTATTATTTCGTAAACTTAAAAAAAAATAAGTTTACTGTGTGCGCGCGCGCGCGTGTGTGTGTTGTCCCGTCTGACTTCCAAGATTTTTCAATTCGGCCCTCAAGTGAAAAAGTTTGGAGACCCCTGGTTTAATCTATTACTTTTATTTTTTATGTAATTTACATAAGTTACAAGCCCTTAATTTTAAAACTTTATGATAGCATTTTTTAAAGAAAATTATAACGTTAAGACAAAATGTAGTTTTAAACTGTTTAAAACCGTTTACAGTGTTAATATGTTACAGATGTATTAGTAAGACATGAAACGGTTCCCGCAGTTCGTACTGGAGGGGGGTAAGGAAGGGAGTGCAGGATGTGGGGTATGAGATGACCAACAATGACACGCAACCATGTGATACATCAACTATGCAGCTGTTCTGAACACAAAATAATTGGTCCGAAAACAAAGCGTTTAAGCTACGCATGCGCAATGAGGTCTTTTGGTACAGCGCAACCAAACGCCCGTTTCAAGTCTTATTATTTTAGTTGTACATGCTAGAAAAAATTTGAAGAATCATAACATTTCTTTGATCTTCTTCTTCTTCTTCTTCTTCTTCTTCTTCTTCTGCTCCTCTTCCTTCTTCTTTTCCTTTACTTTCTCCTTCTCCTCTTCCTCATTCTTCAGCTTCATTTTGCGATTCGATTATGTTACGTATAATGGCCGTGTTTCAGGCGTACCACAACGCAGTGTGCCTGACGTCGGCGTGGCACCGGATCCGTCTCGGCTTCACCGTACTGCCCAAGGACTTCACGCCGCCCAACACGGTGCAGATGGTACTGCTGGTCGCCCACCTGTACCGCATGCTGCCCACGTACGTGCCGGAAACCACAGTCAGCTTCACGTCCACGCTCAACACCAGCGAGGTGCAGAACATCGAGTTGGACAACACGTCCGACTCGACGCTCACGTACTACGCGCACATTATCGGCGACGCCTGTAGCTTCGCCCTCGACGGGGACGATACCGCCAGCCCCTTCATTGTCGTCAAGCACAAGTCCAATACAACGGTGGCCGTCAAGTACACGGCTCGCAAGACCACCAAGGTTACCGGTAAGCCAACCAACGATTTTTTTGCGACCGTAACGTTTTATATTCTTTATCCTCGTTCGTAGTTTCGGTGTAGTTGTTGATTTAAGCGATTGTGAAAGAGGTTTTAATCCCTTAGTAATTTGTGACGATATAATACGTCAGTTGATTTGTTGAAAAGAGTGTCGCTGACGAGATAACACGTCACTATGATTTTGCCAATGTTATTTTGTTTTCTCCGACACGGTTGTGTATAGCCTAATGGTGATTCCGCACTTTGCCGCTATGATGTCCTGTGTCTACAGTTAGTCATTCCTCACGTCAGATACTATGTCAGGAACCAGATCACGTGGAATGTTCCGGTTTCTGTCTGTTTATGTTTCCGGCTGTGTGAGTTTATTTTCCAATAATATAAACTGTATATATTATTTAGCAAACATAAACCTGATAAACATTTGCCAGTCGTAAGCAATGAACTGTGTGTTGCATGCGATGTCTTTTCCCGGCTCAAGATTGCAAACGAGGAGATTGTAATTTGCGGTCGTGCAGAGCAATCAGCCAGACGCCGCGCCGTTGAAACACGTTTTCTCACGCACATTCTTGATCCCAATGGTAATGTTAGACGAATGATTTTCACCTGAATATATTAATGACATCAACAGTACATTTTAACTTCTGCTTTTAACTGCATTGGTATGTTCTACTAATTCGTATACGCTTTTAAATAAATTTGTTTCCCATAAAAAAGATACATTTTTTTTACTTCCATGTTCCTTAAGGAATGTTCCTTATGGCAAAAAAAATCGTGTTAGAGATTATTGCAGATTCTGATTGTACTACACTCAAAACATGGAAAAAAGTCGTTTATCGAAATGTGTGTGTGTGTGTGAAGATTTTTTTTCTCTGGCAAACGATAACAGCCGCAAATTCAAACAGAATCAAATAATTTTTTGCATACAGTCCTGATTTGTATAGTACAGTACTCACGACCTATAGTTTTTGGTTAAGATTGGTTGAGGGAAAGGGGTAGTTTACCTGCTACGTTTTTTTTATCAAGGGTAATTTTTTTTCTATGACAAACGATAACAGCCGCAAATTCAAACAGAATCAAATAATGTTTCGCATACAGTCCTGAATTATAGAGTTCTCAAGGTCTATTGATTTTGGTGAAGATCGATTAAGGGAAAGGGGTAGTTTACCAGCAACGTTTTATGTTTTAACAAGAGTAAAGTACTTAAAAATTATTCAAATTTTTCAAACAATGATAATTGTTAAAAATAAAATAATTTGTTGCCAGGCAATAAAATTTTAATTTTTTTGAACGAGGCAGGGAGGGCTTAACTTGACCTAGCATTTATCTGTCTGTCTGTCTATCTAACTAACTGGCGTAGGCTATGTTTTCAAAATTTTAAAACTTTTGAACGCATCAACCGATTTTTGGAAAACTTGGCACACATTTCCACACTTTACCCTACAGAACCTTGTTTTTGAGATTTATCACCCAAAAATTAATACATTGAGTCAACATTGTGAAAAAAAAGTAAAATCCCGTGTGAGGTGTCAAATTAAAGCGAATTTAAACCACAATCTGAAATTAGTATTCGTTTTTGAAATGTTCAACGTTCTTGAACGTCAGCCTAAAACGCTGGCGAAAGTTTTGATAAAATCACAAAAATCCATGTGGTATATTTAGTTAAAGCAATTCTGACTAAAGTCTGAATGTAATGTCAAGTTTTAAAGTTTCGAAACATTTGGACTCTGAGAACCAGTAAAGAGATCATATTTTTTTTTAAGTAAAAATCTTACTGGGTGTCAGATTAAAAGGAATTGTCACCCAAATTCGAATGTTCGTAAGTGTTTGTAAATAATTATCTGCGTAGTTCAGTTTTGTTATAAGAATAAAGTACCTAATTTTTATAGATAAACTGACTCAAAAATAAAATTTTATTATACGACTACCCCATAATAACAAAACTATCCATAAATAGTAAAAATAGTTTGAGGGTAGGGAATATTTTTTTTAGAAATTATCGAACCGAATTCAAGTAAATGATTTTAAATATACATCTTAGAACACGGAAGTCTTGTATGGTTCTCCATACCGATTTTTACTTGAAGGAATATGAATATGTCAAACATATGTAATTGACATTAAATTTCAACTTCATTTATTAATATTAACTTCCTATATTATGTATTACGTTAGACACCGATTATCTAACAAAAATTGAAATAACATCAAATCGGCTCCAAATTTGTTGTTTTTACTTCAATATTCCATAAGGAAATGGAAGTATGGTGATGGCAAAAAAAATCGTGTTCGAGATAATTGCAGATTCTGATTGTACTACCCTCAAAACATGAAAAAAAATCATTTTTCGAAAAGTGTCTTTGTGTGTGTCTGTCTGTGTGTGTGTCTGTTGATTTTGGTGGAGATCGGTTAAGGGAAAGGGGTAGTTTACCTGCCACCTTTAATGTTTTAACAGAGTAATTTTTTCTATGACGAACGATAACTGCCGCACATTCAAACAGAATCAAATAAGTTTTTGCATGCGTGCCTAAATTGTACAGAACTCAAGGGCTGTTGATTTTGGTGAAGATCGGTTAAGGGAAAGGGGTAGTTTGCCTGCAACATTTTATGTTGTAACAAGAGTAAAGTATTTAATTTTGATAAATAAAGTATCCTGATAAGAAGAACTTAATAATACACTGTAGAAACGTAGATGAAATATCTATAAATGAAGAGGCTAGTTGAACGCGGCGGTGTAGCAGTAAAATAGCTCAATACTTTATCGAAATCAGGCCTGATCAACCTGAGTATAGTTATCATTGTTGTGCATGCAAACAATGTCGATATCTAGAGCACAGCTGTTACGATCTACCCAGCCGGTCCGTTCTTATCAGCAACTGATAAGACCCCAATTCGGTAGGAAGCCTAACTATGTAGGAACCCAAGATTGTGGCAGTCTTGAAATGAGTCATTGCTGGTCAAGTTCGCCTACTACTGAGAGTCAACGTTTCGAGCGCTGCAGTACAACCCTTTTCTCGACGTGAGGATCTATGCACTTAGCCAAGTGCGAAAAGGGTTTAATTTTGATTCCTGAACTATCTGGGACCCTGATTGCTGTTACTTTGGAGCATTTTCACACCTGGGGCTTGGTGCTGTCGTCTGGAGACTTCTTTCTGCCGCCGCGGATTTCCGCATTCCGCCGCCGCGTTCCGCGACCGACCTGGACTTCCGATACGCTTACTGTTCGATTGTGCGTGCATTACGCGGAGAACTTGTGGTGAGTGTATCTTTTCCTTGATTAATTTCCTAAACTGTGTCACGACTGGTGTTTCGACACGGACTTGCGGAGAGTTACTCTTCGAGGGATTATCACTTCTGCGCCACATAAATACTGTATACATTAGTATAGCGTATTACATTTTATATTACAAGTTATTTAGATTTAAGTTGTTGTCAGTTTAAACATTTATTATTATTGCGGCATCAGCTAATGATATACAGTCATTTACTCTCATTGTTGTTTGGAGATACAAGCAAAACTTAATAAAATAGAATATGATTTCTTATTTTGTATATTTTGTAAGCCTTACATGATTGGTATAGTAAATTTGAGCAAACTGCCTTATCAAGTGGTTTAGTGATCAACCTTATTGGGACGGGATTGAATCTCCGTGTTCGCCCGTTGGTTTTCCCTGCACGGAGTGGCGCCCTTAAAAAAAAAAAACTATATATCAGTGAATTGGATTTCTGGTTACCACTCACACTTCTTGATACTGACGTAGGTGGTGTTAATATCTACCAAGGAACCCCACCCCTTCTCCACTAGTTAGCCTGGGTAAATTCGGCGGGTAGCAAATGGCGCAAAACGTGGGGCCCTTCTCTCTGGTGAAGACAACTATATCCGTAACATCTGAGATAAATCTATACCAATTGTGTTGGAATTTTTTTTTCAGGTTATTTTATGCTTGAAATCTTTGAATTCTTTACAGATTTTTTATTGTAAATGTTTTGAGTTTTGATAATTTTGAAATATCTATTGGGACTGTATTTAGCTGTAGAATTGCGGTCCACCTTAAAGCTACATTTGGTAAAGTTGAACTTGGACATTCGTTATCAGATTTTTGGATAAGAACTTGTCATTGGCTTGATATATAGCCATTGGTTTTGTGTATAACTTATGAGCATTTCTCCTTCTTTGTTAAATTTGGTTGCTACTTTAAATATGTCTGCCTACAAGTTGAGGAAAGTAGAAGTTGCGTATGAGCTCAGGATCCGAGGCCTTTCAACTGATGGTTCGGCTAATGATCTTAGGAAACGGTTGACGCAGGCGATGTCGAAAAACACTCCAATAAATGAGGCTTCCGTCAATTCACTTCAATTTGATGAAGAGCTGGAAGGGTGTACTTTAATTTTAGATGATTTGGAGGACCTAGTACAACAATATGAGGGAAACTTCAAAGATGACGAATATCAGAGGATAGTGGCGAGGCTGTGGCATCTCTACCCTCGAGTTGAACGCATTCCGATTCCAGATGCTGAGGACACCCAAGAAGAGGAATCGCAGGAGAAGAGGATGGAGCTACAACGCAAGGTGAAGAGTCTATTGGATTCTTTTGTCACACCTGAAGTGGAGAAACCGAAGATAGGGTGAAGGACCAGCCAGAGCTACAGCTACTCAAGAGACTCTACCAATTAGAGAAGCCTCGGTTGCTGGTCACAGTAAGAAGTCATCACTAGGACCCAGCACTCTCCCTTTGGCGAAACCAGTTGATACTACAAACCGGCACAGCGGCACACCGTCTGAACTTGTACTAGCCAACCAGAATAGACCCCAACTGATCCAGCAATCTCAGAGCTTGGCAGCAAACACAAAAACTGTTCCCGTGTACAAGTGGGGACTAAGATTTGATGGTCAGGGTGGTCAAAGTGTGGGTGCTTTTCTTGAGAGAGTAGAAGAGATTCGTAGAGCTAGGGGCGTAACCCAGGAAGAACTCTTTAAATCAGCTGTTGATTTATTTGCTGGACAAGCATTGGTTTGGTATAGGTCAACCATATCTAGGGTTAAATCGTGGAATGATTTATGTCAGGAGATGAGAATTGTTTTTAGAACTCCTGACTATGACTTTAGGTTGCAACAAGAGATATTTTATCGCCTCCAGGGAGAGCAGGAGTCAATCGATATGTTTATTGCTGCCATGGAGGGGTTGTATAGCAGACTGTCAATAAACACCCCAGAATCAGTCAGACTTGCTCAGATTCTGAACAATCTGCACCCTACTCTTCAAGATCGACTAGCACTGTGTGACATAAAAACTCTGGAAGATTTACGCCTGATGGGACGTAAGGCAGAAGCAGGACGTTTTAGGGTTACTGTACCTCGCAATGTAGATCGAACTATGGGTGTTTTAGAACCAGATTTAGCATATGCTGAACCCCATAAAAGAAGAACCCCACAAATTTCTTGTATCAGACAGGTTGCACCAACTAAAGGAAGTGTTAAGTGTTGGAACTGTGGAGCAAGAGGACATCGATATGCTACTTGCAAGGAGGCTAAAAAGAAATTTTGCTACGGCTGCGGAGACCCAGATACCATCAAAAATAAATGCCAAAAATGCGGGCCAAAAAACTTGTAGACGAGGAAGTCAGCTTGATTCCTGAAGTTGGCTTCCAAGACAGTTTAATTAATATAAAAATCAATTACATTCTCTATTCTAAATCTGGAGATCCCCGACCATACTTGGAAGTGCGGGTATTTGGTAAAACAATTAGAGCCTTACCTGATTCAGGAGCTTCACACTCAGTTTTGGGTAAGGAAGGACTTTGGATATTAGAGAGGTTCCCAGCCAAATTGAAACCTATTGAGAACAAATATGTGGAAACAGCGGATGGCCAAAAACATGTGATTGAAGGAATTGTTGACTTTCCTGTTACTCTTGAGGCTAGGACAAGAAACCTAGGAGTCATTGTTGTACCGAGTTTGAACCAGTCACTTATCCTAGGCATGGACTTCTGGAACCTTATGCAAATTGTCACAGACGTTTACAACAGGACTTGGGAATTTGCACCGACAAAAGTGGGACTGGCATCGATTTGGACAAAAGGGGGACTGCAGTCTGAGGAACATCTTGATCCTGAGCAGAAGAAAAGGCTAGAGGAATTTATTGAAAACCAATTCAAACAACAGACAAAACCATTAGGACGGACAAGTGTAGTAGAACACCGGATTGATACGGGCGACGCCCAACCCATAAAACAAAGGTATTATCCGATGTCCCCTAGTATACAGAAGATTGTGAATGAGGAGCTGGACAAAATGTTGGAATTGGGAGTTGTTACCCCATCAAAAAGCGCATGGTCTTCACCGATAATTTTGGTAGACAAGCCTGACGGATCGAAAAGATTTTGTGTTAATTTTCGTCAATTGAATGCTGTAACAAAAAGAGACGCATATCCTCTACCTCAGGTTACGACGATTCTTGACAGACTAAGAGATTCTAGATACCTCTCCTCATTGGATATAAAATCTGCTTATTGGCAAATCCCGCTTGCCGCAGACAGTAGAGAAAAAACAGCGTTTACAGTACAGGGTCGTGGACTGTTTGAATTTGTGACAATGCCGTTTGGCTTACATAATGCGCCTGCCACTTGGCAAAGGTTCATCGATCAAATCATAGGAGCGGACCTAGAACCACACGTTTTCGTGTATCTGGATGATATAATTGTAGTGACTCAACATTTTGACCATCACTTGGAAGTTCTGGAGAAGATATTCAATCGACTTCGAGCTGTGGACGTGACTCTCAACCAGGAAAAGTGCTGCATTTGTCGCCCGGAGTTACGCTACCTCGGATACGTGGTTGATAGTAGAGGTTTACGCGTGGACCCAGAAAAAGTTCTGGCTATTGTTCAGATTCCCGTACCCAGAAACCAAAAGGAAGTTAGACAATTTTGCGGAATGGCCTCTTGGTACCGCAGGTTTATCCCTGACTTTGCAAGTAGACTTTATCCACTCACGTCCCTGCTAAGGAAAAACAAGAGGTTTACATGGACAGAAGAGGCCCAAAATGCTTTTGAAGACATACGCAGTTGCCTGGTTAAAGCTCCTATATTGACATGCCCTGATTTTAACAAACCCTTCTTTATATCATGTGATGCGCAGGTGTAGGATTGGGAGCTGTTCTCACTCAAGAAGGAGAGCAAGTAATCGCTTATGCATCTAGAACTCTGTCAAGAACTGAACAAAAATTTTTGGCGACAGAAAGAGAGTGTTTGGCCGTCATATGGGCGGTGGAAAAATTCCGACCTTATGTTGAGGGAAGTCACTTTACAATTATTACTGACCACTACAGCCTTTTGTGGTTGCATAACTTAAAAGACCCCCAAGGTCGGCTAGCCAGATGGGCACTTCGACTTCAACCATACAGCTACACTCTAGTCCATAGAAAAGGGAAAGAGCACGTGGTTCCAGATATGTTATCAAGATCTGTGGAGCAGGAGCAGGAGATGGTTCCAGTGGTCTCCGAAGTTCTGAAAGTTGAAGATGGATGGTACAAGAAGATGCTACGGGAGGTGACCGAAAAGGGTGACCAGTATCCCACTTGGAGAGTGGAAAAGGACCTTTTGTGGAAACACATCCCTAGTCGAACAGCCTTATGGGATATCACTTCAGAATGGAAGCGAGTCATCCCCAAAGAGGATAGAGCCAAAATCATCCATATGTGTCATGACGAACCTACAGCAGGTCACCTAGGATCCTTCAAGACATTTTCACGAGTACAAAACCAGTTCTATTGGCCAAAGATGCGACAGGACGTTTCGAAATACGTTGCACGCTGTCGAGTCTGTCAGACCACAAAGAGTGACAACCAACGACCAGCTGGAATGATGGGATCCCGAAGAGGAGTAGATCGACCATGGAAAATGATTGCGGCGGACCTGTTAGGGCCACTACCTCGGTCCACTTCAGGCTATAAATACATTCTTGTGGTCACTGACACCTTTAGCAAGTTTACTGTTTTGTTTCCCCTGCGAGCGGCAACTTCATCTCTCGTAGCCAAACACCTGGAACAGAATATTTTCCTCATGTTCGGTATTCCCACATATCTTATTTGTGACAATGGAGCGGAATTCTCTGGAAGAGCACTAAAGACTTTAGCGACCGAATACAAGACCAAGATATTGTACAATGCTAGTAGGCATCCCCAAGCAAATCCAACTGAAAGAGTCAATCAGACAATTGGAAATATGTTGAGGGCTTTTGTCGGCGACAACCACCGTTTGTGGGATCAACAGCTGCCAAAGATTGGGTTTGCGTTGAGGACGGCCAAGCATGAAGCAACGGGATATACTCCAGCATTTCTCAACTTCGGGCGAGAGCTGACATTAAGGACCAAGGAGGCGGAAGAAAATGGAGAGACACCAGAAGTAGACGAGACAGAATCTTATGGGCGCAAGATGGAAGAGTTGAAGAATGTGTACCAGGAGGTTGAAACCCGGCTTAACTCAGCACACCGGAAGAACGCAGTGAGGTATAATCTACGGAGAAGACAACAGGACTTCAGAGTAGGTGAAAGGGTTTTGAAGAGGAACTTTCCCCAGTCAAACGCTGTACACTACTTTTCCACCAAGCTGGCACCAAAGTTTACAGGTCCGTTTGTCATTTCTAAGAAAGTATCACCACTGGTCTATCAACTTAAAAAGGAAGATGGATCGAACTTGGGAAATTGGCATGTTTCTGATCTGAAGCGATTCATTGCTTAAGAAAATTTCAGGAAATTTTCTTCGAGTTGGGGGGTAATTTGCAGCAGTAAAATAGCTCAATACTTTATCGAAATCAGGCCTGATCAACCTGAGTATAGTTATCATTGTTGTGCATGCAAACAATGTCGATATCTAGAGCACAGCTGTTACGATCTACCCAGCCGGTCCGTTCTTATCAGCAACTGATAAGACCCCAATTCGGTAGGAAGCCTAACTATGTAGGAATCCAAGATTGTGGCAGTCTTGAAATGAGTCATTGCTGGTCAAGTTCGCCTACTACTGAGAGTCAACGTTTCGAGCGCTGCAGTACAACCCTTTTCTCGACGTGAGGATCTATGCACTTAGCCAAGTGCGAAAAGGGTTTAATTTTGATTCCTGAACTATCTGGGACCCTGATTGCTGTTACTTTGGAGCATTTTCACACCTGGGGCTTGGTGCTGTCGTCTGGAGACTTCTTTCTTCCGCCGCGGATTTCCGCATTCCCCCGCCGCGTTCCGCGACCGACCTGGACTTCCGATACGCTTACTGTTCGATTGTGCGTGCATTACGCGGAGAACTTGTGGTGAGTGTATCTTTTCCTTGATTAATTTCCTAAACTGTGTCACGACTGGTGTTTCGACACGGACTTGCGGAGAGTTACTCTTCGAGGGATTATCACTTCTGCGCCACATAAATACTGTATATATTAGTATAGCGTATTACATTTTATATTACAAGTTATTTAGATTTAAGTTGTTGTCAGTTTAAACATTTATTATTATTGCGGCATCAGCTAATGATATACAGTCATTTACTCTCATTGTTGTTTGGAGATACAAGCAAAACTTAATAAAATAGAATATGATTTCTTATTTTGTATATTTTGTAAGCCTTACATGATTGGTATAGTAAATTTGAGCAAACTGCCTTATCAAGTGGTTTAGTGATCAACCTTATTGGGACGGGATTGAATCTCCGTGTTCGCCCGTTGGTTTTCCCTGCACGGAGTGGCGCCCTTAAAAAAAAAAAAACTATATATCAGTGAATTGGATTTCAGGTTACCACTCACACTTCTTGATACTGACGTAGGTGGTGTTAATATCTACCAAGGAACCCCACACCTTCTCCACTAGCTAGCCTGGGTAAATTCGGCGGGTAGCAGCGGGGGTAATTTTCTATAAATGAAAATTATAGTTGAAGGGGCAGGGGATAATTTTTATATGTGTACTACGTTTTCGGCAAAAATTAGTAGTTTGTTGTTAAAATTCCTTCCCGGGCTGTTTGGCCGTAGTCCAATGTTTTCTGCAAAACCAGACGTTTGGCTGTCCCGTCGACTGCCATCAGCAGTGAAAATCGAGTGCGATAACGTGTGGTGGTATAAATTAGTGACCACAGTACTGTGGTTAAGGCTGAAGCAATAAGTGGAAAGAAGTAGTTCCTATGGAAACCTTTCATTTCGTAAATGATTTTAAATATAAATCTTCGAACATGGAAGTCATGTATGGTTCTCCATACCGATATTTATAATTACTTCCATGTTCCATAAGGAAATGGAAGTATGGTGATGGCAAAAAAAATCGTGTTCGAGATAATTGCAGATTCTGATTGTACTACCCTCAAAACATGAAAAAAAGTCATTTTTCGAAAAGTGTGTGTGTGTGTCTGTCTGTCTGTGTGTGTGTGTAGATTTTTTTCTATGGCAAACGATAAGAGCCTCAAATTCAAACAGAATCAAATAATTTTTTTCATATAACCCTGAATTGTAGAGTTCTCAAGCCCTTTGGTTTTTGGTAAAGATCAGTTAAGGGAAAGGGATAGTTTACCTGCAACGTTTTATGTTTTAACAAGGATAATTTTTTCTATGGCAAACGATAACAGCCGCAAATTCAAACAGAATCAAACAATGTTTTGCATACGTCCCTACTTTGTAGAGGACTCAAGGTCTGTTGATTTTGGTGAAGATCGGTTAAGAGAAAGGGGTAGTTTACATGCAACATTTTATGTTGTAACAAGAGAAATGTTTTCATGACGAACGATAACTGCTGTAAATTCAAACAGAATCAAATAATTTTTTACATATGTGCCTGAGTTGTAGAGGACTCAAGGCCTATTGATTTTGGTGAAGATCGGTTGCGGGGAAAGGGCAGTTTACCGGAAACATTTTTTGTTGTAACAAGAGTAAAGTATTTAATTTCGATAAATAAAGTATCCTGATAAGAATATCTTAATAATCCACTGTAGAAACGTAGGTGAAATATCTATAAATGAAGAGGCTAGTTGAACGGGGTGGGGGTAATTTTCTATAAATGGAAATTATAGTTGAAGGGGGAGAGGATAATTTTTTACATGTGTTCTACCTTATCGGCAACAAAGAAGTAGTTTGTTGTTAAAATTCCTTCCCGGGCTGTTTGGCCGTAGACCAATGTTTTCTGCAAAACCTGACGTTTCGGCAGTGCCATCGACTTCCATCATCAGTGAAAATTGAGTGCGATAACGTGAGGTGGTATACGTTAGTGACCACAGTACTGTGGTTAAGGCTGAAGCAGTAAGTAGAAAGAAGTAGTTTCTATGGAAATATTTCATTTCGAAAATGATTTTAAATATAAATCTTAGAACATGGAAGTCATGTATGGTTCTCCATACCGATATTTCATGTGTTGTGTAAATATACATATTGCAAGGTAACAGGTTTGGGGAAACAACAGAAGAAATAAAGCGAAGAATTACCTCAGCTAATAGGCGTTTCTTTGGTCTCAGACCCCTCTTCCAGAGTAGAATAATTGCCAGGAGCATCAAGCTACTTCTGTATAAAACACTGATCCGCCCAGTTCACCTATAGTACCTATGGTACTGAGATCTGGACCATTTCTAGACAGTCTGAGTCAAGCCTGCTGGTTCATGAACGCAAAATCCTCCGCAGCATTTTGGTCCAATATGCGTGGGAGGTGAATGGAGGAAAAGGACCTACCAAGAACTGAACGCTCTTCTGAATGAACCAGATATTTTGAAAATTATAAAACTTGGTAGACTCAGGTGGGCTGGACATGTGATCAGAATAGGGGAGAATGGAATACACAGAAAGGCACTCACAGAACAGATCGATGGCACCAGGAGAGTTGGTAGACCCAAACTACGTTGGGAAGGCGGCGTGAACTATGATGCGCGCCATATCCTTGGGACCCGGAACTGGAAAGCAGCTGCACTTGACCGTGACAACTGGGGGAGGCGTTAAAGGAGGCTTTCGCTCAGTAATGGGATGTTGCGCCGCTGAAGAATAATGAAGAAGGTAAGGTTTGAAGATGACTTCACGTGCAGAAATAAATTTTGATTTGGGTGATTTAATACATTTATTGGTTATATCTTTTTTATATATAAAACATACACAGTTATATGTAAAAATTATGAATTCGAAAATATATATAAATTTGAAATATTTGATAGTTAGTAATTTAAAAGAGTCTTTAATTGTTTTATAGTTTGTAAAGAGTTTTGTAATTTCACTTTCTGGAATTTGCTGGGTTAAGTTGGATCGGTCCGGACGATGTCGCGGGCCTGCTCCTGCTTTCACAGCAGGCGTTCTCCTCTTAAGGTAGGATGTCGATCTCAGTGCTCCTCGTGGGCGTTGTGTCCAAGTTGCTCCTGATTTAACCTTCGTTGACAGCCATCAGTCGTTGAAGATCTCGAACGCCGTGCCTGACTTCGTGTGGTGTAATTCAGTCGCTTCCTCGACTCCGACTTGCCAGAGACTGCGAGAGACTCCCTATTAGAGACTATCAAAGATTGTGAAAAACTGCCTAACTCACGGCACACCCGTGCTTTTATAGATTTACGCACATGACGTTATTTTTACACGTTAAAACGTTCTAGATTTTACTAGGACATCGACCACGTGCTGCTGAACGTGAACTTCCGGTTTCTAGAGCTTCCAAACCACGTGTTTTTATCTGCGTGTGCTGGCGTAGCAGACAAAATTACTTTGTCAGTTTAATAAATACCATTCAAATTTATTTAATATTAAAATAATTAGTTACTAATAGTTATTTTAATTTGCAACTAAAGACTTATATTGTGTCTGTAAATTGGCTTACTGTTAATTATCTTCGCACAATTCGTTACTCACACAACACTTATTCACTTTCACACCACTGCAGTGCTGTTTTATTTTTTTATTGCTTATAATTGTCTTAAACTACGTGACATAGAGTACATATTCTATTAAAAGAGTGTCTTATAACATTCACACGCTTTGCGCAGGACACTAACTAAGGCTTATTGTTAATATGTTCCCATATAGTCACACATAGTGTGAATGTTTGTCTCATTGCAATATAGGCCTATATCTAATATTTATATTCTCTCACATTAATCGTGTTATTCAAATTAATAACAAATAATACTTTATATTTTTTCAAATTTCAAAATTATTTAACGATTTATTATTATACATTACACTTCTGATGATGACCGTAATTTGAACTTAGATCTTAAACTGTCGAAACATTATAAAAAACAATAAAAAATATATTTTTGTTTTGAAAAACTGTAGTTATTTATTATCAACAGATATAACTATATGTTTTCTCATTGTAGGTAATTCGTTAAGTTTCTTGTTTAATATATATTTTCAAATTGTATAGTTACTTCTGTAAGTGCAGTGATCTTATTTTATCGTTTTATTTTAACCTGCCCCACGTTTCACAGAACGGATCTGTATCGTCAGAGGTTTCTAAACGATAAAATACGAACATTCTAGTGGAGGAAGTAGGCCTAACTATAATTTGATAAAATAGGCCTATGTAATACAATTGTGTTTATGTAATTTAAGACTTTCACTTTTTAATGAAGAAAGTTGTCTTAGTGGTTAAAATCACAAGCAGAATTATCACTGTTAAAAACCACTATATAAAAATATTCCGATTAGCGCTTTCAAGCTTCACAGCTCATCGTCAGAT
This sequence comes from Magicicada septendecula, assembly GCA_034769895.1. Classification (NCBI taxonomy): domain Eukaryota; kingdom Metazoa; phylum Arthropoda; class Insecta; order Hemiptera; family Cicadidae; genus Magicicada; species Magicicada septendecula. Next base: position 64,437,736 of record CM068371.1, read on the forward strand.
CGGAAATGAACTAATAACTTAAAAATAAACCCTTCACCCCCACCCCACCACACCCTGCTCACACACAACAAGCTATAAATGTCCCTTCCTCCCCTCTGAACCCTGTCTCCCCATCTGGAACAGGGCTCAGAGGGGAGGAAGGGACATTGAATTATAGCTTGTTGTGTGTGAGCAGGGTGTGGTGGGGTGGGGGTGAAGGGTTTATTTTTAGTTTATTAGTTCATTTCCGATCTGACGATGAGCTGTGAAGCTTGAAAGCGCTAATCAGAATATTTTTATATAGTGGTGTGCAACAGTGATAATTCTGCTTGACATTCACTTTTATTTTTAATGCTAGGCACAAAGGATTATCGCGTCTATGTTACAGGTATTCTGCTGGTGTGCGGCGCGTGTTTCCCACCCAAGTTCGGACGTAACTTTGCGTTCAGTCTGGAGGGCCATCCCGTCAAACTGCCTGTGAGCGCCATGTTCAACATAACGTCTCCACTGAACACGATCAGCAGGACGAGCGTGTCGGTGACCACGCCCCATCAGCCGGAATTCACTACCAGCAAGGAGACCCACTACGAGATCTGGTACACCGAGACCGAACCACATCCAGGTTCTTATGCGTGTTATTTTTTGGAACGGTTTTGTTCGTACCTGTTATTTTCAAATACTAGTTTAGCATACATATATTTCGAATCAAACAGCTTCGGCTGGCTACAGGCTAGACGAGACGCAGATTAAAGCACCGTTTAACCGGGGAATATTTTCTCGCAGAGATTCATATATTTACGCCTTAGGATCATGTACTCGGACATAAAATCCCAGAAAAGTCCAGTACATATATACTATAAAGAAAAAAAAATGAATAGGAGAAGAAAATAATGCATACATTCTAACTTGGACAGTAGAGGAGAGGATTTTTGGCTTAAACTTTGTGCTTGAAATGAACGACAATTTTCGAGTTTGTTCAGAAACAAACCCTACGGTCAACTCCGTTCGAAGACATTTTTGAGCTCGTGGCAAAACCTGTAGATAGCGCCTCCTTCGAAAAATTTGAATACGATGTTTTTTAAGTAACACCTTTCGGGTTTTTACTGTCATGCATTTTCAATGAAAAGTAGTTTAAAAATTGTACTTAATATTTATAATTGTACGAAATGTTTGTAAATGAACGTCGTTCGTAACAATATAAATGAAAATTAACAGAACAGTAATTGAAATAAAGTTTTAGATAAGAGTGAATTAGAACAGAAGAAGAACTTCAAATTCTTCATTTTATGAAAATGTACAACTGTGTTCATCCACTGTGAAATGCATAATAGCGTACGTCGTCATGTACGCGAGTAAATAGTTCTTGCTCTACTACCCGTCTACTCTGACTTCTACACTTTTCTTGATGTTACAACTGTGTTCATCCACTGTGAAATGCATTATACCGTACGTCGTCGTGTACGCGAGTAAATATTTCTTGCTCTACTACCCGTCTCCTCTGCCTTCTACACTCTTCTTGATGTACAACTGTGTTCATCCACTGTGAAATGCATTATACCGTACGTCGTCTAGTACGCGAGTAAATATTTCTTGCTCTACTACCCGTCTCCTCTACCTTCTTCAATCTTCTTGATGTACAACTGTGTTCATCCACTGTGAAATGCATTATACCGTACGTCGTCTAGTACGCGAGTAAATATTTCTTGCTCTACTACCCGTCTCCTCTGCCTTCTACACTCTTCTTGATGTACAACTGTGTTTATCCACTGTGAAATGCATAATACCGTACGTCGTCGTGTACGCGAGTAAATATTTCTTGCTCTACTACCCGTCTCCTCTGACTTCTACACTCTTCTTGATGTACAACTGTGTTCATCCACTGTGAAATGCATTATACCGTACGTCGTCTAGTACGCGAGTAAATATTTCTTGCTCTACTACCCGTCTCCTCTGCCTTCTACACTCTTCTTGATGTACAACTGTGTTCATCCACTGTGAAATGCATTATACCGTACGTCGTCGTGTACGCGAGTAAATAGTTCTTGCTCTACTACCCGTCTCCTCTACCTTCTTCAATCTTCTTGATGTTACAATTGTGTTCATCCACTGTGAAATGCATAATAGCGTACGTCGTCATGTACGCGAGTAAATATTTCTTGCTCTACTACCCGTCTCCTCTGCCTTCTACACTCTTCTTGATGTACAACTGTGTTTATCCACTGTGAAATGCATTATACCGTACGTCGTCGTGTACGCGAGTAAATAGTTCTTGCACTACTACCCGTCTCCTCTGCCTTCTACACTCTTCTTGATGTACAACTGTGTTCATCCACTGTGAAATGCATTATACCGTACGTCGTCGTGTACGCGAGTAAATATTTCTTGCTCTACTACCCGTCTCCTCTGCCTTCTACACTCTTCTTGATGTTACAACTGTGTTCATCCACTGTGAAATGCATTATACCGTACGTCGTCTAGTACGCGAGTAAATATTTCTTGCTCTACTACCCGTCTCCTCTGCCTTCTACACTCTTCTTGATGTACAACTGTGTTTATCCACTGTGAAATGCATTATACCGTACGTCGTCTAGTACGCGAGTAAATATTTCTTGCTCTACTACCCGTCTCCTCTGCCTTCTACACTCTTCTTGATGTACAACTGTGTTCATCCACTGTGAAATGCATTATACCGTACGTCGTCGTGTACGCGAGTAAATAGTTCTTGCTCTACTACCCGTCTCCTCTACCTTCTTCACTCTTCTTGATGTTACAATTGTGTGCATCCACTGTGAAATGCATAATAGCGTACGTCGTCATGTACGCGAGTAAATATTTCTTGCTCTACTACCCGTCTCCTCTGCCTTCTACACTCTTCTTGATGTTACAACTGTGTTCATCCACTGTGAAATGCATTATACCGTACGTCGTCGTGTACGCGAGTAAATATTTCTTGCTCTACTACCCGTCTCCTCTGCCTTCTACACTCTTCTTGATGTTACAACTGTGTTCATCCACTGTGAAATGCATTATACCGTACGTCGTCGTGTACGCGAGTAAATAGTTCTTGCTCTACTACCCGTCTCCTCCGCCTTCTACACTCTTCTTGATGTTACAACTGTGTTCATCCACTGTGAAATGCATAATACCGTACGTCGTCGTGTACGCGAGTAAATAGTTCTTGCTCTACTACCCGTCTCCTCCGCCTTCTACACTCTTCTTGATGTACAACTGTGTTCATCCACTGTGAAATGCATTATACCGTACGTCGTCGTGTACGCGAGTAAATATTTCTTGCTCTACTACCCGTCTCCTCTGCCTTCTACACTCTTCTTGATGCACAACTGTGTTCATCCACTGTGAAATGCATTATACCGTACGTCGTCTAGTACGCGAGTAAATATTTCTTGCTCTACTACCCGTCCCCTCTGCCTTCTACACTCTTCTTGATGTTACAACTGTGTTCATCCACTGTGAAATCCATAACACCGGTACGTCGTCGTGTACGTGAGTAAATAGTTCTTGCTCTACTACCCGTCTCCTCTGCCTTCTACACTCTTCTTGATGTTACAATTGTGTTCATCCACTGTGAAATGCATTATACCGTACGTCGTCGTGTACGCGAGTAAATAGTTCTTGCTCTACTACCCGTCCCCTCTGCCTTCTACACTCTTCTTGATGTTACAACTGTGTTCATCCACTGTGAAATGCATTATACCGTACGTCGTCGTGTACGCGAGTAAATATTTCTTGCTCTACTACCCGTTTCCTCTGCTTTCTACACTCTTCTTGATGTTACAACTGTGTTCATCCACTGTGAAATCCATAATACCGGTACGTCGTCGTGTACGCGAGTAAATAGTTCTTGCCGTACTACCCATCTGCTCTGCCTTCTACAGTATTCTTGATGTTCCAACTGTGTTCATCCACTGTGAAATCCATAATACCGGTACGTCGTCGTGTACGTGAGTAAGTAGTTCTTGCCGTACTACCCATCTCCTCTGCCTTCTACAGTATTCTTGATGTTACAACTGTGTTCATCCACTGTGAAATCCATAACACCGGTACGTCGTCGTGTACGTGAGTAAATAGTTCTTGCCGTACTACCCATCTCCTCTGCCTTCTACAGTATTCTTGATGTTACAACTGTGTTCATCCACTGTGAAAACATAATACCGTACGTCGTCGTGTACGCGAGTAAATATTTCTTGCTCTACTACCCGTCTCCTCTGCCTTCTACACTCTTCTTGATGTACAACTGTGTTCATCCACTGTGAAATGCATTATACCGTACGTCGTCGTGTACGCGAGTAAATAGTTCTTACTCTACTACCCGTCTCCTCTGCCTTCTACACTCTTCTTGATGTACAACTGTGTTCATCCACTCTGAAATGCATTATACCGTACGTCGTCGTGTACGTGAGTAAATAATTCTTGCTCTACTACCCGTCTCCTCTGTCTTCTACACTCTTCTTCGTGTTATCCTCCCATGCTCATCTCTAGTACCTTTTCTCATTATCCTACAGACGTGGCCAAACCAACGCAGTTGCGAGCTTTCAATTTTATCATATAAACAGAATATCTTCAAATTCTTCCGGATGTTAACGTTTCTCACCCCATCTCTACGAGGTTTCTTCTCAATTTTCCTCAGGTATCTCATCTCCATTCAGAGAATACATGACTCGCAACCGTACGTCAATGTTGGAGCATATACAGACGTGTATACTGCCCGTTTGGTTTTCTGTAACACTTCGCTTTTTCCCAGAAACGTCGTGTTGATATTGATCACCGTAAAGCCTAATGTCTAACTCTGACTCAATTATGCCATTCTCACTGAAAACGGCACCTAAATATTTGAATATCGCCACTTGTTCAATTTCCTTGTTGTTGATTACTATTCTGTGTTGTCTTGCTTCCTACTAATTATCATCGTCTTTGTCTTGGTGGGGCTAATAATCATATTCTTCCTCCTCATCCTTTCTCCCCACACAATTATGTTATGCTGCAGATTCTGTTCTGTGAGAGCAATCGGAACAATGTCGTCGGCAAAAGCAAGGTTGTTGCAGCCTCCAGTTGCCTACCTTAAACTTTCTACTTCTTTGTTGACTCTCCTTGACAATAGCATCCATCAACACAACAAAAAGGTAGGGTGATAGTTTATCCCCTTGTCTCACTCCTGTGAGGTGCTAAACTCGCTTGATGTTTCGTTTGAAGTTGAGTATATAGTTTTTGTATTAAATTATTTCACAATAACATTTTCAATAATACGTATTAGGTCTCTAATTTCCGCTCCTACCTCCAGTAACTTGGTAACGGTGTATGAAGCTAAGGTTCATAGATTCATTTTACGTCTACAACTTAAATCAGTATCTTATTCAACTTATTCTACTCTATAATTTCTCCAAACGATACCATTAATGCTGTATTAACTTACTGTGAGAAGTTACTGTGTGTATGTGCTATGTGGTAAAAGTTTCTGATTCACAAGACCAGTCCAGTGCAGAGTACATTATAAAATTTATACATTAAAAATCATGACATAACTCAATTACAGTATATATTAGGGAATACTTCGGCCTGTGGCCATACAATTCCTTCGTTAGGTCGCTACGCGTTAGTGTCCCATGAGAAGCTTCGAGTTTGTGTAACGCTAAACGCGACCTGGAGGCGAGTTACCTAACCTCAAATAATAAACCAGCGAATTACTGTCGACGTTTGTTTTTCAAGTTTGTAGCGATCAAATTGACCTGCGTCGTCCCTATCTGTGTGTGTGACAGATAGGAAGAAACAGATGTAAATTTCTACCTGTAAGAAAATATACTGCTGAAAAGGTTTTTGGGTTTACTATATTGTAAGAAAGTTAAAATCACGTTGAAATGTGAGAAACTGATTCAACAGAACGCTGATGCAATTATCCAATGATTCAAATAAATAGCATTTGTTGCAAATTCAATATTCCCAGAGATTTAAAAATGTGTCAGACAGTGAATCGCTTGTGGAGAGTGCGAGAGAGGAATGTGACGGGGGGGGGAGAGAGAGAGAGAGATAGACAGACAGAGATTTAGGTACTCAAAATTTGACAAATATAAATAAATACAATAGACATGTTCACATGATTCAGGGCTGTAATAATAAGTTTAGCTTCAAATGTAATTACAATTTTGATTAGGTTACAAACTGTTAACTATCGACTCAGGTTTTCGATGTAATATAACTTAAGTAACAATTAATACTTTCCAGATATGCTTCGCCAGTAAACATATACGTACACTGTATATTACACTTTATTAAATATTATTTAATGTAAAACAATCGCAAACTCCTGTAGTTTATCAGCCTCGAGTTGTTAGTGCTGCTCTCTAGTTGCGAACGTTATAACTAGCATTCAACTGAGCCTACAAAATAAAATACAGTAATTTTATTATAATCTGATTAATCTTAACTCGGTTGGATTGATTTTGTTGAAATTATTATCTAATATATGAAAAGAACGTGTAAAAGTTATTCTCTATTCTTGTGCGTTATAATTCGTTTTTCGAATTCTACTTCACAAATTATTCGTAAGAAGTAAAGCTTGTCGTTTGTCGTTGACGAAAATCTACATAAGCCTACAGAGTTACGATGTTAAAAATAAGGAAGGAGAATGTTTTATTTTGAGCTGGAATAAACGTACGCCCAATTGTTAACCGAAAACTATTAAATAACCAGTATTTTTAAGGTAAATATTTTTTAGTACAATTTGGAGTCGTGAGGTTTACACGTTTATTTGAACATAAAAGTATAGGTTAACAGAAAAACTTAAACAGTACTTTATTATTTATTACTCTTTATTTTTGTCAATTTTGAGCCTTCATCGTTCACCGATACATTTGAATGTTGGCTTCAACCATCGCGTATGGTCACGCTTGCGGACAATGCGTTGCATTGTTTGGTGGTTGGAATACGACAACCTAAAGATGAATTCAAATTGCAAACAGTGGCGTATCTAGAATTTGCCTTTGGGGAGTCCGGGATCGGGTCGGTTTCATACAAAAGACAAAACAAGTTAAGACTAGTCAACATTACTATCTTTAAAGTTGCTGAAAAACGCGTGATAACATCATGATATCAGTCCCATTAAAGTAAACGGTAATAACACAATAAAATTACGCGTTATTGAAACCAAAAGATACTTATTGACTGAATTGATTTTTTATATTTGATATTTCAAACGTATACCCTAACGCTGTTTAATAAATATGTTTGTATATTTAAAAAGAGTTACTACTATATTAGTGTACGCAACTGAAAAAAATAAAACAGCCTAAAAATAATTAAGAGATTAACAAAATTTTTTTTAACTTTTTCGACCCTCTGGGGGTCCAGTCATGCTCCCCCCCCCCAAATCTGTCCCTGATTGCAACCAGAATAAATTAATACTACACTAGAATAAGTTAACAGAATTAATTTAACGACTACCTACAAATCAATCTACTTCACAGTGTCCATAATGTGGAATGACTGTTGACAATTTTACAGTAGCATACTTCTGTAAGAACTGAATACTGGCTGAATGTATGACTAAGCCCAGTAACTCTCAGTTCACTAACAAACTTAGTCTCAAAGCTTTTTAGTGCGTCTGGTTAGTCAAGCGTTTGGGGGATTTTTTTTTTAATTACCAGAATAAAATTGTTATATGTAAGTAAACAATACATGAGATATAGATTCGGTACTATAATAATATGCAAATAATTATGCAAACAATAATTTAATTAATTAATCTGTGATTGCCGAGCCCCACGATCTTGGAGCGCCATATTTATAATTATAATTAATGGGGTGTAATTGATGTTTGTAGTGCCCCACGTTAATTATGTAATTATACTAATTTGTAGAATGTGATCATGTAATTACTCAATTAGGCTACTTATACCAAACTGATTGAAGCTACGTGATACATTAGTTATTTGATGTTAGCATAATTACTGCACTGAGACTCTAATTATTGTATAAATTAATAAAATCTACTATAAATCATTCAAGTGACGTTAATGTCTGTTCTGAGGTAACTTTGACAATAATGAACGCATATATTCTGAGTAAAATAAACACTTATTTATTAACATCATTCAAGTAAAGAAACTTCAATATATAAATATAAATGATTCCCTGTAAATACATTCATAGAAAGAACATATGTATATATATCAAATTACAATGCGAATCCAGTGCGTTGTTTGCTGAAAAACATACACATACATATATAACACAATCAACATATAAAACATAAATAGTCAACATATAAATCTTATACTAATGCGTTCATTTCTTGCCTCAGATGAATAGCGTTATTTAAATTTATCATATTTAATTTAAATACTCAAGGGTGTTTTCTTGAAAAGAGACAGGACAGTAGAGATCTTATGACAAGAATAACATAAAGATTACTTGTAAAGTGGTTTATCCAATATTTCCATCGGCGTAACTCCTTCCCGCTGGTGGTCCATATGTACGAAGCTGCGTAGCCGTGATGTCACTAACACTCAACACACGCGGATCAGATTCACTCGCGCTGTGTGTATTTTCTGTTGATGTCGACCGTTACTGTCAGTCTATGAAATCATGTGTCGTGTGAGTAAGTTCATCGTTAACTAGTGTGTATATATCTGACTGTCTATTATTGAACTTCTTCTTGTGTACATTAATGTATCGTGTCTTTGATAACGTGGTGTATTGTTCCAATTGGTATTGTATCGCTTCGCACTGTACAACGCTACAATTTCGTTGTCCGGTAAAGCATTAACACAAGTTCTGCGAGTCTGTTATTGACGAAACTGCGATTGATTAGTTTAATTTTTAATAAGCGGTAGCTGAGTAAGATAAAGTACTTGAGAGTTATTAATCACTGGCGTATATTGCATGATTTAGTCACTGTAGATACACTATTACCGAATAACACGCCAATATCGAAATGTTTAAGTCAACTGATTAAAATACCGCGTAACAGTGTTTCAAAGTCCAACTGCTATACGTATGTTAACTGAACTGTATTAAGACTTAGAAAAATTAAGATTTAAGTTCCGTGAAGACTGTTCAAAGTATATGATTGAAAATTTTATGAAAGACTGCCCTCTCGCGTGCTCTGTAAACAGTTTTTATTAAGCATCGTTTACCACAATGCAATCTCCTGGCAAACACGCCTCTGGTCAAACATGATAGGTCAGGTGAACTCCTACCCTTATGCAAGACTATGGTTCTCCACTTCTCATTCGTTGTTCGCGTTGCTATGATGACGACGGTCCTCTCCACCTGTACTCTGGGTAGATGCTGGATTCTGGTTGGGTATCTTGTCTCCCCTCAAGTTCGCGTCGAAGGCCTCGGTACCCTTTTCATGGAACAAGACCAATTCCTCGGCTGTCGATCAAGTCTTTGTCTAAGTGTACTCCGGAAACCTGCTGCTGTTCTCACGCGAACAGTGTGTCGTGTTTTGTTATTGTCTGACTATCCATGACCGTTTTCCGTTAGCTATCCGGACGCAGCGTGTCGTCGTTTCCAAGACGGCACTCCTTCTCCCTGTCGTAAATATCAGTTGTCGCCAGTAAGATGTCCTCCCGCTGTGCGCACGTTCGATTCTATTCATTAGGTATCGTTGTCTGTTCTCATACAGGGTAAATACCATTGTGCAACTACACCCTTTTTTACAGCTGGCACACTTCAAATTAACCTTGCAGTGTGTGCTCGTTACAATTCCTCCGTAAAGTGCTACTGTCCTAGTTTCCTTTTGTCCTGCTTGTTGTGGGCTGTAAATCTCGGTTGAGTCGAGTCTGTCACAGGCCAACCTTATTTCTCATTGTAAAGTTATGTGAAGCGTACTCGTATTGTTCCTGGCAAACGTTCAGTTGACACTTCGTTAAATTGTTTCCTTATTTATCGCTTCTGGCTGGTGTTGGGGTGTCTTGGCTGGTTTTAACGTATTTTCGATCAAAATTTAAAAAAATTAAAATTCTTGGTCATTACAGTACAAAATTTTATAACAGTGGCATTCACATTTAGTTTTCCAGCAGTAAGCAAGACAAAACCAAATTATCAAAAATGAAAGATAAACAATACTCTGTCCCACAACCGACAGAGTCATAACACACAAAAGTGTTTATACTCTTTCCGTTTGTAGTTCAATCCTGATGTAAAAAAACCCACGTGATAAATCTGAAACGCTATTGGTCAGGGGCGTTGATACTGTCCACACAGTAATGCATTACGCGCATGTGCAGAATGTCTGTATAGTTATGTGAGAGTTATCTTGCCACTTCAATCGGAGCACGTCGTTTTAAAACTTCCTCCTTATCATTGTATTCTGAATCGTATTGAATTAATGTGGAGCCAGTTGAAAGGCTATGTTGCCTATCACAACACAGCATTAGCTGCTTGACATAAAACAATTCATTGATAAGGCGGTAAATGAAACAACGGCGGACAAGTGGAGTCAATGTTGCAGCATATAATTAAGGAAGATGATGGCGACTGGCCCACATTACCGACGGCGTTGTGGACAATGAACAATCTTATCAATAATAACGCTGACTCAAGTGATGATACAAGTTCAGACACAGATATAGAAGGCATTGAATTACTCTCTCTCAGCAACTGATAGTATTCAGTACACTGGTAATTATCACAGCTTCTATTTTCGTTTTAAATAATCTTTACTTTTTTGTTTGTTGCGATATTTAAACGGTTAATTAAAAAACCATTAACTGATGTTATAAAATGTTTCATTGTCGTTATTTTAATGGTACACTGTCACACAAATTTTACTTTGTCAGGACAATTTATTATAATTAACGTGTGTTTATACAGTATCAATATTATGTGTACCCTGTCTGTACTCCTTCCGTCAACGTGACACGCCTCTAATTCAAGTAGCAAATAGCGTTTCACATGTGCTACGCCTATTTGTATACATCAGGATTAAGCTAAGAACGGAAACAGTATACATAGTATATAGGTAACAAAGAGAAGTAAATAAATAAAACTTACCAATCATGAAATCTATAAGCTACACACACAACTGAACACACAACACAAGACACTCAAACTCACGTGAACACGCACACCTCAAGGTCATCCACAAACTGCGACAACAGGGACTAAGTCCCATCCCTTTATTTAGCAGGAGGACAACCGTTGAGTTCGGAGTACGTATACTGCATTTCACTCTCCCCATATATCAGGAAAACTATTATGCGGTAGAAAATCTGCGGACTCTTGTATTTGATACAAAAAATGTGGTTTAAAGTATCCCGTGTGAATGTGGTTTTGGGCGTAACTTGTCGTCCTCTCCAGGTCCGCGCGAATGAACCCAGAATGAATGTGAAAAAGGGAAATAGAGCACGATTAAAGTTGGCTGAACAGTGTGGGAAGCGCAGCACAAAGTCTTATGGGATGAAGTGAGAGTTATTTGTAAAGAAAAGAAACGGTTAGAACGTAGATTTAAGGAAGCTACTTTCACGACGACTAATATTAACTGTATTAGTCAAGTAAGCAGTGAAATTCCTAATACCTGGCTTCGTTTCAACAGGAAAATAGTTTAGGCTTTGAGGCAGGTTAGCGTGTGTTACGGTTTATTGGGCGTTAGTTTGGGGAGTGTCTTCCGGTTGAGTATATAAAGGAGTGGGACTTGTCGTGGTTTGCGGGTGACCTTGAGGTGCGCGCGCGCGTGTGTGTGCGTGCGTGCGTGCGCGTGCGCCTGCGCGTGTGTGTGTGCGCGCGTGTGTGTGGTAACTTATAGATTTCATAGATGGTAAGTTTTATTTATTTACTTTTGTATGTTACCTATATACTAAGTAAAATAGTATATACACAAAAGTATATACTTTTGTGTTTTCACTCTGTGTCGATTGTGGGACAGAGTATTGTTTATCTTTTATTTTTGACGTGTTAGTTTTGTTTTTTGCCTGAAGACGGCAACTCATTTGTTGCGTAGCCGAAATGTCGCTTTTTAATAAAACGTTGCTTTTAACAAAGAACTTAAGGAAAGTTTAAAGTTTGTTGAACTTTGCTATCTTTGGCTGTAACCAGTTGTTTGCCTGAAAAAGCTATGCACAAAGTTAAAATAATAAAAACAGGCTCAGGTATGCAATGGGAGACGCATGACCTTATGGTTCTAGCTTTAATGAAAGACTTATTAGTGCGTGGAACAAGCGTAAAAATATTTCACTTCCGGATACTAGCACCAAACTTTGAGGGCCAACTAAATACATACCAAAGACTGTAAATCAGCCGGGAGACAACCTTAGAAATGATTACGTCACGAGCAGTGACGTCATCAATATGGCCGCTCAGCCGATTTTATAAAGTCGCATATCTCAGAATCCACTGATCACATTTTGATCAAATTAGTCTCATTTTAAAGAACAGCTGTTTATCTAAATGAAATGTTATTACATATATTTCTGTAAATGCAAAATAGGTCTTGAGTATTCCTTCAATTATTACATTTTTAGCTAATTTCCCGAAATTCAGCTATTACAGTAGGTCGTGATGTGCGACTTTCACCCGGAACCATGATAGAAATTTGTTTTAAGGTCCCTAGAGTACAAAAATCATAGAGGCGAAAACTGTTATATATGTGTATGTATATACGGTATATATATATATATATATATATATATATATATATATATTGTAACGTAGCGGTTATTTTAGAGGTGTTAGCGAAACGTCCGTCTTAGTCAAGCCCCACTGTTGGGTTCGCCAATTTTGTAACGTAGCGGTTTTTTAGAGTGTGTCTCTCCGATCCTTAAAGAGTACTTTACTTAATGGAAACTTTGTTTTATTTGCCCCACGTTGTTAGCGTCAATTTTGTAACGTAGCGGTTTAGAGTATGTACCTTCCGAGATGTTTTTGTATGCGGCCTATTGAGTGCTCGTCTTATTTAATTAAGACGCACTGTTGTAAGCGCCAATTTGTAACGTTCTCCTCGAGCGTGTCCCGCTAATCGGTCCGAACACCTCTCCGCAGTCGCCACTTATGAATTATAAAGACTGAAGTTTAAATAAAGTTGTTGGTAATGTTACTCAAACAAAGCAGAAATCGAGTGTGTGTGATTTGGGTCAAGTAGGGAAGTAGTTTAGCCTTATTTTGAAGAGAGAGCAAGTACCGTTTGTTTACCCTCGGTTTAGACGATTTATAAATTTTTCAAATATTCGCCGTGAACCGAATCAGCTGATTGTGAGACGAGTCTCCAAACATAGGTTAACCAGACGACACTGTGGCAGAATATGACCCGGTGGATCGTCTTCTTCTTATTTGTTCTGAAACTTACTACAACTACCCACTACAAGAAAGGCAACACATTTTTATTATTCAATATCATTTTTTCAATAATATTTATTGTTTATATTATTGGTTTTCTCCCTTCAGCCACAATACAAATATTACAATCGATAGTGTCATTAACTAGTAAATGATATCGACTTCATTGAGTAACAAGAAATTGTCATAAAGATATAATGGTTTGAGCGATTTTACAATTTTATCTTTTGTTTAAACATCAATCAACATATAATTTTTTAGTTATTTTCCCCAGGGTTAAGGGTAAGTTCTTTTTGTTATGAGATGGTCAGAAATGGATAATTATACTACGCTTTACAAATATAGAAAAAATATTCAAAAATTTGTTTATTTCGCTTAGTACGTAGTTCCGGAAATGTCCGTAAGAGAGCAGATGGCGTTTGTTTTTATTAAAACATGTGGTTATGTTCTAATCGTTATGGACTACACGACCATTCCGTTGGAGGTTTCTTCGTTAAATATTAAAAAGAATGTTTATATTACCTCTCTTCTTGAAGTTCTTACTTGGGTGAAGCCGCTTCTCAGGTGGTGTTTGTATTTTGGTGGTAATTTCACAACCGTCTGGCGAATATTATCTCGTTAAAACTCGAATTCTGCTAGGCTATGCCTACTCGTCCAAAAATGGTTTTTTGTTCACTGTTATTATGGAGTATAGCAAGTTAACATTGATAACTAAGGTAGTAATACATCCTGTTTATACTGTTCTTTAATTTTGTAACAATTTTGTGCTTTTCAAAAGGTTCCAAAAGGATATTTTAATAAATTTTTATCTCATCATTTTGTCAACTGGACAGGTTTAAATTTCAAATTCGATTAAACAATACTTGTTATTTTCGTCACTCTTAGTAACCCATAATTTTTATATATCTTTTTATTGGTTCTGCTATTTACTTTTTAGTATATAGGCAGTTTGTAATTATTATAAATTTATTTTTGATTTACAGTAAAATAATTCTTTTAATTTTGGTTTCTTTCCCAATTTGATTTACATAATAGTTTTCTGTTTATTTTCTTATAACTTTGGATATAAGTATTTAATATTTTTATTAACTTTAAATGAATTTATATATTATTTATTAATCTCTTATAGTATTCTTACACTGGACTATTTTCTTCTGCCATTTCCCTCATACAGTATTATTTTAATTTTCATTATCATCTGATATTTAAATCTTTAAAGTTTTTAACACAAATCCTGGGTTATCTTATACAATAAAACCATTATTTTATAAAATATAAAATTAACATAGGTACTACTCAATATAAATCCTACAATAACTAAACAAAATACATAATTAGTTAGTAGCATCATGATCTACTATTATAGTTTATAATTCTCACATTTACAGTACAATTCTGTAAGAAGTTCCCTTCACCTTCACTTATTACCTCATTGGGTACACTATAACTCACTTGTCACTGTATATCACTTTAATCTTATAATGTTTAGTGATACAACTTAATTTTGAGCTCGTTATAGTTTACCCATTTCTGACCTTTATGGTATTACAAGAGTTAATTTATTGGGACCGGGTTATGTACCGTTACAATATATATATATATATATATATATATATATATATATATACAGTATATATGTCTGATAGCACGATAACTTTTGAAGGAGGTGTCCAATCTGAATGAAACTTGGTGGAAAAAAAATCATGCGAGTTCGTAGACCAGCAAAATTGGGCTGGGGCCACCCCCCCCATTTCAAATTTTGAAAATTTCAAAAATTAATTTTTAATATTTTTATGTTTGTACTATGCTTTTTTGTGCTCATTCCAAATGTGTATGGACATAATAGATTAAATGGTGATGAGTTAAAACTAGTTCAATGGCTCATTATGTAATTTTTCTCAAAAAAAACGATAACTTTTGACTTTTTTAAAAACTTTTCAAGGAATTGTCCGATTTGAATGAAAGTTTGTGGAAAATCAATCATGTGAATACCTAAATGAAATTCGTAAATCAGCAACATTAGGGCAGAACAACCCCCCATTTTTAATTTTTGAAAATGTAAAAAATCACATTTTTCCCATTTTTATTATAGGTTATTTTCTGGTCCGTTTCAATGTGTTTTGGCATAATAGGTCAAATAGTACTAAATAGGAAACATGGTTATTTTGATTTGCGAATTCCTGTTAATCTTTTTGGAATATTAAACATTTGTACTCAATTTGTCTTCTTTTATTTCATGATTTTAAGTCAAAATTAAACCACAAACATTTTAAACCATTTTTTAGTAAGGCGGATGGAAATTCGCTAAGTTTAGCAGGTCCTGCGAACGGGCTTTTTTTACACATTTTTGTTATTTTCCTGTCGATGGTTTCAATGGTAGTAATAATACGAGGTGAAATTTAAAAATATAATTTATTCTTAACAAATAACTTTTTCGTAGCAATTTTACTCATTTACAATGGTTTTAATAAGAATTTCTCATTTTTCAAGGTTAATTATTCCTGTAAAAATATATACATACAAACAACACATAAAACAATTACTTGAGTGGTACAAGTCTGTGCGTTCATGTAAACGTAACCAGCTCATTATTCGTCTATTCTTGAGCAATGACCTTCGCAAGCACACAAAAGAGTGCACCGAAGACCAATTTTTATACAGCGGCACTGAGTACATCTTTCCTTACACTTACACGACACCAGTTCTTGACAATGTTTGGTTACGTCTGGAATTGTTGTCCAGAGAGGTTTGAACGTGGTGCCATCGTCTGTTTTCCAACCCCACTGGCGTGGATCGTTAACTGAAGGTCTTTTTGTCAAGCAGTTTCTCCAAACGTTACATTGAAATATAGCACGTTTTAAGTGCTGTAATAGGGCATCCGCCGTTGGCGGGATATGTTCTATGTTTCTACTCATCTGAGTTAACAGTATCCTGCGTGCTTGGTTTACATGTTCTGCTGTACTTGTGGCATGGTACATTAATACCATAAAACGCTCAAGTACAGAAAATGCAATGCTGTCGGCCATAACTGTTGTTGCTGAAATAGAAAATTCTTGGAAGGCAAAATCAACATCACGAAATGACATACATGTTTTCCAAGCACTTTTTTTCCCAATGCCAGAAAACGACGGCACCGTGTCACACCCAGTGAATGAATGGAAGAATGGAATCAGCTCGGATACTCCAGTGGGAAGCTTTGAATATAATTCATGAATAGGCAAATATTGTAAATTTTTCCCTGATCCATACTCAATCCACAGTTCTTCAGCTTCTGCAATGCGTGGAAATGCAAATAAAGCTATGGAAATCACATCCGAATCCACTGTCTTAATAACAACTTTGCTGTGTCCATGCATAGCAGCATCCGATGCATGCAAAAGAAGCCGCGCATCTGCTTCCTCGTGCGAAGATGGAGAAATTGAGACTACACTCTCTTCTCCGACTGACGATAAAACTTTATCCTTCAAAGTGCAAAATATTTCTTTCCCGGGGCTTTCTATTGAAGCTAGATTAGTTGCCAACATATTAAACAGTTCCTCCTTATTGCTTTCTTCAGACAAAATTTGTTTAAAATTGCGTGGCATCTTTACTCCAGGTTTGACTGCTATCTGGGAACCACAACCTCTAGACTGCCGAGTTTGAGACTTTACACTTCCTTTAATATACTGGTCAAACACAATGTCCACTCTACTAACGGTTCCTAATCTTGTCTTTATATAGG
The DNA here is from genome assembly GCA_034769895.1 of Magicicada septendecula. Taxonomy (NCBI): domain Eukaryota; kingdom Metazoa; phylum Arthropoda; class Insecta; order Hemiptera; family Cicadidae; genus Magicicada; species Magicicada septendecula. Next base: position 64,454,726 of record CM068371.1, read on the forward strand.
GCATTACAACACAGTCGCTGTATTCCTGAAAAGTAATTCCTGCTCCTGGTGTCAACATGTGCACAAGGGCAGCTCCATCAATGATTAGGGCAGATACAGTTGGCGTTAGGGCAGGTGCAGTAACTTCGCTTGATAAGCTGCGTGTTTTTGAACACACGATACAATGTCAGCTTTAACTGGAAGGGAGACGTAGTTCACCGAATTCGGAAATAGATGGGGGATACGTGCTGTTTGCATGAGACAAGAACTCTTCCACGTCTCCATGTCTAACTTGGCTTGCAACGTAAAGCCGACAATAGATGGGGGATACGTGCTGTTTGCATGAGACAAGAACTCTTCCACGTCTCCATGTCTAACTTGGCTTGCAACGTAAAGCCGACAATAGATGGGGGATACGTGCTGTTTGCATGAGACAAGCACTCTTCCACGTCTCCATGTCTAACTTGGCTTGCAACGTAAAGCCGACAATAGATGGGGGATACGTGCTGTTTGCATGAGACAAGCACTCTTCCACGTCTCCATGTCTAACTTGGCTTGCAACGTAAAGCCGACAATAGATGGGGGATACGTGCTGTTTGCATGAGACAAGAACTCTTCCACGTCTCCATGTCTAACTTGGCTTGCAACGTAAAGCCGACAATAGATGGGGGATACGTGCTGTTTGCATGAGACAAGCACTCTTCCACGTCTCCATGTCTAACTTGGCTTGCAACGTAAAGCCGACAATAGATGGGGGATACGTGCTGTTTGCATGAGACAAGCACTCTTCCACGTCTCCATGTCTAACTTGGCTTGCAACGTAAAGCCGACAATAGATGGGGGATACGTGCTGTTTGCATGAGACAAGCACTCTTCCACGTCTCCATGTCTAACTTGGCTTGCAACGTAAAGCCGACAATAGATGGGGGATACGTGCTGTTTGCATGAGACAAGCACTCTTCCACGTCTCCATGTCTAACTTGGCTTGCAACGTAAAGCCGACAATAGATGGGGGATACGTGCTGTTTGCATGAGACAAGCACTCTTCCACGTCTCCATGTCTAACTTGGCTTGCAACGTAAAGCCGACAATAGATGGGGGATACGTGCTGTTTGCATGAGACAAGCACTCTTCCACGTCTCCATGTCTAACTTGGCTTGCAACGTAAAGCCGACAATAGATGGGGGATACGTGCTGTTTGCATGAGACAAGAACTCTTCCACGTCTCCATGTCTAACTTGGCTTGCAACGTAAAGCCGACAATAGATGGGGGATACGTGCTGTTTGCATGAGACAAGCACTCTTCCACGTCTCCATGTCTAACTTGGCTTGCAACGTAAAGCCGACAATAGATGGGGGATACGTGCTGTTTGCATGAGACAAGCACTCTTCCACGTCTCCATGTCTAACTTGGCTTGCAACGTAAAGCCGACAATAGATGGGGGATACGTGCTGTTTGCATGAGACAAGCACTCTTCCACGTCTCCATGTCTAACTTGGCTTGCAACGTAAAGCCGACAATAGATGGGGGATACGTGCTGTTTGCATGAGACAAGAACTCTTCCACGTCTCCATGTCTAACTTGGCTTGCAACGTAAAGCCGACAACATACATTGGAATCCTTTCTCAGATGTGCCAACTTATTTTTATCTTTGGACTTGTGGGCAGGTTTTTTCTGACTGAACAATGGAAGGTTGTTCCGTTTGATGATATCATGAATAGAAATTTTCCCCAAAACTAAACGATCATTCACGTAGGTGGAGTATTGTTTTTCTCCTTTGATGTGGGCTTCAAAGACAGATTTTGCGGCTACCTCGCTCATAACTACTTTACTACTGTTTACGGTAGTAAGCTCTTTCTCTTCAAATGGATTACCATGCTCCTGATAGACTTTAACTAAATCACATACTTTTTTATGAAAGCGAACTTCAGATGATTGGTTATCTTCGTGGTGTTTACCTTCATTAGACGTAGCTTTTTGATTCAAGTTGTTGATTTCTTCAAACGCACTGTTCATGCGTGCAATTTCAGGGCCAGCAGTCATCCACTTCAGTAATGCATCTTTGCTGCTCAGACGGGATAGTTTTGCACTATCAAGTTTTGTGTTTTACAGCCTACAAAGTTTCCTTTCTAAAATTCCCCATACACTGTGGGGTGAAGCTCTGGTAATTTCCACAGGCTGTGCACAAAAATATGCAACCATTTAGCATAGTTCACATGATCAAGTACAAACATACAAGGGCATATATTTTCAAGTGCTGAAAGGAACTCTGGTAAGTTTCCCTGGCGGACGCTCCGAACAAAAACAAGAAGAAGGCTCAAATCGGACAATTCCTTTAAAAGTTCTAAAAAAAGTCAAAAGTTATCGTTTTTTTGAGAAAAATTACAAAATGAGCCATTGAACTAGTTTTAACTCATCACCATTTAATCTATTATGTCCATACACATTTGGAATGAGCACAAAAAACATAGTACAAACATAAAAATATTAAAAATAAATTTTTGAAATTTTCAAAATTCTAAATGGGGGTTGCCCTGGCCAAATTTTGCTGGTTTACGAACTCGCATGGTTGATTTTTCCACCAAGTTTCATTCAGATTGGACACCTCCTCAAAAGTTATCGTGCTATCAGACACACACACACATATATATATATATATATATGTGGGAATATATATATTGTACTGCTGTTAAAATGCACACAGTACATAATAGGGAGATAATAAATTTTAAAAGAGAAAGGATGCAGATTTTGTATTGAATGTAAACAAAAAACATTGGGAATATCGACTTACTCAGTCAACATAGAGGTCGATTCCTATATGATATAAAACCATATTTAGTTATATGTTCAGAAAATAATATATGAAATTGGAATGAATGTTATAAGAAGAGTAAAGAGTAATAAAATTATAATTTAATAAATAACCTATAGAATTAGAGGTAAAAGAAAGATGTTTAATAAGAAATAGAAAATTGATATATGTTTTAATAAGTATATGATAAACAGATGTAAAGAAATTAGGGAATTATCATAGGGGCAATTTGGTAAATTGTTCAAAAATTGTATTGTATATTGATGAAGAAAATGTTTATTAGTCTTCAATTAAATGCATTAAGAGTAACGTTATGAGTCTGATTTTATTTTCAATAAGAGTAGCGTTATAACTCTAAAATTATATATCTAATAGTAACTACATGAAGAGTCTAAATTCATAAAATAACATTTGTACATCATCAAGTTAATGTAACAAGGAAAAGAAAATACAGTAAAGGAATTTAAATTGTGATACCAGAGTTTTGATTATAATATTTAACAAATAAATAATAATACGAGAAATATAACAATATCCTTGTTAGAACGACGACAGAAGAGGAAAATCTTGGACTTAAGAAGAGTTTAAGTGGCCATAAAGGATAATTAAGTGTTCCGAGGAGACATCTGTGTTGCAGTAGTCCTGGAGAGCGGCATTCAGCGGTGAGAGCAATAAGAAATTTGTATGAAGGAACAGATTGCCAAGCGTAATATTGCTTTTGAAAAAAGGTAAACAACAACCAGAAGTGAACCCGTGGCAGCTGGAAGAATTCAGAATCGGTTAAGTTACATTAGTCTGTTATTTATTTTTTACATGGTTAATTATCAAAATACTACATATTAACTGAATCTGGTTTGGTTTAAAGAAAAGAAAATAATAGATACAATCGTAAATACGATCAAATAACTTAATAATCATTAACCCTGAGAGAAAGAGTTTCTTTACATGTACTGGTAAATAAAAAAACATAATAACAGTAGGTACACTTATTAATTGTATTATACTATTAAATAATTACAATACTTGTGTATTCTATTGTATTCTATCAGTAAAAAACAACAGTACAATATATAAGGGAAGGCTGAGGATGGGTACAAGATGGTACCCGAAACATGTTCCAAATAAGGAAAAATAACATCTTGAGGTAAATTTAATATAAATATTAAATGTAATATATATATATTTATATATTCATTTTTGATATATATATATATATACATACATATATAACATTTTTCGCCACTATAATTTTTGTACTCTAGGGACCTTAAAACAAATTTCTATCATGGTTCCGGGTGAAAGTCGCTCATCACGACCTACTGTAATAGCTGAATTTCGGGAATTCGCTAAAAATGTAATAATTGAAGGAATACTCAAGAACTATTGCATTTATAGCAATATATGTAATAACATGTCTTTTAGATAAACAGCTGTTCTTTAAAATGAGACCAATTTGATCAAAATCTGATCAGTGGTTTCTGAGATATGCGACTTTATAAAATCGGCTGAGCGGTCATATTGACGACGTCACTGCTCGTGACGTAATCATTTCTAAGGTTGTCTCCCGGCTGATTTACAGTCTTTGGTATGTATTTAGTTGGCCCTCAAAGTTTGGTGCTAGTATCCGGAAGTGAAATATTTTTAGGTTATACGATGCTTGTTCCACGCACTATATTAAGAGTTGATTCCTAATGAATAAATAATTGATGCCTTTTCACCCAGAGGAGGAAGTTACTGTGCCGAATATACTAAGCCAAAGCAACTAGGACGTCATCAAACCATTATTTTGTTCATTGTTTCTTCTTTACAATCTGCTTTTTTTTGTCTTATACGTATTAATTTCATTGGATCTTTTATTTATTTATTTGTTTTATTTCAAATGAGAATTTATTTGCTAACTGTACTGTTTTTAGCTTTAGCTTATTTATAATATAATGCTTATCACAATGACATTTTCTTTTAATTTTAAATACCATTCCTTGGAGGGGGTTATTCATCAAATTTGGGGGGTGAGTCATCAAGCTTAGGGAGATAGGCACCCCTGAATAAAAAAAGCAGTGATGGAAAAAGTCCGTCTGACTAAAGTTATTGTGGCAATGTGTTGTTGCAGGTGAAGTGAACATCAGGCCGTGGCAGGAAGTGTGCAAACGCAAGCTGCCGCGACGGCTGTACGTGCTGACGGAGAAACTGGAGATACCGGGCGGCGAGCGTCACGCCAGCGGTAACATCGCTCTACAGCTGACCTGCTTCTCGATGGAACAGCGCGACTACTGGCTGGTGTTCATCAACAGGAAGGTGGGCGACTTCATAGTGAAGATAGTGAGCAAAGTGTGCGACCCGCCGCCGCAGACCGCGGACCAGCTGATAGGCGAGGCGTACGGCCGCGTCTGCTACGTGGACGTGCCGTGTCGCGACGCCGAGATGTGGTCGGCCGTCAGGAAGACATTCGAACTGACGCTCACCGACGCCGAGAAGAACTTCTGGACGACCCATCTGCGCACCAACATCGGCTTGCACCTGCTCAACTGGTTGTTGGTTAACGACGGCGAGGACGCCAATTACAACGAGATCAAACACTTGTTCGTCAAACGCCAGACGTACCACGTCTCCTTGGCGCCGTCCGACTGTCTCACTGTCAGTCCCACCCTCACTATTGAAGGTAACGTAGGCCTAACAGCTTTTATTAAAAAGTTCATGCATTTTTACTTCCAAGTTCCATAAGGAAATGGAAGTATGGTGATCGCGAAAAAAATCGTGTTCGAGATAAGGGCTGATTCTGATTGTACTGATCGTACCTGAAAACATCAGGTACCTGTGTGTCTGTCTATAGAATTTTTTGTTACGTTGTCTGATCAAAAAGTTCGTGCAATTTTTTAATTTCCACCACTACAAGTGTCCGATTAAAAAACCGCTTTTATATGATGTTGGTACACATATTAGTGACAATCGTCTAAACTTTTTGCCCTATTTGATGCATAGTTTAGATTTCACAGCTAATCGACTAAGTCGTCCTTAGGTGTATTAGGCGATTTTTTTTCATTCTACAATGCTAGATTGAAAAACATGGATTAAATTTTGTGAGAACTGTACGATAAATTGTTCTGTCTTGGTAAACGTGTTCAGAAGGCTTCCGGCGAGACTGCTGTGCGTGACAAGCGGTTTACAAGCTTCAAAGATTGCCGTAAATGAGTTGAACATCGTAGTTGTTAGATGAAGATTATGTTTTTGTGTTCCACGAAATTGCATCGCTAGGCGCAGTGGTAAATAAGAGTACTACTACTACTACTACTACTACTACTACTACTACTACTACTACTACTACTACTACTACTACTACTACTACTACTACTACCACTACTACTCCACGCCACTACAGCTCATGAAGAGCCCTGGCCTCCAGAATGACGTGCCTCCACTCCTCTATATCCTGTGCGACTCTTCGCCGCCTTCTGACCCCCAGTCTTCTCATATCTTCATCTACATCGTCCACCCATCTTCTTCTTGGCCTCCCTCTCGCTCCTGGTCCTCCAATGAATACTTTTTTTTCAGTGCTCTTTCCTCTGTCGTCCTTTGTACGTGACCTCCACACCTAATTCTGCCTTGTTTTATTTGTTATGACGATGTCCGGTTCCTCGTATAGATCGTACAACTCGGCGTTTGTCCTCATACGCCACATTCCAGTATCTAGTACACCTCCATATATCCTCCTCAGAATGTTTCTTTCACATCTTCTGATTATATCTTCTTGGGCTGAGGTCATCGTCCAGGCTTCTGAACCATATAATACTACTGGCCGCAATATACTTTTGTAAATCTGGACCTTGGAGGTTCTAGAAATGTTTCTAGACTTTAGGGTAGGCAGCAAAGAAAAGTAGCACTATTTCCCATGGCCAGTTTGTCTTGAATTTCCATTGACATATAAAATGTTTTGACGTCAAGAGCGACCCAAGATATCTAAAACTATCCACCCTCTCAAATTCATTGCCAATGACTTTAATTTTTGGGACTATTTCTTCTCAGACATTTTTCTTCATCATAAATAAGAGTACTATTCGGACATTTTACGCCATTTGTATGAAGCTATTCATAGAAAACGGCCAGGTTTACGGAAGAATAATTTATGAAAATTGCAGCTTGATAATACGTCTGGACGCACATCATTGCTTGTTAAGAATTTTTCCGGGCTGGGCAAATGATAACGTCATAATGATGACACGGCAACTGCCGTATTCACCAGATGTGTCCCAACGCGATCTTTCCTCCTCCCAATAGAGATAATTTCCACGAAATGACAACGTTTCGCGACCGTTGAAGACGTAAAACGAAAATCGCTAAGCGAGCTCAAGGCTGTACAAAAAAGTGCATGCTTGAAATATTTTCAACATTGCAAAACGGCTGGCTTAATCGTGTTACATTCGGCTGAGACTGCTTTGAAGGGGGCAGTATAATAAACAAGGACTGCATAAACTTTTTGATCAAACATCGTATTTGAAAAATTATGCCTCGATTCGTATACGTTTATAGTGCCCCCTTCAAAGTACAGTAAGTAGTCTCAGTTGGATGTAAAATCATTATGCAAACACTTTTTTCAGTTTTAAAAACTTTTATCGAATGGACTTTTTTATGAAGTTTCGCGCTTGCTCAGCGGCTTTTGAAACGTTGTCTTTTCGTGGCACTTTTCATTCCAGGAAAAGAAACGGTCGTGCTGGGGCGTATATGTGGTCAATACGTTGGTTGCAGTGTCATTACGACGACTTTGTTTTTGCCTAAAATTGTTGAAGAAGCATGGTAAGCGTTCTGGTGCATTATCAGGTGAAGTTTCTACTGGTACGCTCCCTGGGCTGCAGGACTCGCATGATAAGCGTTCTGGTGCATTATCAGGTGAAGTTTCTGCTGGTATGCTGCCTGGGCTGCAGGACTCGCATGATAAGCGTTCTGGTGCACTATCAGGTGAAGTTTCTACTGGTATGCTGCCTGGGCTGCAGGACTCGCATGATAAGCGTTCTGGTGCATTATCAGGGGAAGTTTCTACTGGTATGCTCCCTGGGCTGCAGGACTCGCTCACTATTTTGTACGAAGTACATTTATTATTACATAAACTTCAATATTAAGATAACTTTTTAGTTTTGGGAAAAATTACAAGTTTCCGATTCTTTACTATTTCTTTAGCAACATAACAATTGTAGAGCACACAATCATACACAATAAAAACTGAAAATTCGAAACATCCTCGGATTTGGACACTTGCCTGTAGTCTCGTCTTCCTGGATTTTCACAATTTTTCAAATCTTTTATCTCTTTTTCGGGCTCTAGTCTCAAAATTTAACTTTCATATTATACCGTAAAGTTTAGTTCTCTATATTTTTTGTAGTTCTACTATTTATAAGCCACTCGTCGTTGGCTTCACTTTAATACAAACTCTACTCGTCTCTTTTAAAACTTTTACTTGTTGCTGAATTTAACACTCGCGTTCATTAAATATTTTCTTCAACTATTTTTTATTTATTTATTTAATGGTTTAATTCGCTTTTGATGTTTTTGTTTATTTATATTTGAGTAATTATTTGGTTGTAGATCCGTTGTTGAATGTAAACAGTTGCGTAGATCCCTTGACGTTAGTTCACTCTCCGGTTGAATAGTGTCGTCTGTGTGTGTCAGTGTATAATCTTGACAAAGTTATTTTATATAAATTAAACCTTCACGTACCTGTGATGTCGTACTAGACGTTCAGTTGGTCACAGGTGGTTAATAAACTGTCAAGCTTTTGATCAAACAGTATAATAATGCTGTGAAAGCTTTTTGTAAACACTTTTAAATTTTATTTGGGCGCCATATGGGCTTTCGAGAGAACTGTCCCATAAAAAGAATTCTTCTGAATAAATTAATAGTTAATTCTGATATTTTATAAATCAGTGATTGTTTAAATGGTTAGATCAAGATCATGCATTAAATTTCTGTTTATTTGTTTACTATAAAAATGCAACTCAATAATTAGTAATACTGATTAATTATTTGTTGAAATAATTGTTGACAATTGTTGTTACTTTACAATTCTGTTATTTATTACTCTTTCTATAATAAATTCAATTAAATACATTCATTTGAAAATAACAAACGGATCACAGATCATCCGGTTTTTTACTTTTATCTAGCTCAGTTCAGTTACCATGAAAATTCTAGTTATAATCGATAGATTATTTATAATTGTTATTTGTCTCAAGGGTGACTTCTTTTAATTTACAGAATAGAACGCCACAGCCTTATTTTACAATGCTATTATGATATATCATATTGTTAAGGTTAGACACCTTTAGTTATTGAAAGTTAACAAACGAAAAGTTCGTTTGTTCTGAATAAATTTTAGGTTAGTTATAAGAACGTTAACACATGAAACCTTGCATCGGAATATGTTAATTCCTCTAAATAATTTTAAAACAGTGTTGGTTACTTATAGTATTATTGTTTCTTGCGTCAGTACACATGTGTATTATTCTATACTGTTATTGGCTAAAATGTAAACAAAGTAAGTATTAGCACTGTACTCCCTGGTGATTAATCGCAATGATTAATTTATTAACACTTCTAACGATCTGATTCTAACGATCGTGTTCACACTTTACTGAATTTCGCACATGAACGGGTTTATTTTCTTCTTGAATAAGCTACTGCTTTGGTTATGTTTGATACTTAACCTCGTTCGTTCACACGCACTTCTTGTAAAAGTTTCACTACTATTGTCGATGCACTGATTGAATTATACTTCTTCCTTCTCGTTGATTATTAAATTTTGGATGATTAGTTGGCCTGGATTTGTTGTTGTTGGTTGAGTGAATTTAGACAAAATGCTTCTCTGTTTACAATGACAATCGTTTATATACATTTTTCAGAAAGCCGCTTGGCGCTCTAGGAGTGTTTCTAAAGTCGTCCGTGATTGGTCTGAAATTATGTCATGATGACGTAATTCTATTTATAGGCATTACATATTTGTATTTTGATCGTCGGTGTCGTTTTTGTCATTATTCCTTGTATTTATTCGAGATTCACCAAATTTATGATGCTAACGTTGTAACGAGAATATTATTGATAATAGGTTTCGTGGTTTGACCAAACTCCACGTTGTATTCGTCAATTTGTAACCAAATTATTCGTTACGTACAATGTTATTAGGAATAGGTTACTTGTATTTTATGTTGTGTGCACTTGAATTACATACACCGCCCGTTGGAAGTGTCAATTTGTAACATAGACAAATAATGTAGCGACTAACTCGCACTGGAGTCGTCAATTTGTAATTATTAATATGTTATGTTGAACGGCGAATGGTTTTGTAATTTGCCGCTTGCTCCCACTATGCCGCTCGTTTCCGTGACGTCACTCAACGTTGCCAACTATCGAGGTGTCCGCTGTAATTTGTGAATTTATTTCCTAAATGGAACAGCAATAATAACGACACAAATATAACATCAAACATATATCCTTATAGGAATCCTTTATTCAGAAAAGCACTGGTTAATTGTTTCTTAAATTTGATTATGACAATCACAATTGTGGCGCAAATTATACGTCTTCTTTTTACCAGTTGGTACAGTAGTATGAAATATTCAGTACTTTGTCTGATCAAAAGAATGCTTTCGTTAATGTTTCTATTAAAAATAAAGTATCTCAGGGCGTATATGGTTCGGGGATTACATTTAAACAAAATATTATTCTATAAATCAAAATACAAGTTTTACAGTTAAAGGATATTACAATGTTAGAGTGTAACGTGCACACAGGCAGTCGTATAGTGGTTACCAGTTCTAATAGGTTATGTCCAGTATAGGCGTATAATAATTATTATGTAAATCAAAGATTCTTGTGGTGTTTGAAAAGGTGTCAATCTCAAATCGTGTTATTAGTGAGTGTTCTTAGTGTTGGTGTGATATGGTGTCTGTAGTTTTAGTTGATTAGTATTTAAAAAGTCGTGTATACAAATGTGGGTGTTGATGCACAATATAATAAGATGTCAAAATCACCAAATCCTCTTCTTTGTATGCTTCCTGGTTGAAGATAGGGCCCACGTCCACTTCAGATCTTCTTCCTGGTTCTTGGGTCTTCTATTTCATATAATGGGTGTTCTTCTGTTGGTGTAAAAAGTTCGTGTTATGTATTTCTATCTGTATCAATATGTTTGTATCGTTTTTTCACAGTTTATTTTATATTATGTAGGACGTTTTACAAACGCGTCTATCCGCTAAGATCGTTGTCAAAGAAGTCTCATTTTATTTATCCGAAATTTCTGGTTGCTAAGGGTAAACTTGGAATCTGGTTGGTTGATTCGGATATACATTGTCATATACTTTCATTATTTCAAAATCTAAATTTGTTCAAAACCTTTAAATTAATATTCCTTTTCTGTACTGATTGGGAATTTAAAACCATTATCAGCATTATTTTGATCTTTACATTTGTGACATTTAGACACTAAACATGCCTACTTTTACTTAAGAACTACAGATGTTACAATTTTGTTATTTGAAATTTTCTTAAATAACTTGAGATGTATAATTTTGTTTCTATATTCGTTGTGTACACTATTACCTATAAATCTATTTATCCTTCCACATCTGTTTCATAAAATCCCTAACATTATTATCTAAAATTTACAAAAGTTGGTTTCACCTGGCCTATGTACTGGTGTTATTTTCATTACCATGTTTAAAACCTTTAACAGTTAAATTATCTTTTAACAATCATAAAAACTGTTTAACACATAACATTATTTTAACAAAACAAAAGATATACTAATCTATTAGTTTAAATTCATGCCCACATGGCTATGATTTTACTGAACCTTTGCTCAAATAAACTGTTTTTTTACTCAAACTGTACAATTGTTTGACACTTAGCAATAACATCTTTTTATAGTCTATTCTGCTTTGCCAATCAATTTATCACTATTTAACACCAGTTCTATGGTTATATTTGTTAACATAAAAAAATGAAATTAATATCATTTAATTGATATTCTTTTAAAACAACTGCTTCACCTGCTACATACAAAAAACAACACAAATACCATGATAATAAAACAATGTGCTAAAACATAATAACATGCACATTTTTATAAAATAAATTCTGCACTAATTAATTAGTCTTTTGTCAGTTAATTCGTTAATTACTCTGACACTGTCTATGTTATGCTTCACATTACTTGTCACTATGTTTGTCGTTTACCCTATTCACTTAACACTTAATAGGTTGTATTTATAAACATACTTATTGGGTTTTATAGGGTTTTACATTTTATTGTCATTAAAAGGACTTCACTCTTGTTATAAAAATGTTATTGTGAACAAGTTATTATTTGTTGTTTTCTGGACAATCTTATGAACACTATTTGTTACAGTTAGTTGTATGGTTCATGTATCTATAATAAGGTGTGTTTATATTTTCATTACATCAATTAACTTAATCATTTACTAATATTTCTTTTACATAATATTACATGTTTGGGCCTATTATCTCTCAATTTGTATTTTGATTATCTTGATATTATGATACTTTGAATGAAACCATTTGTTTCTTTATAGTACTGGTTCATAAGCCGTCTGTCTTTATAATTCTTTATTTGGTCATTATTGAAAGTTCATGTCATAATTGGGGTTGAAGGTATTTTGCATCACTTAGCCGAAATCATTAATTTGGGTACGGTCAGTTGTCTTACTAGTCAGTCTAAAATGGTTAGTCGTTCCTCTTCACTATCATCTTGGAAGATAATGTTCTCCTCGTTAGCTTCTTAACCAAAGTGTTCATTAAATCAGGTACGATATTAAGTTGTTCCAAATGTAATGTTACAACGTTTATATCTCAATTATTACAATTTCAATTCGGGTTCTATTACTATCATTGTACAGCTTATTTATTTATCTTTATTTTGACATGGCTTGATGCCAGTTTGGTCACAGTTTTTATTAATATTTCGTTATTTTAAACTTACTAGTGCATTGCTTACATTCGTCGTCTGCTAAATGTTGCAAATCCGACTATTAATTTTTTTCTAATATTCGTTTAATTATTCTTAATTTCTAATTTGAACATGATTAATTGATTAAAAAGAATACCTAAATAAATGCCGCAAATGCCTATAAATGCTTAAGAATGTTATATAAATGCTGCATTCAGCTGAACAATATTAATTATCTGTTTACATATGTTGATTTACTAACATAAACTTCCATATTTTACTATTTTTATTTTAACATGTCCTTCTCATCTCTTATTTTTATAACATCACACATGTGGTGGTGCTTTACATTCTTTTCATCATTGTCGCGATTCTATTTCACTATGCTTAGTAGGGTTTCTACCTGATTCTTATTTTCTTGATTTAAATTGGTCATTCAGGGTCTGTTATCATCATGTTACAATGTTTTGTCCCCTGACTATTATTGTCTTTCTGTACACATTTTATTTACTTATGAAGTTACCTAAACACATACAGTGCTTACATTTATAGTTATTCTTAATTTATGATAATACATAAGGCGTTCAGAGGCTAGTCCGACTAACTCCATATTTTTACAATCTGAGATATTTAAGCTAAAAGTAAAACATGCACAGAAAATTCAATTTTAATCCTAAAAATATTTTTAATGTTCATGTTGGTAGATAAAGACATGAAAATCTTTTATTTAAAGCGGCAATACAGAATAAAAATAATTACCATGGAGAAACAGGAAAAAAGTACAATTTGCGGAGTTAATCAGTTTGCCAACTGAAGAAATTGATAAAGCAGAGTTGTTTCTAAGTAGCTTTTATTTATAAATCGGGAAAAATCACACAAATGAAATAAAATTCTGAATAAAAATGTTTACATATTGTATGAACTGTTAAAATGTTATTACATAACCTTCATTTAGTTGGATTAGTCAATGTAGAAAAATGATTGTTCATCTTCATCTTCGGTTGGCTTACAGCTGCTACCCCTCTCCGTCTTCAGGCTCATGTAATAGTCGTGATGAATGGGGGGAATGAATTTAAGAAGCTCCATCATGTCCTTCTTTTTTGCCAAGGAAATGGCTCTTGCTTCAGGATAAAGGAGAGCTTGTTCCACGTTCGCTAGAGTAGACATTGGTCGGCCTTTGACCTTCTTTTGAATGTTTATACATTCGAAGTACATCTCATCAGAATTTGTGAACTTGAATTTAATTGTAAACGGTTCTTTGTTCTCCAATCTTATCCACCTCATCTTCAACCAATTCACAGAATCCCCTTTCTCGGTCTTTTTTCGGTTTGTGATGGCTTCTTGTAAGTTCTTAGTAGAGAAAAAATGCTCATGGTTCATTTCAGTCAAACTATATTTGTTTGATTTGTTTCCTGCATTCGAGGATTATGTTGTACCAGTCTCGTGGCGAAAATATATTACTGGTGTTTTTCGCTCTCTTTTCTATAAAGGAAAAGTCCGAGTCGTTACGTAAATAACTATGGCCTGAAACCAAAAATTTCATATCGATGATTTCTGCTTTGGTTTCCTTCTTTTGCAGTCCATCAAACTCAGGACCAATTTGATATTTCGGTTTTGTCCTGTACAACAATCGGAATAGGTAACAATGTGTTTAGCGCCTTTTGCATGGGTAGTGATGTGGTTTACCAAGCAAGCGGCAATCTCTTGTGACCCCCTTGAACCTTCTGTCTCTGGCCAAACATACATGAAGGCTTTATTGGTGTTGAACACATGACATACGAAATTATAAACATATAAATTTCTTTTATAATAAGCTGTTGACGTAGTCAATTTCGGGAACGCTAAAGCTTTTTGCAGATCAAAGGTAAATACAACATAATCGTCAGAGCACTTTTCTTTGTCTTGTTTTAGACATTCTCTGGCTTTTTCAGCTTTCCTTAGATGTAGTTCCTTCTCTCGTTCAATTGCTACTTTTTCTTGTTCACTTGCTGAGGCGAGCTTGTTTTTCTGACTGTCACAAAATTGGCATGTGTCTTTAAGGGAAGGCTTGAAATGCAAATTAAATTGGGTTGAGAAAACTTGATAGTACATTTTTTCCTTCACGGGAATTTTATTTTTTCCCCACACCATGCAACATAAAGATCATACATTTTTTTTACTGTTAAATCAGAGTTTAAATATCTCCTGTTCGGGTTGTGAGCACGTGTGTAGTGGCTTACGTAGGAAGGAAATGATTTGATGTGGTTTACAACATCAGAGGTGTCAACTTTGTTACCAGGATTTTTATGGCCTCTAGTGTCAACAACAAGGCTTACATCATCTTTTACACAGCAGCTGTAAATTCTACCATCTGAAACTTGAAATGTCTCCCTAAAATATTTCTTGCAAACTCGTACGTCTTCATTTCCAACTCGAATAAAAAATGAAAAACTATGCTCTCTGGGACTTTTAGACTTATTTACAGGGCACCGCCTACTGACAATGTTTGATTTTACACAACCATGCAAAAATAAATTCTGTTGAGATTGATCTGATAAGCTATAAAAAGATTTAAAAGCAGCCTTTCTGTCCTCTCCAGATATTTTTTTGTTGCAACCCCTAGCACAGTTGCAAAACTTATCGTTAAACACCTTTGCGGCAACAGTTTTACCTGACCTACTTGTATATTCTAGACCAGAAAGCCGCTGTTGTTTTTGCCTTGAGCTTTTCCAGTTTTCGGGATTTTTAGGTCTTTTACGGCCTCTAGAAAGACTTGGCATTGAAGATAAAACATTTGATGATGAATCACCTTGTTCATCATCACGTAGGCCACTACTAACAGGATCATTATTTTCCTCAATTAAATTATTTCTCTCAATTTGGTTATTTCTTTCGGTTTGGTTAATTAAAATGTTATGGTGGCGTGTTAATGAAAGCCTAAGTTTAGGCCTACCTGCCTCCGATTCTGGTACGTAATCTGGGTCTGAGTCTGTATTCTCCCCAACAATGTCACTACAATTAAAATAATCACTGTCACTGCTTAACTCACTCGTGGTTTAGTACTAATCAGAAATACTTAAATGTTAATGTAACGTAACACGTCAATGAAGTAACAAACTATATTTTAAAATTAAAGCAATCATAGATCACAGAAGTAAACAGAGCACATAACTTCAACTCAAGAACACGTTTTACGGAGTTAGTCACTGTGGCAACTGAAAGATTTTGCAAAATCATCTGTTGCCCAAGGAAGTACTGCTACCTAGTGGCAAACGCCTGAATTATGGAGTTAATCGATTTCACCTCTGAAAGTTTACTACTTTGTAAGCCAAAACACGTGCGCAGGTTCATTTGGGGAAAAAGTGGAGTTAGTCGGACTAGCCTCTGAACGCCATTATTTCGCTTTCACATTATCTTTTACAGTTTGTGACTATTCCTAGCATAGTTCTCTATATTTGTCTCTTTTAAATCATTGCTTTGACTTGGATCAGCTAATGCGCTGTTTTTTATTCATAATATATGGTACAATACTATTCAAGTCAGTTGTTATTTTGCTTATACTATTTGATTCTGTTTATCAAAGGTTTTTATTGAGCTCACTTGACAGTTTATGTGGGAAACTTGTCTTGTCATTTCGTCTTTGTCATTCTGTTTATTTATGTTGTATTGTCGTTTAGTACATGTAGTGGATTTATCACTGTTTATTTGAATTCCTTCTCTCCTTTCATTCTATATTGGTTTATTATTTTTACTGTTACATTCGTCCTGGTTACCCATTTATAGTTCTTTTAGTATTATTCACCCTTCTGGTGTTCATTATTATTATGGAACATTTTGTGATGTTACAATATGTTAGTTGAAATTTTCTTTAATTTGATACCACACACGAATTTTTGCGATTTTATAAAAATTTCTACCCACTTTTTGGACCCTGACGTTCAAAAATTTTGAAATTTTTAAAAACGAACAATATATTCAGATTGAGTTTTAAATTCCCTTTAAGTTGATACCCACACTGCAATTTTTTTTACAATTTTACTCCTCCCTTTTTTCCATCCATCCCTCTATATCTAAAAAGCAATAGAGTAGGGTAAAACTACGGATACGCAAGATAAGTTTTACGGAAATCGGTTGATGCGTTCCAAAGTTGTCGTGAGGCATACCCCAAAAGATAGACAGACGTATCAAATTTGAGATACGAAACAGTAGAGTCCAAACTGAGAAGTCGCTTATACAAATATTTTCACATATGTAGTGTAACATTCCCCAACAGTAGTCTTTATTTATCGTTGCTTTATTGACGAAAATTCATGAAGCACAAAACCATAATAACCATAAACGTCTGACTACCACGATGTTCAACTCTTTTCGCCACAGTCTTAGAAGCTTTCTACCCCAACTTCATCCATACCAGACTCGCCGGACACCGTCTGCAACACCCTCACCACGACCAGAGCGATTTATCTCATTCGTTGTATAAAATTTAATGCACATTCGTCAATCTTGTATTCGTTGCATGACGGAAAAATTGCCTATAAAACTTCACTGAGAAGTCAGATGACACCAGTGGAGAAGATAGGGAAATACATTGCGTATATGGGTTTTTCGCTAGTAGGCCTATGTACTGCGCGACTTGAAAATTTCGTCATCTAAAAATTAAAGTTACAGGATTATAATTTTAAAATTTTTATGATGTAAAAATCGTTATTGTCCATCATCGCACAGTTTTTTAAATTATTTTGACCATAAACAAAGCTATAAAAAGTAGAAAACCTACAAACTGTACATTTTAACAGTTTATTGCAATTTAAAACATAACACATCGTATTTCCGTTTTTATTTGACGTAAGTGGACCGGACCCCCCACCCCACCCAACATCAGAGGATCCATAAACGTTAACGAGAAATTTTGTTAATTAACGACGAGTTGTTTGATTTGTTTGTTTGTTGACGAGTAGGCCTAAATGTTTAGGCTGTTGTATTATATTTTTCAGCTGTGTATGCTAATATAGTAGTAGGCCTAGTTATTTTTTTTTAAATATACAAACAAGTTTATTACACACCATTTACTTGTATGTTTGGGATATGAAATATACGAAAATCAGTTCGGCCAAAAAAGTATCTTGTAAACGATGGTTCAATAAGGCGTTTTTTTATCGTGTTATTACCGTTTACTTTAATGGGACTGATTTCAGGAACTTTGAAGATAGTAAAAAATGTTGATTATTCTTAACTTGTTTTTTCTTTTGTATGAAGCCCGCCCGTCCCCGCGTCCCCTCAAACCCAAACTCTAGATACGCCACTGGGAAAGACACATGCATAACCTCTTCTTCTGAGTCCACAGCTGTCCGTTTAAGAACAAAAAACTTAGAACTGGGTTTTTTTTATGTGGATTGGCTGTCGACTAAGATTTATTATAAGGTTTATTCAATTTACCACTTTCTAAAGCTTATAACTTTTGCTAAACTTGTGTTGCTACCACTAATACTAACTTACACTTCCGTGAGCCGAGAGGCTTGAAAGCGCTCATGGAAGTGTAAGTGAGTAGGCCTATTAGTGGTAGCAACACAAGTTTAGCAAAAGTTAGACTTAAACACTAAATTGTATTTATTGTTTAAGTGTATAAGACGTGCAGTCTGTAATGGAAAGTGGAGATCTTAACAGGGTAAGTAAAGTGTTTAAATATCTCAAATTAAAGTAAAGTTTAAAAAAGTATTAAGGTTGTTTCCATCTGAAGATGAGTCGAGAGGCTTGGAAGCGCTCATGAAAGTGTAAGTGAGTATTAGTGGTAGCAACATAAGTTTAGCAAAAGTTAGACTTAACCACTAAATTGTATTTATCGTTAAAGCTTATAAAGTATGAACCTTATACAGTTATACGTGTTGCTCTGTTGGAAATGTACGTATTACGTCGTGATTAATGGGATTGATTTCAGGATGTTATCGAACGTTTTTAGCTACTTTCAAAATAGTAAAATTGATTAGTCTCGACTGTTTTGCTATTGTAGGAAGCCATCTCGACCGGATTCCCACCAGGCCAAATTCTAGATACGCTACTGACTTCCACAGGTACCTCCGTGGTAAGAACTTTTCACTGCTCTAGTTCGGAAAGTTCGGATGCCGAAGCGGGTGGAACGTTTGGAAGAACACAACTCTGGCGGGCAGGTAACACGTAGGACGACGGTTGCGTGGTTGCGCCGTACCTGTACTCGGTAATTCGGCGTTACGTAATCACAACTTGCACCAATTACTAGTAGTTTTCTGTTTCATTTAATGGCCTTGGAATAAATGCGTAATTTGTGCTTGGAAGTATATAACACGCCTACATAATAATAGATCCATTGGACTGCGAAACAGATCCACTACATGCTAAATCGGTCCTTAACGATACCTCACACAAGTTAAAAGTGTTAAGTTCATCTGTATTTTGGTAGATAAAACGATCGCCCGTGCTTTCTGATTTGATAAATAAGTAACTGGGAGGCTTTTTTACTTCCATGTTCCGCAAGGAAATGGAAGTATGGTGATCGCGAAAAAATCGTGTTCGAGATAAGGGCAGATTCTGATTGTACTACCTCAGAACATAAAGAAAAGTCATTTTCCGAAAAGTTTCTCTGTGTGTCTGGGTGTAGAATTTTTTCTATGGCAAACGATAACTGCCACAAAATCAAACACAATCAAATAACTTTTTACATATGTGCCCGAGTTGTAGAGGACTCAAGACCTATTGATTTTGGTGAAGATCGGATAAGAGGAAGCGGTAGTTTGCAACGTTTTATGTTTTAACAAGAGTAAAGTACTTCATTTTGATAAATAAAGTATCCTGAAAAATAGATCATAATAATCCACCTTAGAAAGGTAGATGAAATATATATATTGATATATTGTAAAATTAGACTCTTTATTCTAAAATAAACAATCAACTCCTTATTCCTTCTTATCTTACTTTCAATTATTTTTATTTACTCACTTCGAAACTCATTTCTGTTGTAGAGCATGAAAAATCTCATAATCTCAGGGTTCATCTATTAGTCATGTCAAAGTATAATACAAATCGTAAACATATCATAAAACATAATATTTATAAATAATGTTTGGTAATTAGGTGTTGCTGATGTATGTTGTGTATCAGTGGGTTCTTTGGATCATACAAAAGAACAAATGAACAATTGAAAAAGAAACTCCTAATACTAATAATTATTTGTGTACAATTAGTATTCACTATTATAAAGTTTTTATTGTTTTTGTGATAGTATGTCACTGTAACTCGATCTTTAAATGTTAAAATGTTTTCAAATATCGTGGTTGATCATTGGAGTAATCTCACCAATCTTGGAGTTTTCTTTACAAGCTTATTTCTTGATCCTTCGCTCCTGGACTTCAAGTTTTTTGTGCCATCGATTAAAACATCCTTCTTTTAGTTATTTCCATAGTTTTTCTGTATTATTTCGTCTCGTATCTGTCTTTAATTTGTATAAAATGCAGCAGTAAAACTGATATGTTCTGTCTGGTTTCAATATTTTTCCAACAATACCTTCCTTTTTATTAAAACACTAACTCATTCATTTCAGGTCTTGGCAATGATACGTTTATGGGTCACAGGTTCGATTTCACAATTTATAATTAATATGATTCCATAGAATCTTATTGTATCTTCGTCACTATTATATTATAAGTTTGTAACGGAAGATTCTTTATTTTTTAATTATTTCCCCTTGGTTTTATTTCACTATATTAGTCACCTTGTTGTTTCATATAAATTACATGTTTCATACAATGTTCATATTGTAAATATGTTTATTCACTTACACTATACACTGTTTTTACTTTTTAAAGCCTATCACTGTTGTTCTCACCTTTTTACACTGTTACACTACCTGATTTTTATAATTATTGTTCAATATTATTATATTTGTAATTCTATATGACTTACAGTCTGTAGTTCACTTATACAAAATAACTGTTTGAGGTTCGCAGACCTCCTCATAATTTTAATATAAGGCTATACTCAATGTCTTATTTCTTACATACTAAGTTGAACATTTGTACATTATATTTATGTCTACTAACAACTATTTACATCTTTTGTCATTTGATCGTCTCTTCTGGGTATTTGTCATCATCAGTTATTGTTTTGTCAGGTTATTTGCATTATTTAATTCCTAAATTTGCATTCTCTATTTCCCTATTTCCCAATGATTTATTTATGATAATATTTCCCCTTTTGTTTCGATTTCTTTTTATTCCTTAAAAATATTAATTATCTTTAAGTAATATATTGTCTCTTCATTACTGTATTTATTAAGTTTATTTTATTTTTCTATTTCTTTTAATATTAATAAGATTACGTTTCTGCATATTACACAGTGAATTTTGATGGTATACTTGTCTTTATTCTGAGGTGTAATCTTGCTATGTTATATTATATATTGTAACGTAGAAATTGCGGTCGCTATTATTCAAGCCCCGCGATGGAAGCCAATCTGTAACGTAGAATATTCGGTCGTACCTGCAAAATGTGTACAATTTGTATATGTTATGTGTAATTAGTGCGTTCGCCTCGCACTGGGTCGTTACAGTAATGTTGTGGCTAGCGATGTTCGTAGCGTAGATATGATCACCTGTATACTACGGTAGTAACCTTACCTGTTATTTATAGGGGTGTGATAATCCCGGGTGGCGCCAAGTCGTTTTACAAAACAACTAAAATTATGTTTAAATAAGTTATCAGCGTTGCGGGTTGGTGCATTCAAATAGTTCCCGCTCGCACGGCCGTCCCAATCGTCGCTTCTGCCGTATGACTGACAACTTGCTTACTGCTACTATTTATTCTTAAACACAAGTAATTATTATATAGCACTCCCTATGAAATGATAACGCTGGTTACTCCCTGTAATAAATATTTTTTAATGGGTGATAACTGAAAACATTCACATTTACAACAAAATAATTATCAACTGGTTACATGAGATCTTGCTTTCAGGGTCGGCGAAGTGATTTGGAAACCATTTAACCTAGCGTCGCTGTTTACGTTAGGCTTATTACAGTTAATATTGGTTTCACAAATTGTGGATCCTTTTGGCTATGAGTTAAAGAACTCCAATGGTTACAATAAAAATATAAATTACCTTAATCTAAGTGTACATAAAAGACAAAGTGTGCTGTTACAATCTGTTGTGTCGTGTTGTAAAAGTGTTCTGTAAGTTCGTGTTTAATTCTTAGGTTATATCAATGTTAACAAAGTTTCTATTAAGTTTTAATTTGCTCAAATATTCTATGAAAGAGAAATATTGTTTCTATAGTGTGGTAATTTTACCTTTCAAAATTATTTAAAGTGATTAGGGTTGGTGGAAAATAAATAATTGGATAGTACTTAACACCTCAATGTGTCTAGATGCCTTCGTAGTTTATTCAAGATAGGATTTGGCTGCATAAATTCAGTTTTCATGGTTTTTGGGCTTCACTAAATGTGGCGTCTTTTTCGTCATGGGTTTTTGACATTCTTTTCAAGGATAATTTCTATTTATTTGGTCTTGGGTCTAGAAATATCTGCTACAGTGGTCATCTGCTTCTTCAGTGATCGAGTTCAGGAACTTTGAATAACTATTTGTATGATTTACACAGAAAAAATGCTCTTCCAAATTTTTGCATCTGCATTGGCTTAATGACGCTTCACTTCTTATTAATTTCCAACGGTATTTTTTGTCTTCAACCGCCGTTTCCATAGTAACGGTATTTTTCTGATTGGTTGATTTTGAGATGATGTATTGTTATCAAAATTCGAATTCTTCGTATATATTCTGATTACTGTTATTCCTCCATCTTCCTTCCTGGTTATTAAATATTGTCACTATAGTATTTATTCTCGTTCATAGATTATTTTGATACCCCACAAGCTTGGGTAATTTCAGATTTTAAGTTTTTACAATTATGTTAATGCTTGTTAATTACATTTCTTTTTGTATGATAACGCCTATTACAATATTTTGCGTTATAAATGCTTTACAATTTATTCTTGGTGATTCCTTCACCTCAGATTTTCTAAATTCTTATTCGATTTGTTATAATTTTTGGTTGTTTGGTTCTGACAGTTAGGTTTTTTTCTAGGCCTGAGTAGCCATTATAATAATTTACTTATTTCGTTCAAATCACATTTTGTTTCAGCCTATTGGGCTTTACTTTGTTATTTTTCTTAGTTGTGTTGTGTTTTGAGTCTGTAGGTGTGTTGTTTATTGTTCAATATTGCTTTCTCTATTTCAATCTTTAAAACATAACATTAGGCTTATGGACTGCACATTTCACTCAGCCATATCCTATTCATAACATTCAAATGAACAATTTTTGTTTATAAGTTATTAGAGTTATTGTTTTGATTAAGAAATATCATCACTTCCTTCTAACTTATCCTTATTTGCTAATTTTTTTGTTTATAACACATATTATTTTTGTTGTGATAAACAACATCACTTTCTATTAAATTAATAACAGTCCCTTATATGTAACTTAGGTGTCTTTGTTAGTTTTTTGACTTCTTAATCTCTAAACAATTTTTATATTCCCTCCATGGTAACACCTTCAATTTATTCTATTCTGGAATCCTCCCTTTTTATTTACTACCGGCTATAATTAAACTTAACTCTATTGAACATCTTTTCTTAATTAAAAAAGTCATCATCACTTCTAGTGTTTACTATACCTTATACTATAATTCACACTTAATACTATTTTTCATCAGCTATTTATTCACTGTTAATTTCCAACCTTTATCTTACCTTCACTTGTAAATTATTTACTGTTAATTATAACTTCACTAGTGTCACACTTCACTTTGGGGTTCTTACACCTACACTATTGCACTGTATCACTGTTTATATTATTTGTTTTATAGTGGGTGATCCCTATATCTATTTCTCTTTCATCTCCTTAATCCTAATGACAATTAATACTTAATAACTAATACTTACTAACTAATAACAAGTTTTATCTGTGGTTTAGGTTGCCTTTTTAATGGGTAGTAACCGTTATCTCTCCTTCCTCCGGATAACCATTGTTTTGGTTTCAATGTTCTTGTTGAGTGCTTTTTTACTTGTTTTGGTGAACCATTCTTGGTTTTCACTTTTGCTTGTCTCCCTCCTTTTCGTTTTCCTTATTTGTTTAATATATTGTGTTTTTTCATCCGTTCCTTTGGACATTTTGTGGTCATTTAAACCCATGAATTTGTTTCCTTTTGGTTTGGGTTTATCACTTTCTTATTCTCATTGTTTATTTGTGGTTCCCTTCTTTATTTGTTTCTTGTTGTTGGGTCAATCACTTGGGTTAGGTCAAAGTCGTCGTTTGTCGAGTCATATTCCTTATATTTTAATTAAAATCAATCAGTTTATTTGATAAGAAGTATTTTTACATTTACAAATATATTTTTTATCCCTGGTACTGGGTTGGCTATTTGTGTCGTGACAATATATATAAAGGTTAGTTGAAAGGGGAGGGGGTAATTTTTGCATTAATGTTATAAATTTATTCGACCGAAATATTAAAATATCGGTATGGAGAACCATACATGACTTCCATGTTCTAAGATTTATATTTAAAATCATTTACGAAATGAAATGTTTCCATAGAAACTACTTCTTTCTACTTATTGTTTCAGCCTTAACCACAGTACTGTGGTCACTAACGTATACCACCACTCGTTATCGCACTCGATTTGCACTGATGATGGCAGTCGACGGCACTGCCGAAACGTCTGGTTTTGCAGAAAACATTGGACTACGGCCAAACAGCCCGGGAAGGAATTTTAACAACAAACTGCTACTTTGTTGCCGATAACGTAGTACACATATAAAAATTATCCCCTGCCCCTTCAACTATAATTTTCATTTATAGAAAATTACCCCCACCCCGTTCAACTAGCCTCTTCATTTATAGATATTTCATCTACGTTTCTACAGTGGATTATTAAGATCTTCTTATCAGGATACTCAATTTATCAAAATTAAGTACTTTACTCTTGTTACAACATAAAATGTTGCCGGTAAACTACCCTTTTCCCTTAACCGATCTTCACCAAAATCAACAGGCCTTGAGTCCTCTACAATGTAGGGATGTCTGCAAAACATTATTTGATTAAGTTTGAATTTACGGCAGTTATCGTTCGTCATAGAAAAAATTACCCTTGTTATCACATAAAACGTTGCTGGTAAACTACCCCTTTCCCTTAACCGATCTTCACCAAAAACAACAGGTCTTGAGTACCCTACAACTCAGGCACATATGTAAAAAATTATTTTATTCTGTTTGAATTTATGGCAGTTATCGTTCTTCATGAAAAACGTTCTCTTCTTACAACATAAAATGTTGCAGGTAAACTACCGATCTTCAACAAAATCAACAGACCTTGAGATATCTACAATTGATGAACGTATGCACAAAAATATTTGATTCTGTTTGAATGTGCGGCAGTTATCATTCGTCATAGAAAAAAATTACTCGTGTCAAATCATAAAACGTTGCAGGTAAACTACCCCTTTCCCTAAACCGATTTTCAACAAAAACAATAGGTCTTGAGAACTCTACAATTTAAGGCTGTATGCAAAACATTATTTGATTCTGTTTGAATTTGCGGCTGTTATCGTTTGCCATAGAAAAAAATTACCCTTGATTAAAAAAAACATTGCTGGTAAACTACCCTTTTCACTTAACCGATCTTCACCAAAAACAACACGTCTTGAGCACTCTACAAATCAGGGCGGTATGCAAAAAATTATTTGATTCTGTTTGAATTTGCGGCTGTTATCGTTTTACATAAAAAAAATCTACAGACACACACACTTTTCGAAAAATGGCTTTTTTTCATGTTTTTAGGGTAGTACAATCAGAATCTGCAATAATCTCGAACACGATTTTTTTTCTTATCACCATACTTCGATTTCCTTATGGAACATGGAAGTAAAACGTTAGGTTCTTTATTTTAAGTGTTACTCAGTTATACGCATTGTATTACACGTTTAATGTTGTTTTCTCAACCACAGCTTTTATTTATTTTAGCAGTAAACTAAAAACCAAAAACCATTATTACCTAACTACCAAATGAAAACAACACGTATTTTTGCTTTACATTAAGAAATAGGGCAATTTACAATAAGTACACTTCTTCTTTTCCACACCGTAATATATCGATACAATCGCATATTAAAAACATCGAAATGTATTGCGGGTACTCATACAGTTCCAATCATTTACTTGAATTCTGTTCGATAATTCCTAAAAAAATATAGAATTTTGTCAAAGTGAAATAAAATGTTTCCATAGAAACTACTTCTTTGTTGTCAATAACGTAGTACACATATGCAACTTATAAAAAATTATCTCCTCCCTCACCAACTACCATTTTAATCTATAGAAAATTACCCCCTTTCCCTTCAACTACCCTTTTCATTTATAGATATTTCATCTACCTTTCTACAGTGGATTATTATACCCTTCTTTTAAGGATACTTTATTTATCAAAATTACGCACTTTACTCTTATGAAAACGTAAAAGGTTACAGGTAAACTACCACTTCCCCTTAACCGATCTTCACCAAAATCAATAGACCTCGAGTCCTCTACAATTCAGAACGGTATGCAAAAATTATTTGATTCTGTTTGAATTTGCGGTAGTTATGGTTTTCCATATAAAAATTCTACACACAGACAGACACACACACACACACACACACACACACACACACACACACACACTTTTCGAAAACTGACTTTTTTTCATGTTTTGAGGGTAGTACAATCAGAATCTGCCATTATCTGGAACACGATTTTTTCGCCATGACCATACTTCCATTTACTTATGGAACATGGATGTACTATCTCCTCCTTCATCAATGACCATTTTAATTTATAGAAAATTACCCCCTTCCCCTCCAACTACCCTTTTTATTTATAGATATTTCATCTACCTTTCTACAGTGGTTTATTATGACATTCTTTTAAGGATACTTTATTTATCAAAATTAAGCACTTTATTCTTGTTAAAACGTAAAAGGTTGCAGGTAAACTACCCCTTCCCCTTAACCGATCTTCACAAAAATCAATAGACTTCGAGTCCTCTACAATTCAGAACTGTATGCAAACAATTATTTGATTCTGTTTGAATTTGTGGCAGTTATTGTTTGCCATAGAAAAATTCTACACACAGACAGACAGAAAGACACACACGCAGACAATTTTCGAAAAATGACTTTTTTCATGTTTTGAGGGTAGTACAATCAGAATTTCCCATTATCTCCAACACGATTTTTTCGCCATGACCATACTTTCATTTCTTTATGGAACATGGAAGTAAAATATCGGTATGGAGAACCATAGATGACTCCCATGTTCTAAATTTATATATAAAATCATTTACGAAATGAAATGTTTCCATAGAAACTACTTCTTTCCACTTATTGTTTCAGCCTTAACCACAGTACTGTGGTCACTAACGTATACCACCTCACGTTATCGCACTCGATTTTCACTGATGATGGAAGTCGATGGCACTGCCGAAACGTCAGGTTTTGCAGAAAACATTGGACTACGGCCAAACAGCCCGGGAAGGAATTTTAACAACAAACTACTACTTTGTTGCCGATAACGTAGTACACATATAAAAATTATCCCCTGCCCCTTCAACTATAATTTTCATTTATAGAAAATTACCCCCACCCCGTTCAACTAGCCTCTTCATTTATAGATATTTCATCTACGTTTCTACAGTGGATTATTAAGATCTTCTTATCAGGATACTTTATTTATCAAAATTAAGTACTTTACTCTTGTTACAACAAAAAATTTTGCCGGTAAACTACCCTTTCCCCGTAACCGATCTTCACCAAAATCAATAGGCCTTGAGTCCTCTATATCTCAGGCACATATGTAAAAAATTATTTTATTCTGTTTGAATTTACGGAAGTTATCGTTCGTCATAGAAAAAATTACCCTTGTTAAAACATAAAATGTTGCAGGTAAACTACCCCTTCCCTTAACCGATCTTCACCTAAAACAATAGGTCTTGAGTACTCTACAATTCAGGGCTATATGCAACAAATTTATTTGATTCTGTTTGCATTTGCGGCTATTACCGTTTGCCATAGAAAAAAAATCTGCACACAGACAGACACACACACACACACTTTTCGGAAAATGACTTTTTTCATGTTTTGAGGGTATTACAATCAGAACTGCAATTATCTCGAACACGATTTTTTTGCCATCACCATACTTCCATTTCCTTATGGAACATGGAAGTAAAATCGGTATGGAGAACCATACATGACTTCCATGTTGTAAGATTTATTTTTAAAATAATTTACTTGAATTCGGTTCGGTAATTTCTAAAAAAAATATCGCTCACCCTCAAAATAATTTCACTATTTATAGATGTTTTTGTTATTATGAGGTAGTCGTTTAATATAATGTTATTTTCAGTCACTTTATCCATAAAAATTAGGTAGGCTTACTCAGGGGCGGTTACAGACTAACATTTTAGGGAGGGGGAGGTCATAACTATGTTTACCATAAATTTTCAGAGCCGACCTCGGACACATGTGTGAGGGGGTAGAGAGATTTCAGAGCCAACCCTGAACACATGTATTAGCAAAACTGTAGCAGATATTTACACATTTGTGTGTGTTAGTTTCGTGGAAAATACAAGAGTAATAATAATAACTGCCTTATGTTTATTTCAATTTATTATTTATATAAATTACTTGTGCAAAACAAATCAAATTGGAGAAAAAATGAACTACAAAGTAAAGCGTTTTACACAAATTTTCCAGAAAAGGTTATAGATTTTTAAAATACTCCAATTTTTCTTAATTAAAAATATTCCTAAACAATAACATAATATGTTTCAAAAGAGATCTATGAACAATAATGTAAGTGTCTTAAATTAAAACAACATGTCAATGTACTTCTCTGTATTTAAGAAAGCAAACAGAAACAAGGAACAAAACAAACAGTATAAACTCGGTAAGGATAAATATTTACAATACAAAATTTTGGCGCCTCTTTGTCTTAGCGAATCTAAGAATAATGGCTTCTGGGTCCAGTGGAATTTCTCGATGGACCGACATGAGAGCAAGCCCAGTGAGGCTTTCTTCACCGATATTATCCCGAAGCCAAACTGCGCTCCGCGGTCCCTGCACTGACTGGAAGTGTAGCCAGAATCCGCAGAAATTTATGGATGGTGGGATACATGTCAATATCGCAGTTTTCCAATGTTTCCAAAACGGAATCTGGAAGTTTTTCTTCGTTTTTCATGACCCACTTCCACTTTTGAACCCACAATGAGAACTCTTGCTTTACAGTTATAAAAGTAGCAGACTGTCCAATAAGATCCTGGTAAATATTTACAATTTCCCTTATAGCGGCTTCATCTTCTGGTTTTATTTCAGTTTTGGGCAAAATGGCTCGAAGATTAAATAAATTCATAACTTCCGTTGAAAGTCTGTCTTCTAAGTCTGTGACGACGTTGTCCAAAAGTGGTATATATACAGATCATCGGAAGTATTCCTCACACGACTCAGCAGCGTGGTTTTGACGGCTGGTTTGGAGGGAAACAAGTCGTATCTTTAAATCAACATCTAACTTTTCAGCTATTTCCCGTACTTCATAATAGAGGCCACTAAAGATGGATTCAGCCTAAGGTTTCGTCTGGATTCGTTTAAGGTTTTGGGGGAGTTCATGACCCCAATGACCCCCCCCCCTTGTATACGCCACTGGGCTTACTTTATTCTTATAAAGAAACCGAACTACGCAGATAATCATCCCTCCTCCGAAGCACTCCGAAATCACTCATGGATCCTGAACCGTTCCTCTGTAAACACGTGCAGTTACACTGCCCAGCGATCCACAGGAAGCAAGTCGCTATCCACGCTGGACACTTTTTCGGCTTGCACGCGTTGTGTTGGTGTGGGTTTCGGCACTTTCCATTTAAAAAGCGTGCAAATGTAAGAAAATAAACATGAGTGAGGCCAGAAATAACGCGAATTGTGTGTGTGTGTGTGTGTGTGTGTGTGTGTGTGTGTGTGTGTGTGTGTGTGTGTGTGTGTGTGTGTGTGTGTGTGTGTGTGTGTGTGTGTGTGTGTGTGTATTGCCTGCCTTTTTATTGCGGTAATTATAATAATAAAATGGAAACGTAAACATTACATAATTGAGATATGCTTGCCTGCCACGAACGATATATTTTCTCTCACACATGATTTAAATTGAAATGAAAAAATATAGAATTATGTTAAAGTGAAATGAAGTGTTTTCATAGAAACTACTTCTCTGTTGTCAATAACGTATTACACATACAAAACTTATAAAATATACTTCCTCCATCAGCAACTACCATTTTAATTTATAAAAATAATTACCCCCTCCCTCTTCAACTACCCTTTTCATTTATAGATATTTCATCTACCTTTCTACAGTGGATTATTATGACCTTCTTTTCAGGATACTTTATTTATCAAAATTAAGCATTTTACTCTTGTTAAAACGTAAAACATTGCAGGTAAACTAGTGCTTTCCCTTAACCGATCTTCACCAAAATCAATAGACCTTGAGTACTCTACAGTTCAGGGCAGTATGCAAAATTTATTTGATTTTGTTTGAATTTGCGGCTGTTATCGTTTGCCATATAAAAAATTCCACACACAGATAGATAGATAGACAGACAGACACACACACTGACACTTTTCGAAAAATTACTTTTTTTCATGTTTTGATGGTAGTACAATCAGAATCTGCCGCTATCTCGAACACGATTTTTTTCGCCATAACCATACTTCCATTTCCTTATGGAACATGGAAGTAAAAAATTCAATAAAATATTACCAATTGATATCGTTTCATGTAAAGAAAATATCGTAACCATGAATATACGTAAACAAAATAATTTTTCGTTTTCAGAAATTCACAGATGACAAACGCTGGGCGGTATTCGCTTTCTTTCGTGTTGTTTAAATAAAAGATAATTTCTTAAATAAAGGTAAATTCTTTATTTTTGAAATATTAACAACTAGGTACAATTCGTATTTTGATTATCTTTGTCATCGTTTTTACCAAAAGCATACTGATATATTTGTTCGTTCTGAGTGTACATACTAAAAATATTTTATAATTAATTAGAACATGGAAGTCATGTATAGTTCTCCACACCGATATTTTTGTCGCATATTTTAAATGTTTTACAATTACTAAACAGATCCACTACACGCTAAACCGGTTCTTAGGATACAGCACAAGCTAAACGTGTTAACTTAAGTGAGTTGGTCCAAAATTGTAGTCGTGGGTCAAACGTATAAAAAAAATTGCATTTTTGTTCAGAACGTTTTGCCGGATTATAGAATGACAAGATAAGTAACCTTCAGGCAGAATTCTTCCTTTGTTGGTCCTGTTTCGGCGGGGGTTACCTAGCATCGTCTTCGGTTTTTTATAATTTTGTTGTTTTTGTTCAGCAGTCGGTATGCGGTCAATTGGTCACGTGTCACGTGTCACGTGCCGTCGTGTCATAATGCCTAACGGTGTGTTTGATTTGTCCTGTCCTTGCAAACGATTCTTACCGCTTTACGTGTTTTTTTTTTTTTTTTTTTTTCTTTTACCGATCGCGCTTATTGTTTTGATTATAATACCCAATTAGTTTACTAATAATAAAGATAGTTGTCCCAGAATGCCTATATGCAAGTGAATATCTAGCATTGAATTATAATTTAGACAAACTAGAAATATTGGAAAGACGAATTATTAGGAAAATATTAGGCACACGAAAAACTTCAGAAGGTTGGAAATTAAGAAGTAATGATAAAATATATCGAACTATAGAAAATATAACAGAAACAAAAAATAGTGAGAAAAAGAAGACTAGTATTTTTTGGACATTTATATAGAATGGACAACAATAGGTTAAAAAACAGATCTTCAGACATCTGTGAGGAAAGAAGTCAGCATCAAGTTAGATTAACGAAGTTAAAAAGGGTGCAGAAAAAAATAGTATAAACGTAGAAGAAGCAATTGAAAGAGAAGTTTTTGGGCAAAACTGTTAAAAATGGAAGGAGATAGACATAGTGAGAAGATGAAAGAATATTGAAGAAAAAGAAAAGAACAAGGAATAAAGAATTGAAATTGGCATGTGGTCCTCAGATAGCCGATAGAAATAGGAAAAAAAGATATTTGTCATAATGATTATGAGACGTTGATATTTATAATTATTGGTTGATCGCAATTAACATTTTTTCAGTCGTCGAATTTTACATTACATCCTGACAGAGAGTTGTGTTGTTCTGCATTGCATTTCTACCTGAAGATACAACGACTGTAATTAACCCCCTCTAGCGTTTGGTATTGAAACTGCTACGTCGCGATCATACACTTTTTTAACGTTATTTTGTAGTATTACTAAAAGCGAACAGAAGAGTTTTAATCAGTAATAACGGTCTTGAAGTGGTAATCAACGTCTTAGTGAGTAAAGGGCTTCGCTAGACGCTACAGTCGTGATGATTCCGGGGCATAACACACGTTTCTGCGGTACATTCACCAAGCCAAGTTGCTAGGAAATGGATTGCGAAAGGCGGTTCTGGGCAGCGTGATCAACAAGTTAAGACGTGGCTTATCTAGACACGGAGAAGGACTTCAGGGACGAGACTTTGCCTTTACGGGTGTAAGTAGCCAATCAATAAGAGACATACCTAAACAGGGGGAGTTTTCTTGTTTCATCTTTTTGTGTTTCCAAAGTCGCCATGAATTAGCACACTAACATATATAGTTTACACATATGCACGGCAACACAGACTTGGCCGCACGCTGTCAGAAACCCTGTGTAAAACATTCCTAAAGTGAAGCCTATGGTTGTATTATAAACTTAGGCATTACTAAAGAGAGAATGTGACTTTAACTATAGTCTCGGGTCTCTGGTACGGGCAGGTATATATCGGACAGTGTGAGGATAAACCTCATTTTATGGAGTGTGAAACAGTCTTTTTTTAATATTTAAGGCCAGTTCAAATGTTTATTATTATATGGTTTTCCAAATGCAGCGTTTAATATTAGTTTTCACTCGGTCTTGGTCAGTTGCCAACAACGTTTTTACCTAATCTTACACGGTCAATTGAGCCCCGCACTTTCACTTACTGACCGAATCTCTGTCATTTAGATACGTTGCTATTCTGAATTTCGATGAGATTTCAATTCTTCAGCCTTTCGTTTGTGCGAGTAACCTCTTTCTTCCAATATTTTTGTTAGGCTAGGTTAGGTTAGGGTAGGAATGAATAGAATTATAGCGGTAATTTCTGTATTATTACACTAACATGAAAATGCAATTGATTGCAAATGACCGGGTTCAAATTTCTACCTCGGTCGCAACTGACCGGGTTTTATACGATTGGGTCGCAACTGACGCCGGTCCGTCGCTTGATCTTCAGTTGGACCAGTGATATCCAACTGACGGCGCCCCGTGATCATCTTGGGAAACTTATTTAATTTATTTCTCTGTTTGCTTATTAAAAGTACTTGACGTAAATTAATTTGAAGTCATAACTTTAAAATTAATTTAAACATTTTCAAATAGTCTTTGGGGGAAAAAAAGAATATTCTCATTTTAAAAGCTATCGGCAAGTAATAGAAGAAGAGTTTCAAAGTAATGAAATACTCGATTTTTCGGAATATGGTGCAAATATTCAAGAAATTATAGACCTTTTTAACATAAGATTTAACGATTTTGAAATCCTGAAAAGTAGGGTATTACTATTTAATTGTTTTAATTGATCTTGGCGCTGTCAATGAAGAACAACCAATTGACGTTCAACTAGATTTGTGTGATTTACAAGCCGATCCCCTCCTGCACAGGCAAGGCAAGAAAAGTGGCCGGATTTCTTTATTCGATGAACGATTTCCAAGTCTGCGAAATTTTGGACAGGATGTGACGTCGATGTTTGGAGGCATGTTTTCCACAAGAACTACAACAGAAGGCTCCTCACAGCTCCACCTGCTGAGATTAACAACGACTTGACTCGATGTGGACATTGTGGCTGCAGCAAACCGACCTCACTTTCCACACTGAAAACGTTACGTAAATATACAACGTTTAACATCTTCACTTCATATTATACTGACATGGTAAAGATTGTACTGTTAAGGATATGCAGTAAGCAGTAAGTATGTTAAATGTGTAATTACGTATTTTTACAATTAAATACTGCCTTTTTTGAAGTGAAACTTCTTTATCGACATATGAGAGAAATTTTATAGCAATGTAAAAAAAAATCGTCACGATTTTCGGTTACGCGCCATGTTGTTTTTTTTTTTAGTTCAGTATAGTCACGTAAAGAATAATATATTAGTTTGAAAGTGATAAAATAAAAAGACTTATTATTTGTTATGTGAGAGCAAATGAGAGTTTTCATAAAAATTCAAGTAAACGTCGGCCAATAGACGAGAGAGAGGTGAACCCATGGCCAATCCATCATCCTCAATGAAAAATTGGTTATTGAAAGCAAAGTAATTCAAATTCAAGTGAATTTATAGTAAAAGTGAGAGTGATTATATATTTCGTTTGATAAATCCAACACGTGAGCGTGATTTTAATATTTATTTGAGGTTAACCTCACTTTTTGATTGTAAGTATCAGTAAATGTATATAAATCTATTAAAATTAGCAAGTATTAAAAATCCAACACGTGAGCGTGATTTTAATATTTATTTGAGGTTAACCTCACTTTTTCATTGTAAGTATCAGTAAATGTATATAAATCTATTAAAATTAGCAAGTATTAATAAATATGACTGTAAATCTAGTAAACATTATTAATTCTAAAAACAATAAAAAAAAACAAATTAAATAATAATTTAAAAATAAAACAAAACACAATTAGAAAATAAAAATATGTATACGTACATCTTTTTTAATTATTCGTTTTTAATGATTTATTTTTCTTAAGCCTTATCTACCCAATTTCTGTGAAGTTGTAAATAGTAGAAAAATGATATGTCATAAAGAAGTTTCACTTCTTACCTGTGTACTCTGGTACACACACATATTTTTTTTTTTATTTTTACGTTACTTGTCGATAGTTGATCGCTTAGAGCCCCCTCCCCCCGGTAGAGGTTCCTGAGTTTAATTGCGGCCCTCGGGCACTCTTAAATTGGAAACCACTGAGCTAGACATTAAGACAGTCCATTTTCAGTGAGAGGCCAGTACTGAATGTGTTCCCCCGCCATTCCCTTGCTCGAGCTGTCCCACGTCTCCGCACACTGCCCGCACCGACTTCT
Organism: Magicicada septendecula; assembly: GCA_034769895.1. Classification (NCBI taxonomy): domain Eukaryota; kingdom Metazoa; phylum Arthropoda; class Insecta; order Hemiptera; family Cicadidae; genus Magicicada; species Magicicada septendecula. Next base: position 64,489,732 of record CM068371.1, read on the forward strand.
AACTGTGAATTCTCATTCCCTTTATAACGCTGTTGTGATAAAATACACAACGAATTGGACTGTTAATGTAATAATAAGAAATTGTAAGAGGCGCCTTCGCGGGGGACTCGTGGGCGTGGGGAGAACTATGAACCGCCGCCCCGTGGGTAAATAACACCTCTCATAGTATAGTATACTCGCGAGCACTAGAGCTCAACGTGATCCCTGTCTCACGTTACACCAATCTTCTCCAAAGTATCCTGTCCATTGCCAACTCAGTGTGTCCATTGCTCACATCCATTCTTCTGAGGCATTTATAGCACATCATCTACCGGTAACTACCTTATCCTAGGGCGGCCCCTCTTTCCACATTACAATTTTTTTAAATGTAAAAAGTAACATTGACTACTCGAGCACTTCGTAATTTTTCTTATACTATTTTACTTTTTAAGGTACAGAATAATCTGTATTAACCACGGTATAATAACTCCTTGAGGTGTTTTTTGGAAAAGAATCATAAATACAAAAACTTAAAGATTAAAATGTATTAATTTGATTTTATATTTTAAACCAAAAATGTATTTGGTTTAAAATAGTGATTGAGTTATGCAGCTTAGGAAGTTCACAAGTACTATTAGTGGAGGAAGAAAAAAGAAAATGGAAAATTTTAATCTTTTTCTTCAACACTACTGCCCAATGTGAAGACTGGGTTCCAACACCAATCTTCTCCAAAGTCTTCTGTCCATTCTCAACTCAGTGTGACCCCTCACATCCATTCTTCTGAGCCATTCTAGCACATCATCTAACTATCTTATCCTAGGGCGGCCCCTCTTTCTGCTTATATAGACTTGCTCCCTCAAGATTTACTTTTACATACGCTGATCATCCATCCGCTCTAGATAACCTACCCATTCTATTCGTTGAGCCTTTATGAATCCTACAATGTCTTCGTGATTCAATAGCTCATCTATCTCCTGGTTATTTCTTATTCGCCGTGCGTCCGGGCCATAAGCACGACTTACGACTTTTCTTTCAAACCTGCTTGACTCGGAAGCACATACGATGGCGAAAAGTGAAAACGATGTCAACAAGTACAATAAAAGCGTCACGAACTGCAATAATGTAATCGAAACTATGATTGGCTGTCATATCACGTGATACTGAGCAGGTGACAGGTGTCACCTTCGTCTCTGTTTCCGAGTATAGTAGGCACTGAAGATGGACTTCGTGGTCGGCAGTTGTAGCGGAAAAATCTCATTCAAGATCAACAGTGATACGAAAAACAAAACGAGATCAGATTAAACTTTTGTTTTTCGCAAAAAACTTTAAATAAACTAATAGGCCTACATGTGTTTACAGACGTGCGGCTGGAGGGTACGACCAAACTGACGGTGCACGTCGGCGAGGACTGCAGCCTGCCGGTGACGACCACGTTGCGCATGCGCACCGCCGGCGGCAGTCGGGCGCGCTGCTACAAGCTCACCATCACCAGGCCTATTATATGACGTCATGGTCGCTTTATGCCTTGTGGTTAGTGTATGAATATAAAATTTTTACTGTAAGGTTTCTGATATAAACAAAAAAGAAACCATATTTTCCGTTCGTAATACCAACAATAACAATACTGTAACCAAGAGCAACAAAAGTTTTGGCTGACTGTATGGTACTACAGGAACGCCACAAACTGTGTGTAATTGAATTACATATTTCTGTTATGAAAAATAATAAAAATTGCTAATAATTTATGACAGCTATGTAAACGACCCGTTATTAAATTTTCCTGTAATTTTCAAACCGAACTGAAGTTTGATTCATCGGCGGATCCAGGATAGAGGAATAGCACCACTTCACTCCCTACATATACACTGGATAAAGTAGCGTTTTTAAATATTAAACTGTAAAACCAAATTTTTTAAAAACAACACCATAAAATAATATGGGTAGTTTTTAACCTCCAACGATTTTTTTTTTACTATACTTTTCTTTATATTTCTAACTGTAACTGAATTAAACAGACGAACTGTAAAATATGTGAACGCGCCAGGCCATGGCCGGCTCTAGCAGAAGGCGGGAACATTAAACGTTGCAACCTTGCGTCTGATGCGTGTGAACATAGTGTAACAAAACAGCTAAAGTGAACATGTTATATTTTGATTTAATTTCATAGCATTACTAAAATCATGAGTAGGCCTATTTATAGCTAAATCTAAATTATAGTTATTATTTAAGGTACTTTCACTTGTTAAACTTACGTACTTGTTGATATTCCCTCAAACGCCGTTTCGGAGTTGTATTCTCCTTCTTCAGTGAGGTTTGAATGCGGAATGCGTCAAGTAGTCGGTAATTTGTAACGGTTTTTTAGGTGACTGGTTGTGTGTGGGGGTGTGTGATGGAAGGGGGTTGGCGCGGGATTCTGAATTGTATGCGTTGTGTATTATTGCGTCGAATAGTGTGTTGGATTTAAATTGTAAACGTTCATTGAGTGTGTTGTTTGGTTGTGTTTTGTTGTGTTTGTATATTTCGTATTGTTCTGCGGTGTTGAGTTTGCGACTTTTGGGTAGGTAGTGTAATATTTCAAAATTGTTTTTTATATTGGTGTAACTGTGGTTTTCTGTCTAGATGTGTGTGGCAAAAGTGGATTGTACGTTGTTATTGGATAATGCTTTTGTGTGTTCAGAAAATCTGGAGGAAAAATATCTTCCTGACTGGCCTATATAGAATTTACTGCAATCGTTACAGTTTAATTTACATACGCCTGTTTTGTTGTATATGTCTATGTCTTTGTTTGTGCAGTTAATGTGTCTCTTGATGGTATTGTTGGTTCTGTATGCTATTTTGTAATTGTGTTTTCTGAATGTGTTGGCAATTCTGTGTGTGTTAGAGTTGCAGTATGTGAGTGTGCTGTATTTGTTTTGTTGTGTGTTGTTTGTATTTTTTGTTGTTTTGTTGTTTTTGTATAGGATTTGTCTATGTAATTTGTTTATTAAGTCAGGGTTGTACCCGTTTTTTAGTGCTATGTATTTTATTGTGTTAAGTTCTTCATTATAGTCTTGTTTATTTAGCGGTATTTTTGTGAGTCTTTGTAGCATGTGGTTGAAGGCTGCATGTTTATGTTGTGTTGGATGATTTGATGTGTTGTGTATGACCATGTCAGTTGTGGTTGGTTTTCTGTAGATTTTATATGTGTGCGTATTGTTTGTTTTGTTGATTGTTAAGTCTAGAAAGTTTATACTGTTGTTTTTTTCTATTTCTATGGTGAATTTTAATTTTGGGTGTATCTTGTTTATGTATTTGTGGAAATTTTCTACTTGTCTTGTATTGCCATTGTATAATAAATATGTCGTCTACGTATCTGTGCCAATATATAATTTTGTTAGTATATTTGTTGTTATGTGTTATATGCTCTTGTTCTATGTGGTGTATGAATATTTCAGCTTGTTGTTATGTGTTATATGCTCTTGTTCTATGTGGTTACAAATTACCGACTACTTGACGCATTCCGCATTCAAACCTCACTGAAGAAGGAGAATGCAACTCCGAAACGGCGTTTGAGGGAATATCAACAAGTAAGTTTCACAAGTGAAAGTAACTTAAATAATAATTATTAAGGGCTGTGAAAAAAGAGTGATGAACATTCAAAATAATACTAAATTATAGGTCTGTGCCACTTAGTACTATACATTCAAGTTGATGAAATTAGTGAATTGGTGTTAGGCTTAATGAATTAATTTTGTTCGAATTATTGAATTCGTATCATATGAATCAGTTAAGTATTATATTTCTTAAATAATATAACAGTATTTTACATAACAAACTTTTAATTTGCAAAAAGTGAAGAATTATAAAACTGCTGTTAACCGGCAATTAAAACTGACGCGATTTGATTATTGAAATACATAAATTAAGAGATCGTCTAGTCGGCCTCAAAATATTAGCTGGTTCCAATGTTGCGACGGCCTTCTACTAGAGTCAGCCATGGCTAGACCCACCGACAATGTTGGAAAATTTAGCACTCACCTGTGGACAATCTGGATCCGCTCATGGACAAACGTCTTGAGGACAGATTCTGGTCACTCCTGCACTTACAACGTATTAACCTTAGGTTAATGGCGCACTACTCCGGCCACGGCCACGACCAACGGGTGGTCGTGGCCGCTACTAACACGACCAGAAGTGCGGCTGGCCGGTGAAGACAGCCGGGTACCGGCCGCACGTCAGTCACAAGATGGGATAGCTGCTACTGTGTATTTGTACAATCGATCAGTGAAACGGAAGAAAAGGAAATTCTGGGTACATCCTGTTTTCCAAACTCGTTCTGTAAAAGGCTTGTATTCTACTTTTTTTGTGAACTTTGTCAACACGAGGACAAATTTTTTAATTATACTGTATAATTACAATATAATTAAACTGTAACAGTAACAGTCCATGTAACCGCTGTTGCCACATGGAAATAAGAGAAAATAATATTAATTGTATCTCCGAATAAATACTTTAGTTATTGAATAATTTGAAATCCGAACAATATCAGTAGGAAAACTTGAAGAAACCCCCATAGCATTGCTTTAGAACTACTTTGGCACTTGTACCGTCTTGTGTTGCCGGCTCGGACATCGGCAACGTTTTACTGCGTACACTCATTGACCTCGTACTAGTTTTCATTGTATAAACTGTGGAGGGGGAATACACTCGTCCGTCCAATGTGTTGCCGCTTTATAAACCGGCAAAACGCTTAGTTAGCAGCTGTGTTCGTTTTCGGAAATGACGAGCAGTAGATACTACGTACCTATTTGTGTTTTGTTCGTTTAGTCATGTGTTTCTCTGTTTGTCTTTATTATTTTTAACTCGATTATTTGTCTTCTGACTTATTCGGTGTAAGTGTAATGAGAGTCAGATCCCTTTGAACCGGGACCCTCATCTTCTCCCAGCGAATGATAGAAAATGCTCTAAAAAGAATACTTGGTACAAAAAAAAATCGAATTAATTTTTAGGTTAAGTTTTAGGCTTATCACAGCCGGAAAACAGGTGTTATGTACCCACGCCACGCCACTGATTATACAAGTATGTCGGTTTGACGAATTACAAAATTGTAAATTTGCAAAATTAATCCTTCTACAAATGACAATTAAATAAAACTAAAATCTCAACTAAAAAAATCACAACTATTTCACTTGCGAAATCCAGTGTTCAGTATCACTACCCGCTCAGTTGAAAGCTAGTCGCAAACTGGCCGCAAGATGTAGCCTGGTCGTGCCAGCCAAAATAACAAAACTGGTCGTTGCGGTCATCTGGCCACAGTAGTGCGCCATACGACGTTTTGGAAGTTGTGGCACACTATCACTTACACGTTGAACTGCGTTTGTTAGCTGGTACTCTGAACGTATAGCTTTCACGTTTTACAGACTTCGTCTTTCTGAACTAACCTCAAACAGGGCGCCAAGCAAGACCCAGCCGTGAAACTGCGCGATCAGAACAAACGACGCCGACATTGAGCCCTAAAAAACCAACTTCACTGATATGGATTAACCGACACCCCGTAAGTCAAACATACGTAGTTGGAGAAACTAGTTACTCAGTGGCGTGGCGTGGGTACGTAACACCTGTTGCCGGTTGTGATAGGCCTAAAAATTGTTCGAATGTTTTCTTGTACCAAGTGTTTTTTTTAGAGCATTTTCTATCATTCGCTAGGAGAAGAAGAGGATCCCGGTTCAACGGGATTTGACTCTCATTATACTTATACAGAATAAATCAGAACACAAATAATCGAATTAAAAATAATAAAGACAAATAAAGAAACACATGACTCAACCAACAAAACACAAATAGGTACGCATTATCTGCTGCAGTCAGTTCTGAAAACGAACATAGCTGCTAACTGAGCGTTTTGCCGGATTATACAGCGGCAACACATTGAACGGATGAGTGTGTGTGTCCCCTCTACAGTTTGTACAGTGACAACTAGTACGAGGTCAATGACCGTACGCAGTAAAACATTGCCGATGTCTGAGCTGGCAACACAAGACGGTGCAAGTGCCCTGCAGTTCGAAAGCAATGCTACGCTTTTCTTCAAATTTCCCTAATATTATTGTTCGGATTTCAAATTATTCAATAAGTAAAGTGTTCATTCTGTAATATAATTAATATTATTTTCTCTTATTTCCAGTACTGTTGCCCCCGGCAACAGCGGTTACATTCACGCCACGCTACTGCTAGTTACCATCTTATTTTTTATTCTTGTAATGCTACATATTACTATACGCGTTTCGCCGTGTTGTTTGTGTACGCATGATTAAAATAAATCAGAGTAAATGCAACGTTAGAACTTAACCTGTCGGACCTGATATGGTGATCGGGTAACTTCACACGTGACTGGTAGTGACGCACGGGAGTGCTACCGATTTCAAAATTATGAAACTGTCTTTAGTGAAGCGTGTTCTGATCGCGAAATCGTACTCCTTAATACAGTAGTAAAATGTTTGTTGGATTAATTCTTGTTTGGTCGAAAATCACTACCTATCTTTTTATCTTATCCGTTGTTGCAATCAAGGAAGATTGGCCTCATGCCCAGAAAGACAAACGCTAGTAGGAAACGAATTCTTGGCGGTTACGGGTTATATGTTGCACGATTGGTTGGACAGCCCGCCTACGGAGAAAACCTATAGCTACTCGAATACTGCCAAATGAACTCCATATGAATTCTTAACACATTTATCATAGGGCCTTTTATGCATACGATTTATATCGTACGATAACCTACGATAAAAAATCGTACGACACGTAGAACAACAGAAACAAATGGGCCGTTTTATGCATTGTCGTACGAAAAATTTATCGTTCCGAACTCAAAAAACGTATGGTCGTGTCCTAGGAAACGCATCAGATAAAAAATCTGACGAGTTGTCTAGATATATGGGCCGTAATGGATCCGTTTATGCACCGCACGACTTTTGTATTGTATGATTTTCAGACATCAGTGTTACCAACCTTCCTGCCTAGCGTAGGCGTGGCAGTTGTGCTAATCGGTGATATTCGCGTTGTGGTGTGATTTTTTAATTTATTTATTATTATTTTTGTTGTTAATATGTCAGATATTGGAGTCAAATTGGAATGAAAACTTATCGTACGATATTTAATCGTGCGATATAAATCGGATGCCTTAAGAAACGCATTCGTGTAATATGGTAGTCTTTGATTTGCTGAGAAAGGCTGACTGCTCCTCTCTCCACTAAAGAAGAATCTGCATTTAAACAGACGCGTGGTCTTCCGTACTGTAGACTGTAGTCGTCTGCCTTTTGCTGTCGCCAACCGTGACAGAGGGTAAAAACACACTGCCGCCAGTGGCGGCTGGTGTTATGGTTGCAGCGTTGCACAACCACCAAGAGAATAACTAAACTATAAAATAGTATACGAAAACATTAAGCAGCTAAAAGTGTCATAAATTTCAACGGAGAGCGTATCAGATTCTAAGCGGCAATGTTCGCGTACAATTCAAATGTGGCGCGCAGCCTGGTGGTTGTAGACCGCTTGCAACTTCAACAGTAAATGGCAGAGCTTACTACACAGACATATGGGAGGACGTGTGCTACTCTTCACAATTGCCCTATGTTCCCAATGTAAGCTTGGTGGTTGCAAAGTTTCTGCAACGCTCCATTAGTAGGGCTGTAGCGCAACTTTGTGTATGAAATCAGCACAGCCTTCTTGATTTATAAGTTGTGTCAGGTTTAGTGTTCACGTTGAGGTTTAGGTTTAGTGTTCAAGGTAAACGTTATCCGTTCTTTGAGGTTATAACATTATAGTAATAATTTACTATTATCAAACTGTGATTATGATAGTTTAATGCCTTTTAACCACTCTCCATCCATTCAACCAACTACTGCAACCACCAAAATTTGGAACCACCAGCCACCACTGACTGCGGCGAACAAAACAGTTGGGAAACGTTTGGAGACGTTCGCAACCAGCAGAAGGGCCGAGGTGAGGATAAGAAGCAACATACACTGACCAAACAGAACACAACGCAACACGTCTTGCCCTTTGTTCTACACTACACAACTACACAACGTACCCGCCTGTAAACACGGGCGCACCCACTGAACCAAGCAAGCTAAACTTTGACAAACTGTATATTAGCAATAATACTTATGTTTCTGACGATACCTGCGTTACCAACAACGCCCGATCGAGGACAGTGGCGTCTCTAGTTTACCTGTTCCTGGGGTGTAGACTCCTATGGGTTGCTGGAGGTGAATGATTTCACTAAAAGTAAACACAGTACTATCCTCAACGTGATCAAAGGTTTTTAAAATAACACTGTTTTCCGGTCGAATACACGTCTTTTTACTTCTTTTAAAACCAAACCTTTCGCCGACGCTACGATGAGACATTCTCAGTGGCTCATCGTAGTATGGACGAAACTTCTCGTTTTAAAAGAATTAAAAACGCGTGAGTTCAACCGAAAAACAGTGCTGTCGTTAACGAAAACCGCTAAATTTTACGACAGAAATACTTTTATTTACGGATTAGCCGAACGATCGGATAACATCAAAATGTTAATTACATTAATGGAATTAGTGCTTGTTAATTTTAAAACCGAAATGAACATTTTGTGTTATTTCGCAAATTCTTTTACAGTAACATTTATGCTTATTTCTTTCGTACGTTTCATTCGGTTGTGTCTTAAATCAATTTTTATAATTTTTAACTTACAATCGGATCTTCCATCCTCAACAAGAGTGGTGGGCAATGGTAAGCAAATGCGTAAGGCTATCGATAAAGTTGAAAACGTGCTGATTGAGTTATTATTAAATAAATATTTCTGTCGTTTTCGGCATACATTTATATAAATTTAAAAAATTGATTACGTATCTAAGCCTAAGCCCTGCTGCCCCGACGCTGTACACCTCCTGCATCCCCCTTCTTCAGGCCAGTTGAATAACGGGCAAGGTCGTATACTAAAGTGAACGTCTATCTAAAAATATCGAAAAGTGGAAATTCTCTGCAAAGGCCGAGTCCATCGATGAGTTTTCCACCGTGGCCAATTACCGGATCTATTTTTTTTTTTTTTTTTTGTCTGAAGAAGTTACAATTTTCTTGTTCTCCTATAGAATAAAAAATTTGTTACTTACTAATTTTTTCTAAAAATATGCGCAGGGTTTAAGTCCTAAGGACTGAATCTAAGAAAAAATGTCGTCGGGGCTGTATCAGAACCACGGCCGCAAATCTTCAGAGCGTAGAATACGTTTGTGTGCTTTAGGGTTGCTAATGTGTTATGAATAAAATGAACAAACACATATTTAGTTTTACAAAGTACAAAATTTTATTTGCAAAATCATCACACAAGTTAATTAGTTGGTTCAAGCAAGACTTTATTTATAACCTAACCTAAGGGACGGATAATCTTTATAACTGCAGGAACGGATAAAGGTATAGTTCCGATGCCGCTATATGTCATTTGTTTATTTACTTGTTACTATGGTAATTAATTCTGGTCTCCATGGTGTTGAACGGCATCACTTTAATAGCCACTATCTTTACGTCCATCTGGAACCACAGTCTGTCACAAACGTCACACGCGTGTCCAAATTCATTATTAAAGAATGTTTTGTGGATGTGCTTTGTAGCTAACTGCCACGTTTTGCTGAATTCGATCGGCTGATACACTTGCGAAGTCGGGCGCTCTTCCTCATCCAACTCGACTTCAGTATTTATTTCCTTGTTTTTAAGCGTTGTCGGTAAATCCTCTGACGTTCGGCATTGGTCATTTTGGTTTTTTTGAATTCCCCATGATTTTCTCTACTCTCCTGTATGCGTTTACGATACTTTTGAGCACGTTTAGCATCCATATACCGCGACAATTTGTCCGAACACACGATTTTTACAACTTGAATTACGATTATTCAAACCTCTTAATATCACCGCTATTACGGTACACTATATAGATAGTACTCGATGAGACAATTTTAACGACACCTCACTCAACGTTCTATCGCATCGGAAACCGGAGAAATACTAATTTTAGTGCGCGCCGAGCGGCGCAAAACATTTCTATTTCTCCCCGCGCTCAACCCGCGCTGGATGATGCAATAGCCCGCTTATATTGTGATATTTATTATCTTTGTTCCTTTATCTGTCGAATGGTATACCTCATATAAGCGTGAATGTTTTTGTCGTTTAGATAATATTTCAATTTCAAACGTGACGTGAAAACGTAACGCTCGATTTTCTGGTTGGGGGTGCCTATTGCTGGCCTGAAAGGTAAGACGTATTCTACGTCAAAAATAATCACCGAACACAAGAAAATTTGGAATATCTGTGTTCGATATTTCGGATCGAACCGGTCATTATTTTCATTTTCCGAAGTTGGCACTATGGGTTTTGTAGGGTCCATACATGGAGTTGGACCTGAAGCTTTTGTTGCACGCCAGCCATCTTAGTGTCAACATCCACGGGTCGGGACTCCTCGGCAGGTAGAACTCCGTACATGTAACCTCTTCCCAACCAGTCTATCCTGCCTGAGTGTCAGGATCTACCCAGTCGTGAGATTACGGTAAGTCATTTTTATATTATTTATGTCTTGTTAGCAATTCTGCATGCTGCTGCTATAGAGCTCACCAGAGGCTATTAAATTATCAAGTAAGAAAGCCGTCTTACTTTCAATCTTTTAAAATATTATCGTACATCTATTTACTACCAGAGGGCTCATGAGGTTGCTAGCTTTTCAATTAAATTTCTTGCTGTCACGACTGGGAGCACGTGTTTTGTAATTTTGTGCATGTTGCTGCTGGTGCTTCGAGTGAGTAAATGGGTTATAAGTCAGTTTTGGCTGCGCGATTTTTATTTTAATTACCAACGTGCTGTGCCCTTTCGTTTTTTGTGCCTGCTCGTGGTTGTTTTGCATGCCGTTAATTTTTCAAATTTCATGAATGTTCGTCATTTGCATGCTATTGCACGGAAGCTCGTTGGTATAATACGTACGCATGTGAACTACGAGTTTGCGTTGAATGCTGTTGGTTGGTGTCAGCAGTTTCGTCGTGTGTGCATGGCCAGGTGGGCAAATATTGTGTCAAAATTTTGCACCTTGTTTTTTGGGTAGTCGTTTAATTACTGGGTCAAGTCTGGTGAAGTTCGTTTCCGTCCTGTTACGGTTTGCGTTCCACGTGAAATTGTGCGCTACGTGTTTGCGACTGTCAGGCGTAAAGGGAACGGTTTTAGGTTATCCGGGTTTCGGTATAGCCTGCCTTTGTATTTAATTTTTTTGACATTGACTATTACCTTTAGGTGCGGTTTATATTTTGCATATGCGATATCCTGTCCATACACGCCGCGTTGACCATCAATTTTGGCATTTAATGTGTCCCAGTTATTGCGTTTGGTTCGGTAACTGGTGAATTGTTGTACATTGTACTTTGCTGTGTTTTGTGTGTATTTATTCTATTTGGTATTATACATGTTTGTTATTGGGTGCACTTTTGTGTACCATTGTTTTGCACCGTATGTGCTGTAATCTTGTGCAACTTGTGGTTTTTGTTGTCGTGCTTTTGCACTGTGTAATTCAATTTGTTGCGTCTTTAATTTATTGTGTTTGGTACTATTCGCCTGTTGGATTGTGTAAGTTGTATTTTGCCTTGCACTAATTTACTTTTGTATTTATCTTGCTCGGTATTGTGTATGAAAAGTAGTTGTGTCAGACGCCTAGTTATCTCGATCACTGTTAGGCTAAGTCGGGTCGTGATTATTGTTCAATTTCTAATTCTCTTGTTAAGGGTGGTTGTCGGTTGCGCGATATTTTTTAATTCAGTATGCCTGCTAAATTGTCGCTGGCAGCTTTTGACCGGACCACTTCGGTGGGAATACTTGCGTTGCAGCATTTAATAAATAGGTTGGAAGGGTTGCCGCAGTTAAAGGTCGTGGATCAACATGAAGCCGGTATCTTGGCCTCCAGGTTGTCCGAAAAATATCAAGATCTTCTAGGTAAGGTGGATCCTTACCTATCGGCCGAGTCATTGCCCGAGGATTGGACGAGGACCACATTTTTTCAGTGGTAGCGCAAATTGAGGACATTTATGTCCGGAGTAGCATTTTAGCTTCAAAACTAACAAAACCAGAGATACCGGTTGGTTCCGGTCGGTTTTCATCGGCAAGTGGCGGGCACTCAGGTGTTCTCGTTCATGAGTTGCCGAAGCTTTCGTTACCTTGTTTTGATGGCCAGGCCAAATGTTGGTCCGAGTTTTGGTCAAAGTTCACCACATTAGTGGACGAAAGTCCTGCCCTCACCCCAAAGCAAAAATTGTTATATTTACTGACTCATCTTAAGGGTGAGGCTTATGAGAAGGTTGCCGCGCTTCCCATAGTTGACGATAGTTATTCGCTTGCACTGTCAACTCTTAAAAGTCGTTATCACAATCCTCGTTTGGCCGCCCGGGTTTATTGTACCAATCTGCTTCAGTTACCAGCCGCTTCTATGCGATCAGCTGTGTCTATTAGAAAGTTGGTGGACAGCTTCAATGCTAACTTTTCAGCGTTGTCAGCTCTAAACATTGCTGATATATATCAAGCAATATATGCGTCTTTTGTATTGTCTAGGCTGGATCTATCATTGCGTGAACGCTTTGAGGCGTCTGTTACGGACAAAGAGAATCTCCCTGCCCTAACAGAAATTATGACATTTTTAACCGCTATGGCGGAACAGAAAGAACAGGCATCTTTGGAATCGGCTTTACCTGCTCTTCCCAGCACTAGCCACCAGAAAACCCAGAAGGTTTCTTTTTCTAAGGCTACTCCTCTTGCTGTGTCTACGTTATCTGCGGAGGTTACGCAACGGGATGCATCTAGTTCACGTTGCCTTCATTGCGATTCCCGGACCCATGTGCTTCTCAAGTGTCCAGCGTGGCTGAGTAGGGACCCTAGGGCTCGTTTTCAAAGTCTTAAAAATAAAAAATGTTGTCTTTCGTGCCTCCAACATAAACACTCGGGCTGGTGCAAAAATAGGTGCAAAACGTGTGGCTCTAAGCACCACCACACTTTACTTCATTTCAAAAATGCCCGTCCGTCTCCGTCTCGTTCACAGATTTCTGACACAGCTGAACTCAAGGCTTTGGGGTCATCGCTTGTTGACCAAATTGATCTGTCTAGCACTACTCTGACCGTGTCTCTGCCCCATCCTGCAGGGGTTCTGTTAGCCACCTGTCTAGTAGTCTTGTCGTCTCCCAATGGTGGTCATATTGTAGTTAGGGCCATCCTGGATAGCGTGTCCCATGCTTCTTTCATAACTGAAGCATGTGCATCTCGCTTAAAGTGTGCTTGTTTTGACGCTTCAGTAAGTGTCAATGGGGTAGGTGATATTGCCACCAAAGCAAAAAAGGTGTGCCATCTGTCCTTGGAAACTTTAAAACGCGAGGTTGTGGCGTCTAACCATGCTTTTATAATTCTTTCTAAGATCTCGTCGGACTCACCTAGGTTCCAGGTGTTGCCTGAAGTTAAGCAGGCTACAAAAGACCTTCGACGTAGCAGCCCCAATTGATGCGTTGTTTGGAGCCGATATTGTAGCGGCTATTCTTATGGGAGAGACTATTCCTTTGGGTGCAGGTTTGCCTGTTGCAGTTAGGACACGATTTGGGTTTGTGATTATGGGTAGAGCGCCAATTTCACTTAATTGTGCATTGACTTGTGCTAGCGGTCTCACTGGCCTTCCTTTGGATCTAGTATCTGCACATCAGCTTCACTGTCATTTCCACCACTTTTATCCTTCCGTCACAACGTTATCTACGGATACAACAAACCTACTTGAGCAAGTTCGTCGTTTTTGGGAGGTCGAAGAGCCTCCATCTGTACCCCACCAATTATCTGAAGAGGATCACTTTGCTGAAAGGTTTTACACGGAGTCGACAAGTCGGTTGCCGTCGGGTCGATACCAGGTGCGCTTGCCGTTCTTCAAAAACTCTTCTCACATTTTGGGAAATTCCCTTAAGGGAGCCATGTCTCGGTTTTTTGCGTTAGAAAGGAAATTTGCGGCGAACAGTCAGTTTAAGAGCCAGTATGTACAATTTATAACGGATTATGTCGCTCAGGGGCATATGTCATTGGTGTCTGACCCCAATTTTCCAAAATATTTCATCCCTCATCATGGTATCTTTAAAGTTAGAGGTGATACTTCAAAAATAAGGGTGGTGTTTGACGCCAGCATGAAGACGTCCTCTGGGATTTCCTTAAATGACGTGTTATGTGTCGGCCCTAAGTTGCAGACCTTACTGTCCGACGTTTTGACTTTGTTTCGGCGGTTTAGCCATGTTTTCACGTGCGACATCGAACAGATGTATCGCCAAATTGCTATGCATCCTGATGACTCGGCGTACCTGTGTATTTTATGGCGTGAGGAGGTTACCGCCCCACTAAGGGTTTTCGCTTTGCGTACCGTTACTTACGGGCTGGCTTGCGCCCCTTTTCAGACGTTGCGAACCTTGCAGCGGCTGGCTCAGGATGAGGCAGTTAATTTTCCTGCGGGAGCGGCGGTACTTAGCCGTAATATTTTTGTGGATGATATTGCTGCTGGCGCTGATTCAAAATCAGAGCTTTGCAAATTACAACGGGAATTAATTCTGTTGTTGTCTTCAGGAGGGTTCAATTTGAAAAAATGGTGTACTAATCAACCCGACTGCCTACCTGAATCAGCCGCTCCGAGTGATTCCGTCGTTGCTAAGGATAAGGATATTCTGGGTTTAAGTTGGGACCATTCAACCGATTGCTTCTCATTTCCTCCTTTGGCCTGTTGCAGCAATGCTCAGGTTCAATTTACCAAACGTGTCGTGTTATCCCAGATGGCACAATTATTTGACCCATGTGGTTGGCTTTCGCCAGTGATTTTCAGGGCCAAGGCTTTTTTCCAAAAACTCTGGGCTGAGGGCTTGGACTGGGATGCTCCTCTAAGTGATGACTTAAATGATTATTGGAGTCAATTCCTGTCCTCTTTGAATCATCTTTCGGTAATTACTATTTTCCGGCCATTCATCCCTAAAGGTGGGCATATTGAAAGGGTTATATTGCATGGTTTCTGTGATGCTTCCCAGGTGGGTTACGCGGCCGTCCTCTATCTGTCCATTTATACTGACTCTGGTCCTCCGGTGGTTTCGTTGGTGTCGTCTAAAACTAAAGTGGCGCCTCTTAAAACTTTATCAATCCCACGTTTGGAGTTGTTGGGAGCTTATCTTTTAGCCAAATTTGTTCGTCATTATGTTGGCTTATTCTCATCATGTATTCAATTGAGTCAAGTTTTCTTATGGACGAACTCGACGATTGTCTTGGATTGGCTGAATATGCCTACTTTTAAATTGAAGACGTTTATTGCTAATCGGGTGGCTGCCATTACCGAGTGGACCGATACTAAATCTTGGCGTCATGTTCATGGTGTTTCTAACCCCGCTGATTTAGCCTCTAGAGACACGTCACTCGCCAGCCTCCGGTCGTCGACATTGTGGTGGTCAGGGCCAGATTGGTTAAAGCTTGATGCTCTGCACTGGCCCCCTATTAATTATCGCCCGAATCACGACGTGCAAGATGTTGCCTTGGAGACCAAGGTCTCTTCGTTTCTCACTCAGGAGCCCCGGGTGGAATTGTTTGAGCACTTGTCCTCGTGGCCCTTAGTGGTGGGGGTTACCTCAGTCATCTTAAGGTGGGCTATGCCTTCGCGGATTGAAGCTTCCACAGCCATGGATTGGAAGAAGTTGGCTGTTAAGTATATTTTACGCTACATTCAGCGCAGCGTGTTTGGACAGGAGCTCGCGGCTCTTCGTTTAGGTAAGCGGCTCCCGGTCCGCATTCAGCGCCTGGTCCCGTTTATAGATGATTTTGGCCTCATTCGAGTACGCGGTCGCTTGATCAACTCTGCGGTTACTAGAAATCTTTTCCGATTTTACTGCCCAAGCATCACCACCTAGTAGGGTTGCTAATCCATCACACCCATGTGTGGTTAGGTCATGCTGGGCCCTTGCAAGTTCAATTTCAGCTTGCCCAAAATTATTGGATTTTGTCCGCACGTCAGGCAATAAGAACCATAATTTGGAAATGTCTTCCTTGTTTCAGGGCGCGTCCTCGCCCCACCAACCCGTTAATGGGGGATTTGCCAATTCCTAGGGTTAATCCGGTACCTCCATTTTATTCTTCCGGCATGGATTATGCGGGCCCCTTTTTGGTACGGGCTTAAGTTCGGAAGGCACCTATCGTCAAAGCCTGTCTATGCATTTTCATCTGCTTAGCCACTAAAGCAGTTCACTTTGAAGTGGCTATGGATCTTTCAACGCCCCAGTTTATTGATGTGTTGAGGCGGTTTATTAGTCGTCGTGGTGCTCCGAAAACACTGTATTCGGATTGTGGTAGGAATTTTGTGGGGTCACGCTCCGAACTTAAACGGGAGCTCAAAAATGTTCTTTCCAATCCTGACCTGTCAGCTCAGATAACAGCTTTTGCTGTTGACAATAACATTGAATTTAAATTTATCCCTCCGTTTGCCCCTCATCAGGGTGGCTTGTGGGAACGGGCTGTCCAGTCGGCCAAGTTTCACATGAAACGCATGATTGGGACCAGGTCGCTGACCGTAGCCGAATTTTCGTCTTTATGCATTCGCATTGAAGGAATCTTAAATTCCCGTCCTTTGACTGCCCTATCCTCAGATCCAAGTGATTACCAGGCTCTAACGCCTGGTCATTTCTTGGTTGGCCGCCCCATTACCGCGCCCCCGGAAGCTGAAGGGAATTAAATGAAGGGACCGTCCGTCATTACAAACAAATTGCCGCTTTGCTCCAAGCCTTTTGGAAAAGGTGGCGTATGGAATACCTGACGGCACTTCATGCCAGATCGAAGTGGTCGTCTAAGTCAAGAAATTTAATGGTTGGGGACCTGGTGGTTATGGAGGAACAGAATTCTCCCCCCCTGATGTGGCCTCTTGGCCGAGTTTCAGCTGTGTTTCCGGGGAGCGACGGGGTTGTTCGTCGGGCTTCAGTTAAAACCTCCACAGGTTCTTTTGAACGACCGGCTATTAAATTATACCGGTTGCCTATATCTTCTTGATTGGGTTTGTCTTGTTTTTCGGGTGAGCAGAATTAGTTTCAATGATTGTTGTGGACTTACTTGACACTTTGCTGGGACTTCCCAGGTGATTCCTTCCAGCTGTTGTCCGCAGTGCATTTTACATTGTGGAAGGTTTCTGGCATGGCGTTGTGCCAGTTTATTGGGAGTTATGGATGCTCAACAAATCAACAACAAAATAAGTAAAAAAAAGGAAAAAAGGGGAATAAAGGGAACAACAAAAAAATAAAAAAGAAAAAAAAATGTAAAAAAACCTAGGGAATACTAACTAAGTTGATTTGCTGAGTTTTACATTGTGTTTGGCTGGGCCATTGTTTATTGTATGTTATTGGGTTTTGTCTGCTTTACCCGAACCTTTCGGATTGCTCGCCTGGTCGATGCGCCCGCGGCGGAGTTATTCGGCATGGTTTTCTAATTAATTGCTTGTTTTCTGTGTGTTTGTATTTTCTTGTGTTTGCGTGTGACCCCCTCCTATGTTGGAGGGTAATTTTCAGAGAGTGTTCCTGTTCACCAAAAGCCAAATTTTTGTAATGTATTTTGGCCATGTCTTTTGGTGTAGTTGGTGGTTGACCCATTGCGGTCAACGGGGGCCGGTGTTCGATATTTCGGATCGAACCGGTCATTATTTTCATTTTCCGAAGTTGGCACTATGGGTTTTGTAGGGTCCATACATGGAGTTGGACCTGAAGCTTTTGTCGCACGCCAGCCATCTTAGTGTTAACATCCACGGATCGGGACTCCTCGGCAGGTAGAACTCCGTACATGTAACCTATCCTATTCCCAACCAGTCTATCCTGCCTGAGTGTCAGGATCTACCCAGTCGTGAGATTACGGTAAGTCATTTTTATATTATTTATGTCTTGTTAGCAATTCTGCATGCTGCTGCTATAGAGCTCACCAGAGGCTATTAAATTATCAAGTAAGAAAGCCGTCTTACTTTCAATCTTTTAAAATATTATCGTACAATCTGTATTAACTTTAAATGGATTTTTTATGAAATTAGCAGGTAGTATATATTTTCACCGGACAAATGACGCCAATCGTGTAACTCTTCGTTTTTTGGTGACTCTAAAAAGGGCCGTGTGGCAAGAACGCTGAGATGTTCGGCGGCTGCGCCCGCTGTTCGTGGCTTACTGCAGTCCTTCTCTTCTTTCGGCACCGGTTTGTAGAGTCCGCTGCCGGCCCAGCGATGTCCATCGCTCGTTCGTCACAGGGCGAAAAATGCGAAGAACGTCCGTTCAACTCTTCTTCCTGTTCCTTCCGGCTGGCTCCGCGTCGATTATGCCCTGACCGGGATCCCTGATTGTCTCGCTGCAAACTCGACAGGTGTCACGTCTCGGCTGCTGATCCCTGATTGGCTCGCTGCGTATTCGTCAGGTGTCATGCGCCGTCACGTGTTCGCGGCGACTTCTCGGCCGGCACCGGCTACTTCGGGAGGACCGAACGTCTTGTACAACGGAGAGTCCTAGACCATCTACGAAACTTCGATGTACTGGTCCCCGAACAGTTCGGTTTCCGTGTGGGGCATTCCACCACTCATCAGCTGATGAGACTGGTGGAATACATCACGGGCGCCGGCTGTCGGAAAGAGCAGACTGTCGCCTGTTTCCTAGATGTGGAGAAGGCCTTTGATAGTGTCTGACACGGCGGGCTCTTGTTCAAGTTCGGGAAATCCAGCTCCCAGATTGCTACCTTCGCTTGATTGCTAGTTTTCTGACGGAGAGGACTTTCTGCGTGAGAATAGATGACCATGACTCTTCCGATAGACGCATTACAGCCGGTGTACCTCAAGGTAGCGTGCTAGGGCCTCTTCTGTTCTCCGTGTACGTCAACGACGCACCCAGAGAGCCTGGAGTCCAGATGGCCCTGTTTGCCGACGACACGGCGGTCTATACCGCCGACCGGAACGCTGACAGGGTTATCCCACGACTCCAGCGCGCACTCGATGCGTATTCGACGTGGACGGAGAGCTGGAAAGTTGCCGTCAACGAAACCAAGAGCTCCGCGGTGCTATTCTCAAAGGGCCGGAAAGAACCGCGAGGACGAGTGTGACTCGGTAGAACGTATTTGCCCTGGTCGAGAGAGGTTAAATACCTCGGTGTCCACCTTGATCGTCGCCTCACCTGGCGTGCCCACGCTGAAACGATGCGAAAGAGAGCGTCCGCTCGTCTCGCGCAACTATTTCCGATACTTGTCAACAAGGCTATGACCCGCAACCTGGGTAAGTTGATCGTCAGCGCGTATCTGTTGCCGATCATTACCTACGCTATTCCCGTCTGGGTTACCTCGCAACCGTGCATAAAAGAAAGTTGCAAAGCGTTCTCGATAGGGGTCTTCGGCTAGCGGCCAAAGCCCCCTATCGGTTCCCTTCTCGACTTTTGAGAAGAGGACTCGGTGTCCGCTCCTTGGAAGACACCGCAAGGCGACTTGCACGTAAATTTTACGTCCGAGCTGCGAGGACCCAGACAAACCCTCTCATAGCTGGCCTTGGCAAGTACCGAACACGATTCTTGGAAACGGCCTCGGCAAATACTGTACTAGAACGACCTAGTACGAGCATGCCGTTGTAGCGGCCACTAAATAATTAAACAATATTCCGTCTGGACAGGATCACTAGGCAGGAGCCCCTACCGGAGGCTCGGTACTAGGAACCCATTGGGTCGTCACACGACGCGCAACCCAACAGCTCTGGCAGTAGTACTTCGGAAGGACACTCCTCGTGTGACAGTGACACGTGTGACAACTCCGCTTCCAGACTTCAGACTGAAAAGGACTCTCTCAGCTTCTGCGCTGGACGCTACTACAGCTTCTGCGCTGGACGCTACTACAGCTTCTGCTGTTTTCGCCTGCCTCTCCGCTGGGACGAGGAATACCATCTTTCTCCAGGAAAGAAGAACCAGGAGCCAGCTGCTGCCGGTGAACTAAGTAGCTGGTACAAGTGGCAACTGGCAGAAGACCCTTATTAGGCCCACCTGACGCCGGATAACATTTCACCGGACAGGAAAGAAGAGGACTGCTCTGGGCTCTTGGTGAGTGCCGTACATCAGTGCTTTTCCCTACCCTGCCCACGGTTGTTAGGTAGCGCTGCCCCGGACGATCCTTGCGAGCCCCCACCAGTGGTAAGCGAGCTTGGATATCGCCGGGGTAAAAGGACCAGTGGACACCAGTCTAGGTAAGGACTGGTAGCTAACGAAGCTGGTCGTTAGCCCAGCTCCTCCCGTATCGCCGGGAGCAGGGAAGTCGCGTGGGTTACCCGGCTTCGGCAGGACCCAAGATCCCTGGTGGCGGGCAGTGACTGCCTAGGAATCTCTGTCCGGCGGCCACACTCGGCCAGCATGCCCACTACGGACGACGCACGAGTGCCGAGTCCCTCGGCTCTGCCTTGCCCCACGCGGGAGACTCGCCTGAATCGCCTCGAGCGATGGAAACGGACGATCCTCTTCCACACCCGTTATTCCCTCTCTCGGTGGACGAGTCGGACGACTTCGCGACCGTTGGTCGGCGTAGACGCCCGGCTAAGAAGCCGAAGAGGAACCATTCCACCGAATCCGCTTCCTCTCGGACCTCGGCCATGAACATCGGTCCTTCTCAGGGCTAACAGACTGCGGTTCCGACTGCTTCGAGGGCAGCTCCGGCTGCTTCCGCTGTTGGTCGTGCGCCGCCCCTGTTCGTCCACGGAGTGTCCAATGTCGCCGCCTTATACAGGCGGCTGATTGCGGCCCACAAACTTGACCTTAAGCTGCTTGGCGGTGACACGGTCAAAGTTGTCGTCCGTCGGATCGAGGACCACCGCTTGGTGGAGGGCTTTCTGCAGGCTAACAACCTGCAATACCTTTTCCCCCAAACGACTCAAGCCCTTGTCTGTAATTCTGCGTGGGCTTGAAGTGCACACCGATCCCTAGGAGATCCTTTTGGAACTCCGTGAACTTGGTTACCCGGTGCAGGCAATTTTCCGCCTGTTCACCAACTCTGAGAACCGAGTACCTCTCCCTATCGTCCGTTTCCACCTCGAGAAGGGCGAGGCTGCAGACAAGATATTCCACCTGACGCGGCTGTTTGGCTTCCGCGTCATGGTGGAAACAAAAGCCGCAGGGGCCCCTCCAGAAGACGAGGCAGCCAGTATAGACGAGCCCCACGGGCAAACTTGCGCAGTGCCACCTGTGCCAGAGGTTCGGCCACCATACCGACGTCTGTCGCAGCGCCCCGACCTGTTTACGTTGTTCCTTGGGACATTCCACGCAGACCTGCACTGTAGCAGACAATTCCTACTATCGCTGGCATCAATTGTGGCGAAGGCCATGCAGCCAATTACAGTAACTGCCCGGTATACAGGGCGGAACTCCTGCGGAAATTAAAGCCGCAGGGGGCCCTCCCGAAGCCGAGACAGCCAGTATTGCAGCCACAAACACTTAAGAAGCCTAAAGTACAGGCTAAGCCGCCACGAAAGGCACCACCAGCACGGCGCGCCTCTCCGGCTCCACTCCAGACCCTACAAAGGCACAAAAACAAACCGCGTCGCCTTCCGCAACAGAGACAAGCCCTGTAGCCAATATCTCGGTATTGGAGCCGGAGAATCAACCCTCCACCTCCGCGGAACCACCAACTCCCGCCTCTGAACCAGAGGTAGCCTCGCCACCACTGCCACCTCCGCGATATCCGCGAGCAGGCAAAACAAAACATCCAAACAAAGGAATAACCACACCGGATCCTCGACCCCGAGCTCCTGCCTGCCCACAGCCCAAGAAAAGTCCTGCTTCCCGGTATAAATCCGTCGAAGCGCAACAGAGTACTTTTCCTGTCGCTACTTCTTACTTGACTGCCCCTGGTCCTGTAGCTTCCACCAACAAGACCCGATCTGCCGTTAAGCCTGGTCGCACTTATGTGGCCTCAGTTCCAGGCAAACCACCCAGTCCGTCACATCCGATGACGCACAGTTCTTTCGCGACTTTTTGTCCGGCTACGACTTCAAGAAGGTCGCATCCACCTTCAGGTCCATCCGAGACCGCCTGGAAACTGCTGAACCAAATGAGAGGTTTATGCTCTTGGTGGAAACTTGAACTGTCATAGGTCTTCTATGAACCGAGCCCTCAGACGAGACCTCTCGCTCGTAGCCTGGAACATCAATGCTAAATCCATCGGTTCCAAGCATTCCGACCTTCTGGAATTCCTGGCTCGGTTCAAACCCTACGTACTTCTCCTCACAGAAACCCTCCTGACCCCGGCGAACCGGTTTCGATTACCGAATTACGTGGACTATCCGGATAACCGAGTTGGCCATCAAGGAGGCGGCACGGCGATCGTGGTGAGGACCTCTATAGGTCATCATCGTGTCGTTTTGCCGCAGCGCACTAACCTAGAGGCCACCGCCATTGAGGTCCACGGAGCTCTTGGCGGCGTCCTCGTGGTTTGAGCATAGAAGCCCCCTCGCGCTGAACTCCTTGTCGGCGACCTGGACGTCATCTTCGATTCCCACCGAAGGGTAATTTTGGCCGGCGATCTGAATTGCAAGCATCGCGTTTGGAATAGTCCCTTGACTACTCCGAATGGGAGGCGCCTGCTCAGTTATGTTGAATCGCGCCGGGCGATGGTAATTGGTCCAGAGCAACCCACGTTCTTTCCGACGCTACCTAACGCGGCTCCCGATGTTCTGGATATTGCGGTGACCCAAGGAATTGTCTGTCCGGTCGAGGTATTTTCTCTTACGGAGCTGACATCCGACCACAACCCCATCTTGGTCCACGTCGCTACCCACCACGCCTATGCACGTTCTGACAAGAAGAAGGTTATCGATTGGGACCGCTACGGCCCGGCTGTGTGCCGTAGATTGCCGCCAGCGGGCCCACTCCATTCCGTTCGCCTCCTAGACGAAGCAGTAGCGAGAATCGAAGAGGCAATCATCTCGGCTATAGACGTGTCTTCACGTATGCGAGCCGGTTTCACGCCTGACTACAAACGCATCCCTGAGGAAGTCTCTCTTCTCGCTCGCGAGAGGAATTACTTCCGGAAACGTTGGCAGAGGACCCGTGATCCGGCCGATAAGGCAGCATATAATCGGCTCACCGGACGACTGCGTGGCAGTCTGAAGGCGTTCCGACGTAGCTATTGGGAACTCGCTGTGCCCCGAACGGGGGATGCAGACCCGCAAAGCCACCCGTATAGAATACCTACCGCGATGACGGGACGAAGGCGACGACCTCCTATCTCCGCCATCGTTGGGCCGTTCGGACGTCTCCTGGGTCGCCCGGAGGAGAAGGCCGAGTACTTGGGCTTGTGTTTCGAGCGACAGTTCGCTCCCAACCCGCCCATGGACTGGGACTTCGACGAACAAGTCGAGATGGCTGTGGAAGACTTTCTGTCTCTTCCGATCACGGCGGAGCCCGAATCCATCTCTTTGGAAGAGGTCTCAGATCGGCTCGCTGAACTTCAGCCAAGAAAAGCTCCAGGCCCGGACGGTGTCACGAACACCGCTCTACGACTTCTCCCCGAGCCTGGAGTTCAATTCTTGACTGACTTGTTCAACGCGTGTCTCAGACAGGCCTACTTTCCCAAGAAATGGCGAAAGGCGACGGTCATCGTGATCCCGAATCAGGGAAAGGATGCTTCCCGCCCCGACAACCTCCGGCCCATCAGCCTACTCTCCGCTACGTCCAAGGTTTTTGAGCGACTCGTGCAGCGTCGTGTGCGAGAACATCTAATTAACTTTGACGTGCTGGTCCCCGAACAGTTCGGCTTCCGTGTGGGGCATTCGACCACTCATCAAATGATGTGAATGGTGGAATACATCACGGACGCTGGGTGTCGGAGAGAACGGACCGTTGACTGTTTGTTAGATGTTGAAAAAGCCTTCGACAGCGTATGGCATGATGGCCTATTATTCAAGCATAGGGAAGTCCAGCTCCCGGACTGCTACCTCCATCTGGTTGCCAGCTTTCTGTCGGAGAGGACCTTCTGCGTGAGAGTTGGAGATTCAGTCTCTTCCGAGAGACGAATCACAGCCGGCGTCCCTCAAGGTAGTGTTCTTGGCCCCCTTCTGTTCTCACTCTACGTCAACGACGTGCCGAGACAGCCTGGAGTCCAGGTGGCCCTCTTTGCGGACGACACGGCAGTATTTACGGCCGATCGTCATGTAGAAAGAGCCGTCTTACGACTGCAGCGCCAGCTCGACACGCTCGGGGACTGGACTGAAAATTGGACAGTGCAACTCAACGCTACCAAGAGAGTAGCAGTCGAATTCTCGAAGCGACGGAAGCACCCTGTTAGGCAGTTACGTATCGGCAGAACGTACTTGCGCTTGTCCACCGAGGTTAAGTACCTCGGATTACAGCTCTACCGTCGGCTCACTTGGCGTACCCACGCTCAGACAGTTCTTAAGCGAGCATCCGCTCGTCTGAGCTTACTGTTTCCACTCCTGATCAGCTCAGCCATGACCAGGAAACTGGGCAACAAGATGATCGTCGGCGCGTATTTGCTGCCGGTCATTACCTACGCTTGCCCGGTTTGGGGTTACCTCGCCGCAATGCATAAAAAGAAGTTGCAGAGCGTCCTCGACAGGGGTCTTCGGCTAGCGGCCAAAGCCCCCCGTCGCTTCTCATCACGCCTTCTAAGGAGAGGACTTGGCGTCCGCTCCTTAGACGAAACATTCAGGCGGCTTGTACGCAAATTTTATCCACGTGCGGCGAGGTTCCCAGACAACCCTCTTGTGGCTGGGCTGAGCAGGTACCGTATACGACCAGGTGATTCGTGGAAACGCCCTCGGTCTATACTGCGCTAGTGTAGGCTAGCACAACAGCCGATGTAAGGCCTGCTACAGAGCAAGAGGCAGGAACTCCAGAAGGTAGCTCGGAACTCAGTTACCGAGCGGATCGTCTCTACGACGCACACCCGCACAGCCCAGAGCATGCTGGTACAGGGGAGCAGATGTTTGCCTCGCTGCCGTCACATCTAGTAGCAAAAACTGGTGCGTCAAAATATGAAATAGAGAGGCTGCAAAACACTATTTCTCTTAATAATTGATTGGTAGATAAAATTGATCAGTTGATTTCACGTGTTCTAATTACATCGTACAGTCATTATTTTATAATGTGAGACTTTTTTTTAACAGAATCTAAAAATAAGTAATTTTTCTAAATACAACTATTTCACTAACGACTCGGAACACAACGTTTTTTGTGGGTAAAAACGTAAAGTTTTACCTTATAACCTGAACCGGTTTTAGCCTTTTAAAAAGCTTCTTTAAAAGTGAAAACCGGTTCAGGTTATAAGGTAAAACTTTACGCTTTTACCCACAAAAAACTTTGTGTTCCGAGTCGTTAGTGAAATAGTTGTATTTAGTTAAGTAACGGACACGTCATGGACAACGAAATCCAAGTAATTTTTCTATGTGCAGTTTATCACAAGTCTTATAGTCCTGTCTAGATGCTACCATGTTGGTTACAGAAATTGTTGTCTACCTCTTCTCACTTTGAAGGATTTGTAAACGACTTTACACATTTTTCTTCTTACGAATCACATGTCACACAATAAGTAAATCTCGTCTAAAACTTCGATACGTGCCCCAAATGAACCTTCAAGAGGATCCACTGTCACTCTGCATTTAATCTTCGCGACATACAAAGTTAGAGGAAAGACGTCTTGTACGTAGTAAGCAGGTACTGTCACTTGTTAAGTTGTTACTAAATACAATAAGAGATTATATCTCATATCATACGTACTGAACTTGAGAAATAGTAATATTTTAGAAGATAGTTAAAAGGACCGAAATAGGAACAAAGGTTGAAATCAATATTTACGTATTATAGACAGATAGATAGATATTTTTTTAATTTAAACATTTAAACTATAGATATTTAGAAGAGAATATTACCAAATTATCATGATTGGAAAGACATAATGAAGAGACTAAATTAAAAATAGTTGACATAAATAATGTTACGAGTTACGAAGTGAGGCCTAAAATGGCTCGTAAAACGTTGGAATTTGGCCTCGGCCCTCGGGTCGTTCACCGTTGTTCAATTAGTCACGGATCGTCGAGACTTAGGTAGTGAGATAGTCAAAATTGTATCACGATGTCGGTTTCCGAAGACACTGTCTTTGTTACATAGCTGTGTGACCACTTCTTGTCCTTCGTGCGAATATTTTTATGTAAACCGCAAAACTGGCAATCAAATGAAAGGTATCTTGAAGGCAATTGCAACAGTCACAGTCGTGCTTTCTCGTTCTGCTCGCTAAGGCCACTCGGCTGGCACCGCTACCCGTAGTCAAACTTCCTACAGGATCATGATCACGGACTTCTTCCAACAACAAAGGTTTAGGTTACTTTCACCTCTTTATATAATTGGTTCTTGCCTGAAACAATATGATCGGCCGCCGTAACAATGCCTGTTGGTAAGTGTTAGTGTCAACAGTCGTCATGACTACTACTGCTACTACTGCTACTACTACTACTACTACTACTACTACTACTACTACTATTACTACTACTACTACTACTACTACTAACCATTTTCCCTCTGTAGTCGGTGATGTGATCGGCGAGTCGAAACCTGTGCCAAATACCTCAGGGTGTTAATCGATACGAAGATGGGTTCCTTCCATCAGATACGGCATACGGCGGACAAGAGTGCTGAATTATCTCGGCGCTCAGCAGATTGATGACTAATGTGGGTGGGCCCAGATCCTGCAGCAAGCATCGCCTGCTGATGACGGCGGTCCAGTCAGTCCTCTTGTATGACGCACGACGCCCCGAACAAGAAGGTATACCGAAACAGACTGGCCCAGGTGCAGAGAAGAAGAGCTCACCGTCTCTCTGTTATGGTGATAGCTGGGGTTATTCCTATCGATCTTGAGGTAGGCAAGGAGATGCCAAAATGCCGTGAGAGACAGGAAAGAGCTTGGGACGAGTAGACGAGACGGCCCTGTACCGCGGAGCTAATCAAACACGTGAAGCGTGGTTTGAAAGGAATCATGGGAAGGCCGGTTTCTAACTGACGCAGCTTTTGACTGGTCATGGATAAGGGCGCAGGAAGATGGCCTAGGCCGATGTAGTGTGACAGACGGTCCCAGGGTAGTGCTCGTTCGTCGGAGGAGGGGTTTTTGGTGGGTAGTCCACTTGAGATGGGAGTGCGTAAATGCACTTCCCCTCCTCCTTAATACTCCTGCTGCTGCTGCTACTACTACTACTACTACTACTACATATCGGACTTGTACGTTAAGAACATACTTAAACCTTAAACACGGGCCTTGAATTGGCTGTCACTGTCATATCACTTGGAGAGGTGTGCAAATGTGCAAACTCGAACAAGTAATTTAACCCAATATTTTTACACCAAAAAGGCTTTTATTGACAATATTTACAACTATTAACATTTTTTACCATATCCTTTGGTTTTTACAAAAACTATATCGTGTTTGTTATGCTTTGTATGAGAATTTCACTGTCTCTCTTGATTTTCTTCATCCCTGTACCATATTCATGTAAGCCCAAATATGAGGCAAGTTTTGGTGTTGATTTTTTTTTAACGGTTGCCCAAATCTGACCTGTATAATTTGCATTTGGGCTATTAAGTAACCAGCAAAGAAAACTCATGATTGATCTGCCTTTATATAGAATGCTGTTCTATCCTGCATTGAAACCAAAATCTACACTAGGGAACCAGCTTTAACTTGCAGAGAAAGTCGGGTTTCAAGGACTTTTCATACTAGTCCTGTGCCATAATCTCACATGCGAAGTCTTCCAACTCAAAAGAAGTCCCATTCTAGTTCCAGTTCTCAATCCATTATTGAGGATTGATTTTTCACTGTCTCCCCAAGACACTGAGTTTGAACTTCATGTTTTTTTTTTTAATGTATATATTGAACACCCTCTTTGTCTAATGTAAATATGGATTCATCATAAAATATGACCTGAAAGAAACGAGATAAGAAAAATATTTTGTCTGTTATGAATGTTCGAATCGGGAGCATTTACCCCAGTTTTCTCTCATCGTTTCTATCAGGAAAAAATTAAAACCCTAAGTTAAGTATAGGGTCCTAATTGTATATGGACTAATCAAAAAAACTAATAATAGATTATCTCGCTACAGTTATTTTCAAATTTCTCTTGAACGTTCTTTGCTGAATCAATCGTTTTCAAGCAACTGCATAGGGTAATTTAGGCTTGTTTACGTGGCCGGGTGACGACAGTCGTTTCCAAACAACAGACTGTGTGTATGTCATTACAAACGGCTTTGTTGGTTGCTGATACATATTTTACAGTTATCTGAAAATTTTGCTCCAGCCGTGGACGTATATTGTGTTTTCACAATTTCCTTTCCATTTCGAAACTAGACCCTTGCAACATTTGAGTGAAATATCAATACGGCTGACTGAATTTTATGATAGCCTACATAATTTTTTTTTCTATATATCGCATTGAAAACACTTTTCTTCTTTTAATAAACACCTCGTCAAGTCCCAATTCTTTGTTTACATCTATTATGCTTCCTATAGCCTTACTTTTAAATTAAAAAAAAAAATTATTTCATAAATAATGTTCTAATAAAAACAGCAAAAAATATTTTTAATTCACCAAGAGGGGTCCATTCAGCAAACAAACCCGCTGATGAAGAGTGTTAACAAGCACAGTTGACACCTTTCTGGGAATTTTTACAAAATAAAAAATTCCAGTTGGGAGAGGCTCAGAGGTGATGTACATCAGGAAACGTTATTACGTTGATTACGTTGCAAAATATTTCTACAATCTTAGCCTACACAGTGGCAAACCGTACATGAAATGAGAAACAATTATAAAACATCGGTATGGAGAACCATACATGACTTCCATGTTCTAAGATTTATATTAAAAATCATTTTTGAAATGAAATATTTCCATAGAAACTACTTCTTTCTTCAGCCTTACCCACAGTACTGTGGTCACTTACGTATACCACCTCACGTTTTCGCACTCGATTTTCACTGATGATGGCAGTCGATGGCACTGCCAAAACGTCTGGGTTGGGTTTGAAGAAAACATTAGACCACGGCCAAACAGCCCGGGAAGTAATTTTAAGAACAAACTACTTCTTTGTTGCCGATAACGCAGTACACATATAAATATCGCTATGGAGAACCATACATGACTTCCATGTTCTAAGATTTATATTTAAAATCATTTTCGAAATGAAATATTTCCATAGAAACTACTTCTTTCTACTTACTGCTTCAGCCTTAACCACAGTACTGTGGTCACTAACGTATACCACCACACGTTATCGCACTCGATTTTCACTGATGATGGCAGTCGACGGCACTGCCGAAACGTCTGGTTTTGCAGAAAACATTGGTTTACAGCCAAACAGGCCGGGAAGGAATTTTAACAACAAACTACTTCTTTGTTGCCGATAACGTAGTATATATATAAAAAAAATTATATCCTCCCCTTCAACTATAATTTTCGTTATAGAAAATTACCCCCACCCCGTTAACTAGCCTCTCTATTTATAGATATTTCACCTACGTCTCTACAGTGGATTATTAAGATCTTATCAGGATACTTTATTTATCAAACTTAAGTACTTTACTCTTGTTACAACAAAAAATGTTTCAGGTAAAGTACCCTTTCCCCGTAACCGATCTTCACCAAAATCGATAGGCCTTGAGTCCTCTACAGCTCAGGCACATATGTAAAAAATTATTTGATTCTGTTTGAATTTACGGCAGTTATCGTTCGTCATGAAAACATTTCTCTTGTTACAACATAAAATGTTGCTGGTAAACTACCCCTTTCCCTTAACCAATCTTCACCAAAATCAACAGACCTTGAGCTCTCTACAATTTAGGGATGAATGCAAAAAATTATTTGATTATATTTGAATTTACGGCAGTTATCGTTCATCATAGAATAATTGTAACTTTGTTATCACATAAAATGTTGCTGGTAAACTACCCCTTTCTCTTAACTGATCTTCACCAAAATCAACAGACCTTGAGTACTCTACAATTCACGGATGCATGCAAAACATATTTGATTCTGTTTGAATGTGCGGCAGTTATCGTTCGTCATAGAAACAATTACTCTTGTTAAAACATAAAACGTGGCTGGTAAACTACCCCTTTCCCTTAACCAATCTTCACCAAAATCAATAGGTCTTCATTTATTTACAATTCAGGAACGTACACAAAAAATATTTGATTCTCTTTGAATGTGCGGCAGTTATCATTCGTCATAGAAAAAATTACCGTTGTTAAAACATAAAATGTTCCAGGTAAACTACCCCTTTCCCTTAACCGATCTTCACCAAAAACAACAAGTCTTGAGTACTCTACAATTCAGAGCTGCATGCGAAAAACTATTTGTTTCTGTTTGAGTTTGCGGCTGTTATCGTTCGTCATAGAAAAAATTACCGTTGTTAAAAAATAAAATGTTGCAGGTAAACTACCCTTTCCTCTTATCCGATCTTCACCAAAATCAAAAAAACCTTGAGTCCTCTATAATTCAGGGAGGTATGAAGAAAATTATTTGATTCTGTTTGAATTTACAGCAGTTATCGTTCGTCATATAAAAAATTACCCTTGTCAAAACATAAAATGTTGCAGGTAAACTACCCTTTTTCCTTAACCGATCTTCACCAGAAACAACAGGTCTTGAGTACTCTACAATTCAGGACTGTATGGAAAAAATTATTTGATTCTGTTTGAATTTGCGGCTCTTATCGTTTGCCATAGAAAAAAATCTACACACTGACACACAGACACACACACACTTTTCGAAAAATGACTTTTTTCATGTTTTGAGGGTAGTACAGTCGGAATCTGCAATTATCTCGATCACGATTTTTTTTGCCATCACCATACTTCCATTTCCTTATGGAACATGGAAGTAAAATTATCCCCTCCCCTTCAACTATCATTTTCATTTATAGAAAATAACCCCCTCCCCCTTCAACTACCCTTTTCATTTACCTACCTTTTTACAATGGATTATTATGACCTTCTTTTCAGGATACTTTATTTATCAAAATTAAGTACTTCACTCTTGTTAAAACGTAAAACGTTGCAGGTAAACTACCCCTTTCCGCTTAACCGATTTCCACCAAAATCAATAGGCCTTGTGTCCTTTACAACTCGGGCACATATACAAAAAATTATTTGATTCTGTTTAAATTTGCGGTAGTTATCGTTCACCATAGAAACAATTCTACACACAGACACACACACACAACACACATCCACATTTTTCGGAAAATGACTTTTCTTCATGTTTTGAGGGTAGTACAATCAGAATCAGTCCTTATCTCGAACACGATTTTTTCGCCATCACCATACTTCCATTTCCTTATGGATCATGGAAGTAAACCATCACCATACTTCCGTTTCCTTATGGAACATGGAAGTAAAAAACGCATTGAGTCTAATAATTTGCACACCTCCGTAATTTGATTTATTCGAAAGTTCTTGTTCTAATCGGATTACCGTCTGATTGTTGTCGATCTGTATGAACTGCGTGTTTATTGTGTTTTATTACTCACTTATGTAAAACGAATTATGCTATTCTCCAGCATGTGGTAGGCCTACAACATATTTTTTATTTACCTCTGATTAAACATGAATTTATTTTCACTTTATATGCATCACATACTATAGTTACAGGCCTACTTCACTACTGAATTCTACAGTAGGCCTACTATTAGTCGGTACTGGATGGGGCCGTGGCCATCCGCCTACCTGCTTGTACATTTTACTGCAGAGAAGATTACGTTTACGACCACTGAAAAAGTGGCCACTATCAGTGGCGAAGCGTCCATATATGCGGTGTATGCAGCGCATACAATTTAAAATTGTATATACAATCGTATAAAGCTTACGTATTGATATTTATGCATCGAAGTAAAAGATTACGTATTGATAACATGTCGGATTTGGAAAGCTCTTATCGTAGGCTGTATTATGAAATTATTGATTCAGTAAACTGTAGACTAAATCAGAGGTTTCAGATATAGGTCAACTTGATTTTATCGCTCTACTAGAATCACGTCGTTTTTCAGAATTTTCTAAAAAAATTCCAGAAGAGCTTTCTGTAGTTTATTCAAATTAGCAGTTTTGTAAAAATACTGTTAGTGACTTGTCAGCGTACTTAACATCAGCAGATCTGAGTTGTGTAGGCTTGTAATCCTTATAATGACAATTCCAGTTACAAACTCTTCAACAGAAATATCGTTTTCAGCCTTTAAGAGAATAAAACCGTATTTGCGTAACTCACAAACAGAACACAGGCTCTCGGATCTATCAGTGTCATCTATTTAAAAACCACTTCTTTTGAAACTGAAACTAATTCTTCTTTTTACGATACGGTTGTTGACTTATTCGCTCAAAAAACCAGGCGCCTAGAACTAACGTTTAAAAAATAACTCCTACAACTAACTGCATGATAACTAATGTTGTCTAAAATAATCTTTGAAATATAATAGCTAATAATATTATAATGTGAATAATAAATTATTGTGATCCGTTAAAGTGAATGAATTAGTGTCGCTGCGGAGGATTTTAATTACCATTATGAATCTGTGTTGTTTACTTATGACATATTAAAAAGCAGATACAAGATATTATGAATTATTTAAAATAAATAATTGTGCAGTGTGTTTATTTATGGATTCTGTGGCTTTATGTGATTAAATCAAGTGGAAATAACATATGAATCGATACCACCAGATGCCACTCAACGTACTGGTAGGTTCCTAATACAGTCTACTTGATTTATTAAACAATTTATATAATTACTATTTTTACATTGGTCTCTATTAGACCTCCACAAATGGAAAAATTAATATTTACTCTTTTCTTATCTGTTGTTAATACTGTTGGCTGCGTTTGACTGTCATACTTAGAGGGAGAAGGAGTTTTTATTTGTTGATGTCTGAGGTAGGTATTACCGCACACACATTCTAAAAACTCACGCTTCGCCACTGATGCCTATTATCCTGGATGTCTATGTTGTTTAAATTGAAGACGACCAAGTTGGTGGAGTAAGAGGCATTTCCACCCTCCCCTTCTCCTCCGTTCGTAAAATCAGCATTACCATTTTTGATCATAAGTGCAACACGTGCGATACTGTAAGAATTGCGAGCAGCTGTATTTGCATTTAAAGTTCATAATCGTATTCAAATTTTCAAGGTTTTACATTATTTTTCTCTGTTGTATTTTAGAAGTGTCAATTCTTTTAGAAATGACGTGAGTGTCAACGGAATAAGGAAATATATCACAAACTTGGATTATTATACGAAAGAGGATTGAATGTTTGAAGTGTGGTGGTAAAATTATATAGACTAATTTAATAATGTTTTCAACAAATATATCACATGTTTAAAATATAATACAGTATAATGTATCACAATTAGGCCTATATGAAATATCATATGATAATATGTAAGGTGATAATATTATATACAGTCTGTAAAATGAATATCATATGATAATATGTAAGGTGATAATATTATATACAGTCTGTAAAATGAACTGTGGCGGTTGGGACCGGCCAGACTGCCTGAGGTGCCCTCACTGACGCACGCACACTCACAGCCGGCCCGCGCGTCAGGTATGATTCACAAAGTGTGCCGTCCACTACATAATTACAACTTTTTAAATTTGATTTTAATGCCAAACGAAATTATCATTTTTACAACCTCCACGAAATTTTAAGAAAATATCAGTATGGATAACCATACATGACTTCCATGTTCTAAGATTTATATTTAAAATCATATTCGAAATGAACTATTTCCATAGAAACTACTTCTTTCTTCAGCCTTAACCACAGTACTGAAATCACTAACGTATACCACCTCACGATAGTGCACTCAATTTTTACTGATGATGGCAAGTCGATAGCACTGCCGAAACGTCTGGTTTTGTAGAAAACATTGGATCAAGCTCAAACAGCCCAGGAAGGAATTTTAACAACAAACTACTTCTTTATTGCCGATAACGTACGTTACCCTACGCTGCTTCACGTTTGTACAGTCATAGTAATACTACACGGCTACGTTAACATTGGATTCGGAGAGGGGTTGTGTAGCAGCACTGGGACTCCTAGTTGCGTGGGCACACACTACGTTACCCTACGCTGCTTCACGTTTGTACAGTCATAGTAATACTACACGGCTACGTTAACATTGGATTCGGAGAGGGGTTGTGTAGCAGCACTGGGACTCCTAGTTGCGTGGGCACACACTACGTTACCCTACGCTGCTTCACGTTTGTACAGTCATAGTAATACTACACGGCTACGTTAACATTGGATTCGGAGAGGGGTTGTGTAGCAGCACTGGGACTCCTAGTTGCGTGGGCACATACTACGTTACCCTACGCTGCTTCACGTTTGTACAGTCATAGTAATACTACACGGCTACGTTAACATTGGATTCGGAGAGGGGTTGTGTAGCAGCACTGGGACTCCTAGTTGCGTGGGCACACACTACGTTACCCTACGCTGCTTCACGTTTGTACAGTCATAGTAATACTACACGGCTACGTTAACATTGGATTCGGAGAGGGGTTGTGTAGCAGCACTGGGACTCCTAGTTGCGTGGGCACACACTACGTTACCCTACGCTGCTTCACGTTTGTACAGTCATAGTAATACTACACGGCTACGTTAACATTGGATTCGGAGAGGGGTTGTGTAGCAGCACTGGGACTCCTAGTTGCGTGGGCACACACTACGTTACCCTACGCTGCTTCACGTTTGTACAGTCATAGTAATACTACACGGCTACGTTAACATTGGATTAGGAGAGGGGTTGTGTAGCAGCACTGGGACTCCTAGTTGCGTGGGCACACACTACGTTACCCTACGCTGCTTCACGTTTGTACAGTCATAGTAATACTACACGGCTACGTTAACATTGGATTCGGAGAGGGGTTGTGTAGCAGCACTGGGACTCCTAGTTGCGTGGGCACACACTACGTTACCCTACGCTGCTTCACGTTTGTACAGTCATAGTAATACTACACGGCTACGTTAACATTGGATTCGGAGAGGGGTTGTGTAGCAGCACTGGGACTCCTAGTTGCGTGGGCACACAGTACGTTACCCTACGCTGCTTCACGTTTGTACAGTCATAGTAATACTACACGGCTACGTTAACATTGGATTCGGAGAGGGGTTGTGTAGCAGCACTGGGACTCCTAGTTGCGTGGGCACATACTACGTTACCCTACGCTGCTTCACGTTTGTACAGTCATAGTAATACTACACGGCTACGTTAACATTGGATTCGGAGAGGGGTTGTGTAGCAGCACTGGGACTCCTAGTTGCGTGGGCACACACTACGTTACCCTACGCTGCTTCACGTTTGTACAGTCATAGTAATACTACACGGCTACGTTAACATTGGATTCGGAGAGGGGTTGTGTAGCAGCACTGGGACTCCTAGTTGCGTGGGCACACACTACGTTACCCTACGCTGCTTCACGTTTGTACAGTCATAGTAATACTACACGGCTACGTTAACATTGGATTCGGAGAGGGGTTGTGTAGCAGCACTGGGACTCCTAGTTGCGTGGGCACACACTACGTTACCCTACGCTGCTTCACGTTTGTACAGTCATAGTAATACTACACGGCTACGTTAACATTGGATTCGGAGAGGGGTTGTGTAGCAGCACTGGGACTCCTAGTTGCGTGGGCACATACTACGTTACCCTACGCTGCTTCACGTTTGTACAGTCATAGTAATACTACACGGCTACGTTAACATTGGATTCGGAGAGGGGTTGTGTAGCAGCACT
Source organism: Magicicada septendecula (assembly GCA_034769895.1). Lineage (NCBI taxonomy): Eukaryota > Metazoa > Arthropoda > Insecta > Hemiptera > Cicadidae > Magicicada > Magicicada septendecula. The sequence goes on from CM068371.1 coordinate 64,525,549, forward strand.
GGGACTCCTAGTTGCGTGGGCACACACTACGTTACCCTACGCTGCTTCACGTTTGTACAGTCATAGTAATACTACACGGCTACGTTAACATTGGATTCGGAGAGGGGTTGTGTAGCAGCACTAGGACTCCTAGTTGCGTGGGCACACACTACGTTACCCTACGCTGCTTCACGTTTGTACAGTCATAGTAATACTACACGGCTACGTTAACATTGGATTCGGAGAGGGGTTGTGTAGCAGCACTGGGACTCCTAGTTGCGTGGGCACACAGTACGTTACCCTACGCTGCTTCACGTTTGTACAGTCATAGTAATACTACACGGCTACGTTAACATTGGATTCGGAGAGAAGTTGTGTAGCAGCACTGGGACTCCTAGTTGCGTGGGCACACAGTACGTTACCCTACGCTGCTTCACGTTTGTACAGTCATAGTAATACTACACGGCTACGTTAACATTGGATTCGGAGAGGGGTTGTGTAGCAGCACTGGGACTCCTAGTTGCGTGGGCACACAGTGCGTTACCCTACGCTGCTTCACGTTTGCACAGTCATAGTAATACTACACGGCTACGTTAACATTGGATTCGGAGAGGGGTTGTGTAGCAGCACTGGGACTCCTAGTTGCGTGGGCACACAGTACGTTACCCTACGCTGCTTCACGTTTGTACAGTCATAGTAATACTACACGGCTACGTTAACATTGGATTCGGAGAGGGGTTGTGTAGCAGCGCTGGGACTCCTAGTTGCGTGGGCACACAGTACGTTACCCTACGCTGCTTCACGTTTGTACAGTCATAGTAATACTCATACGCAACTTGAAAATTTACCCGTCCGAAAATTACAGTAAGAGCATTAGAGTACTTAAACTTTGTCCTTTGTTATTTTACGTCATTTCAAATACCATACTTTGTAACACGAACACGCACAAATATTCGCCTATACTTGTAATACAAATCGACGCTCACGATATTCACAGCCGGGAAACATACATTCACATGACAGACTTTTGAGTATGGCTGTAGACTGCTCGGTGTGTGAGACGTGCTTGCGCGTTTGTCTCTAAACTCCCGTAGTTCACATTTTTTTCCGCATCCTTTGTTAAATTTGTATAGTAGTATAAGCGTGGGTGTGTTTTCATCAGTTCCTTCGATTACTGTGTATTAGTTTAATAACGTAGACGTTACAGAACTGATTTTTATTTAATGAGGAATCAGGAAAACAATGTACAATGTTCCGATTTCTCTTTTAACACTTGTAAATTTATTTCCTTTTCTTACAAAAATATCCATTGATTGGAAGCTAAAGCAAGTCCAATCAATCTACGTTTAGAAGTTGTGTTTCTTAAATATTTCTTCAGCCGACTAAGACTAGAAAAATGTCTTTCTCCTGCGATAACAAACACAGGTAGGATAGGCAATATTTTTAAAATAATAATGTGTACGCCTATATATATTCTGCAAATAGTTTTTATCACAAGGTAGAAAACGTCGATAATTTTTTTCGGTTTGTAGTTTTCCAGAAAACCATCTGTTTGATGTGTTGCAGGTAGTATAAATATTAGCCCCGCTCATCATATACAATACTAATTCAGAGTTTTGATTATACCTTCAAAACGCCATAACTTGTGTTCTAGAACATTTCAGTTTTAAAAGTATTGGACAACAAAACTTCGTGTTATCAATTGAAAGTACAAGTAATTAACCATTTAGTTGAGTTGCCTTTGAGAGTGCCTCTTTCAAAATTTTTAATTATGTAATGTTTTGAATGGATTTATACCTCGATTACATAATGCGTTCAAAACTCCAGTCCCCATGACTTTAATACGACCCTCACTACAGCGTATAAAGGCTCCTTACGCGCAACGAATTGGGGCATACTTGCACGCAAAGAAGTTCCCGGTTAATGTTTACACAAACACTTGAGTCTTTTATATTTTGTTTCGTAAACTTCAAAATTAATTTTCGATATAAGTGTTTTGAATGCTTCAGCTGCGACAGACACTTGAGTTTGATTGTGTAACAAGCCATAAAAGTAAAAACCGGAAGTTGTGAAAATGTTTAAATGTATTGCAGTGCCGAGATGCCCTAGAAAGGCTTGTTCAGATCTTGCAGATCTGACGTCGATTGTCCGTAAATCTATTCCTTAAGCTGCAGTTAGTCACAGGTCTATGAATAATTTTATTTTCACGTAATTCCGTATTTTAAAAGCATATGGCATAGATTAATTACGTATTTAACAATGAACAGTGGGAATATTGATATGATTCCATGTATAAAAAAATATTCCCATGATTTTTGTTCGTCATAAATAGCTTGGCCACGGCTTTGGTACCAGAAGTGTTGGAAAGAAAAACAGATCGCGGCGTCAGCACAACCTGTGGAAAAAACGGTCGCGACTTCAGTTCCAGCATAGATGATGAGCCGTTTCGTTTCACTTATCCAGACACATCGATTGTAAAAATGCCAAGAGATTTCTTAACAAAGAATGCACAAGAGGAACAAACCGGTTACGAGCAGTTTGGGACACTAAGCGAGTTGACACAGACGGATTGGAAATCGTTACGGTCAGCTTGCTTGCTGGTAGCAGATAGTTAGTAAAATTATTACGATCACTATAGTATATAATGTAACACAATTCAAGGACTAAATTGTAAGTTCTTACGGTAAGAATAATGATTTCTTATTACAAAAGACAACGTTTAGCAAGCGAATGAAGAGAACTGGCATTGATCGTGCACCGCATAGCGGTCATTATTGGCATTATTCAAGGCGAAGGTCGCCATCGACTTTGCAGTACAGTATATAGATCTCACTGCTTCGGGCAGCTGGTTCAGTCTTATGGACAGAATCGACACTACTGCCCCTTCATGTAAGTACGCACGCTGCCACACATACACCAAACAAACTGTACACATCGTATGTTACGTTACTCGTTTATATACCACAAACACTAAAAAAAAACTATTGAAATATAACGAAGTCAATTAGATTTATTCATGAAAATTCAAAACTTCAGGAAAATTTCTAACCAATCTGATCGATATTTATACTGTCAAACTGGTATTCGAAAATCGATATTGTATTAATTTGTAATTCCGTGAAATATACTAAAGCATTATAAGAAGAAAGAAGACGTATTAGAAACTGTTAGTTTCAACACCAAACACGAACTCAGACTTATATCTTAGCGTAGGCCTAATCGTGAGATTTTCAATAAATAAATAGTTTCTACTACGATTTTAATCATAAACGTTTTACTTATGGACATGTACGTTGACGAAAGCGAGACGTGCTTTGCTTTCATGTCTTGTTAACGTTATATTTTGACTTGTATCTGTTAAGCTATCTTGTTGTAAGATCGAACCTAAGGCCGGACTTCTTGCAGAATAAAATCCTCTTTGGAAGAAAAATGTCAGAAATGATTGTTGAGTTAAATCTTAGGCTCGGATTAATTAAAACAAAGAATATTTCGACTTTGCTTATTTGCTTCGTCCAACCCTATTTAAAGTTTTACGTTCATCGTTGTATTAGAGTTTGTTGTACAGCGAAACGTGTAACGCAGAGAACATTTAAAGTTAACAAATACAATTTAAAAGCAAGATTAAGATAGTTTAAAGTGTTTAGCGTTGTATATTGTTCGACGAATATTTTCCGTTAATGACTACACCACGACATTTCCAGTACCGAAGTCAATCGCATTTTTGTGTTTTAGGGCTTAGCTAGCCAAAGAGCGCTGACAAAAACGCTCTCTTTTCTATCTGCGCAACAAATTTAGGAAAACTGAACAATAACTGAATCATCGTTGTCACTATCGTGAATAGATTTTTTTTATAAACTACTAATTTTATTTAAATCGAGTCGCAGATTCGTTCAACGCTAACCACGCTAAATCTTTTAGTTTTTCTATACGCATTCGGTGTTTTGAAGCATAGCAAAAAAAAATAATTACATTGAAGTTATATGTTGGTAACAACGTACATTAATAAACATACTAAAGCAATAAACATACTGAACAATTAAAAAAGTGTTAAAGTCTCTGTGTCTATAGCCTATAAGCTTTTATAAACGTGTTTATGTATTTTATAAATACAACTACGTCGCAATATCATGTTTCATCTGACGCGTTATGCCCATTTTCTATTTTATTCTTCTTGACGAATTTATTATACCTGTTAACATTCATTTCCATAAATTGATGTTAATTTTGTAGTTCTGTAGTACGAGAGGAGCTCTCCAATTTTCTTTTATATAACTTGAGAAAAAAAATTATCGAATTGAATGTTTTGAGACATCTGTAACATTTTAAGTGTCACTATTTTAAAAATGAATTCTGTTATTAAAAACACGAATACTCGTATGCTACTGAGTAAGACTTTATGGAAGGAGTATCTAGAGTGTCGCGCAGATATGATTCACTTCGGAGATACAGCCCAAAAATGAGTTTTATAAACAAATATACACGATGTTTACGTAAAACATAAATAATATACAATATACATGTAAAACAATAACATACGTCTGTATTAGGACTTCAGAAATCTTAAAATACAATATTCTGAAATATTCTCAAAACCAAATATTTTATACCTTTTTTTTGCAAATTTATTTTAGAATGACCTGATCGGTTTTTATAGAATATGTGCTACTGTCCCCAAAACCGTATCCTCACTCATTTTCGATGTTCGATTACGCGATTGTTGGCATCGATATCTAGTGAATATAGCATATAATTTTAGTTAGTAAATAGAAATCGTGAAAATTTATTTGTGTATATTATAAAATATTTTGTTGACGACTGCAATCGTGTTTCAATGTCACAATTTTTACGACAAATCTTTCTAGCAATAATATAACTCCGGTGTGTGTCTGTGACGCCAAAAGTTGGTGTTGTTAGGTTAACATACAAACTAAAATTACACATGGAAACCAATATGCCTATAAATTAATACTCACGTTTTGTGAAATCCACGTAAAAACCAACTCGAAGTAAGCCTGTTGGTGTACATGTCTCTCTTTTTTGTCACGATCTCGTTTTCCAACAGTACTCGTTTTTTCGGTAATTTGTGCAGGTCACTGGAAAAGCAACCAACTCGAAGAAAGGCGGGATGCCATACATGTATCTAACTTCTTTTTTTTTCGCATAAAATTTGCTTCCAGTAGTTTTCACGATTGCACTGAGTAACACAAAAGAATATTGACCATCTAACGAATAACAAATCTTGTTTTCATTTGTTAATACGTTGTTTTTTTTGTTTTAATCTTACTATACAGAAATAATTGCATTTTTCTGTTGTATTTGTTAAAAATACGTTGTGTTCTTTGTTTTTAATGTTTCTTTCAAGCATTATGTAGACACACTAAACGTCACTTCGCTTTACATTAAGAAGTAGAACAATTTACAATTAGTACACTTCTTCTTCACCACATCGTAGTGTATCGATACAATCGCATATTCAAAAAATCGAAAATGTAGTGCGGGCACGGATATTGGGACAGTTCCGAAAATGAATTATTACATTTCCTTTCATCAATTTATACAAGTTGTCTGCCATTAAGCAAGTCTATGAACTTAATAAAATTATGGTCGAATATTATCGTAACCACAAATGGTATTTGCATGTAGAAAATTTAGACAGAGTGCTCTTTACGTGTGGCGACATTCACTCCGTGATAATTGCTCCCCGTACACTCCATGTGAAATTTGGATCTTCGGGGTATAACTATTTTGCCTCGATTTCTCCCTTCAACATTTTTTTTTAGACAAAATTACCGTTCTGCGTTTGTCACGACTGCTTTGGCTTCAGTCTTTTTTCGTTAAGTGTTTGGGGATTAAACAAAATAGTATCTTAAATTTTCTCTGAATTTTTGTTTTTTCTTCAATTATTTTTATTGTTATTTATTTTTAACGCTTGCTTTTTGCGTTACTCGTTATACGTTACATTCAGACTTTTAACAGCTGATTGTCTCAGTAGCTTTAGAGTTGACAGTTATGAAGGATTCCGCGCAAAAGTACTCTCAGATGCTCCTTTGCTCTCCCTGCCCAACTATTGCCTTGATCGTCTTTTTCTTTTCTGGCCAAATGCTTTTGCGTTTGATAAACTCGGCTTCACTTTTCCACCTGTAAAAGTTCAGCTCCATCAACCATTCAACCAGCATCTTTTATATTTCTTTTCGATTTCCGTCTGTTACCGAACAGCGTAAAGAGACAGTACAGCGATCCAACGAAGTCAACCCCTTCAACTTAATAGGTTGTTTTTCGGCAAACCTCCTTTACACCAATCGTGGCAATTCCAAAGGCGAATTGGGAACAATTACTGTGTACATTGACAGGGGCGTATTTACGGGAGGGCGACGAAGGGACCGGACCCCCCTCCACCAGAGGGTCGAAAAAGTTGATGACTTTTGTTAATCTTTTAATTTTCAGGCTGGTTTTATTTTTTTTTTCAGCTGTGCTCGCTAATATAGTAGTAACTCTTTTTTAAATGTACAAACAGGTTTATTACACAGTATTAGCGTGTACAAACTGTAGTCTCCGAACAATACTTACATTGTCGCACGTGAGAAACGAAAACGCCAGCCAAAACATGAAAGTTTCAAAAGCGTAGTAGTTCTGTGCAAACTGAAAGCTCTACTTTATTTGTTCAGTTTTTCGATGCTTTTATAATTACCTTTTTAAGACGGTAAAATTAAATTACGATTCCTATTCGTTTAAATTTAGGTGCAATCTGATATGTGCTGGTTGGTTTTCTGTAAGAATTAATTATTTTTTAACCGCTCCATTAATTTAACGTCAAGTAAAACGTGAGTGGTAATTTGTTGCGTGAGTCTGAAAGTTCACCAAGAGTGTCGTTATGTAAACACAGGAGAAAGCCGCGCGTTCGTGTCCGGAATGACGAATGAATGACATCCCGACGCGACGTGCGTGAATGCGTGTTACAGTTTTGATTGGGCTACGACAGCCAATGTATTTACTCACTTTCAAAATCGAGCTCCTCCTTCTCCTTTTCTTCTTCTTCATCATCTTCTTCTTCTTCTTCTTCTTCTTTTATAATTTCAGGGTTTAAGCTTATAGCCTGTGCCGTCATTAAGGGCCTGTACCGTCTCATCACTTCCTGGCACTGCTGACATTTCTACGTTCCTCTGACTTTCGTATAGGCTACCTATGGTAAGAAATGCCCCTTGAATCTATCTAACCTAATAAAACCTTTCACTTTCTGTAGCAATGTCGCTTTAGTTCTTCGGAAATGTCCCAACATCCGTACCCACACTACATTTTTGATGTTTTGAATATGCGATTGTATCGACATACTACGATGTGAAGAAGAAGAAGTGTACTAATTGTAAATTATTCTATTAATGTAAAGTGAAAACACTTGTTGTTTTTATTCATGATGCTAGGTAATAAGGTTTTAATGTTAATGTGTCTACAAAATGCTTGAAAGAGAGAAACATTAAAAACAAAGAGTAGGTAGTATGTTGCCTATAACAACATAAAATGTAAAGTGAAAAATACAATTATTTCTGCAAAGTGAGATTAAAACAAAAAAAAGAATTAACAAATAAAAACAAGGTTTGTTATTCGTTAGGTGGTCAATATTCTTTTGTGTTATTCAGTAACATGTCAAAAACTTCACTGGAAGCAAATTTTGTGCGAAACTAGAAAAAAAAATGGAGACATGTATAGCATCCCGCATTATTTCAAGTTGTTTTTTTTTTACGTGAATTTCACAATAAACTCAAGTATTATTTTGAAGGGATATTGGTTTCCATGTGTAATTTTAGTTTGCATGTGCCTAACAACATCAACGTTTGGCGTCACAGGCACACATCGGAGTTATATTACTGCTAGAAACACTTTTCGTAAAATTTAAATAGTCAACAAACTATTTTATAACATATAACAAAAATAAACTATCACGATTTCTCTTAGCTACCTAAAATTATATGCGAATAAAATGAGAATGTTCTGCTTGTAGAAATAATATAATTTGATAAATTATAAAATAAAAAATAATATATAAAAGTGACAATTTTTTGGAATTAAAATATATAACTAAAACAGTGTGTTAAATCACAACACAATAGAATTACATATCGATACCAATAATCGCATAATCGAAATATCGAAAATGAGTGAGAGTACGGCCTACCTGCTGCCTCTCCCCCATTTTAATACTTCTGCCCGGGCTCGACAGCAGCTAATTGCCGCGTGAGTCACCTCACTGTGCGTCCAGTATGAAACAATTTTTTTTTTGCGTCGCCCAATACTGGTAAAATTTTGTTATATTTGAAATCAGCGAAATAATACGATGAAAATGACACCAAACACGACTAAGGAATATTAAAAATTGGGCGTTATAAAGCACTATGCACTGAAGATGTGTATTAAAGTAGTTGTTGAGCTTTTACCTTGAAACACCTTAAAATTTAATATTTTTTAGTGTTCATCCATATAGTAAAACTTACCGTGTATCATTTTAGTTTTGTGTATTCCAGACTATTACTTTAATACTTTGTAGATCATCCCATGTATCATATGATATTCGTCTGTCTGAAGTCAGTATCTCTATTTACGATCATAACGACAATCACTGTCAAGTTAATGAAACTCAATAACATACTCTACTGGTTAACCGCAAAGCTCTTTTTACATCGACTGGAGTCGACGTCTTTGAAATCGGTCGATTGGGTTCGTTTTACCAACCGGTACTGTCACATTCTTCTTCTTCTTCTTCTTCTTCTTCTTCTTCTTCTTCTTCTTCTTCTTCTTCAGCACTACAGTCCAGCATGAGCCCTGGCTTCCAACACCAATTTTATCCAAAGTCTTCTATCCATTGCCATCTCGGTGTAACCCCTCCTCATATTCATTCTTCTGCGATGTTCTAGCACATCATCCAACCATCTTATCTTAAGTCGTCCCCTCTTTCTGCTTTTATAGATTTGCGCCCTCAAAATTTTCTTTGGCACACGCTGATCACCCATCCGCTCTAGGTGACCTAGCCATTGTATTCGTTGAGCCTTTATGAATCTTACAATGTCCTCATGATTCAGTTGCTCGTCTGTCAAGTGGTTATTTCTTATTCTCCATTCGTCATTTTCTTTAACCAGTCCATAAACATGTCTTACGGATCTATCTTTCAAACCTTCTTAGTGTTTCTTGTTCCTGTTTGTCAACGTCCATATCTCGTCTCCATAAGTAACAACTGGTCTGATAAGTGTCTTATACAGTATATTTTTTTTTTTGCGTTGCTACTAATGAGTTTGCTTACTATCATATTGCACTCGGATAATACGAAGGCTAATGACCGCCTTGCCCTGAGTAATAAATTGGCAATTAATTATTATTAAGACGTTATAAACACTAGTGTGCTCCCTGAGCTGCACAAATCACTCACTATTTTTAAAGAAGTACATTTGTTATACATAAATTTTGATATGTGATAATTTTGGAAAAATTACAAGAACGGAAAAACTACACTACTATTTCTTTAGTAATATAACAAAATTGTACAACACACAATCATAAAATAAATACTGGAACTTCCTTTAGTATAATATCCTGCTGAATTTTTACAATTTTTTTTTTAATTTTGATATCTTTTTTTGGCGCTCCGGTCCTAAAATTTTTTTAATTTTCGACCATTAACCCTACATTAAGTTTTGGTTAAAATTCTCTTTAATTCGATACCCCACGTGAATTTTTGCCATTTTATCAAAATTTTCCCCCACTTTTTGTGCTCTGACGTCCAAAAATTCTGAAGTTTTCAGACGTGAACAGTATACTCAAATTGTGGTTAACATTTCCTTTAATTTGATACCTCTCATGGGCTTTTACGATTTTTTTTACTATTTTGACCCCTCACATTTTTGGGCCTCCCGTCCTCCTATTTTTGGGAGAATCGATTTCAAAAACAATAGGGTTCTTTAGAATAAAAGTATGGACATCCAAACCAAGTTTTACAAAAACATGTCGTTTGACGTGTTCAAAAGTTATCGTCAGACTTACCCCAAACATAGACTTATCGCCCATACATAGACAGGCGGACACAAAAGCCAAACGGTTGAGTTAAAACTGAGAACTCGCTTCGCTCTTCAGTTAAGCTCTGGACAATCACTTTATGTACTGTATCTCATTACAACAATTAATATGTAACAACAATTTTCAAAAACGGGTTTTGAAGTAATTCGGTCGTGTTTTCCTTGTTTATAAGCATCAAGGAACCATTTGATTGTGCATCGTCATAATTTGTTTGTGTTTAATATAATTAAATATTTGTCAAGTACCCAATTTTCGTTTGCTCACAACGATAATTTTCTCTGATACCAAGACATTTAGGCCTATCTTCTAGGAAAATAAACCATAAGATCTGAGTGGTCTGTTTACGAAAATTTGTCGAGCGCTACATTTGCACGGAGGAAGACAACGGTGGGGTCCATGAACCGACTGTCCGTGGCTCCAAGACCGCTCTTGAGAACAGCAAAGTAAACAGAATAGTTTTGGTACAGAATAGTAACAAATTTCTTTAACCACTTTTTGCTTGTTTTCCGTCACGTGGCCAACGAGTTTCCTGGTTTTTTCAACGAGTTTAACAACAGCTGTCCGCTCTCCACCACGCGCTCCTTGTGACCTTAACTGATTTTTCCACTCGTTTAGCTGTTATTTATTAGTTTTTTATGTTTCCATTTTAATCTACTGTTGCGTTAAAATAAATCAGTCACGTTGACGACCATAATTATGTTTCTTCACTTTCTTCATGACTACTTCTTTTCGAAATGTTTAGGTCATAAATCCTGTTACAGAGTCAAGGCAACAACGGTTAATACCTCTTGCAGCGGTAATTATACCGAAGGAAGTCTATTTTCATTTGAATATATTATTTATTTTTATAATTAATGCACATTGTTTTCGCGAATCAATTATTTTCTCGCCTCATCGAGGTGGCCTTGATCGATCTGTCTTAACGAGATTTATACATCGGTAAATAAAGCGATGTTGAAACCCGGAGGAGAAAGTAGTTCATTACACCGTTATCGATAACAAAAGGCAATAACCCGAAAAAAACTGTATAAAAACGCATAAACGGTGAAAAAAAAACTCGAAGTTGAACGAACCTTTCACCCAGTGTACAGAAAGATATTCATCGGCCAGACAATGGAAGCTCGTTCGCAGCGTTAGTTCTTCTTCTTGGTTAATGACCTCAATTTTGCGCGACAATGTCGCCCCAGCAGTGCTGTCCTGTTGTCACTTGACACACGATATTTATAGGAAACGATTCATTTGCTTTCACTCGACCCGTGGATCCGACACTCACCGAACAGTTTACATTGAACGATGCTCGGATTGTATAATTGGTTTTTGTCTGTGGTCAGTTTTTTGTGTGCACATTGTCAAACGCCGAGCACATACAGGGGGCTGTGATCTGTTTTAATATCGAAGGAACCATTTAGTACTGTAAGTAAAATAATATTTAAAAGCACGTCAATTTGTGTATTATTTACGAGGTCGTATAACACGTTCCCCCGTTTGTGTTTTTGAATATATTTCAGAATTATCTTCCAAAACGCATTAACTGACACGTGTAAATTATTTTTATATCACATAACTGAATATATGGCATAAGTTACATTTATAGTGTATTACAATGAAAAATGTCGACATTAACAATAAGCAAACGTGTGCTAACAGTGTTACCTTCTTCGAATGTGTGTCAATATACGTGCATATTTCACATACTTGGACTAATAACAGTACAAACGCATGTGGGCAAGAGAAAAATGGTAACTACAGTCATAAAAATAATAACAGAATAAGGATAATAATGAATGTTAAACTTGAACGTAACAATTATCTTTCACCCAGAAGTTTTCAAAGTATGAAGATCGAGTTAAGAAATCTTCCCCTAAGCGTTAGTGTAACCTCAATTATTTGGTACAAGTTATATTGCTTGCTACCACCTCTATTTTTAAATTTACGCGTTTATGTTTAACATCCTCAGTATTCTGCATTTGCTCGATGAAGTTTTAACATTTTTAAATGTAAATTCCCCATGTAAATGCAGGCACCGTTTTTACTTCCATGTTCCATAAGGAAATGGAAGTATGGTGATGGCGAAAAAATCGTGTTCGAGATAATGGCAGATTCTGATTGTACTACCATCAAAACATGAAAAAGTCATTTTTCGAAAAGTGTCTGTATGTGTGTCTGTCTATCTGTAGAATGTTTTCTATGGCAAACGATAACAGCCACAAATTCAAACAGAATCAAATAATGTTTTGCATACAGTCCTGAATTGTGGAGGACTCAATGCCTATTGATTTTGGTGAAGATCGGTTAAGGGAAAGGGGTAGTTTACCTGCAATGTTTTACGTTTTAACAAGAGTAAAGTGCTTAATTTTGATAAATAAAGTATCCTGAAAAGAAGGTCATAATAATCTACTGTAGAAAGGTAGATGAAATATCTATAAATGAAAAGGGTACTTGAAGGGGAAGGGGGTAATTTTCTATAAATTAAAATGGTAGTTGATGAGGGAGAAGTTTTATATGTGTACTACGTTAATGACAACAAAGAAGTAGTTTCTATGGAAACATTTTATTTCACTTTAACAAAATTCTATATTTTTTCATTTTAATTTAAATCATGTGTGAGAGAAAATATATCATTCGTGGCAGGCAAGCATATCTCAATTATGTAATGTTTATGTTTCCATTTTATTATTACCGCAATAAAAAGGCAGGCAAGACACACACACACACACACACACACACACACACAATTCGCGTTATTTCTGGCCTCACTCATGTTTATTTTCTTACATTTGCACGTTTTTTAAATGGAAAGTGCCGAAACCCACACCAACACAACGCGTGCAAGCCGAAAAAGTGTCCAGCGTGGATAGCGATTTGCTTCCTGTGGATCGCTGAGCAGTGTAACTGCACGTGTTTACAGAGGAACGGTTGTTAGACAGACTTTTCGTCTTTAGGGAATGGACCCTCTGCAAGATGCTCAGGGTCCATGAGTGACTTCAGAGCGCTTCGTAGGAGGGATGATTATCTGCGTAGTTCGGTTTTTTTATAAGAAAAAAGTAAGCCTACCTAATTTTTTGGACTCATTACGAAATCGAGGTAACATAAAAGTGCTAGGCTTATGTTAGTCACTGGCCATACAAGTGTGGCCAGCACTACGCTACAGCCGCCCATTATAACAACAGCATGTTATCTCTGTTACTCATTTTCAAACCGACTTGGAATTAAAAACATTGATCGTTATATTTAACTTTGGTTCACTTACTGGAAGTTACACTGATTCCACTAAAAATACTTCCTATTTCAAATCATAATTAAATATAAAATAATGAAATTGTACTAAAAGCAATCCGTTTGTGCTAATTGAATAAATTGTTTGTTTTAAATCTGAATTGTTCTAAATTCTAGCGGTAATAGTTTACTGAAGTTACTGTAGTCCACTAGTGGCGTATCTAGAATTTGGCTTTGGAGGGGTCTGGGGTCGGGTCGGCTTAATACATAAGAAAAAACCAGTTAAGTCTATTCAACATTACTGTCTTCAAAGTGGCTGAATAAAGGTGATAACATCCTGAAATCAGTACCATTGAAGTAAACGGTAATAACGCAATAAAAATACGCGTTATTGAAACATTGTTAAAAGATACCTATTGAATGAATTGTTAAAGGATACCTATTGAATGAATTGTTAAAAGATACCTATTGAATGAATTGATTTTCCTATTTCATATTTCAAACGTATACCCTAATTCTGTGTAATAAACCTGTTTGTATATTTAAAAAGAGTTACTACTGCATTAGTGTACACAGCTGGAAAAATAAAATTAAACAGCCTAAACATTAAGAGATTAACAAAATTCGTCAACATTTTCGATCCTCTGAGGGGGTCCGGTCCCGTTCACCTCCCCCACCCCGTAAATACGACCCCTGGAGTCCACAGACTTTGTAAAAAAACTGGCGATGATTGCAAAACAGGAGCAATGGTAAAACATTTGTTGTTCTTTTACATATTTCGAAAACACCGCAAAGCAAATTTTAATAAACTTGCAAAACAGGTTATGCATCTACTTAATTTTTCTAGTTTCAATTTTCATCCCATTCTCCTTTTAACGCATTATTATTATTATTATTTTGATATTACACTTTCTTCTAGAAACCAAACCAAAATTGGCGCAACTAGCTACTCGAGCCTTATCGACCTTTTTTCTTTTTGAACAACATTCTTTTATGTAGAAATTTAACACCAACCTTATTTTTCTTTTATCAGTGAACATTCATTTTTTTGCAAACTATAATCCTTTTTGTGATTTCAATAATGGACGTCACTTGGAAGAAATGTTTCTTCTGCAAGTATTAGTTTGTTTTAGAGCGTTAGAAATAGACAAACCATTAACTTTTGTCTAAAGCTTGCACGGCCGGTGTCAATATATATATATATATATATATATATATATATATATATTCAAAATTATTTCTAAAAACCAGGCTGTTAGGCAGTGGTCGGTTGCTGTGAATCGACATCTTGTCGGCAACATTTCCATCTTCTTCATGCCGCCAAAAAGCGACAGAGTGTGTGAAAACAGTAGCGGTAGATTTTCGCCGAACAATACCCGATACCTGTATCAGGTAGAAGCAGCTACCATTAATCAGGTAGACAAACCGTTAATTTGTGCCGCAATTACTTGTCAGTGTTGATGTACACACTTTGTTGACTTTGTATTATATGTGACTATAGGTCTACGTTTCGCTACAATATGAAAAAGCAAAGAATTTTCTGTAGGATTTTTTGTTTAGAACCGGAAACATACAGCCGAAGGCGGAAATATCGCTGTTATGTGTATTTCTATGGGTGCTAGGAGGGACATACGCGTATGTGAACCTTATAGTACGGTATGTCGTAGTCTGGAAGTGTTAAGATGCCTTCTGTACAGCTCAATAAGTCCATGGCCTTGAAGATGAGCGATTGATAAATATCTCTGCGCCAGGTCATTGCTACAGTGCGTTCAAAACATACGGAATCTTGTTTGTTTACAAACAAAATAATGCCAACCTTTTGACAGACGATGTGCCCAGAAAGTGTATCAACCGAACGCTTCAATTTCTCATTCAATAACGAACGACTATTTTTCAGTTTAAAGTGAACATGCGGACTTGTTAATAGTTGAAGTCATGTAACTTTATGAGCAAGCTTCATTTTCACGTTTTTAACTATTGTCATTATTCAATTAGTTTATTATTTTTGTGACTCTTCTTCTTCGTCTTCTTCCTCTTTTCTTATTACTATGATTATTATTATTATTACTATGAATATTATTATTATTTTTCTACTATATATATCCTCACATATAATGGACTCACGATAGACGTAACAGTGATTCCTGTATAATTTTAACAATTTTTCATATCTTATTTTTATATATATGATGACATGTAACGATGACATGTAACCAACATTCCACTCTTTAGGCACTTGTTTGTGCTTAACACATACGTTAAAAACTTGTGTAATCATACGAATAAGTTTCATTGTCCCATATTTATAATTTCTCCATTTACTCCCCCCCCCCCGGCCAATTGGTAATGTAACCGGTTAAATATAAGATGAAAAATCAGAAAATACTTACAAATATAAATATATATACAAATATATGAATAGGAGTAATTACAAATGTCGCCTGTAAAATTTTGATACTTTGTTGGCTGTTTGGCGTCGGACCTGTATAAAGTTTCTGAGGGGTCCTATGAATCCGTTACCGAGAGTTCATCCAGTTTTTATTTTATTTTTTTTTTTAAGATCGCCTTTCTCATTAAGCCCGGTAAAATGCTTCTCATCCCTCATTGTTATGTTGACAAAGACGTTTCATGTTTTTCCAACAACGTGGAAATGACGTTGATTCCGTAGCATCTCAGAATCACAACGACACATAACAACTAAACTACGTATGCCGTAAGTCGGCATTATCCCTCTATGTAGAAGCATCTCACAGCCATCCTGACATTCCGCATCTTATGTGCTGTCTCTTTCTGTTTTGCTAATAATCTTGTACGTCTCTTTTCTTAATTTGTTTTCAAGTTCGTCTTGACCTTTGTGCTTTACGTCACCTTACGTCACTTTAGCGGTTTTTAAAGTTGTCTGCTATTTGGTTTGCCGTTTCATTTCGTCATTACTAATAATAACAATCATCATCATCATCACCAGCATCTGTGGCTCCATAAGCCTTCTTGGGTCTTGGCCCGTTATAAGAGTTAATTCCAAATAATAGTTATTGGAAATTTCAAAAACTTTGGTATGTCAGGGCTCAAAAAATGAATCAAATTTTTGGGAAAGTCGCAAAAATCCATTTGGCTATCAAATTAAATAGAATGTTAACAAGACTCTGAACATAATGTTCAGATTTTGAAATTTCAACATTTTCAAGCGCTAAGGACCAGAAAAATTGTTAAAAAATGGAAAACTGTACACATCCGTGCCGAGAATCAGACTAAAAGAATTGTAATCCAAATTCAAATGTAGCTTACAAACACTTTACAGATTTTTAACATTTTTAAGAAAATTGCAAAAGTCTATATGTGGTATCAAATTATAAGGAATTTTATTCAGACTTGGTACCTTTAAAAATTCGACAAACATCTTTAGTATTAAAAAACATAATCCCTTGCAAATTTTGGATCCCTTTCAAAAACTTTGTAAACTATGTATGAAAAAAAAACTTATATATTGTTATCAGTTAAGTATATTTGTGGAAAGTAGGCGTATTAGATATAGGCCTAAAGTAGTCTATGGAAACAAAGAAACTTAAAAGCTAGGACTAAATTATTTGTCATTTAGAAATTCTGGTTATAAATTTCATGTAAAAAACTAAAGCAGTAGTTCCAAGTTTTTAGTGTTTATTGTATGATATCTGCTTTACAAACTGTTAGTTTTACAACAAAAATTGCAATAAAAAAAATCGTAACCGCCCCCTTTCGTAATTTTTCTAATAACTGAAAAATTATTAAAAAATATTGAAATTCGTTTACTAATAACTGTAGTTCCTTCACAATAATGAGCGAGTTCTGCAGCTCATAGAGCTTGCTAGTTATTAGTTAATCTAGTATTTTCAATTTTATACGTTGAAAGTCCGTATGCTTCATTTGGTTCTATGGAGACATAGGCCTTTAGTCAATTTCATTTTGATTATACGATGTATTTATTTCTTCTAAACGTTACCCAATTAGAACTACGTTATCTTGTATTCATTTATCGTTGGAAATTGCCGGTGTGAGAAAGCGTTAATATCTGTAATTAATTGCAACGGTGTGTTGTTGTTGTTTGTGCAGATTAGCAGCTTGCTTCGAGATGAACACGGAAGAGTTCAAGGCATTCGGGAAAGCGGCTGTAGACTACATAGCCCACTACTATGACACCATTAGAGACAGGTAAGTGTATAGGCCTACTTCTCTTTGTTTGTATACGTTATGGAGGACGTGGTACCAAAAGCAGGCGGTATTTAGTCAGATGGTCTTTTTCGTAACCGATCTCTGGTCGCCATCGACACTCATAAATCAGCTTTGACAGTAGGAAAAAGTAAGAGTGATCTAGAAGAATGTACCTTGACGTCTATCCGTTAAAAGACACGCTCAGAGCCCAAAAGCGTTTTCTCGTTTTTCCGCCTCCTTCTCAGATCACCAGATGCGTTACTATCTCTGTTATAGAAAACTGGCGGGCAAAAGACCAAGTTTCTTAAGTAAACACCTCACTTAATGTATTAAGAATCGGTTAAATTGAAACCTAATAAAGTTTCCAAATAACTTTAATTTCGTGACAAGAGTATCACATAAACGATTAAAGTTGTATTCGGGACAGAAAATTGTATGTAAACAATTACTACGGTTTACTGAACCACAGCTGTTAGAAAACACTAATGTCCGAAATCGCGACACGGGACTAGTCAACTAAAGCGACAGAGAGAATTACTACGGTTTACTGAACCACAGCTGTGAGAGAACAGTAATATCCGAAATCGCGACTCGGGACTGGTCAACTAAAGCGAAGAGAGAATTACTACGGTTTACTGAACCACAGCTGAGAGAACAGTAATGTCCGAAATCGCGACTCGGCACTGGTCAACTAAAGCGACAGAGAGAATTACTAGGGCTTACTGAACCACAGCCGTGAGAGAACAGTAATATCCGAAATCGCGACACGGGACTGGTCAACTAAAGCGACAGAGAGAATTACTACGGCTTACTGAACCACAGCTGTGAAAGAACACTAATGTCCGAAATCGCGACACGGGACTGGTCAACTAAAGCGACAGAGAGAATTACTACGGTTTACTGAACCACAGCTGTGAGAGAACAGTAATGTCCAAAGTCGCGACACGGGACTGGTCAACTAACGCGACAGAAAGAATTACTACGGTTTACTGAACCACAGCTGTGAGAGAACAGTAATATCCGAAATCGCGACTCGGGACTGGTCAACTAAAGCGACAGAGAGAATTACTACGGTTTACTGAACCACAGCTGAGAGAACAGTAATGTCCGAAATCGCGACTCGGGACTGGTCAACTAAAGCGACAGAGAGAATTACTACGGCTTACTGAACCACAGCTGTGAAAGAACACTAATGTCCGAAATCGCGACACGGGACTGGTCAACTAAAGCGACAGAGAGAATTACTACGGTTTACTGAACCACAGCTGTGAGAGAACAGTAATGTCCAAAGTCGCGACACGGGACTGGTCAACTAACGCGACAGAGAGAATTACTACGGTTTACTGAACCACAGCTGTGAGAGAACAGTAATATCCGAAATCGCGACTCGGGACTGGTCAACTAAAGCGACAGAGAGAATTACTACGGTTTACTGAACCACAGCTGAGAGAACAGTAATGTCCGAAATCGCGACTCGGGACTGGTCAACTAAAGCGACAGAGAGAATTACTACGGTTTACTGAACCACAGCTGAGGGAACAGTAATGTCCGAAATCGCGACTCGGGACTGGTCAACTAAAGCGACAGAGAGAATTACTACGGTTTACTGAACCACAGCTGAGAGAACAGTAATGTCCGAAATCGCGACTCGGGACTGGTCAACTAAAGCGACAGAGAGAATTACTACGGTTTACTGAACCACAGCTGAGAGAACAGTAATGTCCGAAATCGCGACTCGGGACTGGTCAACTAAAGCGACAGAGAGAATTACTACGGTTTACTGAACCACAGCTGAGAGAACAGTAATGTCCGAAATCGCGACTCGGGACTGGTCAACTAAAGCGACAGAGAGAATTACTACGGTTTACTGAACCACAGCTGAGAGAACAGTAATGTCCGAAATCGCGACTCGGGACTGGTCAACTAAAGCGACAGAGAGAATTACTACGGTTTACTGAACCACAGCTGAGAGAACAGTAATGTCCGAAATCGCGACTCGGGACTGGTCAACTAAAGCGACAGAGAGAATTACTACGGCTTACTGAACCACAGCTGTGAGAGAACAGTAATGTCCGAAATCGCGACTCGGGTCTGGTCAACTAAAGCGACAGAGAGAATTACTACGGCTTACTGAACCACAGCTGTGAGAGAACAATGTCCGAAATCGCGACTCGGGACTGGTCAACTAAAGCGACAGAGAATTTTTTTCAACATATGACGACATTACTCCGTTTACCCCCAGAGAAGTTTGGATGCCTCTTCCACTGCCGTCGAGAACTAGCTTCCGTACTAAAATCAGGATTGCCACGTCTGCCGGAAGTACTGAAAATTCCCTTCTCCGCTGTTGTAGTCTTCGCCGTATCCGTGGACGGAGGACAGCGCTATACTCCGGATCCCCAGCGGAACTTAGCGAGGCTTCTGACCTGAGGGAAATTCCTTCGCTACTGTGATGCGTAAGCCAAGGCCTGCAGGAAGAGGAGGACGAGTGTAGACTCAGTTCAGGTTTTTTATTAAGCAACTAGTACAGTTTATTCTGCTTTTGGTAAAGATATGCTTGTTCCATATCAAACGCCTATCCAGATATATTGTCAGGTACTTCAAGTTCTAGGTTTGTACCAGTTGAAGTAGAATGTAAATGGAAGGCAATAGACTTGCAGGCAGATAAAAGGGAGAAACTCATACTTAACACGGATCCTTCACCTATCCCTAGCTGAAACGATTTAAAATTCTTTGAATGTAATATATTACAACAACACACATTAATATAATTTAAATTTGTGGAGCCCCACGATCTTGGAGCGCCATTTTTTATATACAACGATACAATGTTATTAAATGTAAGCGTGTCGTGCCACACGTCAAGGGCGACAAAAAAATGTAACAAGTTATATATTCTGTGCAATCTAATTGGTACATTAATTGAACTCATACACTTTATATAACATTACTAACAACATGTACGTGTATTTGGGGTTCAGGTGTAAATATAATAAGAGTATTTTTATTATCAGTCTTAAAAACTCATATTTATTATTTTTTCATTATTAAAATTATTCATAAACATCATTAATTTGTCGGTCACGATAGTGCTCATTATTTAATGTTTATATCTTACGATATGCAATACTACACATATTTTAAAAAAAATTCTTATATCTAAACATGTTAATCTTATATCTAAACACTAGCAAAATACCCGTGCTTCGCTACGGAGTTTCACTTTGTACGTAATTGTACAATTATTGCTCGCTTAATAGCATAGGATTAGATAGATTGTACAAATTCTCAACTCTTAGTTTGTTTATTTACATTCATAGCAACAGCTATTTATTATTTATTTCGAGAAAATCGTTAGAGCCGTTTCCGAGATAAAAAGGACATACATTTATTCATTAATTGAACTTCGAAATTTTCTCGACTATAAGAACCTGCAAACAACGAAGTTTTTTTCAATTTAAAACAATGATTAAAAACTCAGGACTAAATGTATTCGGGGTTTCCAGTAAACTGAGATGTCAACCACTTCATTTACAAAGTATGCAATTCCCGCGATAAATTTCAGTATTTGGTTTTTTGCCCCTTAGGAGTGAAAGTTTTTAAAACAGTTTCTTAGTGAGCACCTAAGACCTATGATGAAGCTATGTTCAAAGTTTCAATGATATCCATTCAGTGGTTTCAGAGATATCGTGATCAGTGAGTCAGTCAGTGGTATTTGGGTTATATAGATATCTATATCTAGCCGATTTACCCAGCGTTCCTCGGGTTCATAATGTATTCATAGGCTCGTAGGCACCTATTCTTGTTCTAACGTTATATTAGGCCTACTTGTATATTGTATAATCTTCCTTATATTGTTACGTTCGCATTCTCACTGGAGGAATACTCTGTAGCGCACCTGTTTAAGACCATGTCATAAACTGTATTCTTATATCTGGAGAAGAATTCTGTTGCGCGTGATGCTCCTGCTCGATTTCTAACTCTGGGAGAGGGCGAACAGCTAAATTAGTTTTCAATAAAATGTCTACAGTACTTGCACGCGCTGCGTATTTTACTGTCGTTTTATAATTCATTGTGTTAATGTTGAAATAAGGCATTTGTTAAATTAGTGTCTCCTAAACTTATTCTAACAATACAATACCTCTACAGATTTCAGCTTATCAATTTTTAAATTCAAACTGAAGCAAGTGCATTTATATTGTCTGAACACTATGATCTGAATACATTCGCTATCAAAACTTTGTTTTTTATACTCGCTTATAACTTACTTCGATCTTAACTTATCCACTTTTAAATTCAAACTGAAACAACTCTGAATTCACACACTATTAAGAAGTTTCTTAAGATGCATACACCACCTTTGATAGCATAACCTATATCTTTATTTATAAAAACCGTCGACTCTGGCCCCGCCGTCTTTCGCGGGATCCGACCTAAGACTCCCCGGGTTCCGTGGATGAACTCCGGGGAAGGCCCGTCGGACGACCCCGCGCTATTTCCTACGCGGGAGACTTCCACCGATGCCATGGTAACCAGAATCTATTCTATTGGGTTGCCATAGTAACCAGATCTAATAGTTTTTTAAGACCCAAAGGACCCCCCGAAGGATCGTATCGAAAAAACACCTATCCTATGTTGGTTCTCCCGTTGCGTAAAATATTTGTGCAAGTTTGGTTGAAATCGGTCAAGTGGTTTAGGAGGAGATGTGGAAGACTCCAAAGGACCCCATCGAAGAAAACACCTATCCTATGTTGGTTCTCCCGTTGCGTAAAATATTTGTGCAAGTTTGGTTGAAATCGGTCCAGTGGTTTAGGAGGAGATATGGAAGACCCCAAAGAACCCCCCAAAGGACCCCATCGAAAAAAACACCTATCCTATGTTGGTTCTCCCGTCGCGTAAAATATTTGTGCCAAGTTTGCTTGAAATCGGTCCAGTGGTTTAGGAGGAGATGTGGAAGACCCCAAAGAACCCCCAAAGGAACCCCATCGAAAAAAACACCTATCCTATGTTGGTTCTCCCGTTGCGTAAAATATTTGTGCCAAGTTTGGTTGAAATCGGTCCAGTGGTTTAGGAGGAGATGTGGAACATACATAAAATGGGGGGGGGGTTGCCCCTTAGGAGTGAAAGTTTTTAAAACCGTTTCTTAGTGAGCATCTATGACCCCATAAGAATACACCTTCAAATTTTGAGATCATTATCTTCAGTAGTTTTTGCTCTACGTTGATTCTCTGTCAGTCAGGACAAAGCCGCTTATATATATAGAGATGTTAAATAATTTTTATTAATTTATTATAAAATTAAAGTATTCTTATATTGAAATAAATTGTCTTATCTCAGATCTGACCTTTACTCGCTCAGTCTATACCAATGTTTTGACTTCAATTTAACTTTATATTAATTTCTTGTAGACTGGCTTTTGTTTTAATATTCAACTTTAAATTAATCTTTCTATACTTCAAATATCTAATTACTTTACTATTTATTTTGATAATAAACTCTACTCTCTTTACTTTAAATCCTCTTTCATTTATTACTGCTTTTATGTATATGCGTTCGCTCATTCTTACGACTTTATTTATTTACATTTTAACATATTATGACTAAATACAAACTTTCTTTGTTTCAATTTACTGTCTTTTGAAATCGTCTTTATGAGCTCTTTTGTTTTTATAAATCATTTAAAATGCATTAAGCATGTCACCTCGATTTCTAATGATCTTACGACGTTGTCCGGGGTCCAGCGTTGTCTAGAGTTAATTTTCCATTCCTCTTGTCCTGGCGTGGTCCTGGATACGTCTAGGGTCCAGCGTCGATCTACGGCAGCTTTCCTGGATATGTCTAGAGTCCAGCGTCGATCTACGGCAGCTTCCCTGGATACGTCTAGAGTCCAGCGTCGATCCACAGTATATTTCCTGGATATACTCTTGATAGACTAATTATTGCTGTATTTACTTTTCCCGTAATCTTGTCGTCACTTTAATAAACGTCATTTCGTTTGTTACTGCGACTTGTAATCGGATAATAAAAATAAACTGTTTTGCCGACGGACAGCATGTCCGGCTGCAACTGAGTCTTGAAATGAAGAGAAGGGTTTTTGGTCGAACCCTTAATTTATACCCTCTCGAGATTCCGAGCTGGTCGGCTCCAAAATCGTCCTGTCGATACCTGCGTATCTCGTGACAGCCCCCACTACCGAACCTTTTCATCTATTTGCAATTATTAGCAAATAGCACTGTTTTGCACAGAATCGAGATAGCACAAATCGTAGCTACTTCGATTAATCACTCACTATATTAATTTGAGCGTCTTAGGGTAATTTGCGTATTTTTAGCACGTTTATTTTGCACTGTCTTCGCATAACGTGTTCTATTAACGTCATCTTTTCACTGGGGATAACTATAATTTTTACCCACACTTTGGTGCCTTTGGTTTGATCATACATTAATTAGTTTTCTCACAGTGAATTAAAACAATTATTTTATTAATTACTTGGGGCGGGTTGCTGAGTTTCCTGTCTATGCCTGCTTCACTCACACACACAAGATACACGTGTAACACACATACAATTGAGCAGGTGTTCACTGCGTGTCGGAACAGGTTAATTGCTACCCTAATCTAACAATGAAATATTTCTGCAATCTCAGACCTGTCCATTTACCCGTAACTTATACAAATTATACAAAATTTACATTTATTTAAATTAATGCCTAATACAGCTGTGGGTGTATCGTTGCAATATATAAAATTATTTTTCTACCACCCAACTATGACAAATTTCAGTCGTAAAGTGTTCAATCCCCAAAGGAAACCCCATAGAAAGACCATACTGCTCTTATTATTTTTCCTTTATAAGATACAATTAAAATTATTTAATTTTTCCCTTCCCCAATGTCAAATACGAATCATCCATGAATATATAAGTTAGATTCGACAATCCGAGAAAAACATTCAAAATTAAAAAAGCACAATAAATTTCTTTTAGAAGTACATACAGTGACACAAGGAGCAAAACGACCTATACTGAAAGATTGTGTGTGTGTGTGTGTGTGTGTGTGTGTGTGTGTGTGCGCGTGTGTGTGTGTGTGTGTGTGTGTGTGTGTGTGTGTGTGTGTGTGTGTGCGTGTGTGTGTGTGTGTGTGTGTGTGTGTGTGTGTGTGTGTGTGTGTGTGTGTGTGTGTGTGTGTGTGTGTGTGTGTGTGTGTGTGTGTGTGTGTGTGTGTGTGTGTGTGTGTGTGTGTGTGTGTGTGTGTGTGTGTGTGTGTGTGTGTGTGTGTGTTAACCGAAATCAACAAACACCTACTCTTGGTAAAATACCGCAAGAGACTAGATTTATTTCTAGTGGCTGCTTACAATTCCTCCTCGAGTCTCTTGAACACAATCTTCTCAAGATGATCCTTGTCAAAATTAGCTTCATTTTTATAATCTCGTCAAACGCCATTAACTAATTTTTCCATTCTTTGTAACAGCGGCGTATCTAGAATTTTGACTTGGGGGGAGGTCCGGTCGAGTCGGCTTCATACAAAAGAAAAACAAGTTAAGACTAATGAATTTTACCATCTTTAGAGTGGTTGAAAACGTGTGATAACATCC
Source organism: Magicicada septendecula (assembly GCA_034769895.1). Lineage (NCBI taxonomy): Eukaryota > Metazoa > Arthropoda > Insecta > Hemiptera > Cicadidae > Magicicada > Magicicada septendecula. The sequence continues at coordinate 64,550,575 of CM068371.1, forward strand.
TGAAATAAATCCCATTAAAGTAAACGGTAATAACGCAATAAAAATACACGTTATAGAAACATTGTTTAGAAGAAACGTATTGACTGAATTGTTTCTCCTGTATTTCATATTTCAAACGTATAGGTATGCAGATGCGGTGTAATCTGTTTGCATATATTAAAAAAAGTTACTACTATATTAGCGTGAAAAGCTGGAAAAATAATAAAACAGCGTAAAAATTAAGAAATTAACAAAATTCGTCAACTTTTTTCGACCTTCTGGAGGGTCCGGTCCCCCCCCGTAAATTCGCCCCTGCTTTGTAAAATTGCGTCACCATGGTACTTTTCAAAACTTGCAATCAATTTTTGACATAATTGAGTTCTGTCCATGTTGGATGAGATAACGTCAATAATTTACAAACACATATTAACAGTACCGGGAGAATCGGTCCCGTTTCCCCCGTAAATCCACCCCTGCTTTGTAAACTTGCGTCATTATGGAACTTTTCAAAACTTTCAATCAATTTTCGATATAATTGAGTTCTGTCCATGTTGGATGAGATAACGTAAATAATTTACAAACACACTTTAACAATACCAATGGATGACCAAGAGAAAGAAATAGAATATCAGTACATAGAGAATTCTACATAACTGGAGCATATCAAAACAATGACAGCATAAAGACAAGTATAAAACGTAGACTTACTGTTTCTCTGAAGCAGAGCAATAGAATTTTCTAATTACAATAAAATCGGTAGTTAGCGTTTTGTTCTTCCGTTCTGGCCAATAACAGTCTAGAATCTGGGTTATAACAACTGACCAACTGACACTAAATAAAGACCATTAGCATCATTGTCAACTCGATAATAAAACTATTTTCCTATCTGTAAACATTATAAATGGGAAGAAATCTAATGTTAGGTTAATACTCGCTTTATGGTTTAGTCAGGGTTTCGCAATTACTTTGCCGGAAACAAGTACGATCGAGGCCACAGACATTTACTGATCAGTGTGAGAATTTGTTGTCAGTCTACGAATTAATTTAATTATCGTTTCAAATTTCTTTTCGATTTGCTCATTACAGCGAAAGTTGGATAATCGTGCTATGGCAATTTAATAAATGCTTTTTCAATAAATGAAAGGAAAAAACACGAACATTTTATTCTGTTAAATTGTATAAATAGAATACATTCACAGACTACAATGTGGTAATGAACAGACCTGAACTAATGGTTTGTATTTTGCTCTCAGTAATTTCAACAAAATACTGAATTCTTGATTCATTGCTAACCAAATAAATTTTCTAACCAAAATAAATCTGTAGTCTAAAATTTTGAACACAGTAAGTGGGTCTAAAACGTCATAAAAGTACATAAAAATATTTATACCTGATAAACATAGTCTAGGAACGTGATTTTTTAGTTCAAAGAATGGGAATCAGCTGACACATGAGAATAGCTGATTCTCCCATCGCCCCATAGCTTTTTCCGGTACTGTCCCAATAACCGTACCCGCACTCATTTTCTATATTTCGATTGTGCGATTATTGGCATCGATATATAGTGAATATCGTACACAGTTTTAGTAGGATAATAGAGATCGTAAAAATGTATTTGTGTATTTTATAAAATAGTTGACGATTACAATCGTGTTTCATTGTTATATTTTTTACGAAAAATGTTTCTAACTCCGATGTGTGCCTGTGACACCAAAAGTTGGCGTTGTTAGCTCAACATGCAAACTAAAATTACACATGGAAACCAATATATCTTTAAAAATTGTGAAATTCATATTAAAAAACACCTCGAAGCAAGGTTTGCCTGTTGCTATACATGTCTCCCTTTGTGCCAAAACTCATTTTCCACGAATACTCGTTTTTTCAATAATACTCGCTTTTTGTACACATCACAGAAAAAGCAACCAACTCGAAATAAAGGCGGGGATGTTATACATGTCTCAATTTTTTTTTCTCACAAAATTTTCTTGCAGTGACGTTTTCCAGGATTTACTAAATAACCAAAAAAAATTTTGACCACCTAACGATAACAAATCTTATTTTCATTTGTTAAAAATGTTGTTTTTTGTTTTGTTTTGTTTTAATCTTAATATTCAGAAATAATTGTATTTTTCATTTTACATTTTCTGCTGTTCTTTTTGTTAAAAATACTTTATTTTCTTTGATTTTAATCTTTCTCTGTTTCAAGCATTGTGTTGGCACATAAAACGTCATATTTTTCCAAATCATGGCTTTTATTTTTTTAACAGTAAGCTAAAAACCATTATTACCTAACCTCACAAATGAAAACAACACGTATTTCGCGTTACATTAAGAAATAGTATAATTAATTTACAATTAGTATACTTCTTCTTTTTCACATTGTAGTTTATCGATAGTCGCATATTCAAAACATCGAAAATACAGTGCGGGTACGGATATTGGGACAGTACTCTTTTTCCATAGTAAGAACTTAAAGAATGATGCTTTTGAATAGGTTAATTTCATTTAGATTATAGTGAAAATACTGAAATTATATTCATTTAAACTTTGAAAATTCTGAGAGAATTAAAACATATCAACACACGTGGACATTAAAACATGCATAAGTATTAAAATTTTTTTCAGTTGCAAAATAAATTTTACATGCCTTTGAATAAACTCTAGTACACTTTTAACGCTATTACGTTTATCAGACAAAATCATAGAAAATAAAGACAGCATGGCCGCCGAAGCATTGATTGTTTACCGCCTTTAATTCGCATACTTATTTCTATACGTACCAAAGGTAAATTATTTACTATATAAAGTGACTTGGACCGTACAAATAATAATGTTTAAACTATACGTAATTGTTAAAGGGAAAATGTTTTCGTGATACATAGTTAATGTTCATCATGTTCCAACAGAAATACCTTTCTAATGGTATCAGTTTTATTACGTTTTTGTCGGGCAGATCAATTGAAAATGGATCTTAAATTATAGTGTAGGGGATCAAGCAGTATATAGAAATAATATAGTATGTTACTAAAAAAAACAAACAAACGTGAATTAACATTTGTTTATGACAGTGTGTTGTTATATTTACCATACAGAGCCAAACCCACGGCTTTAGTACGTCTGTAACAATAGTATCAACAGCAACAATTCAATAACAAACATCATCAACACTTACACATATGTATCTCGAAGTCACCGCAATATTATTAAAACGAAACTATTTCAATAATCTGTTTTGAAAGTACAGTACTGTATATAAATCGGAACCGTATAGTGTGTGATATTGGCGGAGCCAGTGAAAGAGAAAGTCATCTCTACGCTGCCAAGGCGGTGGTAAACTACTGTACGAGTAACGGTTACCGACTGCAACGCTTTGCGCGCACGCACACACACACACACACACACACACAGACGTAATAATAACGAATAGTGACAGTCGAGACAATATAATGTGGTTATCGTATCGCGTAACCAAACTTTGATGACACTAACCACACAATTTTTCAGGTGAAAATATTTATTCTGTCGCCGTGTTGATGACGGTTGTATGTCGTATCCTATATGGCCGTCGCATACACATTTTATATATAGGATATATATAAATTACATTTGTATAGGATATATATACATATATCGTGGAATAATTGGTAAAACTGCCTAAGTCTACTCAAGTGAATTTACGAAAAACTAAAATTCAAGGTTTTCAAGTGCAAAATAAATCATAAAACTGATATTCAAGGTTAATTTTTATCAATAATAGAGTTTGTATTAATTACATAGCTGCTAAAAAATAAAAATGAAATTTATAAAAATGACGTTTTTGAAAAATCTTTTAAAACATCGTTAAGACTTGGACTTAGGTAATTTTACCACTAACACCTCGGTATATAATTTACATCACAAAATTATAGAAAAATATTATAATATAACACACTGAGAAGGTTTGAAGGAAAGATTGTAGGACATGTTTATGGTCCGGTTGAGGAAGATTATAAATGGAGAATAAGAAATAACCAGGAGACAGACGAGCTATTGAAACATGAGGACGAGGACATTGTAAAATTCGTGAAGGTTGAACAAAAAAGAATCCATAAATCACATAGAAGGATTGATGATCAGTCAAAGATAATCGTGAGGACTGGATGATGTGCTGGAATGGATGTGAGGGGTTTACGCGGATAGGAGACGTTGGGCTGTAGTGCTGAAGAAGAAGATATTATGATATAATGAAAACAATTTTATTATACTATGTATACCTTTTATATATACTATAAAATGTATATAGCATATAATTTTATATATACTATATATAGAATAATACTACAAATATTTAATACTATATATAGAGGGAGTTTTATTATATAGATGTGCTCGTTTAAAATTGCATTATTTATAACTTATAATGATGTAAAATTCGGCCATTAACTTGATACAATTTTAAAACATTTCCGTCGACACGACGTTTCGACAGAATTTTTTTGTCATCATCAGAGCGTGTAGCCTGTACGAGCGACACAGAAATAATTAACATTTGTCACGTTTCCCGTTACAATTGTAATGACTATTAGGAGTATACTGAATGTAATGATTATGTATTATTGATTTATGAATAATAATATGTGCATTGTCATTAATATTCTTTACGTAGGCTAACACGTAGTCCTATAGACACGCGTTTGCGAATTTCGTGTGTAGTCGTATTAGTTATTTTTGTTGAAACGTCGACACAGATTTAGTTAATGACCGAAGCACAAAAAAACCTTTCATCGTTTACTGGTTCACTGTCACGGATAACTCACGCGTCATATCCCACTCTGTAGTGTATGTTTCGGGTAGGCCTAAGTATTATTCAGTTAACGAGTTTAATTTATTAAGATTCTTAAATTAAATTTTGTCTTACTTTTATCGTCTTTTCCACTCAGTCAGTCTTCTGTTCATTTTAAAAATAATCTGTTCCTATTTCGTGCCAACTATCTTATTATCAATTTTTTTTATCAATCTTCGGAAATGTCTTCCTGTAGTATTCGGGGACGACCCGAAACATTTAGTTTTTTCTGTTCTACTTGTCCGATATCTTGCTGGATTCATTGTCACCTATTGGTCGTGTCATTTTAATTGTTTTACCGTCTGTTTCTTCTATTAATAGTTTTGTTGCTCCAAGTTCCTTCCTATGACTGAAAAGTATCTTTTCTAAATGCTAAATATTTTCACTTGAAAAATATAGGCCTACCTGGATATTCGATTCTTATAATGTTCCGTGAAAACGACTTAAAATCGTTTACGTAACAGATACGGAAACACACGTGTTACGGAGTAAACGCATACATCTGTAATGCAGTTGTTGTGATAGTGATTTAGACGACTGGGGGTTACGCGAGGCGCGAGTCGCGAGTCGCGAGATGTGTAGTATCCCGAATCTCACTGTCACTGGGTCAGTTTGAGTTACTTTAAATTATCTTTCTACTTTTGGAGGGCCTGAAGCGACCGACCTTCGATTGGTGGATTATACCACCGGGGCTAGCAAACGGGGTCGCTTCCAAGACTCACCTGGCCTTGAAGTATAGGCCCTATTTCCGAGTCCGGCGATGAGGGGATTGTGGGTCACTCGAGCAGCCCGACCATAGAATCTACGCGCCAGACGTCTCGAGGTGTCCTCAAAAGATCGAACACCTAGTCCTCTCCTCAAATCTCGAGAAGAGAACCTCCGGGGGACTTTACACGCGAGCTTCAGTCCCCGGTCGAGAACGCGCTGGAGCGCCGATCTATGACAGCGAACAAGGTATCCCCAAACAGGACAGGCATAGGTAATCACGGGCAACGCGAACGTGTTGACGGTGAGCTTACCTAGCCGGGGGGGGGGGGGGGGGGGGTCATCACCAAATTAGGTAGCACGAGCCAAAGTCTGCTGAGTTGCGCCGAGGTGCGTTGTCGGATGTATTGGGCATGGGTTCGCCAGGTGAGTCGGGAATCAACATGAAGCCCGAGGTACTTGACGCTATTGGTCCAGGGCAACTCTACGGAGCCTACGGTAAGCGGCCGAGGCCGCTTACGGCGTCGCGAGAATATTACCGCTGTGCTCTTAGCAGCGTTAACGGAAACTCTCTAATCCTCGGCCGACCCGACATACGCGTCGACTTGACGCTGGAGCTGAACGGCCGCAAAGCAAGAGCCGCAGTGTCGACCGCAGACAGAGACAACCTTACCCCAGCCACTCGGGCCGTGTCATTGACAAACACCGAGAACAGGGGAGGCACAAGGACGCTGCCCTTAGGGACACCAGGGGTAATACGCTTCTAAGAAGAGAGAGAGTGGTCTATTCTCACTCGGAAGCTACGGTCTCGCAGAAAACTGTCGATCAAATGAACGTAGCAATCTGGGAGAAGAACTTCCGTGAGCTTGTACAGGACACCCTCGTGCCACACGCGGTCGAAGGCTTTCTCTACGTCCAGGAAGAACGCGGTCGCATGTTTACCGTGGCAGCCAGACGCGGTAATGCACTCCACGAGTCTTATCAGTTAATGAGTCGAGGAGTGTATCTCATGAAACCCGAACTGTTCGCGGATCAGCACGTCCAGTGTTTGATAGTGATTTTTAGTTAGCTCTTTAGTTTGCTTAGCTTTTGATAGTTCTTTTGTTGTAACCGTGTCTTAATTTGAAATGGTGTAACGTTCCATACTGTCTGCAACTTCAGACAATCGTGACTAAAACTTGATTATAAGTAGAAAATTATTTTCACCATTTTGCGACTTGAAGTTTCTTTCAGTTGAAAATGAATGAAAGTGAGCGCAGACAGCAGACGGCCGCCTGGTATGGGGGTGGTCTGCCACAAGTCGTCTCCGTGAAAACGGTTTCAGACTTAAGAAGACTTAAATGGTACTTTCTTTGAACGGTACGCTATCTTTTGCGTCCGCATAAAGATAAAAAGACACTTTGATATTTCAGACATTTCACAAGTATAAAACCGGTGAAACCCCGGTTCTTTTCTTACGCGATATGAAATTTTTAATTGTAAATAATAATATCGGAGTATATTCTTGATAAAGTTTGTAGTTTGTACGTAACTCTTCTATATTGTGAATAATCCTTCAAATATTAACTATTTCTGAAAGTAAAATTAACTTTTACAAACACAATAACAATAATTTACTAATTTTTAAACTCAAATAAAAACAAAACAAGATGATCTATTTAAAATTATAAATTTATTATATTATTATGTTAAATATAAACATAAAATATTTCCAATATAACCGTAAAAACAGCTGATTAAGTAAATAAACATTAAAACAATCGATAAGTTAAATCCATTTAATTCGATCAGTTCTTTTATATTAACTTCCATTATTCGTTATTTTTTACATTTAAATCGGATCAGTTCGATTAATAGTTAATTCATTCATAAACCTCTCGTGATACTGTCAGTGAAACACACGTCAGGTGAAAATACAATAATAAATTTTACTTTCAAGAACTATTCGTAAAATAAATCTTAATAGATTAAATGAAAAACGAGGAGGTTTTGCCGAAATACTGATGTCGCGACAAGAATTGGAGTAAAAGGTCTTACGATGAATATGAAAATGCAGACCAACGTATCAACGTATAAAAATGTTGTTTTTTAATTTTAAAATTTAGTTTTAAATGGTTGTAGTGTTGCCTTTAATACACGAGCATGAAGTCACATAGACGTGTGACGGTGTAATCTATACGTATGTAAAACTGCAAAAATATTGTATAGGAGTTGTGGTCTTAGGATTAGAAGAGCGAACGGTAAGCACTTGACGACTTAGTCAGCTGTCTATACACTTCTCTGCTTATGATATCTTTGTCAATAACTACGGTAGGATCTTCATCCAATATAAACTACTAAGTATTAAAGTTAAAAATGTGTGTACACGACACTGATCCAATAACAGCAGCAAAACAGCTATGCCGGAAGTATTTATACCCAACGTCATTACCACTATGTGTAATCAGGTAAACAAGACATCACCAAAATAGTTATCGTGTTCACGGCCAATCGCATGCTCGATTCATACCACATATGTATATTGTATGTGTCCACAGACAAGTGCTTCCTTCCGTGCAGCCAGGCTACCTGAGGCCACTCATTCCGGACACCATACCAGACAGCCCCGACCATTGGACTGACGTCATGAAAGACATGGACAGAGTCATCATGCCCGGGGTAAGTTATACGTAATTAATTTATTTATAATGACTACTACTACTACTACTACTACTACTATTACTACTACGACTAATACTGGTCAGATTTCTTTACCACGCCCAAAAAACCTGAGGACCGAATAGAATTCTGCTATTTAGAGATAAATCAAGTGGTCTACCTGGACCACAAACTTTGGTCTGTTTTTTACAGTAGCGTACTCGTTGTTTGTAAGAATTCTTGTTTCTGTTACTCGTGCGTTTGCTTTCACTATCCACGTGCTTTTTCCATTTATTATTACTATAAATTATTACTATTATCACATATCAGGGGTACCCACAGGGGGGAGTCGTGACGCAGACTGCGTCGTTGAAATTTGGGGGGAGTTGGGTCACAAAGGGGTTTTTGGCTTTTGAAGCCTTTTATAGGCACTTGATTAATTTTTCGGGCATTAAGAAACTGAAAGTTGTTTATAGAACTTTGCTATCTTCGGTCATAACCAGCTGTACGGTTGAAAGACTTATGATCCGAGTTAAAATAATAAAAAACAGGTTCAGGTCTGCAACGGGTGACGCATGGCTTTCGAACCTTATTGTTCTACCTTCAGAGAAAAAATGTATTCCTAATGAAAGAGCAAGACTTCAAAGAGTCGACTCCTAATGAAGAAATAATTCATGCCTTTTCTTTATCGTCATCGCAGAGGAAGAACTTACTGTGCCGAATATACGCGTAAGCCAAAGCAACTACAGGACTTCATCAAACCATTATTTTTTCATTTTTTCTTCTTTACAATACGCTTTGTTGATATTTTGTTCCCTTGCTTTGAAATATTGTCTTACACGTATTAATTTCATTACATTTTATATTTATTTATTTGTTTTATTTCGAATGAGAATTTATTTGCAAACTGTACTATTTTTAGCTTTACTTATTTATAATAAAACGTTTATTAGAGTGACGTTTTCTTTTATTAATTTCGTCTATCACAATTCGTTGTTCTCAATTTTGTTTCTCAAAGTATTTGTCATTTGCTGTTGCCAGTTACTTTACTATTTAAATGTGAACTGTGTTCCCGTGCATGTTAATTGACTTGTAACGTGAATATATATGTGTGTGTGTGTGTTCTTTGTTTACTTCAAACTATTTTAGTTTCCTTTACTATTGTGCCACTGCATAATTACCAACAGGAGCAGTAATCAACACAGTCGGTATATGTACTGTGGACTTCAAATAACCTTAACTTTGCATTAACCGGGTATTAAAATACGATGAAATTACGAATTAAAAAGCGATATGGGTGTTTTGGATCACTATTTTTTGTTCATATAAATTTCATTCGAATCGGTAATAAAGACGATCTGCTTTTGTTTTGTGCCTAGTACCGGTACTAATAATCGAGGACGCACAATTTTTTTGGTCAGCCAAATATAACAATAGATCCGCTACATGATCGAACATGTGGTAAAAAAAAAAAAATACAAAAGTGAAGACTTCGTTGTGTATTTTTAGAGTCCGGAAAAGGAAAAAATAATATCTAAATAACGTAATACGATAAACACAAATTGAGAAAAAGTGTACAAATAAATTATAAATAAAAACTGTTTAGGCTATATATTATTTATACGCACATCTACGAAGGCCGTGCTGAAATTTGTAATAGGTTTTTTTCTAATTTTTATATGATTCAGTTGGTCGATGCATTGATACCGGATAACATTCTCTACTACCTATTTACATCATTTCATAATGAAGCAACAAAGAAACAATACAAAAAGAAACTTAATAATAATGACACCGATACTAAATTTAATTACAAAAACAAACAGTTTTGAAAAGGTTGGTCGCGAGTTAGTTTTGTGAAACACAATAACAATGAAAATCGGTTTAAACGAAAAAAATCGTATAACTGTCAGTTGCGACATAGCGACATGTAATGGTTTATGGTTTGTTTTTAAATAACACAATAGCTAACAATAACAATTTCATAAACTTATAACGTCTTTTTCACGAAGTGACCTTCATTCGTTTCTAAGGTCGTACAGCTAATAAATAGGATGTGTTTTTCATGGTATAAAATAATCTGTATTTCATTTTTCCAGATAACTCATTGGCATTCTCCAAGATTCCACAGTTACTATCCGACCGGTACGTCGTTCCCAAGTATGGTGGGAGAAATGATGAGCGCTGGACTTGGAGTTCTCGGAATTAACTGGGTCAGTAACTGGAAATGTGTTCCGAATATTAACATGATAATGTTTTAGGCTGGGGGTTAAACCACAAAAATGTAATGTCATCGAAAAATGTAACGCTTCCACACTTTCGATTCCCCACAGTCTAGAAAACTTCGGTCTCTGTCGTTTTAACATGATAATGTTTGTTATATAGTAAATATATTTGTTATATAGTAAATATTTGTTATATGCACATTATACGTTTCAAAAGCCTAAAAACATTATCATGCTTCGATGTTTCGGTTTCGTCGAAATTTCTTTAATTTTTTTAACAATTTTTGGAACTGTCCCAATATCCGTACCCGCACTACATTTTCGATGTTTTGGATATGCGATTGTATCGATATACTACGATGTGAAGAAGAAGTGTACTAAATATAAATTATTTTATTTCTTAATGTAAAGCGAAAATATGTCTTGTTTTCATTTGTGACGTTAGGTAATAATGGTTTTAACATGATACTGTTTTTAGGCTGGGGGTCATTCCACAAAAACGTCATCGAAAAACGTGACGCTTCCACACTTTCGATTCCCCACAGTCTAGAAATTTGATATGTAAACGCATCAAGACAGAAATAATCGCTGCTGACATTGAGTTTAGCAAACGTTTTAGTGAGAATAAATTTGGTTTTACATGCTCTGTTTGTGATCGTCTGTGGTTTGGAAATGATTTACGTAATCCACATTATACGTTTCAAAAGCCTAAAAACATTATCATGCTCCGATGTTTCGGTTTCGTCGAAATTCTTTGAATGCTTAGGTGCATAAATAGAGAGAGGGAGAGAGGGGAGGAAGGGAGGGAGGGGGAGAGAGAGAGAGAGAGAGAGAGAGAGAGAGAGTTCTTCTTCTTTATATACTACACAGAGCTGGTTCTGTTTAGTTTTTAGCTTACTGTTTAAATAATAAAAGTCATGGTTGGGAAAAAATATGACAATGATCGAAAAACGAAAGATTAAAAACATAGAAAATAATGTACTTTTAACAGAACAACTACAGAAAAAAGTGAAAAATATAATTTTTCTGAATAGTAAAATTAAAATTAAAAAAAAAAACACGTATTAACAAATGAAAACAAGATTTGTTATTCGTTAGGTGGTCAATATTCGTTTATTTTAGTCAGTAAAATCTCTAAAAGTTCATTGGAAGCAGATATTGTACGAAATACAAAAAAATGGAGACATATATAGCATCTCGGCTCCCTTCGAGTTGGTTGGTTTTCCAGTGATCTGCACAAAAACCAAGTATTAGTGAAAAACGAGTTGCTGTTATAAAAAGTGAGACATGTATACCCATAGGCAAGGGGTGGCCCTTGTGCCACAACTCTTCCTTACTTTGAGTGTTTTTTTTACGTGTATTTCACAAAAAGTGAGTATGATTTTAAAGGCATGTTGGTTGCCAAGTGTAATTTTAGTTTGCATGTTACCCTAACAACGCTAACTTTTGGCGCCACAGGCTAACATCAGAGTTATATTATTGCTAGAGACATTTTTCGTAAAAAATATGACAATGAAACACAATTGGAATCACGAACAAATTATTTTATAACATACACAAATAGATTTTCAGGATTGCTATTATCCATCTAAAATTATATGTGATATTCACTACATATCGATGCCAATCTTAATGTAATCGAAATATAGAAAATGAGTGCGGGTACGGTTATCGGGACAGTACCGAATTTTTCCATTTTTTTTTTTGTTCGTTTGAAATTAATAATTATTGTTATGAACTATAGTGTATTAATTACTATTAATACGGTTACTATAGTACCACAAACACACACACACACACTTAACACCTTGTTTCATTAAAAAATTTGAATTTTAGTTGTTTAATTTTATTGTTAAAAAAAACAGAAGATGTATCTAGAGTACAAAAATGTATACATCAAATAGTATACCTATATATATATATATATATATATATATATATTTATGTATGTATGTATGTATGAGTCAAATTATTTGGCTACTTTTTTGCTAAATAATCCACATAAATTTCTTGATTTAAATAATTAAATTTAATCAGACAAATTATAAAATGAGTATATAAGAAAGTTTACACATTTTCAATTATATAAATAAAAATTTATTCATAATAAACAAGTAGATTCTGCATACTTGGTCCCAGCATACTACATAACCTGTTGCATCGTATCATCTATCTTCTTTGGTTACTTTCTTCTTTTCATAGATGACATCATATAGACATATCCATTAATAATGAAGTACACTAAATCAGTTATTTACTGTTTATACAGATGTCAAGTCCTGCGTGTACAGAACTGGAACTGGTGATGATGGACTGGTTGGCCAAAGCAATGGGGCTGCCAGACTGCTTGCTCAACAGTTCCAATGGGCCAGGAGGCGGAATCATACAGGTATGTCATCAACACATGGCAGGTCCAAGACGCTTCCACATTTTCTGTTTAGTCTTCAGCCGCTGTTTCTTTGTATAACACTCAACATTGTATGCAATCAAAGAGAGTCAATCTTCTCCCCCCTCCTATTATCTCTCATTCCATTGGTTGCTCAAAACCTGTTGTTAGTAATCCATTCTTCTTCAGGATACTATCCAAGCCAATTTCCAGTTTTTCCTCCTCATAATCTTCAAAAGTAAGTGTTCTACCCTCTTTGAGCATCTCTTGAGTATTTGTTTTATTCACAGACTTTACTCCTTCTAGTCGCCTCAAAATCCACATTGTTGACTGTAGTAGTCCTATCTCTATTCTTTACCTTCAGTGTTCCTCTTTCCCTTCTTTCATTGTCCCTTCATTGTTTCTCATTCCTTCATTCTTTCCCTCTTCCTCCACTACACCAGTCTCTGCTTCAGATCCAAGGTTCATTGTGGTACACAAGATTCCTTGTTGTTGCCTTTTGAATGCTTCCTTCCCTATGCTAGTCTAATCTCAGTCTCTTTCTCAGTGAACATGTCCATTGTGTATAGGTACTAATTAATTCACCTGCTCTATACCTCTCTTTAATATTTCTGCTCTCCTGTCTCCCTCACCATTTATACTTACTGCTTTCATTTTTCCTACATTTATTTTCATTCCATACATAAATTTTATAACATCTTTTGTTTAGTGACTGTCACATCGTCAAAATCCACATCCAATGTATTATTCGTGAATGTTAAACAATTTTCCAATTCCTTCTTCTCCATCTAAAATACTGTTACCATGCCCTTTATACAAATATTGAACAAGGTCAATCACAAAGAATATCCTTTCCCTTCCAATGTCAAACCACTCTGTTAGAATTGTTTGTGACATGTTTTGACATTTTTGCTTTGTTTTAAAACATTTTATTGTTTTTTTTTTTTTACTTTTAAGGAATGACAGGAGTTTGTTCTGTGGTTGTTGGTGATTAGAGTGTTTTATTTATTTATTTGTATGATTCAAGAGGCTTTGATGTTAACAATTAGATTTTTCTTTTAATGTAATTTTTTCACTAAATTATTCTGACATGGAACACAAATATTTAGGTACAAGTTTTTTAAATTTTTACCTGACTGCCTGAAACAGTTTTCACTCATTTCAAATTACATAATTTTTTAATAGATTTTCTAATTTTTCCACACAGGAAAATGTTTAAAGTATGTTACATTTCTTTTATACTATTATATATCTTTTATATTATGTTTAAAATTTTTATTATGTTACTGTACATGGTATGCATCTCACAAACTAAACACATTCTGTTCTTACATTGTTGGAGTAATTCTATTTAGATGTGCCCCAACACTGTTATTTACTTTATATAGCCTGTTATTTACTTAATCAGGTTATTAGTAATGAGCTGTGGTAAACTGTTTAACATTGGTAAGACTTACTGGTGAAAACTGTTCACCAGTGGTAAGACTTTTTCTGGTGACTTAACATTGTCCAAGCCTTCTCTAGGATACTGCAGAACTATTCAAAGGTTCCAAATATTGCTCTCAGAGTTCAAACAATTGTTTAATTTATAAAAAGAACCATATTATTAATGTTAGAGACAACCAAATTAAGTAAACATAAAAAATTACAAATAATTACATTTTGAAAATTACACTATAGAAAAAGCTGAACTAGGTGTACCCAAAAATCCCTAAAAATAATGCACTACCTAAGCATAAAAATTACTTTAAAAATAATCCATTTTTAAAGGGCAAAAACATAAAATTCATTAAAATTACTGGTTGTAGTCATTAATTTTTCTGCTGCCTACTGAAGGGTTAGCTGTACTAGCAAAAAGGTCAATCGTATTGTACAGAATTTCATTCCAGACAGAGGTTCTACAAACAGTGGAGGGGATAAATATTATAGTCGCCTCGTAACAGAGGGTTCAAACTACAAATTTCAGAGGGTTATACAAAAATCCTCTCTGCCGATGGCCTTGAATTAGCAGGTGGAAATAACAATAATAATATTAACCTTTCTAGTACAGTTCCAAGTTACAGCCCTTCTTGTCTGTAGACAATAAATTAATTAAATTACTAATATAATTAGAAGCAACATGTGGGTATTTCCAATGAAAGATAAAAGAAAAATTACATCTCAGAATTAAATTTCTCAGAGATGTAAAAAGCAGCACGCTAACAAGACAGAATAAGTAACAAAAACAATGCAGGAATTGTGAATTTTCAATTTGGAAAATAAATTTTATTAATACAAAGTCAATTGATGCATTTAGTCTTGCATTTAGAAAGAACACAGCAAGACTTGTCTTCCCTGAATTACAAGCCCAGAAGACAGGGAAGTATGTGACAATGACAAGATGGTTTCTGGAACAGGCAGTGCAGACTATGTAATGAAATGGAGAAGAAGAAGAAGAAGAAGAACTACATGAAGTAGAGGCTAAACTGTCTGATGCTTCCAAGAAAATGAGATATAGGCATTCTGAATTACTTCTTGTTCCTATAAATTTCATTCAAATCCATAGTGGAGACAATCTGCTTTTATTTTGTGTTTAGTGCTGGTACTGATCTCAAGAACACACAGTTTTTTAGGCAGCCAAATATAACAAACAATAGAGCTGCTACATAATCGAATATTTGGTAAAGAAGATTACATGTATGGTACATATAAAATGAAAAAAAGAGTACAAATATGGGAAAATTTAACTTTTGATAAACCACGATGAGGATAATATTAAGGAATGTACTGGGATGAAGTGGACAAGTTCTGTTACTTCTGTTAAATTTGAAGTGAGCAAATTATAAGAATACGGCACAAAGGTTGATATCAGCCACAGAAAGAGCAGCTTCACATACACAGCGCATTTGGTTTAATGAGCAGAATTTTGAAAATTTAGAGTATTTTGAGGAAAACCAAAGTGAAGCTTTTTAATTCAAATGAGAAGAGTGTGTTGTTGTATAGAGCAGGAAGCTGATGGACAATAAGACATGCTTCAAAACATTACAAACTTTTGTAAGGGTATTCACATCATTGGGGAAAACATACACAATGTACCAAGACAAGTCCTGAATTATGATGCACCAGGTAACAAGGAGAGTTGGTAGCTCTAGGACCAAGTTGAAGAAATCTGTCCCAAGAAATATAATATTGTATGATTAAATGTAAGTGTAGATGAAAAGTATTTCAGACATCAGGAACAAATTTGCAGAGACTGATGAGAGACTGAGATTGATCATGTGTGACAATCTTGTCATTTATAAATGTGGTGTCCTTTGCTTATTTGGGAGTTATTGTAATGCAGTAAAATTAGCTTTCTTGCTATTGTATGATTATTTCTAATAGCTATGAATAGGTATATATTTCTTTGACTAAATATTATATTACAGTCTATGTATTGAAGCATGTTTTTAGAACAGACTTGTAAAATAATTGTAATTTAAATGAATAATGCTTTCTTCCTACCTTTAACTTTTAAGCGCATTTTTATTTTTTATTTTTGTCAAACCATTATCAATAAAGCTGTGCAGCCTTGGACATATTGGCTGTGTTTTCCTTTTGGTCTGTTTATAAAATTGTCTTGGCTTTGTCTTGTAGCCACTTTCCTCGTTTTCTTTTATCTCATTTAATGTATTTTTCTTGCATAGATTGTATCTATAGCTTTCTAGTTCTTATCATATAGTTCTTATAACATCCATTGTTGTCCTTCTATTCACTGATCTGAAGAATTTAATTTCTCTAACTTGTAACCTTTTTATTTATAATTCATGCTTTGTAGCCATATTTTAATATTGAACTTGCAGTCATTTTGTAAGCCTTTATTGGCAATATTTTTTCTGTTATATACCTTGTTTTCTTTTGCATAGTACCAATTATATTTTGATACAGAAACTATATTTTATACTATATTTTTGATAATAATATTTTTTACTTTCCTGTACTATAAAAAAAAATACCTGTAGTTGATGGTCTAAAACACTGTACTGTTGGAACAGTGTAAAACAAATTACTGTATATACAAAAATATGTTCTTGCGAAAAATAAAAATTATTAAATTTATATTCACAATAATGAAACAAGAATAATCGTGAGGAAATATGGAAATATTTTTGGTAATGTTAAAAATACTCTCACCTCATTTGCACATTACAACATTACCACACAGTCTAGACATAATTTAAAACATTAAACTCAGTTACAAGAAGAAGAAGAAGAATCGAACAACCAAGAATGAGATGGAGGAACCACACAAAGTAGTGAAGTTTGTGATAAACAAGAGTATTCCTAAAGCAAGAGAATAAGAATTATTTAGCAAGATAGCCAATTATTTGTTCTAATATTTTCTTTAAACAAATTAATAAAAATGTTGATGGCTATCTCCAGTACTGAATACAAAATCTGAACAAAGTATTCAGTGTATCCATTTGTGCAAATGTACAGACAGCCTGCTACAGTGCCATACATGAAACTGTTTATACATACACATAAAAGAAAGGACAACTACAAGCTGTAACCACTAATTAGAACTTAAAGGGTAAGAGTGACATGTACACGGCCAGAAAAAATTTCTCAAGTGAGCAATTATGGTGAAATAAAAATAAACCCAAGAAGGCTATTTTACAACCTGCTCTATACCTGACACATCTGCCCACAGTAAGAAACAGTTCCAGTACTGAGCCGTTACAAACTAACACTTCACAATTCATGCTCAAAATCCACGCGCATGGTTACTCCCCCCCCCACACACACAAAATCTAACAAAAGAGTAAATGATAGCACCACGAATGTTGTTCTATGGCCTACACAGTATACGCGTATGTACACATGAACAGTATACACACAGGCGCATTTCATTATAAATATAAACGTACAGTATAGACGATCGGAAACTCCCACGAAAGACACCAGGCATGTGTGTATATACAACACACACATGCACTCGTATCTTATTAAAACTAAATGGCAAAACAGTACAAATATTGTTCTGTTGTATGTAATTAACATGAAGTAAATGTTTGAAACAAATGTTTTTCTTTACATGTATATTAGGATGTTGATGAGAGGGTAGTTAAAAGTAGACATGAGAGAAGTAGTGGGTATATTAGAGAGAGAGAGAGAGAGAGAGAGAGAGAGAGAGAGAGAGAGAGAGAGAGAGAGAGAGAGAGAGAGAGAGAGAGAGAGAGAGAGAGAGAATGTAAATTTGTGCTTTGTAAATGCAATGTGTGTGTGCATGTACATGATCTGAACAATGATCTATATTCAGATGTATCGGCTTAGTTATAAGGAACTAGTTCTTCCGTTTCCAAAATGATGAGTATAAGGCAATACTTGCATGTTGGAGAAGAGGCTGTAAAACTGTTTCTCAAGACTTCTCGAGGGTCATGTTTATTGTTCATGCAAGGAACACTTTGGAGCCTCACACATATCACATTTTGCCAAACTTAAATTAAAAAATTAGCTTCCAAGCTTCTAAGATAAAGTTGGAAATACACATACATTTAATATCAATTAATTGTGAATCTAAGGCAATATAGAAGCAAGGATCAGTACTGTTTAAAATCGTTTTTAAGAAAGCAAAAAATAAATATTGTGACATGGGAAGTGAAATTAAAATAAGACAACTTATAAGTAGGCTGGCCATACGTCCCGTTTTGAATGGGACGGTCCCGTTTTCATGAGGTTTTAGAAGCGTCCCGTCGGTTTGCCTGTTTGTCCCGTTTTTTCAGATTTTCCCCACTTCAAGAAACTTTTTACGTTAAAATACGTGATTTAGTGCTTCAAATAACAGTGGTGAAATAAATAGCGTTGTTAAATTCAATAACAATAATACAGTATTTGTATTCTGCTTGATGCAGACAAAAATAACGGTCTTCGCCGCCGTCAGTTGTTTGTTGCCATTCATCAGGTACACAAGCGCTACACCGACCATTACAGCCCTCAGTGGAAGTGAAGTTGTGTGTGTTTGATTTATATCCGAACAAAGTACAAATGTAAATCACAGAATAGTGCTTAATTCTTCAATGGAAAAGTTTTGCAGAAATCTTTATAAAAACTTCAGTTAATTTTAAGTGAAGTGGGATTGTTTTGAGGTTATTTTAGTACATGTTTAGATTGTTACTAATGGCCAAATCGCAGAAACGTTCCTGCGTATTTAATGAAGACCTTCAAAGGGAATTTAAATTTATTAAAACGGACCCATCAACTTCAGAAAAATCACGTGTTCTTTGCAAGACATGTGGGGTCCATTTCTCTGTTGCACATGGAGGAAGAAGTGACATTGTGCAACACACCAGATCACAGAAACATAAAGACGCTGAAAAATCCAAGAGTAGTTCATCCAATCTGCAAACTTTTTTTACAAAGAAGGAAGATAATGATAAAGTGTCAGCCCAAGAAGGGTTATTTGCGTACCACTCTATTGCACACAGGCATAGTTTTAGATCAAATAAGTGCTTATCTAAACTTATAAAAAAACTGTATGAGCCTAAATACTCTTCAGGCAAAACTAAAAGTGAAGCGATTGTGTGTAGTGTTTTGGCACCATTTTCCTTAAGTGAAGTGGAAGCGGACTTAAAACAATGCAGTAGCGTCTCTTTAAGCTTAGATGCATCTAATAGGAAGGCAGAAAAATTATTTCCCATTCTGGTCCGCTACTTTTTACCGCTTTCTGGTGTTCATGTCAAAATGATTCAGTTCACATCTTTCCAGGGGAAACTTCCGAAATTCAGAGCAACATGCTTGAGGAATTAATCAGAAAAAAAAAAAATAGGAGAAAAGGTGGTAGCACTGTGCGCCGATAATACTAACACTAACTTTGGGGGTGTTAAAATAAGAGGACAAAATAATGTTTGGCGTCGTATGCAAGCAAGCCTTGGGAAAGAAATAATTGGCATCGGGTGTGGGGCACATAGTGTGCATAACTGTTTACAAACTGCTGTAGACTGTCTTCCCTTTGACATCGAGAGTTTTGCTGTGAAAGTGTACAAGTACTTTCATATTTACACCGTGAGGACGGAAGAGCTGAAGGACTTCTGCGAATTTGCTGGTGTGGAATACGCCAAATTGTTGGAACATGGAAACACCCGTGTTTTGTCTCTTGGTCCAGCAATTGACCGAATTCTAAAGATATTTGGTGGCCTTAAGTCTTACTTTTCATCACAAGAAAAGTGTCCTGCTGTGCTAAAACAGTTATTCGAGGATCCGTGTTTTGAGTTATGGCTGATGTTTTCCTCAGCACAGATTCAGACCTTTGAAGAGGTCATTCTGAAAATTGAGAAAGACAACATCTCCGCAACTGAAGTGGCATGGCGTATTGACTCCCTGAAGAAACTGTTGAAGGGAAGGCAAACTGAGGGCTTTATCCCTACTGTTGTCAAAGAGAAACTGTTTAGTTTACAAGAAAGTGGAGAAGTCACACAAGAACATTTTATTGCTACAGTGAAAACCTTTTTTAAAAACTGTGTAGACTATCTTCAAAATTGGGAAACCAGCTGTGGTAGAGCTGAAAAACTTCAATGGGTTTTGCTGCAAACAATTCCGTCATGGAATGAGGTTCAAAATAGCCTAGCTTCGTTTTCGGCTAGTCAAATCAAACAGATTACAGAAAACCCGATTGAAGAAACCAAGCTGTTTGACCAGTGGCAGTGTGTAAAAGAAATAGTTTCTGAGAACCTACCAGTGTGGAATCGGGTCGCAGTTGACAAGACAAACGTACCAATTGAAGAAAGATGGAAACAGATTTTCCACAAGATGCACAGCCAGAACATTCAATTTGACGTTATTTTGAAGGTTGTAGAATTCACTATGTGCCTACCTGGAACATCAGCTCCAGTGGAACGAGTTTTTTCAATAATGAACAACATGTGGTCAACAGAAAAATCTCGGCTCCATATTTCAACTCTAAGTGCAATGTTGATGGTAAAAATAAGCTTTGACCACTCATGTGAAGAGTTTTATCAAATATTATTGAGAAAAAAAATATTCTACAAAAGATAAGCAGTTCCCAAAAGTATTTCTGGTATGAGGAGGCGTCAACGTCATCGTCATCAATTGCAGGACCATCAAAACCATAAATATTTGTTAAAATACATATAGTACAACTGAAAAAGAACTTATGTTAATTTGAGCAAGCCATTCACTATACATGTTACATTTGATTAAAAATATGAGTTTACGTCTACTGTGTATTAAAATGTGTTTATTACAAATAAAAAAAAATATAGGTAGTAAACATTTTCTGCTAATTGTACATAATGTATTACTACATGTTTCATAAATAAAAAAATAATAATAAGAGTGTTTTACTTTTATTTCATCATTTTAAACTTCTTAAATGAAAAAAGTGCACTTTCATGAAGTTGATTTCTAAATATTTATGGGACCCCCACCCCCCACCACTGCCACCGGTTAAGTCACGGCTGTCCCGTTTTGGGCAAACTAAATTATGGCCAGCCTACTTATAAGTGAACACAATCTCACATGACCAGAGTAGTCATAGCTGTAAGAGACGTGATTACCGGTCTATTAGGCCATGGTCCAATGTTCAAATTTTCTAAAATGCCAGATATTTCAGTTGCATCAATGGTGGCCATTTTCAGTGGCACAGGAACAAGGTAGTAAAGAAAAAACTGAGACATCTGAAGCGTCTGGTGTTTTCGAAAATTAGAACATTGGACCACGGCCTAATACTCCAGTACAGATACTTATATAATACAATTTGCCAAAGGTAAGGAACTCATAGGTCGGGTTAATTATTATATAAAACACGTGACTTGAAATTTATTAAAAGAATATCAAAGTAAAATGAGGAGGTCACTGGCTTCTAAACTAATAAATGTGGAGGTACAGGCAGATTGATTCACTAAATTAACAAAGTTAAGTGAAATATGGTACTTAAATTTATAAAAGAACTGTCAAGGAGATGCAGATCCAAGGGGCGGTGAATGACAAGCATGGATAGGAGAACGATAGGAATAACTAACTGTAATGAATATGAAGGAATTAAAGTAAGAGAACTTTAGCAGAACAGCTCTGGATAAAATAGACTCAGTATTTTGGAAGTGACAAATACAAATGTTGAAGAAAGTTACAATTATTAGTATTGTTGGTACTTTCACTGTGAACTTTTTTTATCAAAACTACCGACAGTTTGTGCATTCTGTATCCAAACTCACTGAAGAAGGAGCACACCACTCCGAAACGACGTATGAGAAAATACAACAAGTAAGTTCACAGTGAAAGTACCAACAATACTACTAATTATTATAGTAGTGAACAAAGATGTGATGAACATTCAAAATAGAATGTTACAAGTTAACAATTGTATGTGTGGGGAGGGGCATCTAAATGTGTATTTCAAATTTGTTTATACAAATAACCTATCCAAAATGTTAACTTTATCTTTTCCCAGTGATGAGCTATTACTCTTCCTTTTTTAAATTATTATATTATACTTTACTACTAAATTACCATAACTGAATATAAAATCACGGGATGATCAATAGAAAAGCATGAAATGATCAATGAAGTTTTGTTCCAGGGCTCTGCAAGCGAGGCCACGCTTATCGGTCTACTGGCTGCTAAAGAGAAAACTGTTCGCAGGATAAAAGAATCAAATCCACATCTTACAGACCAAGAAATTAAAGCTAAACTAGTCTGCTATTCTTCAGGTAAAACATAAAACATGTACAGCATGCGTGTGTATGATTATGTTTGTGTTTTAGTAAATTTCACTTTCCACTTCCAGATGACAGAGAAAACATAGTTTATACTTCCGAAATACATGTAAAAGTGAAATATAAATACTTGAAGCTGGAAACAAAAACAATTTTTTGTTATTATATTTTAATGTTTATAGTATGACTCTGCTTTACTATATAAATTTCAGTGACAAGAACTCTAGTTATATTGGATAGGGAGATATAAAGAAATAATAATTATTAAGGTTAAAACTGATATTGATTAATTATTAAATTTTTATTGACATATGTAGCCTATAAAATGAAAGTATACTGTAAAGTGACTCCAGATATTGAAACAAATTACTAAAAGTAATCACAAGATGACTGTATTTTTTACAGACAGAAACAAAGATGAAATTCTATAAAGTGTTACTTTTGTTACTGTATGGAAGGGAGATCTCGATAATATCAAGAAGACATGAAAGTAAAAGAGAGGCGAGACGAATCCTGAGGGCAAGCAAAGAAGCTTAAAATTTGTTTAAACAAAGCACTGAAATTTGTTTGTATTTCAGTGCTTGCCTACAGAAAATCAGGCAAAAGTATATAAATGATTGTGTAACCAACATAATCAACATATAACATTTATTTAGGATTTCATAAATACACTTTCATGATATAGCCTTATGTTTTTATATTCGGCTATAATTAGAAATACTCACACTTATAACAATCTAACCTACAAGTACGATGGTTTGCTACGTAGAATGGTAAACAGGCTCTTAGAATGGCACCTGGCTCTTAGAGACACAAAAAGCAAGCACTCTTTAGTAGTGCTTTAAGCAGCTAAGAGATAAGCAGTGTCCCGGCTCTGTGAAAATGAGGCCATTCCTGTTTATTGTTTTGGTTGTCGCTTTTTGAGGTTATAGCTCCCAGCGGTGTGTCCTGGTTACTAACTATTGAAATCATAATTTTTTTGTAAACTGGGAAGTAGAACCACAGCTTCCTAAATGCCACTTTTTTAATCCTGATGTTTGTGACAATTCGAGTGGAAAATGTTTTTGATGAATGTATTGTTTTGAATTTCTCAGCATGGTGATTATTGTAAATATAGGCCTATAATTCAGGCTTTTCTCTATTTATTATTTGTATACCAGTAAAAAATCAATAAGTTAATAAAGGGAGTAAAATATATACTTACATACTCAGTACTTTGCTGTTTTTCTTGGTCCTTCCTAGATGGAGCAACAGAATGTTTTTTGAAATATCCAAAAAAGATCTTTTTGGAAAAGTCAAGCCATATGAAGTGAAATATTGGAAAACTATAAATTATGGGAAGTGTCTAGAAGTGTGGAGAGACGTTGGTTAAACACAAGAACCCACCGAATGAAATTATAGAAAAATGTAGAAAAAGTGTTCATAAAGATTAACCAGAAGCACAAACCATAATGTTAGTAAGAGAGGCAAAACAATGCACTTATAATTAAAAGAGAAATACTCTTATAAGATCAAGAATATGACGAGACAAATGACCATGACCCAACCCAAGTGATTGACCCAATAAAGAAAATAAAATGAGAAGGTATAAACTAAACTAATGACAAAAAAATCACAAATAAATAATAGATATCTAGTAACGAGCATTAAATAAAATAAACCAAGTTAAAGTACACTAACCATAATAAGTAAGTGAAACCATTATTCCTAATAGATAATGTATGTTGATAATAACCTTATGATGATAAGAAAACCAAAACATAAAATGTTGACAGACTAACTATAAATTGTGTACAAAATAATAAAAACCCAAGAGTGAGAGATAGATAGGAAGTGACAGTGATAAACAGTGTAAGTGTTAGAAGTGAGAGAATAAACAATTCACAATAATAAGAAAAAGGAAACAAAGGTAATAAACCAACAACAAAAGGTTGATAGACAATTAATGTCATAGTGTTAAATAATAAGAAACAGGAGTTATGAGTGCAATGAAAATAAGACATCCTATGTTAATAAAAATATTCAAAGGGATGATTATCAAGATAGTATAGATGGTGTTATAATATTATTCACCAAAATTATTTGTTCAATTAAAAGAGTTGAGTTTGTAAGAAGGAATATGGCTGAAAAGTAAACAGACCATAAACCTAATTTTGTGTTATGTTTTTATAATAGTATTAAGTGCTAAACAAGTTGTAAGAAATGACAATAGATATAAGCAAGGAGATTTACAAACATAATATTAATCATTAGAGTAAAGACAGAAAAAGAAAAAAGAGAATAACAGACAAGCAATGATTTTGTAAATTAATAAGTACATACAATTATTGTAAAACAGCCCAAAGTAATTAAAAAGGTAAATAAGTCATAAGTGACAGCAAGCAAAACATATGTAAATGAAAAATAATCTTTAATTTGTGTAAAATAAGAAATTATAGCCAATTAATGCTTAGGCTTATAAAATGCCTAACTGTATAAATTCAAAATAAACAAATTGTAAGGAATTAACTATTGTATTAGAAAATTCAGGGCAAGTAACTCATTAATTACAATTAGTGAACCATAATGAGATGTCAGAATTAGAATAAAAACATAGAATAAGGAAAATATGTAATAATATAATATTAGCATTTTGTCAAAACTTTAATACATGAACAAACCCAGCTTTGTGGGATGTCAAAATAATCTTTGAAAGAAAATAGAAACATTTATGTTAATATCTAATATATTGATAAGAAGACCGAAGAATAATAGCCATAAAAAAATATTTATTCATTTTGAACTAAAATTCAAATATTATAACAATAAACATAAATGTATTCAACCAATGAGAGTATGGGAGGTTGCCATAACAACGGAAGTTATTATAATTAATTCTGTTATAAAACATTAGTCCATTATTGACGATCAAGAGAGACGGAAGCCAAACCATATTCGACTCAATTATTAATGAAAATAGTTATAAATACTACTAAATTTAATGAGATGTGGAGTCAAGAAGTCGAATAAAGAACTATTTAACCCAAGAGAGCTAATAAACCAGATTTTAATACTTAAAAATAATTAAAAAATCCAAATTAATTGTAAAAGAAGCCAGATGAAATCAAAAGTGCAAATGATGGAAGACTGATGATCGTATCAACCCAACCTAAATAATAACAAAGTGACTCATCACCAGAAATCAACAAGATTTTGTTAAGTATATCTGAATTACCCGAATTTACGAACTAAATTAATTAACTTTTCTCACAACACAAAAAACTCTCACTCCGAACTTGGTAACTAAATTTCTTTCAAGGACTGACTGATAAATATTAAACTTGTATGTAAACAAAATTTTAACCTGTGTACGAAGTATGAAAGTTTAACAAACACTTTTTAACACTCAAAAAACGAATTGTATTTAAACTTTAATAGTATATAAGAACCATTGATGTAAGGTAGTGCACTTTATTAACATCTTGTTTCTATTTTTTCGTATCAAAAGGACTCGTTGTCTGAATGAACTGTAGAAAATAAATATTAACAACAGCCATGTCGAATTTGAAACTCTTCAATCAACTTAGCCAACCTTTTGAGATATAGCCTATTTATTGCCGGAGCAACATTATTTTATAATATTATATTTTGTATCTAAATGATTAAAAATTAACTATTTCAACGTTAATAAACTAGTACTGATTAGTAATAACCGTCCTTTATTTCATTATAAATTGTATTATAAAGTTTGTGCACTTTAGCGATGAGTAAAATTGTCTGCCAGATTTAGATGTTGGCAACACGACGAACTACAAGCGAGATTCAAATGCCCGTCAGTTTGCGAGGGTAATTCGAATTGGTTATCACCGCATAGAACGACAGCTCATTTTGAACTTTTTAATTGTTTTCATAAACAATTTGGCGCCTATCGGGAAATAAATAATAACATCAAAGGACAGGTAAGGTTTAAACCCGGGAAGATATCGGTATTGGTAATTCGTGCGTTCGTGACGGACATCGTCAGAGTGAGAAATTAGAAAAAGCACGACTTTAAGATAAATATAAAGTAACGACTACAACGTGTGGGGCTAACACACGCATACAGGATTGATCGTTACAATATACACAAAACCAAATGTGAAGGCAAAAGTAGTAAATCTGAAGACAGCTAATCTATCCAGTGCTCTCACATTCACTACCAATGCCTTCCAAATTTCAATAAATTTGTTCAGTTAATTAAATTGCCAGTTAATCATTTTATTAACTCAGTGTTGTTATTTTCATTTGTAGTCCATATTTTTATCATACTTAGTCTGTATCTGAAACTTTAAAGATGGAATCAGTCATCTGTTTTAATCTCCTGTGTCTAATACTGCTTCTTGATTAATGTGAAATGTTTTTTACTTGGGATGTCTCTATTACACTTATGTACATATAATCCAATGATTGTCTCGATTCTTGAAGCATTTTTTTAGTACCAGTCAGCATCTTATCTCATAGTCGTTGAGTAATCCAATACATACAGATCAATCATTTATTTTATTTTCCAAAGCTTATCGATAGTTAACCATTTAGCTTTAGTCTTTTGTTCGTGACCAAAATTTTTCATGTTAATTTCTTTAATTGCTCCACTCTTGGTTTTGTGTCAGTAGCTGTTTCAGTTTGTGTCAGTTAGCCTCTAGAATGAATTCTGACTTATAAAGTAAGAAAATAGCGCACATTTACTGAAAGTATTCACTGTGATACAAAACTGACACTGAGCTTGTGTGATATTAGGCACTACTTCAGTGTAAGACTGTGTAGCACATTCTCAGTTGAGGACGGGATCGAGAGGAAGCTCTAACCGAGTGAGCACTGCTTTTCTGTTTGCAATCTGCTCAACTAATCCACTAATTGAGATTCGCCTGGCTATATTTTTGTAATTTAAAGATGGTAGCTAAATGTGAAAGCAGGATAACATATTTTAAACTACTAAAATGTAACATACTGAAAGTATAGTTTTAATAGTTGTAATGCAGCAACAAAATTATAACTTCTGAAACAGTTTTGTTCATGTTGTTCTTGTTTTAATACATGTTTTATAAAAAACTTTACTATATAGATCACAGTTCATTTTAACTTTAAGCTCATTAACCTGTAGTTCAGTATATTTCACTAGTTCGTTCATGATAAACTAGAAATACAGATGGTTCTTCGACATGCTTTAAAGTACATTGGATATACCACAGCTCCAAATTTATTGGAGCTCCAAATTATTGGTGTAACAGCTCCAAATATTTCATTTTAATTCAGTATTTGAAGTTTAATTATGTACGAAATTCAATACTTTTACACAACTCTTTCTTCTTTCGCTAAAATGGAAAATGGAGTAATGTGTTGTGTTGGACAGTTGATGGTACCGACACTGAAAAAATACTTTGTGTCGCAAGGTAATGTTCACAAAATAGGGCTTTCAAATGAAGTTCAAAAGAAAAAGAAAAAGCAGAGTATGTTATAAAGTAGATAACACTGCAAACTATTTAGAGAGGGGATCCCAGTTTCTGGGTGCTCTTCTGGGAGAGTGAAAAGATGTCTACAAGAAAAAACTAATAAATCTCAAAGAAAAGATAGTTTTAAAAAAAGTAAAAAAATGTAATAATCAAATAAAGCTACTGTTTCAAGTTTTATTTTGTAAACACATATATTACACATCAATGTGTTCTCTTCATAAATAACCTTTTAGAAATAAAATATGGATTAAATTTTGGATTTACTCACCCTCACTTATAAAATAAACAGTATGGAAAAGGTCAATGATTTTTTCCTCAGTCTGATACATTCAAACAACAATGTTTATAGTATGTATTCAAAACCATCAAATTTTTTTCTATTATTTACTGCATGATTTCATTATGTAACTGATGTTTCAATAAGATATGGCAACAGAGTAAACTAAGTATACAAATAATGTAAATATGCTGTATTATTAATATATGTATTGTTTTAATGAATTTTAATTTATTACATTAGTAGAGCTGTATTTGTCAGTGAGAAGACTGTGCTAAAGTGTTCAGAAAAAAAAATGGTTTTATCTTGATATAAAGTGTAAACAGACTCAACGTATAAGCAGTAAGTAACCAAAAAACTTTGAGAGCTCAGAAATACAGAATGTACATATGTGCTTGTGCTTGCAGAGCAGGCTAACAGTTCAGTGGAGAAAGCAGGTATTCTGGCATCAGTCCCAATGCGTCTGTTACCTACAGATGAATATGGACAACTCAGAGGTTGCACCGTCCAAGCTGCTATTGAAGCTGACAATGACAAAGGACTGATTCCTTGTTATGTTAGTACAGTTGCTATTTATTTGTTTACAACTGTGTTGTGTGTGTATGTCTGTTTGCATCCAATGAATCCATCAGCTATGTGTGGATAAAAACAATTAATGTAGAAAGAAATTCATAGTAGACTTGGAAAAAAAATTATAGGAATTTACAAAGTAAGAAGTGTACAGTAGTTGCTAGCATATATTTGTATGTCCTGCTACTTATTTTTTCTTTTAGAAATAGACAACAAAATATTCTCAATACAAATCGGTTTTATTTTTTATTTCTAGTATGTACATAACATACTCTTAATCTCAGGGCCAGCACATACAAATAAAATGAAAATAATTTTACTAATACAAAATAATGTAACAAACCCCGTTATCTTTACTAAGCACACTACTCTCTCTGGTTTAGCCTAATACTATTATCAAATTCAGCAGCTATACTAGTTTGTGGGGCTTTTCTCCCTACTGTCTACATTCCCTCTTCAGTCAGGCTCACTATTTGTCTTGTTAGTTTAAACAGTTTGAATATTATTATAGTTTAAAATATTACCATTTCTTTACACTAAACAGTTTAAATAGTGCACTATTTTAATACAACACGTGTATATACCACAACAGTATATTATCACTGAATAGTTTATGGTTTCATTCTTGGATTTCATTGTCTATGACGTGTCCGTTTTAACTAAATATAATTAGTCCACTACCGACTCGGAACACAAAGTTTTTTACGGGTAGAAGCGTAAAAGTTTTACCTTATAGCCTGAACTGGTTTTCACTTTTAAAAAGCTTATTCAGAGGCTGCCGCTGGAACCACTGTCCGTCTTGTTGTTGGTGACGGTATCAACTTTTGAAAGATCGATATTGTGTATGTGGGGTGTGATATGTTCGAATAATGCATGTGATTTGAATTGTGTCCTTTTTTTAGGATGTCGTTTTTATGTGTTTTCATGTGTTTTTATATTTCTAATTGTTCTAAAGTGTCTAGTTTTTGGCCTGTTGTGTGTACATGTAGAACGTCTACACACAACTAGACAACAACATTGCAGTAAAAAACAACACAGACCTAGTAACAAAAATAAAAGACATACACATCCCATCCCCCATAATGCCACATTAGCCTCCTTTGACATTAAAAACGTGTACACAAACATCCCCTTCTTCGAAACAATCACCATCCTACAAAACGAACTCAAACAGAACAACACACCAGACGAACTTATCAACAAAATAACAGAAACTCTTAACATTATCACAAAACAAAACTACTTCACATATAACAATAAATATTACACACAGAATGATGGTCTACCCATGGGCTCACCCATATCCAGCATTCTAGCAGAAGTCTTCCTCCAACACTTAGAAAAAACAAAAATCCTCACAAACAATGACACTCACATAAAATACTATATTGGCATAGATACAGTGATGACATTCTAATACTATACAGGGGAAACAAAAGACAATGTGACCAGTTACTAACACACATAAACAAAATACACAAAAACATAACCTTCACTGCCAAATACAAACACAACAATAGCATAAACTTCTCTCCATCACAAAATTTGAACACAGGCACAAATTCAGTATATACAGAAAACCGACTACAACTGACACACTAATACACAACTCCTCCAATCACCCAATACAACACAAACTAGCTGCCTTCAGAACTATGATACATAAACTTAATAACATCCCACTAGATGAAAAAAAACTACAAAGATGAACTAAACATGATAAAATATCTAGCAGAATCCAACGGATATGACAGAACAATAGTCAATAAACTCCTACACAAAACAAACAACAGACAAAGACAGAAAACAACAAATTCATAACACTAACATACATCAACAACAAAGTGAAAAAATAGCCCACAAATTCAAAAAAGCAGGATACAGAATCGCATACAAAACTACTAACAAAACAGAACACACACTATCAAAACACACACACACACACAAAGCACAAAACAAATTCATTGATGTATAATGTTTGAAATCATATAACATTTGAATTGATGGCCTGACATTTTTTGGTAATCTCATGACCTTAAGAGTTTGACTGATAACATAAACTGATGGTTACACTTGAATTACAGACAATCAAGTTTTAAAAATGGGCTCCTTGTTTTCGTCTTTTGGCTGTTGTATTTTCTTCAAAAAAGATTTTCAACTAAAGATATTTACTAATTTAATTTTATAATTTCCTGCTACACAATTTAATACAGCTTTAGTGTGTAAAATAGTTGACAGTTTATTCTGTTTCACAGGTAGTGGCAACATTTGGTACCACTGGCACTTGTGCTTTTGACCATGTCACAGAAATTGGACCTGTTTGCAACCGGGAAAATGTCTGGCTACATATAGATGCTGCTTATGCTGGTAAGAAATGCTTTTACACTTTTTTAATCTACAGTGGCTGCGCTAAGGTCTTTGCCCCCTCCCCATGAAGGACTGAAGGGGCCCTTATTCAGATTTTTGATGGGGAAATGGAGTAGTTTTGTAATAAAATCATGCAAAATACTTCAACATATTTTTTATGCCTCACGTGTTTGAAATGCTTTACAATAGCTAACCGGAAAACTGTGTTGTGTAGTTCATTAGGTAATTTGCCAACATCATTCTTTTTTCTTACCACAGTCAAACAGGCTATAAAGACTGGTTGGCCTATATAGCAATGTCCTATAGGAAGAAAAATTTAGTTCTTACTAGAATTTTGATCTTATGGACACCATAAAATAAATATTATAATTCTAAATCAATGTACATTCACTAACTAATGGGTACACCATTGCAACAAACAAGCATACAGTCATATAATCATGCTCTTCCGTAGCCCTTTCCACCCCTCACTTCACATCGCAGAGACAAAGAGATGATTCAAATGTAGTAACTGCCCCAGTAAAGATAACAAATAATAGACAACAGTATTACATCTTTTAATAGGCCTACTTTAAGCCAAGGCTCCCCCAAAACTGGGGCCCTCCCACAGCACAGGGTCTGCAGGGGTCTTATCGCCGCCTCTGGTAATCTATACCAGTACTGGTATGCATAATTTATTTTTAAAGTCCCTTATTTTGATTTTTATCTAGTATCCCTTTCTTTTCAATATTACATTCTTGTTCTTTTTTTTTATTATATTTTAATACAGAAAATCTTTTCTTTCCTAAATCAACTGTCTTCCCATTACATAATTTATTTTTCTTTTAATGTTTTGTAATGTGTGCATGATTTTACATTTCATAATGTTACTATAAAAGAAGAGAATTTAATTATTTTGTACACAACTTGAACATGTTTATGAAAATTTCTTTGAACATCTAAGCAAACTAAAAATACTGTATTGTGTTATTTTGCAGGGGCTTCTCTTATTTGTCCTGAGATGAGACATCTTATGACAGGAATTGATTATGCTGACTCACTAGTCATCAATGTGCACAAATGGATGATGGTCAACTTTGACTGTTCTGCTATGTGGTAAGGTTTACATGTTTTTTTTTACTGTTACTGTTGTATGAGTATTCCACTATCATTTCCTGAGTTTAAACTTTAAAAGCCGAAATTTAATGTTTCTATACTTTAAAGCAATGCATGCAAGAAATAATTATAGGAGTTATTAAGTGCTAATTAAATCATAGTTTAAATGTAATAAACTACATACTGCTGAATAAATTACAATTGGAAAGTTTTTAAAATTATAAAAATGTTATTTATTTGTATATTTAGATACTTGTTTTTTATTATACTATAAAATACTAATAATAATATGAAGAAGAAGTGACAGTAGTAGTAGTATAATAGTAGTAGTAGTTATTGTTTTTGTTGTGTATGAGCTAAGTGATTTCTCATTTTTAACTCAACAATTTGGTCTTTGTTTGTCTGGCTCTCTATTTGTCTGTCTCTTTATCTTGGGGTATGTATCAAACAATTTATGTAAATCTTGGCATGTATGTCCATATATTTACTCCATAGAGCCCTATTGTTTTTGTAGTTGATCCCTGCAATAGGAGAGTAGAGGGCAAAAATATGAGGGGTCACAATTTTGAAAAAAATTGCATAAATATATATGAGGTATCAAATTAAAGAGAATTGTAACCATTATTGGAATAGTGTTTAGGGTTAGAAATTTCAAAATTTTGGGGTACCAGAGGCCAACAAAGATATAAAAATTCTTACAAAATTGTAAAAATCTGTGCTGAGTATCAGACTAAATAGATTTTTAAACCGACTTTAAATGTAGTGCTTACGCCAATAATTTTTTAACTTCAAGGGCAGCACGAGTCAAAAATAGAAGCTAAAATTTCCAAAAAGTTGTAAAAATCTTTGTGGGGCACTGAATTATGAGGAATTTGATTCAAAGTACAGATCTGTATCTTTAATAATTTGACAAAATTAATATGTTAACATCCCTTGCAAGTTTTGGACCTTCTTGAAAAAGATCATTAGCTATGTTTCCAAAAAAATTTACATATTTTATCATTTTCATATATCTGTGAAAAGAATTTTGTATACACCTGTAGATATCTATGGAAACATCTTAAAAGCTAGGACTAAAGTGTTTGTAATTTAGGCATATGGTTATAATAAATGTAACTAAAAAAAAAAATAATAATAATGCAGTGTTAAGTATTTTTAGTGTTTATTGTATTCATAACAATAAAAAGTTATAATGATTGTCTGTTTTACAATTTTTTATTTAAAAATGTAATAGAGTAGACTAGTTGAGCATTTTGTAATTTTTCTTGTACTTTTGTATGGTACAGAATAACCTGTATTATCCATGGTATAATAACTCCTTGAGGCGTTCCTTGGAGAAGAATCATAAATACAAAAACTTAAAATGTATTCATTTGATTTTATTTAATAATAAATGTATTTTTTTTAATAGTGAGTGAGTTCTGCACCTTAGGAAGTTTACAAATACTAGTAGGGGAGGAAGAAAAACGAAAAATAATTGAAAAATTAAATATAGGATACAAACCCTGATTTGTATATTTCAGGGAGGGATCATAAACCTTTCCCTGATTAATAAGATATAAAAGACATAAAAAAAGCAATATAAATTTCACATGTACTGTGTGAATCAGCCTAGATGATGCCGGTAAACAAAATCATGCAATCAGTTGGTGCTAGGGGCGTATTTACAGGGGTGGGACAAACCGGAACCCCCCCCAGAGAGTTGAAAAGAGGTGAAAAAAAATTTTGTTACTCTCTTAATTTTTAGGCTATTTTGTTAGTTTTTTCACCTGTGAATGCTAATATAGCAAACAGGTATGCTCTTTTTAAAATATACAAACAGGTTTATTACACAGCATTTGCATATACATTTGAAATATGAAATATAGAAAAATCGATTCAATCAGTAGGTATATTCAGTATCTTCTAAACAATGTTTCAATTACATGTATTATTAATGCCATTATTACCACTTATTTTAATGGGATTCATTTCAGGATGTTAACACATGTTTTCAAACCACTTTAAACATATAAACTTAGTAATCTTGATTAGTCTTAACTTGACTTTTCTTTTGTGTGAAGCCGTTTTGACCAGCCCCTCCCCCCCCAAAGCCAAATTCTAGATATGTTACTGGTTGGTGCCAGTATGCTGGCTACTGTTGTGAGGTTCTGTACAGTCTAACTGGTGTTATATCAATGTATTCTATGGCCATTATACACCCTATAAACTGCACTATGAAAATATGTTCTTGGTTTATTATTAACTTTTAAGTATGATTTACTATTGCATTCAAACGTTCGATAAATAGAATCATTTCAGTAAATATTGTCTTCATGATCATTATTTCAAACAAACTTTACCAATTTATATTTGGATTAATTGAAATTTATTCTTGTCCATTATAATTTCATTATGCATGCTACGTATGTGTGAGCCTCAGCGTGAGAGACAGCTGTTTTATAGGGGAGTAGGGCCTAGTTTCCATACTCCGACTTTCTTTGCCAGGAGGTTCTGCACTTCTATATCTCATGAATTTGATTGGACACTGTTTAGACCTCTCTTGGGTCTTGCATAGAAGCGAGAACACTGAGGTCACATTGCTTATATGCTCAGAAAGAAGTTAAGAAACTGTGATGGTACCGGTATTAAATATATCCTTGAAATCCTTACTCTTAGAGTTTGTATATAACTAATGGTCGATTGAGAGAGATGTTTGCACCTGTTATATAAAAATTTCAGTTTATTAATGCTTTACAAGTGAGTTATCAGAATTGTAATTATAAGTACCAAACAATGATTCACAATACTTAAACCATCCATTTTAGTTTTTAAAGTCACCTGAAGATACAGTTTCTGTTTATAATGCAACACACCTGTAAATAAATGTTTCATCTAGAGAATCTCTTATTTTGTTATTAGAAAATAAACACTCAAAAATGTCACAACTGCCTTTTAATTACTATGCATAAAGTACACATCACTGACCATTTTGTAAGACAGTATTAAACACTTAATTTTAATAATAAAATATTCGAATTTTTATATATTTACAAGTATAGTAATCCCCTGTTATAATGGACTGTAATAGAGACTCTGAGGTGTCCGTTATATTCAAGTCCATTGTAAGTTACATAGAAAGTAGGTCTTATAATATGGATATGATTCATTTAAACTACGTGCTTAAAAATATACACTATTTTTTTTTACTGTATTTATATAAACATGGATAACTCTACAGCAGTAAACAAAAAAGTTTTATCTTTTACAAAATACTGTATACATAACTGTAATAAAAACTTAGCCAATTCTAAGGAATGGTTTATATTTTACACAAAATATTCATAATTAGAGTAAAACGTTTTTCCAATGTCTATCTCCTCCAAAAACAAGAAGATGGACATCATGTGTCAGAATTACTTTCCATATTTACTGGTTTAAAAAAATTACTTGTATAGCCCACAAATTCAAAAAAGCAGGATACAGAATTGCATACAAAACTACTAACAAAACAGAACACACACTATCAAAACACACTGCACAAAGCACAAAACAAATTCGATCTACCCAGTGTTTACAAGCTAAATTGCTCGAATTGCAATAAATTCTACATAGGCCAGACTGGACGTAGCTTCAAACAGAGATACATTGAACACACAAAGGCACTCCACTCCACTACAGAATCTACCTTTGCAAACCACCTCATTGAAGCAAACCACACATATAAAAACATCGACAATAACATGAACATTCTACACGTACACACAAAAGGCCGAAAACTAGACACTCTAGAACAATTATAAATCTACAAACACACAAAAACAAATAAAAACGACATCCTAAACGAACAGACACAATTCAAATCGCACGCATTATTCGAACACATCTCACCCAATACACACAGCATCGGTCTTTCGAAAATCTATCCCGTCGCCAACAACAAGACAGACAGCGCTACCTACGGCAGCCTCTGAAGAAGCCTTTTAAAGGAGAAAACCGGTTTAGGCTTTAAGGTAAATCTTTATGATTTTACTTATAAAAAACTTAGTGTTCCGAGTCGTTAATACAATAGTGATATTTAGTTTAATACATGTTATGTGGGCAACATATTTCTTTCAAAAAGAATTTCTATTACATTATTATTGTTCCCTCAAAACATTTTAAAATATCATTAAAGTTATAATTCAAATATATCCTAGACATATTAATATGGTGACATAACAAAAACAGATTTTTTTTTGGAAATCATTTTTTTAAATACAGGATCACTTCACGTGGAATGACACAAAATATAAATATTGCTGCTAGTGGTATTAAAATTAAATGTAAGTGTTCAGATTTTAATATTGAAACAAAAGTGAAAATATATAGAATGTGTTGAGTACGTTTTTAAATAAGCTCCACGTTGTTATGCGCCAATTTGAAACAAACTCGGTTGTACGTTATTTTAAGAGAAGACGATGATGATGATGATGCCCCACGTTGCGAGCGTCAATTTGAAACAGAACTCGATATCTCTCCTTAAAGCCTCACTGTTGTAATCAATTTAGTAACGAACTGCTTGTTAATTATGTGAGGACGTATGTTATAATGTATGATACCAGCTGGAGACGTCAAATTATAAAGAAATCTTGTCTATGAGTGTAATTGGTTATAAGGGACTCCGGTGTAACAAACGCCAAGTAGTACGTTGTAGGTGGCGATTCGTAACAATTAAAATGCTGTTACCTGGTTTAATTAATATGTTATTAACTAATATACCTTGCGGTTGTGACCAGTGAAACCCTCAGAACACAGATTATTAAGTCCACAAACTTAGAATTATGTTCCTGAATTTATAATGGTAGTATTCTGTAGACTTAATTTAATTCTCAGTGGTTGTTTAATATGAGCAATATATATGGAGTATTTACTGAATGTAAGTGGTTTTTGTCTCAACCCTAGTCCCTCAACGATAAAAATTTCATTCAAATTTGGTATGGCAAACCCCGTTAGTTCAGCAATCTCCCGTCCCACCAGCTGTAAACTTGGAGCGCTATTATTAGAAATAAGTGTACGTACAGGTTAGTTATTCTGAGTGTTTGTATCAATCTGTTAATAAATTATTACGCCAATTACATATAGTATTTTCTCTGCAATGATTAAAACGTTATCTCCTACAACAAATGTACTTTATTTATTTTTCTCTGGTATTTAACAAGTTACGTTGTCTCAGACAAACAATAAGACGATCCAATCGACTATCCCAACATGTATCGATTCTTAATTATTCGAACTCTAAAAAAAAAACATATATACTTTGAAAATAATGACAAATAATTCTTATACCAGGGTTCGTGTAGTTCTTTGAACCATTAGTAAGGCCAGGTAAAACGCATAATTAAGGTTGTTCAATTTACAAAAAGAATAAAATTATTTACTTAAAATACAATGATATGAAAATAATTTGTTTTTTTACCCAAGCGGCGAAAGCTTCATTAGGCGGTGAATGTTTGTCAACAACGGTCAAAATGCAGTTTATATCGTCTTCACCCAGTAAAACTGCTCTGGTCTTCAATGAATGGATGATGATAATTCCACAGGAACTCTTGTGCTTCGATTCTTCTTTTGCGTCTTCACAATTCTTGGTCCCAACGAACTGGAATCAGGATCTCAGCTTACGCTGTCAATGAAGGTTATTTCGTCAACCGAATCTTCTGTATTTCCAAATATTTCCGTTAATTCAGGCTTCAACTCTTTATTGGTCTTCAATTTATAGCATGAATTGTTTTGATACCAAATTCAGCGGAATTATTTAGTGAATGAGGTGAGACGCTTTCAGTTCTTTTTTATTGTATTCATTGATAATTTAGAGGGTTATTTAATTTGTATGATTCATTAACATTCCAGTATAATTGTTTTGCAAAAATGCTTTTTCAATCTGGATATATATTTTCTTTATATTTATTCATATATTTTAAATATATCGGTTCATCTCAACCTAATAGCTTGTAACAATCAGTACCATCTATTCAAAAATCAACAACTTATTAAAAATCAGTTGCCTTAACAACCATGTTTTCTATATATCCTTGAGCCGGCATTATAGAATATTACTACTCCTTTCCAATAAAATACTCCATGCTTGGATTAATGTTGAATCACATAAAATTCTCCCCTAACCTTCCTTATTAAACAGTAAATGTTTTACTAGAGTTTCGTTGGACTGGGTTTACTAAAAAGGTATTAATTTCCTTTCACTAATATGGAATTTAGGCCTATAGATTCATTTACAACCATTATAACATTATTTGGTTTTTAACTTGATTTTCTTTTTACCTGACCTACTGTACAATTAATTATTGATTACATAGTTAATTACATGAATTTTAATTTACTGGTGGTTATTTGTTTTTACATTAATCAATTGGTTCTGGAACCCTTTATTAATTTCTGACATAATTGTCAGAACTACTTGTTAGACTTGAAACACTGGTCACACTCCTGATCCAGTTTATAAACATTAATTAGAACAACAGTATCTTTCAATTTTATACAATACTGACAACTTAATACAGTGCCTAACATTGGTAACTATACTGTGCTGTATAAAAACAAATCTAATATAAAATATAAACATAATTATTGAGTAAGTATTATTATCAAACAACATCATTTCATTTTTAACACATTCAACATACAATATAAATATTCTGTAGACCTTAACATGTCACAGTACAAAACAAATATTTCATTACATCCAATCATTCATTGGTCTGGCTCTTTTACATTTAATATTAGTCATTGCCTCCTTTACTTGAGGTCCTTCTCAAACATATGAACTATCGAACAACCTTAAGTCAGGGTATGGTCTTTGACCATATTTCATTCAGTCTTTTATGTAACGTTGGGGAACCTCAACTATGTTGCGTTACATAACACCCCCCCTTCGAAATAAGTTTATTTTGGTATAAACAAAGTTTAGCAAGAAATAAACTTCTAATTTGTATCTGGCCAATTGGTTTCCTATTTATAGTACTTTTATATTTCCCAATTATTCGTTATTTTATTATCATTTCTTCGTTCCTTCTTAAAGTCAATTATTTCCCAAGTTTAAATCTTACTTCTATAATCATTCTTGTGACATTCTTCATTAATTATACATTTTGGATCTGGTTTTATTTAATTCTCTATATTTATTTGTGAGTTTTCCCTCTAATATTTAATTTTCCTAAACCTCCCTAACATTATAACTGGAATCGAATCGGTGGTGCTCTATCGGCTAACCAATTACCGTCGTCCGTTACATACTTTCTGGGATCAGAGGAACATCATCTCTGCCCAGTTAAATGATTGCTGGAATATTCTACAGTCAATCTTCATTAATAAACCTCGTAAGGTAGTCATCATGTGACCTTCAATAAAATAATAAATAATAATCATATTCTAGGGATTATTCACTGTACTTTAACTCAGATCATATTATTTCTTCATATTAATTCTTCCTTCTATTATACACTTTTTCTCTCCAATACTTGGCTATTTTATTGACATTTATTAATTGGGTTTTGTCTTCGGATAATTCTGAACCATTTGTTTTTTCTTTTCTGGTGATCCTTTTGATGGTTCCATTTTGGCTTCTTCATTCTCTTGTCTTCATTGGCTCATATTCCTTTGTGATCAATACAGCTGGTATGAGATTTTGGTCAGTACTATACATTACATTATGTAGCTATATTCTTCTGGCACAATCATTATTATTTCTTTTACATTCGAAATTACATTTCTCACTATTATGTTACATTAGATAAACTCATTTCGTCTTCTGGTTTTGATGATTTTTATTAGGTTGAATTAGTGTAAAATTTTTTCTTCTTTCATATCAGTTTAAAGCAATTTCTTCTAAATTGTATAGTAAGGTGTTCTTACTTATTTTTCGACTTTGGTTGTTCTTTTTATCTTCAAAATTCTCTTTCTTATATAACTCATAAATTGTTTTCTTAGATACTTGTTTGTAAGTTGAGCTTACTTCATTTTTTTGAATTTTGGGGTATTTATTCTCTTTATTTTAAATCATACTGTTTCTGAATAATTATGAGTAAGTTGTTCTTACATCCTTTGGAATTTTGGGTTTTACATTAACAATGGGTTGCTTGGTCCTGTATCCATAAAATCCGTCCCTTTTCATTATACTCTGTTTGGAATCTGTTTAACCGTGGTCCATTATTTCCTCTATACTGGTTGTTCGGGTCTCTCTAGTGTATAGAGTTATTTCTGTCCTTGTGACATATCTCATTATTGTACAATTCTTGCCTCTTGTCACTATAAAATTGTCATTTATAGTCAAGCTCATCATTGTCCTTTGAACTGATTCTTCTGTACTGTCTCTTAATGTTTCTGATGGTTCATACATAAATTCCACAAGTCCTCCATGGTCCTCGGTTAGTTTTGGCCTTTTCGGTCCTTCTAATCTATCTGGGGATTCAAGTGTGGTTCGTTTAAAGTTTCTCACTTGCCTTACTTCTCTGGGTTCCGCAATTGGTATATTAAGCAGTTTAACTAATCCCCCTTTAATCATCTTCAGTCCTTCCCTTGTATTCATTAATTTCCTTTGACGTGTTTGCCTTATTTTCTTGATATTCTCTTTCCTGGTTTGGATACTCTCTTTGTTCTTTTTATTTTTATTTTTAGATAGCAACGCCTTTTGGTCTTCTCTAATTTCTGTTTCCTTGCTGTTCTCCTCTGTATTCGGATTTACCTTAACACCTTCGGAAGTGCTG
Organism: Magicicada septendecula; assembly: GCA_034769895.1. Classification (NCBI taxonomy): domain Eukaryota; kingdom Metazoa; phylum Arthropoda; class Insecta; order Hemiptera; family Cicadidae; genus Magicicada; species Magicicada septendecula. Next base: position 64,591,536 of record CM068371.1, read on the forward strand.
TCTAGGGTTTCAGTCATTTTCGTTAAACACCTATCCATTGTTTTCATTAATTTTTCATGGTATCTCTGGTTATCTTCTTTGATTTGTCTTAAACTCTCATTAATTTGTTTATTATCCTCCTTCATACTACTCATTAATTCCATTAATTTTTCCCAATTTAGTCCTCCTCTGGCTTCCTCTTTATTGCTCGCCTGTTGTTTTGATATTTTCTTCTGTTGCTTCACTTTGACTATTTCTACTTCTTGTTGCTTATTTGATTGTTTTAAGTTTTTATGATTTGGCATTCCTATAAATTCTTCTGTTTGATTATGTTCTTTTCTCCAGTTACACATATCTTCTCTGGATAGTTCAAACATCACCCTTATCCATTCCCTTAATTCTTTGTTTTCTGTTTGTATTGGGTTTTCAGGTGGTCTTATTTCTCGTTTCCATTGTTCATAGTCTTCCTGAGTATATTGTTCTGTCACTTGGGCGTATACTCCTGTTCTTTCGGTTTTCATTCGTTCTTCATTATCGTCCCATCTTTCCCAATCTTCTTCAGTCATCCTTTCCACCTTGTTATCGTCTTTTTCGTTATTCGTCCCAATAGTCTTTTCTTTATTACACCTGGCATCTAACTCCCACATTTCATCATAAATGTCTCTCAAAGTCATTTTGTCGTTTGGTGTTCCCATTGCATTCGCACGACTCATTTGCGCTCTTTCGTGATCGGTGGCGTTCTTGTTAATATACTCCATATCCTTGCTGAATTTTTTAAATAGCGCCGTCATCCATTCCGCGTAGCTTAGTCGTCTTCCTTGTTCGGGCATTTTCGTTATTCGTATTTTCGTTCGTAAGCTCTTTATTGCATTCCTGTGCCTCTAATGGTTGCCTGCTCGAGTTAAGTAACAAATAATATGATTTTTTACTTAACTAAAGCCCCACGTTGGGCGCCAATTTGAAACAAAAGTGAAAATATATAGAATGTGTTGAGTACGTTTTTAAATAAGCTCCACGTTGTTATGCGCCAATTTGAAACAAACTCGGTTGTACGTTATTTTAAGAGAAGACGATGATGATGATGCCCCACGTTGCGAGCGTCAATTTGAAACAGAACTCGATATCTCTCCTTAAAGCCTCACTGTTGTAATCAATTTAGTAACGAACTGCTTGTTAATTATGTGAGGACGTATGTTATAATGTATGATACCAGCTGGAGACGTCAAATTATAAAGAAATCTTGTCTATGAGTGTAATTGGTTATAAGGGACTCTGGTGTAACAAACGCCAAGTAGTACGTTGTAGGTGGCGATTCGTAACAATTAAAATGCTGTTACCTGGTTTAATTAATATGTTATTAACTAATATACCTTGCGGTTGTGACCAGTGAAACCCTCAGAACACAGATTATTAAGTCCACAAACTTAGAATTATGTTCCTGAATTTATAATGGTAGTATTCTGTAGACTTAATTTAATTCTCAGTGGTTGTTTAATATGAGCAATATATATGGAGTATTTACTGAATGTAAGTGGTTTTTGTTTCAACCCTAGTCCCTCAACGATAAAAATTTCATTCAAATTTGGTATGGCAAACCCCGTTAGTTCAGCAATCTCCCGTCCCACCAGCTGTAAACTTGGAGCGCTATTATTAGAAATAAGTGTACGTACAGGTTAGTTATTCTGAGTGTTTGTATCAATCTGTTAATAAATTATTACGCCAATTACATATAGTATTTTCTCTGCAATGATTAAAACGTTATCTCCTACAACAAATGTACTTTATTTATTTTTCTCTGGTATTTAACAAGTTACGTTGTCTCAGACAAACAATAAGACGATCCAATCGACTATCCCAACATGTATCGATTCTTAATTATTCGAACTCTAAAAAAAAAACATATATACTTTGAAAATAATGACAAATAATTCTTATACCAGGGTTCGTGTAGTTCTTTGAACCATTAGTAAGGCCAGGTAAAACGCATAATTAAGGTTGTTCAATTTACAAAAAGAATAAAATTATTTACTTAAAATACAATGATATGAAAATAATTTGTTTTTTTACCCAAGCGGCGAAAGCTTCATTAGGTGGTGAATGTTTGTCAACAACGGTCAAAATGCAGTTTATATCGTCTTCACCCAGTAAAACTGCTCTGGTCTTCAATGAATGGATGATGATAATTCCACAGGAACTCTTGTGCTTCGATTCTTCTTTTGCGTCTTCACAATTCTTGGTCCCAACGAACTGGAATCAGGATCTCAGCTTACGCTGTCAATGAAGGTTATTTCGTCAACCGAATCTTCTGTATTTCCAAATATTTCCGTTAATTCAGGCTTCAACTCTTTATTGGTCTTCAATTTATAGCATGAATTGTTTTGATACCAAATTCAGCGGAATTATTTAGTGAATGAGGTGAGACGCTTTCAGTTCTTTTTTATTGTATTCATTGATAATTTAGAGGGTTATTTAATTTGTATGATTCATTAACATTCCAGTATAATTGTTTTGCAAAAATGCTTTTTCAATCTGGATATATATTTTCTTTATATTTATTCATATATTTTAAATATATCGGTTCATCTCAACCTAATAGCTTGTAACAATCAGTACCATCTATTCAAAAATCAACAACTTATTAAAAATCAGTTGCCTTAACAACCATGTTTTCTATATATCCTTGAGCCGGCATTATAGAATATTACTACTCCTTTCCAATAAAATACTCCATGCTTGGATTAATGTTGAATCACATAAAATTCTCCCCTAACCTTCCTTATTAAACAGTAAATGTTTTACTAGAGTTTCGTTGGACTGGGTTTACTAAAAAGGTATTAATTTCCTTTCACTAATATGGAATTTAGGCCTATAGATTCATTTACAACCATTATAACATTATTTGGTTTTTAACTTAATTTTCTTTTTACCTGACCTACTGTACAATTAATTATTGATTACATAGTTAATTACATGAATTTTAATTTACTGGTGGTTATTTGTTTTTACATTAATCAATTGGTTCTGGAACCCTTTATTAATTTCTGACATAATTGTCAGAACTACTTGTTAGACTTGAAACACTGGTCACACTCCTGATCCAGTTTATAAACATTAATTAGAACAACAGTATCTTTCAATTTTATACAATACTGACAACTTAATACAGTGCCTAACATTGGTAACTATACTGTGCTGTATAAAAACAAATCTAATATAAAATATAAACATAATTATTGAGTAAGTATTATTATCAAACAACATCATTTCATTTTTAACACATTCAACATACAATATAAATATTCTGTAGACCTTAACATGTCACAGTACAAAACAAATATTTCATTACATCCAATCATTCATTGGTCTGGCTCTTTTACATTTAATATTAGTCATTGCCTCCTTTTTACTTGAGGTCCTTCTCAAACATATGAACTATCGAACAACCTTAAGTCAGGGTATGGTCTTTGACCATATTTCATTCAGTCTTTTATGTAACGTTGGGGAACCTCAACTATGTTGCGTTACAATATACATTATTTAAAGTCATCCCTCATCTCTTTTATAAACTTTATAGAGATACTTTTAGTGAGGCTGAGGTTTTGTTATTTTATGTATATAGTACTTAAGTCTGCCCTAAACTGCCTTTAATTTTCCCAATTGATAAAGTTGATAAGGACTTTTTTCATCTGGACATTGGAATAAACAGTTTTCTCTGAAACGGATTTGAACCAATGATGTCCTCCACTGCACCAAGTGGGGTCTTCTCAAAAATGTTTAAATTCAATGTATTACAAATTAATTACATTTACAATTACTGTATGTGATTTAAAACTAAACTATGCACAAACTAATGCAGATTTTTTTTAAATAAAAAATTTTGTTATGACCATTAAAAATTCAACTTCATAGTCTTTCTTAAGTATAGAGAACTGCTAGACCTTCACACAGGCCATTACTGTTTCCCAGGAGTTACAGAATTTAAGTACCTAGGTGTTATTCTGAATAATGAAAACCGAGTGAGCAGCGAAATAGTAAATAGAATCATAACCGGCAATAGAGCCTACTATGCAAACCAATCACTACTGAAATCAAAGCTTCTAACTCCAAGAACCAAATTGATGTTATATAAAACACTGATCAGACCTGTTGTTACTTATGCATCCGAGACATGGATTCTTATAAATAAGGATATAAGCGCTCTAAGAATTTTTGAAAGAAGAATATTGAGACAGATATTTGGACCAGTGAAGGAAGGAAATATGTATAGGATCCAAAATAACAGTGAAATAAATGAGTTGGTTGGTGGACAAGACCTGGTGAGGCACATAAAATCAGCTAGAATTAGATGGCTGGGACACGTATCCCGTATGAATGTTACGAGGATGCCCAAAACTATATTAAGTGGAACGATACTGGGCAAAAGAAGAAGAGGCAGGCCTCGAAAAAGATGGCAGCAGGATGTGGAAGAAGATCTGAGAAAGATGGGCATTAGGAACTGGAGACTGAAGGCAATGGACAGAGATGAGTGGAGACGGGTCATAGCGGAAGCCAAGGCTCACCATGGGCTGTAGTGCTGGAGAGTAGTAGTCTTTCTTAAGTAGTTTTATTTTCTTCATCTTCAAAAATATAGTAACAAAATGTTATTTCCCCATGTTTTCTGTATACAAAAATTTTTACAGAAAAAAGACAACAATAAAAACAAAAACATTTCCTCTGTAAGTGTCTTGATGATACATTTTCTTTAAGATATCTAATAGTGACCACATATGCCTTTGCTCCTGATTACTCTGATTGCTACTTCCACTCTTCTAGGCAAACTCCTAATAAGATTTTGAATTCCTTCCAAAGTAATATTGTGTTCTTGGATTTCGTTACTTAACTAAGTAACGTATCCGTTACTTAACTAAATATCACTAAAGTATTGACGACTCGGAACACTAACTTTAGTGTTCCGAGTCGTCAATACTTTAGTGATATTTAATATTGTGTCATTCATCTTTAGCCACTACCTCTAAGTGCTAACAATCAACCGGCTTACATTGTCCATATCCCAACCATGTGGTCAATGGGATTCATATCTAGGTAAGGCTCCTGGGTAGCCAGTTCAGTATGTTAGTATCCACTTTGTCGAGATACTGTGTAACACTTCTAGCAACTTGCGAGGGTGTGGATTGATCTCTAATAAATGAGCCAGGTACAACACATTTCTTAGGTAGTGATTTATGTAGCTCCATAATCATTTACTGTTCCACTTTGTACTGTCACTAAGTCTGTGCTGGCATCATAAAAATCATTGCCCCAAAACATTTAGGACTCTCTTGCAAATGGGACTATGTAGCTGGAAAACCTTTTTCATGGTCCAATCAACAAGTTCATATTTTAGTGTCATATGTAAGCAGAACTTGGTCTACAGTCCTTGATAGCCCAAAAACAAAGTCTGTGCTGAGTAGTGAGTGGTGGTTTTTTGCAGGTTATTCTGACACTTTGCATCTTCTCACTGTTTGTCAGATATGACCATTTGTGTTTAGCTTTCCACAATTATTTATCTGAAAAATTACAAATTTATATACTTTTTAAATCTACAACTTAATAAAATGGTTGCTTTACCATCCAAACAATGTGATGTCCTAGCTTTCTGGAATGAGAACCTGTCTCCTCAGCACATTTACTATTTAACTTATAGCTAATGAAGAGAAATATGTGGGTCATTATAGACCATCCAGAAAAGAGTAATACCTCTAACAGTTTCAGGTTGTGTAGTTGCTCACCTAAAGGCAGCTAAAATTAACTAAATTAAAAAAAAGTAGTAGGACTATACACAAAAACCAATTGCATGCTAGAAAACCTGTTATTAGTAACCTTACAACATCATAAATTAAGTGTTTTAAAACTTAAAATATATGAACTGATCATTGAACAAAATGGATTAGCACTTTTTCAGTTGCCAAAAGCTGATAACAGTTCAATAAATAATATTGGCTGTTTTGATTGTTCATCATCTTTTTTCACAGCACTAAACTTTATAGAATATTGAAACTTTCAACTTGTGAAACTTACAGTCTGTCTCAAAGTTGATGAAGGTGAACACCACGCCGAAACGCATATGAGAAGAAAAGACAAGTAAGTTTCACAAGTTGAAAGTTTCAATATTCTATAATATTAGCTGCTACACAAAACACTTTGGGTCTCCTTACAAATAATTTAATAATAAATTATTTGAAGCACTTCAATCAGTACATTAAATACTCCAAGACCTTATAAGAAAAACAAAGACAGTGATAATTATGGATAACTTATCCTTCTGCACTACAGCCTAACATGAGCCCTGGCTTCCAACACCAACCTTCTCCAAAGTCTCCTGTCCGTTGCAATCTCAGTGTAAGTAACCCCTTACATCCATTCTTCTGAGATCCTCTAGCACATCGTCCAACCATCTTATACTACATCAGCACATCTCCTGCTTTTATAGACTTGCGTCCTAAGATTTTCTTTGGCATATGCTGATCATCCATCTGCTCTAGGTGGTCTAGCCATTGTATTCATTGAGCCTTTATGAATCTTACAACATCCTCATGATTCAATAGCTCATCTATCTCCTGGTCATTTCTAATTCTTACATTCATCAACTACATAAACATGTCTTACGATCTTTCTTTCAAACCTTCTTAGCGTTAGTTGTTCCTTTTTAGTCAATGTCCATGTCTCACCTTCATAAGTAATAACTGGTCTGATAAGTGTCTAATATATTTTTATTTTTGTGTTGCAACTAATTAGTTTGTTTCTCAATAGTCTGCTATTGGCATAATATGCCCTATTTCCTATTTGTATCCTGTCCTGTATTGTCGTGTTTATGGACCCTTCATTATCTATCACGTTACCCAGGTATCTGAACTTATTAACTGCATCAAATGATTTATCCTCTACACATAAATTATATAGATTCCTTCTCCTTTCTTATGCAGAAATCAGCATGTATTATGTTTGCTGATATTTACATGGGGTCCCATTCCAGTGGATTTTTGATTCAGCTCTTTGTATAACTCAACTAGCCATTATCTTGATCTGGCTATTATCACATTGTCAGTGTAAGCACATATTTGGCTTGTCTTATTTAAAATCGTTCCTCGCTGATCTGTCTTTAATGGCATAATGTAGCGCAGTAATAAAGAGTGTGGCCAATAACCCATCACCTTGCTTAACTCCCTTATTACATGCAAATGATTCACTCAATGTTGGGTGACTGTGACATACATACTATTAATTAAATGGGCAATTAATTTGATAAGTAGAAGCTCAAACATTTTGGTACAATAATTGACATAAATGGTAATATAAACAAGGGAATTGATAGGTTGGAAAAAGCATGAAGATAATGCAATTAAAAATACTTTTTTTAATGGAGAGAAATTAAGGAAAATTAAAGCAAATGTAATAAAGTAAAAAACGAAGTAATGGGGCCAGCAGTTGTGTGTTGCAGAGAATTGTGGTCACTTTCTGGCTACCATAAATCAAAAAATAAATGCCATAGAAAAAGTTATTAAAAAAAAGAGAAGGCAAAACATGAAGAGATAATTACTAAACAAAACGTTAGACAACACCTTAATGTCAAGCGTATACAGAATAAATTAATGGACAGTGGAATAAGCATATGACAGTGGAAAAATGACTAATAAATCATGTGAAATAGAAGCACAAGGAAGGAATAGAAGAAGAATATAAAAGGAGAACTTGGGTAAACAGACCATACAAAAGAAGATATGAAGATAGTTACTGAAGTTCATGAAGATAAAAGTGTCAAACAGTAGAAGTTGCATATTAAAGTAGCTACAGTAATCCCTTGTTATCCACTGGATTACTTTCTCACACTTAGAATAAGAAAAGCAGTTACCAGAAAAATAACACTAAGAAGGTTTGAAAGAATGATTGTAAGACATGTTTATGGCTCAGTTAAAGAAGATGACGAATGGAGAATATAAAATAACCAGGAGGTAGATGAGCTATTGAATCGTGACGACATTATAAGTTTCATAAAAGTCACCTAGAGCGGATGGATGATCAGTGTATGCCAAAGAAAATCTTGAGGGTACAAGTCTATAAAAGCAGATCGAGGGTTGACCTAGGATAAGGTGGTTGGATGATAAGCTAGAAGACTCAGGAGAATATATGTGAAGAGTTGCAATGGACAGGAGATTTTGGAGAAGATTGATGTTGCAAACCAGAACTCACATTGGGCTGTAGTGCTGAAGAAGAAGAAGTTTCCAGAAAAATAGTAAATCTGCATATAAAAAGAATCTTTATACTTCATATTACAGAAGTTTCACAAAAACTATTGTTATTTTCAATTCGTTATTTTTGTTAATACAACACACAATACCTGTGTTAAAAAACAATATGGTACATACATGAATTCTTACTAAAATAATACACTCTGCAGTAATTACAGTAATATTCTAATGTTTTAATATTTAGATTTGCTGAATGTTTAATGTTTATTATATTTATTAAATTAATTTTTCTTTTAACAAAACTAGTTGTTGAATGTTGTTTCATATTACCCCATAATGTTCTTTGTACTTCTCCGTACAGTGGTAGGAATTCCTCTAACCTCCACTTCAACTTTAAACTACGCTCAATATTGTAGTGTCCAGCAAAAATTATCTTAAAATTTTAAAGTAAGTTGATATTACTACTACAACTACACTACTGTAATAGTAGAATATGTTTGCAGTGTTACTAATTAGGCTACTCATAATGTGTGTACATTGGAAGCAGGTATCATTACAAGGTAATAAACAAATTATTAAATTCTTGAATTTCGTTGTCCATGACGTGTCAGTTGATTAACTAAATACAATTATATCACTACCAACTCAGAACAAAGTTTTTTATTGGTAAAAATGTAAAAGTTTTACCTTATAGCCTGAACCATTTTCGCTTATTATAAGCTTCCTCAGAGGCTGCCACTGGGAGCGCTGTCCATCTTGTCCTTGGTGACGATGTCGACTTTTGAAGGATCGATGTTGTGTGTGTGGGGTATGATATGTTCGAATAATACGTGTGATTTGAATTGTGTCTGTTCGTTCAGGATGTCGTTTTTATGTGTTTGTATATTTCCAATTGTTCAACAGTGCCTAGTTTTCGGCCTTTTGTGTGTACGTGTAGAATAGCCATGTTGTTGTCGATGTAGTGATTAAAAACTTTGTGTTCCAAGTGTGACGGTACAATTCTGGTACCCTATAACTTTGTAAACCTATGGTTCCAAACCTAATTATTGTATTTTTATTTTATAACAAATTTTAATAATAATAATTTTATTTTGTATTCCCTATAAGAGTTTTGGTGAGAATAGTCAACAACGTAATATTAAGTTAACAGGATTTATATCGAATTCAGTGGAAAATTACAAATGTAACAAAAAACTGTTTGTCACGATAACAAGTAAACAAGTCAAGCCCATGATTACGTCAGACAAAATAATGCAAGGCGTATTGTATTCAACTAGGCTGGGCCGTTGAACAAAGAACCAGTGACGTCGTTGTTGCCCCACAACAATAATATTATGTATTTTGGAGGGCAAATGAAATGTTTAAGGGAAATTTTGACTTAATGTAACGGCATCTCATGACGTAACACCTGTTGGGTGTATAGAAGCGTGCGTATTTTGCACGATAGAATCACATGTTGTTTAATTAAAGATGTTATTAAAAGGTAATGTCATTTGGTAAACATTTCAAGCAAGAGTTATTATTTCAAATAACACATTCCGCTACTTCGAGTTTCGCTTAATAGAATTCTGGCCTTAAGGTAAGTAAAATTTCAGTGCTTTTAATGATGGCGCCCGGAACAAAAGTTGAATAAAATTATTGATATTACATAGTAAGATTTATTGGTAATAAGAAAATAATATAACATTGGCGCTTTCCGACCAGGGACACCACTTAAAAGTTTATTTTATGTGGGGTTAGCCTACGGGAAGTAGCGGACGGTTATCTGAAATAATAGTTATAATTTTAACATAACCTATCTTCTACGAGGTTATGTTATAAGATTATATGCATGTGTGTATTATAAATAAGCAAAATGAATAATGATACAGCTGCAATGATGCAGTTACTATTAAATAAATTTGATGAAAAGTTTACTAACTTGAATGACAAATTTGATAATTTTGATAAACAATTTAACAAGCAGAAAAATGAAATCAGAAATAGTTTTGATGTAAAGTTTGATGAATTAAAGACTGAAATTAAAAAACGTAATGATAATCTTGATAAACAATGTGACGAAGTGATTAAAAGGTTACATGAGAGGTTAATTCAAATAAAGAATCAGAAAGTAAGTAACAGTGAAAATACGACGAAAAACAAAGTGCTAATTAATAAGGTGAGTAACAATGATAATTTGAATAATGAGTTTACAGGTAGTAACAATGGTATAATTAAGAATATGGTGTCAGAAAATGATAATGAGAATATTGGGAGTGATAATGAGATGTTTGTGTGTGTTGAGTCAGAGAGAGAGCTGAGAGAAAGTATATTTGTAAAAGGGATGCAGGGGGTAGAATTTTCCCTTGATGTTGTAGTAGTGGGTGAAGAAAAGTCTTCACGTATTTTTAATAAGGACGAGAGTTCCTTAGATTTATATTTGGGAAACGATAGATCTACAAATAGAGTTCCTTGGTGTTTTTGTGTACCTCATAGGTGGTGCAGTAATTATGAGTTAGTGACCCCTGCATATTTGGAGAGAGAGAGAAAGCACTGCATGCTTGGTGTTATGGTGAGAAATATATTGTGAGAGAGAGAAAGAGAGTAATAGAGATTTTTAAAGTAAATAGATAGTATAGAGAATTTGTAGAAAGGTTAGGAGTAGAGATGGTGGATGATTATAGCGAATACAAACCTTGTAGTGAAACTGAGATAGTAATAACAGTAGATGATGAGAATAATGATAACAATTACTTACCTTGGGAAGTAACGGGTGTCGTAGTAGATAATTATGATGACTATATGACTAACATGATTATGACATATAATACTGAGGTAGACAGAACCATACCCGATCGTGACATGGTATATGCTAGATTAATATGGAATACACCTATTAATATTAACGAGATAGTGGAAAAATATACAAATGTAAACAAATATTATATTGATAATAAGAATAATTTCATTTCTTTACTAAAAAATAAGTTCTATACACCTAAGATTAGACTGTTATTCAATGATGGAGGATAGATTGTTTTATTGTGTATGAACATTTAATATATGTGAACAGTGATTTTGAAATGGACTGCTTATGAACTGATTTTGATCAATGATAAAATAATGAGTTTGGATTGTATATATTTTTTTTTTAATTGTATTAATGTCAATGTATTTATGTATTTTGATGTTGTGTATTACAGGTAAATTTTATGTACACCATGTATGTTTTAGTAATTGTTTTAATAATTAACAATTAACATGTTTTGTTTTGACAAGTGAAAGTTTAATTAATTAAATTAAATAATTAAAGGTCAATTACTCAATTAATGTGGTATAAAATAAAGTTTGTGTAATGAAGTTAAATTATTAATTTGTAATGAAGAAAGTTTCTAATGAATAATAAATGATTAAGTAAGAATATATATATTTGAATATTGAGATGTATTGTTATTAGTAGGTGAGAGATAAATTTTCTAATGCAATTGTCAATGATCACAGTAAGGTTTAAAGTTTAAAAAGGGGATAGCGCCTGGGTGTAAATAAAGGCATGTGAGTTAGTAAATCAAAGTTAATGGGAGTTAGATAGATAAGAATTTTAAAGAAAATAATACAGAGAGAGTATTAGATATTTTAGGGACACAGTAGTAGTGATTATTTGTAGAGGTGAGTAAAGTAAAGGTTAAACATATATTTGTTGATGATGATATTTTGTAGTGGGGGTGAGGTGATAAGGAGTAGTCAATGTATAGCGTTGTGGCAGGTAATAGCGTAGTTTAAGGGAGTGTTTGCCTATATTTTGGAAGGGCAAAAACTTATGAATGTATATAGCCAGGTAGGGAACACCCATTCTAATACAAAGACGAGCGGTGCCATAGGATTTAAAATGGAATTAGTGAAGGTGTTTATAATTGAGAAATTGGTGTCATGATATGTAAATCTGGTTAGTAGTGGTTAGTAGAAAGAAAGGTGAGTAAGATTATAAATGTTAGTGCCTATATAATAAGTCAAATCATAGTGAATACAGGAGTCACCCAGACTAATGATAAAAAAGATGAAAGGTTAGGTAGAAAATTAAGAGTAGAGAGGTAATAAGAAATAAAATAATAATACTGTAATATGAATATTAATAATAAATTTGAAATTGTGAAGAATTAAATTGTAGTAAATGATCAATAATTGATAGTTAATTGATACAAGTTTAATAATTAAAAGTATTAATTAATTAATTAAAAAGTAATGTTGTAATTTGATACGGAAATTTAAAGAAATTTTGATCAAGCTTAAATGTGAATTGGTTATTTTAATGTATTAACCGTATTACTGTATTAATATAATGATGAGTGTATTATTATGTATTATATTTTATGTATTAGCATAGGAATTTGAACATGATGTATAAGAAATAGTGTGTGTGGAGGAGAAAGAGGGGTAAATATTATTAACAGCGCCAGTTTACTTACTGTTGATAATAATAATATTAATAATAATAATAAGATTTTTTATATAATATGTTAGAGTAAGAGGGAGATTTTGGTAATTGTATCCATAAACTTTGGATTATATGTTTTATTTATATAAAGATTTGTGTTTCTTCTATAATTATATTAATTATGAAAACAGAAAAGGGTTAATTATTATCGATGGGAATCGAAAAGATTTTATAATGTTAAGGATAGTCAATGAAGAGAATGGTACTTCTATATAATTCTTGTTGATTTGAAGCAAACCCAGTGCTTCTTAACGCAAACCAGTACATAGCTTAGGGGAAACAGATCAGTTAGGGATATAGTATTATACCAAGCCACTATTTTGATAATTTTGATTTATTGTTTCAGTGTTTGGTGATGTTGTGACGGCGGTCCTGAGCTGGCCAGCGCGTCAGAGCAGGAGCGTTATGCACCTGATTGGCCTTATGGTGTTGGGATCTCGTAGGAGAAGTCCAGTAAGGTCATGCAGGTACTATCATCATCATCGGACCATGGGTGAGTTATTGTATTTCTTTTCATATAAATAGTAAGGGGGTTGTGGCGTCATATCCTAGCAGATCCCTTTAGGAAGTACGAATGTGTCAATGAAAGTCTTTATGCTTCGGCATAAAATCTTTCATTGAGGGGGTTTTGTGACGGTACAATTCTGGTACCCTAATAAATTTGTAAACCTATGGTTCCAAACCTAATTATTGTATTTTTATTTTATAACAAATTTTAATAATAATAATTTTATTTTGTATTCCCTATAAGAGTTTTGGTGAGAATAGTCAACAACGTAATATTAAGTTAACAAGATTTATGTCGAATTCAGTGGAAAATTACAAATGTAACAAAAAACTGTTTGTCACGATAACAAGTAAACAAGTCAAGCCCATGATTACGTCAGACGAAAGAATGCAAGGCGTATTGTATTCAACTAGGCTGGGCCGTTGAACAAAGAACCAGTGACGTCATTGTTACCCCACCTCTGCAATACACAGTGGTGAAACTGTGTCATTCTCATCGCGACCGTGAAGTGGGCCGGCAGGCCAATATACGCAGCCGGCATATTCACTAAGGGTGGTATTACACCACCAAAAGTGTATTAATAACAGTGGTACATTAACCAATTTTGCGTTAAGACATCGGCAGAGGGTAATTCACGATGTGACGCCAAAAAATCTGGCGAAGACGATGTGACAATCCAGAATCAAAGAATTCGAGGTGTTCGATGCTAACACAAAAGTGCAGCTAAGTACCACTGGCTACAACAAATTTTAATATTCAAAATTATAAATGACCAAAATTCATTAAAATAACAAAACTAACTTTTTATAATGAGCTCAAAATAATTGTACCAGAGAGTGAGAGAGAGAGAGAGAAAAAGAGTGGATGATCAGATATTATTAACAAGTGCTGGGTTGTGACAAGTTATACGTAAATTTATATACATATATATATATATATGTTTAACATTATAACATTTTAATATTATGTATTTTGGAGGGCAAATGAAATGTTTAAGGGAAATTTTGACTTAATGTAACGGCATCTCATGACGTAACACCTGTTGGGTGTATAGAAGCGTGCGTATTTCGCACGATAGAATCACATGTTGTATAATTAAAGATGTTATTAAAAGGTAATGTCATTTGGTAAACATTTCAAGCAAGAGTTATTATTTCAAATAACACATTCCGCTACTTCGAGTTTCGCTTAACAGAATTCTGGCCTTAAGGTAAGTAAAATTTCATTGCTTGTAATGATGGCGCCCGGAACAAAAGTTGAATAAAATTATTGATATTACATAGTAAGATTTATTGATAATAAGAAAAGAATATAACACAAGTCTGTAGTGATATAATTATATTTAGTAAATTATTAAATTAAATTATTAGTTACAAGATTATTAAATTAAACAAATTAATTAAAATTGCCTGCATTTGTAACCATGGGTGAAAAATATGCAGGCAACAAGGGGTTACTGTATAAGCATTTTTTATTATAATACTATTATAAGTTTTATTGTTGGGTGTGTAATTTTATAATTTGTATAACAACGATACTGTTAAGTTTGTAATTTTAAGTTACATTATGAGTGTTTTTTGCTTTACACTTTATGGTAGAATGGCTTTGTATTAAATAAAATAATTTAACATTGATAGTCATTTACACTATGTTGATTATAGGCTCAAGAATTCGAGGGACCTTGTTGAGGCATTCACTGTTGACAGGCTGTATTTGCAGCATCAGTCACAGGGAGCAGCACCTGATCTGCGGGTAAACAACGCATTTCATCTGAGACTGTATCACCAGTTGGTTCAGTTATAACAGTAAAAGTTATTGTTTTCCCTCTGCAAACAATAGCATGTTGTTTTATTTCAAATATTGTTTCAAACATAAGTAGGCTAAACAATAAAACCTAACATGATTGTGTATCAACACAGTAATCATTGATGACTGAACAACAACTGTTTAGTAAGACAATAAACTGATAAAGTTATTTGTACACAAATTGGTATAAAGAATGATAAATAGAAGAATAAATCAAATTACAAAGCAGACAATTGCCAAAGGTAAAGGCTAAATAGTTTGATAACTTTTGATATTGAAAAAGTACATTTCATATTTTGTGTGTGAAATAATAAATTAGATATTAATTAAAACATTGGATTAGATTAATTCAGGATCAAATATTAATTGCTTTTGTTTATATACATTGCAGAATTGGCAGATTCCTTTAGGAAGGCGCTTTCGTTCACTGAAAATGTGGTTCACATTAAGGCTCTTTGGTCTCTCTGGATTGCAGAAACACATTCGTGAAAACCTAACTCAAGCAAAACAGTTTGAAAAATTGATACTGCAAGACCAAAGATTTGAACTCGCTGCCCCGACTTGTATGGGTCTTGTCTGCTTCAGGCTGAAGGGTTCAAATGATCTGACAAACCAGCTGATGGATCAGATCAACAAACAGCGCACAATTTACTTGATACCAGCAAAATTAAAAGAAAATGTCTTTATACGTTTTGTAATATGCAATCCAATCACACTGGATGATTTGCTATTTGCACTAAATGAAATTCAAAAAGCAGCAGACATTGTAACTGGTGTGCGTGAAAATAGCTACAAAAAATTATTTCCTAAAATTGTGACACATAACAGTACCGGTACATTAGACATTGAAAACGATATGAAGTGCATGAACAAAGGGCCAGCTTAACTTGAAGCTTGAATAATCTCTAATGATACATGACATACTAAATTTTTTTTTTCATTTGTTAAAGCACACAATTCTCAGTATGCTCAATACATTCTCATACATCCTACTTACAAATATTAAATTGGCCTGAATACAGTGAGTTTCTATCTAACCAGTAGCATCTGTAATTGCTTTACATAATATCAATTAACTTTAGATTTTCTAATTACATGCAAGTGGTTGTCGCATAGAAATTAAACTGTTTCTAATTTTAGTAAATCATTTTTCCAGTGGACAAACTTTGTGCTCAGAAATAGGCAAAGTACTGACTTAATAATTCTAATACTTGCTGTAAATATAAGTAAAGTAATACTTATTTGTGACCATGTATACACAGAGAGTGCAGCTTGTATAAATGTCTTCATCATAGTAAAATATTCTTGTTGTAAAAAAATAACATTCACAATTTATATTTATTCAATACTTAACATAGAATGAAGCAATTTATATTTTTCAAAAACAAATAATGAGTTTTCAGTCAGTTGAATGTGTAAGTATGCTTGACAAGTTAATCAAATAACCACTCAGTACTGTAGCCTGACATATTACATGTAACATATTACATGACATATTACTGGCCCTCTGTATTACAAGTTGGGGTTTGGTCAGCTATGGTGGCCCAGGTATACAAACAATGTTAGAGAGAAAATGTGGAGTTGACAACTGCATGTCTACTTACCAGCTGCCATGTTTGAGCAGAATTCCTGTACACTCACATAGATACACATTATTTCCTTAGAGATGTTGATTAATGTGTGTTTGTGTTAATTAGGTTGTGCTATATTTGATCAACTTTCTTTTGAAACAGTGTATGTAACTGCTTCAAATAGTGAAGATATTGCAACTCTACAGATTGAATGAAACCCCTCTTATTTATATTGGAATAATACAAAATTTTAAAATTGGAGTACCTGTCAAGCCCTAGTTTTTATCTGAAGACATTTATTAACTACCTGAAATCAAAAAAGCTTGGGCCACTTGTCTGCTATCTACAGTGATCCAATTTTGTAAATTGTTTGTGTAACAAACTTTCACAAACACCTTGTGTGATATTTAGTTCCTAATTATTTGATAATGTTTACAGCTACCTATTACAAATACAATGACAGTAACAAAATATTATAAGTTACAATAAGAACAGGGGTCTTACAATATGAGAGTACCGTAGTCTGAGATGTCGGTCATCTATATAAAGCACACGCTCACAAGCTGCTAATCATTTTGCTCATGGATTTCTTACTATTTTCAGCATTAACTTTCAGTAATAAAAACTGAATAGAAAAAACTAAATCTCTTATGTGCTGATACATATGATGATGCTGTCAGTGTAACACAAACAAAAATATATAATACACAAAAGGTTAAAAATGTTCTGAAATTATTTACTATGTCAGTTACTCCAAATCATTTCAGTTGACGTTATATACAAACCCACCATATCCTGTACGTATCACGTCTGTGAGGTTAAGAAAATAACCTCAAATGTGTCATTTTCTGTTGTAGTATGTAAACAGTTTCATCTCAGTCCCTTCCTTTATTGTGACTAAAACAATATGTTTGAAATACAAAAACACAAATGAAACATATGTTCCTGGTATGTACTCCGTTCCTTAGATGCTAAATATACAACTTTAAAATAGTCTAAGAATGATAACTATCTGTTTGCTGTTTAAAATATTTAGTTTTATTTTACACAGAGAAATGGCTGACAGCTCATTGGTCTTGTAACCTGGCTCCAAATGCCAGTGCATGTCAGTAGGTCTAAGACAAAAAGTCCTAGTCCTCAGAAAATATCTTGTTTTCTTCCCAGGGTGAGTAACTTTCAAAAATATTAAATTAATAATTCATTCACCAATACACCTATATGAAATTATTTTCCCTAAGAGCAAAGTTTTTCTTAATAAATAGTTTTATTTTAATACTACAGGTTGGTTTCACGCAATTTCCACAAACCTGTCAGAAATTTGATAAACAATGTAAAGACAGATTTGTCTTGTTACTATACCTGTTACTGTTTTGATATTCATCATTGTCACTTGTTTTCCATTGTTTACCTTTATGTATTCTGTTTTTTCCATTGAGAAACATGTGGACCAGAAACTGGCCAAATACACAAATTGATTTATTTGTAGTGTACATTATTTGTAAATGTTTACATTTTGTGTACATATTTATAAATTTTTGAAAAGGTTTAAAAACGTGCTGAGAGTATTTGTTTGTTTGGTTGTTTGTTTTAAGAAATTAGGCATCATCAGTGATCAAAAGTTAATTCCCTTCTTGGATTTCGTTGTCCATGACGTGTCCGTTACTTAACTAAATATCACTATAATATTGACGACTCGGAACACAAAGTTTTTTATAAGTAAAAACGTAAAGTGGCTGTCAGGTAAAACTTTACGTTTTTACTTATAAAAAACTTTGTGTTCCGAGTCGTCAATATTATAGTGATATTTAGTTAATTCCCTTGTTATAAAAACCGAGCTCAGATGATTGTCTTTTTGTTACAATACTCTGTAAAGCCTTATTTTACAAAAAGATAAATACAGATATGCATATTGAATAATCATTTGCGAGGTGTTTAATTCTGCATACTTAAAAAGAAATATGTAAAAATTAAAACTTGAATTAATTTCTTGCATTTAATATTGTCTTTTATGATATATAAAAAAAAATCACTGGAAAAGATCATTTTAAAGTTGGAAACAATTAAAATAGGTAATGATAATTTGAAAATAAAAATGATAATTGGAATAATATAGTCAATAAATCATAGTCTAGAGTTTGATGAGAAAGTAAAGATAAAATAATCAGATGGATACCGTAAGTCAAAATGACATGTTTTAGAAAAACAAACAGGAGTAATATGCAGTACAAGATCACAGGAATATCATCAAAGTCTTGTTGCTGTGTTGTCAATTTGCACAAGTGGGATGATTACTACTATAATATTCTGGTCAAAATATAACAGAAACTGTTTATAATTATGATAATGATGAAGACTGCATGAATATGTAAAAATATGTACGTAAGTGCATCATGATTTATGTTATTGGATTATTGGTGAGCACACCAAAATAGTTTTCTTAACATTAACAGTTGTATATATTAAAAACTTGTACAGTAGAAAATAGAACCATACAAATTAATATAAAATTGTACATTTAAAAAATTGTAATTTTTCAATAAGAAGGCAACAGAATGTTTGTCTTAATTTTAGAATTTAAATACATTTTTTTAAATTGTTTATTTACAAAATGAATTCTTTTACTGTTGCTGCAGTCTCTTGTTCATATATAATCTCTACCATACAAATTTAATTCCTACTTTCCTTATAATTTGTACCTTCCTGTTACTTCGTTCTTTTGACAGTTCCATATACAGAGTGTTCCATAAGGAATGGGATATACTTCAGGACTGCATTCTACAGGTTAAATAATGAAGAACTTTCATATAAACATAGGTCCAAAGATGATGCTTTGTTTTTTATTTATGGCTTGCAAAAAATTTCATCTTGATTTTTGCTACAATTATGCCCTGTTGAAATTTTTGAAACTTACATTAAAGGATAAATTTAATGGTTTCATTTGGTTTATGACATGAAAAATTGATAAAAGAGGTCCCCATAACTGTATCTTGGGTGGTTTTATAGAAACATTTTGTAAATTTCAAAAAATTCGTATGAAAAACACACTTTTTTAGGTTTTATGTGAATTTACTTGTTTAAGTTGCAAATAAGTAAATGTAAATTTGTAATACAATTTCTAAAGAATTTAATTCTGAGAAATCTGATATATGTAAAGTCAATAAAAACATAATGCATGTTATAGAAAAAAAGAAAAATAAATTTTAGAGCAGTCTAACTTCATATGAATAATGAGGTGGTGCATCATCATGTTAAAAGAACACGTATACAAGATGTATGTCACTCTAACAGGATTGACAATTGATTTTGTACAATGCCTTTGTACACAATACCAGTAAGACGATCTTTAATAATAAATGGTCCAGTTAACTGGTCCCTAATACAACTGACCACATTATACATTTGACGATAACTAGTTTTGAAAGTTTGACTATTATTTCATTTAGGTTTTCAGTTGTCTGCCTGTGACTATTTTTCAAATATTGTGTTCCGTTTCTCACAAAAATATATTCAGTTAATAAACATAGTTAACAATATCTCAATTTTCTTGTACCGATTGGCAAACATTTAATCTTAACTCACAGTCCAGTCACCTGGTTGAAGATGTTGAATAGTAGTATATAATAACGATAAAATTATTTTTCTTTAGTGTTCTTCAGACTGTAGAATGAGGTTTGCTGTTCGATGTTAAATCCTTCTGGTGCTGAGTTGAGGACTGCACTGTATCTTTTGAATGATATTTTCTTATTCAGATACAGGCTGCTCTACTGGGCATTCACTAGAATAAGCAACCATTAGAAACAACCCGTTCATTTGTAAATTATGTAAGACCAGGGAAAATGTTTCGTTGTGAGGTACTATCCAGTTTGTTGATCTTCATGTTCTGCAGCCCAGGAATTTCCATTACTAAAACTGTACATGAAAACAATATCTGCACACTCATGAAGTCGCAGATTACAGTTTAGTTATGATAATAATTAAGTCACTATACTATAAATTAATCTTTAAACAGCTGTTTCCTGATTTGATTTCAATTTTGAATCTGAACAGGACAGTATTGCTAACTATAGTTTTTATAAACTTTATTAATACAAGTTATAGCCCAACAACTCTGTAAACATCCTAGCACATTGGGGACATTTAGAGGAGAAAGTCATGTGAAACAATGGAACTGATGTGGAGGGGATCATTCACTCATCAAACACCATATGTGAAGCAGTCCACAGTTACTAAAATCACTGTGTCATACTTTGTGCTGTAAAAAGTGTGTTTAGTTATATGTCATGTGACAGTTTGTCATGGCATCTACCTCAATGTATATAGTCATTTTAAGGAACAAGAAAGTTATATAAAGTAAAATATAATATTGTCAAAACTACCAGTGACTCGATGGATGTGTCAGAAACACTGGTGAAAAGTATTGTTGCTGACGGTAAACAGTCTTTAGCTAGAGGCTCACTGACTGTTTCTGTGCCTATTGGAAAGAAAAGTCCGCACAAAAGAAAATGGTCATTGATGATTTTACATATGATGTAAAAATCCACAATTTTTAATTAGTAAATAAGGACCCCAACTTTATAAATAATTAAATGCCATATTTAAAAAAAACAAAGTACGTTAAGCTGCAGTAGAGTTCCTCCGGAGACCTCTTTAAATCCATTCGTTTTAGATAACTGAAATGCAAGTTGAAGAGAAAAGTATTAATTGAAAACCATGAAATTGTTTCCTGGAGAACAAATTATTTAAGAAGTATTCGACACATGAGGCTAATAATAATATTGTGTATTTAGATTCCCTACTTCGGATTCCATATTATTGTATATCTACTTCTATAACACCCATACTGCCTCAATGTGTTATCAATCTGAAAATGAAATTGGCGCTACAAAGCATATTGCTAAAGGATTAAGATTAATAATAATTCATGCTAATGGAGAGCAAGGTTTTGTTCCAAATGCCATACAAATACGGGAGTCCAAAAAATCACAAACAAGAAAGCAATCAAATGATTGCCATGATGACAGACCATAAAGACAACAGTTCATGATATTTCAGAAAAATTATTATGTAACTTGTTTTTTGTGAAACATCTATTTAAATAAATTTTGTCATGACACATTGGACATGTTCATCAGTGACAAGTGAAGGTCAGTCACTAAGGTCTCCATCATGAATGCTAGTACAGCCATCAGAGAACTATTGACACCATTTTTATACTTCACTGTCAGTCACCACATTTTCGCCTCACACCTCAACAATCTGGCAATGAATTTCTGCCACATTACCTTTTTTTTACATAAAAATCATACCACAACATGAACTTCAAACTTTTTGGGGTTTTCAGTGAGATTACTCATTTTTAATAAACATACTGACCATGTACAAAAAGCAACAATGAAACATCTGTTTTCTGGACTCAGCATGAACTAAACTAACTCACTTGATCATCTCAACTGTGCAGAAGTTATGCGCAATTAGTACTTATTTTGTGAATAACGCTCGTATTTTATAGTCTAACACATGCCTTCAAAATACAGATAACATACTATTGTGAGATTTTCATCCATTCTGTTGTGAGGTCCCCTTAATGGCTCATCTGGGACTAAACCAGGTGTCTCACCTTGCTTTATACATGTACACATGAGTCTGTGGTGTGTTAAATATTAGGGTGGGGTCTACTATATACTAGAGATGATATACTTGTATACTTGAGGGTAGAAGATGTGAATACTTATACTGTGTATGCATTGTATAAGTACAAGTACTATTTGTTTACATATTTAAACCTCGGATGCAGATTATATCTGCAAAATGTATGTAAGGTGCTAATAATTAATCTGAACAAAGAGACAACTTAACTCAACAAAAAAGTGGGCAAGTCCTTTAATAACTCAAGTTAGGATGAACTAAATTTTGAGTTCTTGGATTTTGTTGTCCATGACGTGTCCGTTTATTAACTAATTATAACACTACCGACTCGGAACACAAAGTTTTTTTATTGGTAAAAACATTAAATTTTTACCGTATAGCCTGTGTTTCGAGTCGGTAGTGTTATACTTATAAGTACTAAATTTTGAGGATAAATGGTCTCTATCTCAAATAATTTCTGTACAGTTTTGGAGAATATCTAAGCATCATTTTGTTCAAGATGCATGTGTTCAATTAAAATGTGTAACAGTCAGGTATAGGTGAAACAATGCAGTACTGCATGGCAGCAGATTCATTCATTTTACATGGTGTTAACAGAAGATGTGTCCAGAATGCATAAATATGTGTTTAAAGTCAAACATATACCTTGATACCTTGTACCTTGATCTTCATATATCATGTTTTATATATAAGAAATGCAAGACAAGGATGCTGATTTAATACAGCAGATTAACAAGTCTGAGTGCCATATCAATTATGGTCATTCATGTATCTGGAAAAAGATAAACAGCAGTACTTCTCTAGGTATGTCTATTCTCAAGAAATAAAAGAAGCAAGTTGTCTCAAGTGGGACATCAAAATTCTTTCCTAAAAGAAATGATTCACTGCTTCAGTGTTACAATTTCTTCATTACATCTTTTTTAAACTACATAGTTAAGTATACACTGAAAAGCCTTCTGAGTCACATTCCAATTTACTGAAGAGTTTATCAACTACATCATTGCCAGAAACATTGCCTAAAACTCTAATAAGATAGTTAATTATTTAATTGTTTTCTGAGCATAAGAAGCTTCTAATGGGATGGCCAGTATATAAAGTTTCAGCATATTCATCCCAGTGTCAATAAAAAGTGACTGGGGTTTTCATAATCTCAGAAATGACACGTTTTACTCAGCACTACTCATCAAGACCAAATGAACTTGAAAATATTCTCTTCTACAGTTTACTCAACATAGAGTTGAAAGTGGCCAGTGTATATGAAAACAAGAAAAGAAGCTGATGCTTCAATTAATCATCATGTAAAATTGACTTTAGGTGAAGAAATAAAGACTTTAGAAAAATACTTTAGAACAAGAGTTACACAGAATTATCTATAGATTAAGTTAATAGAAATTTTAATAATCTTAATCTAATGACATGGAGATAATCTTCTACATTATTGTTGAAATCAATGCTAATATTGATGATTTGATGAAAATGATGATCCTCTTGATGATCAAATACAAAAGGGAGAAATGCATCAAAATCCAGAGTGTGCTGCATCAAGAATCAAATCAATTGTAGAGACAAATTCACCGTTTGGAATGTTGCTTAATGGAAAAATAATGTTCATGAATTGAATAATTTAATAGTTTTCAGATGATAAAAAAAAACAAATTTTAACTTTTGTTCATGATTGCAAAAGTATCATTTCTGCAGTGACTTTAAAGTAACTAGAATCATCCATAAGCCTAAACTCCAACAAAACCAAGATCCTTCAAGGATGCATCCAAAATTAAGATAAATATTCTATAATTGGAACTCAAAATACTTTGTAATGTACATAAGTAACTCCGTGAAGCAAAAGCGTAGAAACATATCTCTTTAGTAGTTTATAAAATTTTTTTTCAGAGATTTGAGACAACTTCCACCAGTTCACAATTGTCCATTATCTTCATATGCACCAGATGAGTCACTGCGTAATGGAAATATTATTTTTTCAACATGTACACTTCCTACTTCAATGAAGCAGCGAGAAAGTGAACAAGTGTTCAGAGGTATGTCAGACGATATTCCTACTCTTGTTTTGACATATGGAAAACTCTCATGTTACAACCTACAACTGTAATCTCTTTCTCAAAAGAATTGAAACGTGCTTACTTCACTTTCCAACAAATGAACTCATAACGAGTGACAACAAAAATGTTCTGATCTGCAGTAGAAATCCTTTTGGAAAAATTCCTGCAGAGCACAACAATATTGCTTAGCGAGGTACCAATGAACAAGTACAAGGCTTAGCAAGGATTTGTTGGCATGTTATGTTTTGCAAAAATGTATATGAGTTGAAAATTTGAAAATCTATGCTGTGCACAATGGTCAAAATTCTATACGTTAGTAATCGACCTTCTTAACTTCCAGTCACTATCTTAGTGAAGTTTGACAAATACAATGAACCCAAACTTTGAGTGATGTTTTCCTAATTTTGCCAACAGTGACATACTGGACTGGCAAGCTAATGATAATGACTGCTCTCACCAACAATTTCCATTATTGCTTACTCATGCGGTAATGATACACAAACCACAGGGTTTCAGTATAAATAAAGCAGTTGTTGATGACACTGGCCACGTTTCATCTGTCACTCTTAGTTGTCATTTATAATCATTTACCTTTCTTTTAATTTAGACAGGATTTAGTCAATATCAAAATCAAAACAAGATAAACTTCAAAAGCAGTGTTTATGAAAAGTTTCTTAGTATAACATAAATTCTGTAAATTATTTTTTGGAATAGTTATTATAATTATTCTTATTTATTATTCAATATTTTTTATACATTCATTTTTACTGACACACATTACTCATCCATGTTCACCTAGTATAATAGAATGTAGTTACAGAAGAAAGTATTTATTTTGTTAATACTGTACTAGTTAACGTATTCTAGCAGTAAAGGAATAAAGAGGTTTAGGGTTTTTTTTGTTCATTTCTAATGTCAGCTACAAACCTATACTCATTCATACTGTCCACACAAAAATTGCTTCATCCATATTGTGTACAACTGTACTTGACTTAGTGTAGCCACTGAGAATGCTAAAAAATGTCAGATACTTGTTAAACCCATTGTTACGACGGTCTACTTGATCATCGTAGGTACAGTGGAAACACAAAATACAAGACACCAATTAAGTCACTAGTCACCCTTTAATATTCACAGTTAAACAGTCCGTAATTAACAACACAGTCTCTTACAACAAATCAAATAAAAATTCTTCACACGCAATAAAATGTCAACTAATATTAAAACACAATTCTGTTACAATATACCCTCTGATTATAAAACACAATACTTTACTAATAACCACTTGAACGCACAGAGTAATATCACCCGATAATAACTCTCGAACCACACTGTAAATATATCACAACTATAACTGAAAACTAAGGCCGCTGCCGCCAAGTATTTATTTAAATTGGCGGAGGTACGTTGCCCAGTGACTGCTTCCGTCAAAGGTTGGAGCTTTGACATGAACTGTCCCTACTGCAGGCAAAGTTACTTTCTCTATTGACTTATTTTCTGCGTCTTTTTCTGTCTTTATCATTGGTACAGTCTGTTCACAAAGTTGTTTTGGTTGTATCTTCAGGCATTGCACAACTTCGCTTTTAATTTGTTCTCTTATGTTTGCCATTGAGTTTTCAACTGCAGATATTTTATTCGACACAGATTCTTCTATGACAGATATTTTTGTAGACATCGATTCTTCAACAATCGAGACAGATTTTTCTACTTCAGCTATTTTTAATGTCATTGATTCTTGTACCTCCGATATTTTAGTAACTTGCTTATTAAGCTCACCTCATAGGAGACCCAACTTTGCAGCGGTTTGTTCTTGTGTCTGCTTTTGCTCCTGTATTAACTCCTTGATGCCTTCTGTTTCACGCTTACGTTTTTCATCCTGTTGTTTTTCTGCTTCTTCCGCCTCCTGCCTGCGTTTTTCATCCTGTCGTTTTTCTGCTTCTTCTCTTTCTTGTCTTTGTTCTTCTTTTGTCTCTTCCGTGTCTGCCGCAGCAGCGCTTGGAAAGCTTCCATTATCTCTTAACTACTTAACTAAAAATGAACTTTTTCATGTGAAAACTTACTGATTTTATTGGACGCGTTTCGGCTTAGTATCCGCCTTCTTCAGCTTTGGTACCAGACTGCCAGCATTTTGTAACGGTTGTGTGGAAGGTGAAGTGGGGGTGGTGTGTGGAGGAAGGGGATTGGCGCGGGGATTCAACTTACTGTTTGTTTTCTGTATAATTGTGTCAAAAAGTGTATGTGATTTATATTGTAATTGATCGTTGAGTATGTTGTTTGGTTGTGTTGTGTGGTGTTTATATATTTCGTATTGTTCAGTTGTGTTGAGTTTTTGACCTTTGGGTATGTAATGTAAAATTTCAAGATTAGTGTCTATGTTGGTGTAACTGTGGTTTTCTGTGTGTATGTGTGTGGCAAATGCGGAGTGTATATTGTTGTTGGTTAAAGCTTTTAAGTGTTCAGAATAACGGGATGAAAAAGATCTTCCCATCTGGCCTATGTAGAAACTATTGCAGTCATTACAATTTAATTTGTAAACACCTGTTTTGTTATATTTGTCTATGTCTGTGTTTGTATTACTGATGTGTTTTTTGATGGTATTGGTTGTTCTGAATGCTATTTTGTATTTGTGTTTTCTGAATGTATTGGCAATTTTGTGTGTGTATGAGTTGTGGTATGTGAGTGTGATGTATTTATTGTGTTGTGTGTTGATGGTATTTAGTGTTTTGTTGTTTTTGTTTTTGATGCGTTTGTGTAGTATGTTTATTAAATTGGGGTTATAACCGTTTTTTATTGCTATGTATTTTATTGTGTTGAGTTCGTCGGTGTAATCTTGTTTATTTAAGGGTATTTTAGTTAGTCTATGGAGCATATGGTTGAAGGCCGCATGTTTATGTTGTGTTGGGTGGTTTGATGTGTTGTGTATAACCATGTCGGTTGTGGTTGGTTTCCTGTATATTTTGTACGTGTGTGTATTGTTAGTTTTGTTAATTGTTAAGTCTAGAAAATTTATACTATTGTTTTGTTCAGTTTCAAGTGTAAATTTTAATTTGTGGTGTATAGTATTTATGTATTTGTGGAAGCTTTCAACTTGTCTTGTGTTGCCTTTGAATAAAAGTAATATATCATCTACATACCTGTGCCAGTATATAATTTTGTTAGTGTATTTGTTGTTGTTTATTATGTGGTTCTGTTCAATGTTGTGTATATATATTTCTGCTAGTATTCCTGATATGGGGGATCCCATCGGGAGTCCTTCTGTTTGTGTGTATATTTTGTTATTGTATGTAAAGTAATTTTGTTCAGTTATTATTTTGGTAAGTGTGATGATTTCTTGTATGTGTGTTTAAGGTGTGTTGTTTTGTCTGAGTAGTTGTTCTAGTGTTTGTATGGTTTCTTTGATGGGGACATTAGTGTATAAATTGGTTATATCAAAAGATGCCAGAGTTGAGTTATGTGGGATGTGTATGTGTTCAGTTTTCCTGACTAGGTCAATGTTGTTTTTGATAGATGTGTTGTTACTGAGTTTAATGTTTTCTCTGATTATTTTGTCTAGTTGTTTTGCGATTTTGTGGGAGGGGGCCTGTGTGTTGTTTATTAATGGTCTGATTGGAATGTTAGGTTTATGTATTTTTGGTAATGCATTTAGTTTAGGGGGGTTAGGTTTCATTTGTTTAAGGTATTTGGCGTTTTCTGGTTTGATTATATGTTTAGTGTTGTTTAAAAATTTATTAATCTGTTTATGAAATTTTAGTGTGGGGTCTTTATTTATTTCCGTTATATTATTTTCGTTGAAGAAACTTTCGATTTTAGTGTTTAATTGGTGTTTGTCCATTATGACGCTAATGTTACCTTTGTCGGCTTTTAGGATTGTTGTGTTGTGTTCAAGTAACTTGTGTTTTACACTATTAAGTGTTTTTATTTCATTGTTGTGTATTTTTGGTTTTGTAAGTGTGTTTTGAAGTTTTCTTTTTATGTCGTGACGTATCGGGTCTTGGTCGTTAAGGTGCGTGTTTTGTACAGCCGTTTCTGCGTCTATGATGATGTCGCGTATGTGTTTATTGTGATTTTTGATGTTAGTTGTACTGGTATTCAAATTATGTTTCAGTCCTTTGTTTAATAAATCCATTTCATCTTTTGTGAAATTAATGTGTGTTGTATTAACTACGCGTGTGTGGAATATGTGTGCCGGTTCAGGGATTGATTCAATTGTGTGTGTGTAAGGTTAGTTATTTTTTTGTTGTGTCGATGTTGTATTGTCAATTTGAGTTTTTCTATGTTGTCTTGTGTGTGTTGTATTACATTTTCAAGTTCTGTGTGGTGTAATATTTGTGAGTCTCATGTGTAAGTTATATGCCTGTCTGTTGAGTGTGTCTTTTTTATGGTATAAATAATTGATTATGTTGTTTAGGTTTATTTGTTCTAATTTCCGTTTGGTTTGTAGTGCTGTATGTGTGTTATCCATTATCTGACTGGCGTCCACTGTTTACCTATTAATTACGAATTACCTCGTACTTGTACAAAATGTCCACTGTTACCTGTTCTATCCCACTTTTGACACCACTGTTACGATGGTCTACTTGATCATCGTAGGTACAGTGGAAACAAAATACAAGACACCAATTAAGTCACTGATCACCAGCTTTAATTTTCACACTTAAACACTTCGTAATTAACAACACAGTCTCTTACAACAAATCAAATAAAAATTGTTCACACGCAATAAAATGTCAACTAATATTAAAACACAAGTGTATTACAATTATACTGGCCGATTATAAGACACTTCACTTCACTAATAACCAATTAAACGCACAGAGTAATATCGCCCGATAATAACTCGAATCACACAAATATATCGCAACTATACTGAAGACTAAGGCCGCTGCCACCTAGTATTTATACAACGCTCACAGACCAGAAGATTCCAAACTGCGCATTAGGGCCAGTGTTCGACGTAATTAATTGCGGCCTTGACACCGTCAGTGAGCGGCCGCCCGAATTTTGGCACAGTCTAGCAAATGCGTCGAGAGTCATGTATGCCGCAGCATTACATTCCGAATCCCTCTGGAACGTTCAATAAACACATTGATTGTTCTGTGATGTCGTAACACTATGAATGAGTAGTAGAGTTTTAACTGTGAAGTACAGAATGAGTGCCTAGGGCTGCTATAATGTAAAAATTAATGTAGATATAGCAGACATGAAAAGTAGAATAGTTTGTGCTAAACAATTTTATTTTTACACTATATCTACACACTTTGATCATCTTTCATCAAACTGCTTACGTAATAATGATTATACTCAATGTGGTCGACCAAACGTGAATAGGTGCGCACCTACTGACGCATATACAGTGCAAAGGATTGTTAACCGATGACAACCTATGAGTGATATTTTATGATCTGATGTTGAAGCATATGCTTTGAAACGCGTCATTATATTAAAAAGAAGTCACAAGGCGGATTGAAAAAGGTTACTTTTGTCTATCTGAGTGTACTCGTTCATTATTTTCAAGTACGTTATATCAGTACCCACCTCCAATTAAAAGTCCCATGGTTTTTACAACTGTAGCTTTACACACCTTTCTCCCCCCCTCTCTCTCTCAGTCTGTCTGTCTGTCTGTCTGTCTCTCTCTCTCTCTAATTACGGAAAGTTTAAATGTACTTTGTTGGAAAGTGTACATATGAGGTGAACTCAGAATCCACAACGTTGTGAATGTAAATATGCCGTAAGGCAAGATAAAAGGCATTTGTGAAGCAAATGCCAGTGGGACATATTAGTTAAGCGTCTTTGCGAAGCCTGGGTCACCGAGAAACATTAGAAGAGTCTTCGGGTAACCTTTCAAACAGAAAAATTCAAATCTACTTAATACAGTACTCTTTATTGCTTTGTACACTTGGTAAGCGCTGTAGAGCAGACTCTATTTTTCCACATTCCATTTGTCTCGGTTTAGACCACAGCGGATCACTGACTAAATAAAGCAAAAGAGAGCAGATATCAAATTCCGGTCATGAAAATTGTGAAGAATATTTTGTTTTTGTACGACTTACAGTGATATGGTGTCGGAAGAAAAACTTGACACTTCAGTTTTTGGTTAATTAAAAATAACGATTTATTAAGAATTTTTTGATAGACAAATCCATCGACTGAAAAAATTAATTGACCACAAATTTTAATTGACCGCTTCCTTAGAAAAGAAAGAGAAAGAAAAAGCAAACACAGCAGCAGAACTTCCGAGATTTTTCTTACAAACGCTCATGCAAAGTTGCTGAACTGAAAAAACAATTAATGGCGATAGTTAATTAAAGTCGGACGACTCGGACTCATTCAGATTAATCAACAACTACGCTCTATACAGTAAGGTCTGCTAACTTACATTAGTTAACGTACATACTCTGTATACTAATGTTCATTTAAAAAAATCAACGAAAGACATGAATGCCATGCAAGTTTTGAATGAATCAGTGGTGTCAAGGCCAGTTAAAATATAGATTTTCTTCAAAACTCAATACAGGCTATAAATAAATAAGTAAAAATCGAGCCTACAATTCCAATAATACAATAAAATAGTAGTAGTAGTGGTGATGGTGGTAGTGGTGGTGGTGGTAGTAGTAGTAGTAGTAGTGGTGGTAGTAGTAGTAGTATTTTTTACATCGTAATATATCGATACAATCGCATATTAAAAACACTGAAAATGTAGGCCTACTGCAGGAATGAATAGTTCTGATGCCACTAAATAGCATTTGTTTATTTAATTGTTACTATGGTAATTAATTCTAGTCTCCATGGTGTTGCTGACATCTTTATACACGTCAACAAAAGGGCATAATTAAAAGAGCCTAGATCGTGCGAACAAGTTAAACAGTGTTTTTCGCTTTATGTCAAAGGTTATCTATGCAAAAATTTGGTGGCAATCGGTGCAACGGTATGGATTTGATTCAATACAAATAAATCCTCTGAGTTTGAATTTGATATATATATAGGTTTATCTGCTTACCTTTATGTGTGTTCTCAAATTAGACACTACAGTCAGCAAAGTTTCATATATTTGACCTTGGTCTCACACATCAAGCACTTAAAAGTTATATTAAGATCATCTCCTTTCTCAGTATGTTCATAAAATCTAGAAATTTGTACCCAATGTGACGATGCCATATTAATATAAAAATAATAAATGATACAGATAATAAATTTGTGAAAAAACAAAAATACCGGTACATAACAAAAAACTACTCTATTTACAAAACAATCAACATGAAATTGTAGAAATACAACAGTAACAATTACCACTACGCTGACTGCACAAATATGAAAATGACAACAAGCACATGAGAACGCACAGTGAACGATAAATTGGTGGAATTGAAAATCTGTTTAAATTAACCTCCTTTTGCGATATCTGGGTAGTAGGAGGAGTGAAATTTCTTTGAACTTTTTTTGAACTAGCCAATCATTGGTAAACGTTTATGATGCGCTCGCCTAGCAGCTGATAAATGTTCTGGTTCATGTCACCAAATGAACACTTGCATTATTCAGCACATGTAAAGCAATTTCGTTTTAGATCTCAGCCTGTTATTAAAACATATGTTAGCAAAACTGTATTCCCACTATTTCAGATGTCAAAACAGAAGTTATTTGCTGTCTACTTCTCTGGGGTAGTAATGCGAATAATTCAACAAAGACAGAAAACCATCCTTGGACGTTGACAACAAAGAGACAAAGGAGACCTAATGGTGCCATGGGGGAAAACCAGTCCATTGTCTACCAAAGGATTAGTTATACTTAGAACAAACTTTCTCCAATATTGATTTCAACAACTATTTTGGCTACTGTACAACTTGGGAACCAAAAAAAAAAGAAAATTAACTCCTTAATTTTTTAATCGTTAACAAAAAAATTTTAATGATTAATTTAATGATTAAATTTTTAATCGTTAATCCTAAGTGTGCCACTGTCCCACAGATGGCAAGTCAACATCAGTGAGACTGTGAGTGTTACGGTTGAGCATGATTTAATATATTACAGTACAGATGTGACAAAAAATAATAAAGCTATAATAAAATAAACATTGTGTTTTCTAAATACAACTATTATATTAACGACTCGGAACAGAAAATTTTTTATAAGTAAAAACATAAAGTTTTACCTTACAGTACAACCTGATCCGGTTTTCACCTTTAAAAGGCTTCTTCAGAGGTTGCCGCTGGAAGCGCTGTCCGTCCTGTTGTGGGCGACGGAATCGAATTTCAAAAGATCGATGTTGTGTGTGTGGGGTGAGATGTGTTCGAATAATGCGTGCGATTTGAATTGTGTCTGTTCGTTTAGGATGTCGTTTTTATTTGTTTTCGTGTGTTTATATATTTCCAATTGTTCTAGAGTGTCTAGTTTTCGGCCTTTTGTGTGTACATGTAGAATGTTCATGTTATTGTCGATGTTTTTGTATGTGTGGTTTGCCTCGATGAGGTGGTTTGCAAAGGTGGATTCTGTAGTGGAGTGGAGTGCCTTTGTGTGTTCAACGTATCTCTGTTTGAAGCTACGTCCTGTCTGGCCTATATAGAATTTGTTGCAATTTGAGCAATTTACAAGCAGAATGATCACTGTTGCACACCACTATATAAAAATTATCCCGATTAGCGCTTTCAAGCTTCACAGCTCATCGTCAGATCGGAATTGAAAGAAATAACGTGAAAACAAACCCTTCACCCCCATCTCACCCCACCCTGCTCACACACAACAAGCTATAATTCAAATGTCCCTTCCCCACCCCCTGAGCCCTGTCCCTCCATCTGGACAGTTACATATTTTTCTAGCAGATTCCTTGTGTTTCAGTGTTTTGTGTGTGTGTGTGTGTGTGTGTGTGTAAATTCCATTTAAAGCTACCCGTCTTCTTCTCCACACACGTGGGTCAGTCACACACCCTTATTTTAAAACATCCAATTAGTACTATGCAATTTAATTCTTAATTTTATCTATCTGTCTTCTATCATTTACTTCTTAATTATGTTATAAAATATTTCTTCATTATCAAATTTAATTTTAGTATTAATTAAATTGTCTAACCCTTTTTCTCTTTCTTTCAATATTTCTAACTCCTTCCTAAGCTTCCTTTCAACTGTGTTATTTACTACTTTTACATTTTCGTAGTCTTTCAAAGGATTAAAAAACTTATGGCTGTCTTCTATGAAATGTCTTGAATATAACGAATTGGTTGTTCTATTACCTTCTCCACGTTTGTGGTCAGACAACCTGCATACGAATTTTCGTCCTGTCTCACCTAGGTACATTTTGTTGCAGTCTTTACATTTTAATTTATAAATTCCGCTTTTCTGTAATACTGGAATTTTTTGTATATTTTTATTCCTTTATTCCTGTATTTGATAAGATAAGGAACACACACACACAAAACGCTGAAACACAAGGAATCTGCTAGAAAAATATGTAACTGTCCAGATGGAGGGACAGGGCTCAGGGGGTGGGGAAGGGACATTTGAATTATAGCTTGTTGTGTGTGAGCAGGGTGGCGTGAGATGGGGTGAAGGGTTTGTTTTCACGTTATTTCTTTCAATTCTGATCTGACAATGAGCTGTGAAGCTTGAAAGCGCTAATCGGGATAATTTTTATATAGTGGTGTGCAACAGTAATCATTCTGCTTGTGATTTCAACCACTAACACAACTTTCTTCATTAAACTTGAGCAATTTAGTTTGTAAACACCGGGTAGATCGAATTTGTTTTGTGTTTTGTGTGTGTGTTTTGATAGTGTGTGTTCTGTTTTGTTAGTAGTTTTGTAAGCGATTCTGTATCCTGCTTTTTTGAATTTGTGGGCTATTTTTTCAGTTTGTTTTTTGATGTATGTTAGTGTTATGAATTTGTTGTTTTCTGTCTTTGTCTGTTGTTTGTTTTGTGTTTTGTGTAGGAGTTTACTGACTATTGTTCTGTCATATCCGTTAGATTCTGCTAGATATTTTATTGTGTTTAGTTCATCTTTGTAGTCTTTTTCACCTAAGGGGATGTTGTTAAGTCTATGTATCATTGTTCTGAAGGCAGCTAGTTTGTGTTGTATTGGGTGATTGGAGGAGTTGTGTATTAGTGTGTCAGTTGTAGTTGGTTTTCTGTATATACTGAATTTGTGCCTGTGTTCAAGTTTTGTGATGGAGAGGTCTAAGAAGTTTATGGTATTATTGTGTTCATATTCGGCAGTAAAGGTTATGTTTTATGTATTTTGTTTATGTGAGTTAGTAACTGTTCACATTGTCTTTTGTTTCCCCTGTATAGTATTAGAATGTCATCAACGTATCTGTGCCAATATAGTATTGTATGTGAGTGTCTGTCATTGTTTGTGAGTATTTTTGTTTTTTCTAAGTGTTGGAGGAAGACTTCTGCTAGAATGCTGGATATGGGGGAGCCCATGGGTAGATCATCATTCTGTGTATAATATTTAATGTTATAAGTAAAGTAGTTTTGTTTTGTGATAAAGTTCAGAGTTTCTGTTATTTCATTGATAAGTTCGTCTGGTGTGTTGTTCTGTTTGAGTTTGTTTTGTAGGATGGTGATTGTTTCAGAGATGGGGATGTTTGTGTACAGGTTTTTATGTCAAAGGAGGCTAATGTGGCATTATGGGGGATGTGTATGTCTTTTATAGGTCTGTGTTGTTTTTTACTGCAATGTTGTTGTCTAGTTGTGTGTGTTGTCTGATAATTTTGTCTAGATGTTTTGCGAGTTTGTGTGCAGGGGCATTACGGTAGTTGATAATGGGGTAGATCGGAATATCTTCTTTATGGCCAAAAACTAGACACTCTAGAACAATTGGAAATATACAAACACACGAAAACAAATTAAAAACGACATCCTAAATGACAGACACAATTCAAATCGCACGCATTATTCGAACACATCTCACCCCACACACACAACATCGATCTTTCGAAATTCGATTCCGTCACCCACAACAGGACGGACAGCGCTACCAGCGGCAACCTCTGAAGAAGCCTTTTAAAGGTGAAAACCGGTTCAGGTTGTAAGGTAAAACTTTATGTTTTTACTTATAAAGAACTTTGTGTTCCGAGTCGTTAATATAATAGTTGTATTTAGTTAAGTAACGGACACGTCATGGACAACGAAATCCAAGAATTGTGTTTTCATTAAGTTTTACCATAAAAATTATTATATTGTCATAATAACTATTGTTACATTATTTTTTATAATATTTATATCATTTTTAGACTTGTTTTTCAATATATTCAACAAGGAAACCAAATTAAAAAAATTCAACATATGTTTAACTATCGTTTGTCAAACTCCTATGATCACATCATTTTCATGATTGTTTTATAGAGATTTTCCTTGTTTCAATTGTTGTATGCTGATTCCACAAACCAAAACTCGGTCTACTAGCATCTAAATTCTGTAAATGATTGTAAATAATTTGATGTTTTTGATGTGCCGGAGAAGAAGAAGAAGAAGAAGAAGGTTGTTTATGGTTTGGATTAGCAGAGTTCTTTTGATTATATAAAGATTTTGCTTTAATTAGGCCATCTACTTGAATCAACATACGGGTAGTAATTAGCTTAATTTTCACTCTTTGCAGTTTGTTCATTGTTTACTTCATAAATAAAGCTATTATTAGCTCCAATGCATACATTATAATACAGAGTACAACATTTCTTTATCTGGAACTAGGCCTACTTCTGAGCAGAGGTTTCTCTCATTCGTCACTTCCCAGGCAATCCCAAGATATCCTTAAGTAACTATGATTTCCATCTTTTTTTTTGACTTACACTTTTGTATCAAATTATGTTTTGTAATACAACACAAAATTTATTGGGTAACCAAACAAATTTAACAAATAGAATGTAATTTCACCTTTTACTGTATATCATAATGATACTAACACTCGGTGTATATCAAAAATTGTTTTTTACTACTGACAGAATTCAACTGATGTCTAATGGGTTACTGGTTGATGTATTTTTGACATTAAATGATACAATAAATTCAAATATACTTCCAGTATTTTAAAGTTCCAATGTTTCAAGTGAATGTGATGTTAGTGCCTTTTGGAGTTAGAAAGCATTTAAAGTATCTTGTAACTTGGTAGGTAATAGTATGGTCACTGCTAATGGATAAACAACTATATAATCAATGTATTTTAAATCTGATAGCTACCTACTGCATACCACTGTCAGTTCAAAAAATAAATTGCTGTTTAATCATTCTTGTAACAAGTAGAAATATGTATTTAAATTTCCAAAATGTCTATTAGGAATGTACAGATAATGTTTTGATCTTTCAGGTTTGTTCCACAGAGCAGTGTATGAGAGTGGCCTTGGACTACAGCCAGAACCCCTAAATCAGTCTACAATAGACACTGGCAAACAGTTAGCCAGTTTCCTAAAATGTCCTACAACAAA
Source organism: Magicicada septendecula (assembly GCA_034769895.1). Taxonomy (NCBI): domain Eukaryota; kingdom Metazoa; phylum Arthropoda; class Insecta; order Hemiptera; family Cicadidae; genus Magicicada; species Magicicada septendecula. The sequence goes on from CM068371.1 coordinate 64,628,208, forward strand.
CACTGAATCAATTGTAGCCTGCCTGAGAACAGCTCCAGCCGATGACCTCATAAAATATCAAATAGACATGACTGATACAGGAAAGGGGTGAATAAATTTTTATCTTTTATAAACCAAGCATATTAATACATATTATGTCAATTTAAGATATATTTTAAAAACAACCAGTTTATCATTTTAAAAAAATTTAAAGATTATTAGTTACATTTTTACTTATTACTTATATTATTTACTTATCATTTATTGTATACTTATATTTATGTTTGTGTATGTATGTATATGTAGGTTACATTCTGTAAGTACCGGTAACTTTTGTATTGACAAAAACTTGTATTATACTCGGTATAAAAGCTCAGTGTATAAAAATCAGTCTGCAATTTCAGTCAGTTCAGTACTGACGTTATTACCTTCATATTTTCCACAGGCCGTTGGGACACAAGGCTTCTCTTAAATTGACATGAACTATAGAAATCATTAGGAATAAGGTCTGAGCTATAGAAGGCAATCAAAAATTTCCTATCAGGATTGCAAAATCCTTTGCCCTACCATCGCTCTCTTCATAGTGAATAATTTTACAGCCTATAGTAATCTTATGATGTCATTGCTATTCATTACTATAGGTCTATAAAATTTACACAATTCTTGGTAAATGTTGGGAGCAGTGAAACCTTTAGTAAAGAGAATCTGAATCTAAATCCGTCATAACTGATGGATAAAGTAGGAAATGTTTTACAGACTGAAATACTGTACTGATATGAATTCAGCGGTATAAACAGTAACATTTTCTCTATAACAGTGGGTGATTCTAAGCAGTTTAATAACTTTACAAATCAGGGACAAAAACAAACATTAATTGACGTTGTAGCAAAGCACCATAACTTATGGCCAAGCATGTAATGTGTTCATTTCTGAAAGCTGAAGTAATGTCAGTCCATGTGCCCATTTGATTTATATTTGTGATCATAATAAGATTATGTAGTGCCCTCCATCCTTGAAATTAATTAGTTTTAGTACTCACTTTAGTAGTAAACAATAAAAGAATTTGTACTTTATAAGTGTAAACAAAGTATAATTTTAAAAGAGTGTAAGGAGAGTAAGTGTTAGTATTTTAAACTACCCATTTTATTTATAGTGACTAAGTAATTTTGTTTAGGACAAAGTAAGTCCAAGTATTTAGTGTAAATTATCACACATTAAAACCTGAAAGGTTAAATAAAATAATGAAACAGGAAATAGTAGGCCAGGAAATCATGAAATTTGTAGAATAACTACTTGTTTCCATACCTACAGGCCTATTTTACCAAAAATTGGATTTTCACATAAAGCAATATAGCAATAAATATACTTAAATTACTTTTAGGCTTAAAGCATATGAAACTGGACATTCATTTTACTGAATAATGTTTATGGTAATAAACGTTTTTTCTAGGACTGCTAAAACAAATAATTGTGCACAGAAAACCAAGAAGATTAACTGTGATTATCTTTTTGGTTATGCACCTTACCATTTCTATGTAGTTATGCAAATTTCTTACTCATTAAAAAATTCTGTACAAAAAAGTGTATTTAATTTATATAATATAATAATATAATAAGCAGAGCTAATTAGTCAGAAATTTAGAAAGATTTTTAAAGACAAAACTTTTTTAGAAATATTAAATGTTCATTTAAAAAAATGGAAACATAAATTTAGTGTAGCTAGTTTTTCTTTATTTGATTTTTTTATCAGAAAGAACTAGTTTACAAAAAATTATTGTGCGTAAAAACAGTATAAATTATGAAAATATATGAAGCTCTTATTTTTGTTTTCTAAATTTATTGTGCAACATGAAAACAGAAAGGAATTTTCTGGGGTTTTCTCGCTGACATTTTGAAATGATTTCCATGCAGCAACCTCAAAGGCATTCAAACTGTCTTCAAATGCAGGATCATTCATTAGTTTTCTTATTTGTGGTCCAACAAATATACCTTTCTTAATCGTAGCATCATTTATATTTAGGGACTTGATTTTTAGAATCTGAAATCCTGCACCATTACGATCTATTGCTGTAACCAAATTTTCGATTAAACCGAGTTTAGTGTGTAGTGGTGGGAGATAAACTTTTTCAGGTTTTATTAGTGTTTGACTTAACAACATTCTCCTCTTCTACAGCCAGTGCCTCTCTCTTTGACCACTGCTTTTTTATGTAATGATTCTTCCTATCCCTGCTGTCCCATTCACACAAGAAGCAATAGAACTTAGTGTACCCAAGTTGCTTTACATTTACCCAAGTGGTAGTGTAAAAGTGCTACCACTTTCAGATATCCACAAATATGCCATGAATATTTCTCATACTGAATCCTGCTTCATGTTTCATGTTTTTGTATCACTCCTTCATGTGAGCAGCATAAGATAAGGGGTATTTATTTCCAGTGCAAAGAAGGACTGCTTTCAAAATAAACTTTGAAGAGTCTATAAATAGACGCCATTCTTGAGGATGGTGAATATGTTGAAAACTTCCAGTAAAGAATCCACATCATTGCAGTACACTAAGTCCGTATACTGGGAGAAGAAATGTTCGAATTCACACTGCCTGTCACAGAAAACACTTATTTTAGTATTATGCTATAAAAGATTCCATCCTTTCAATCTTAAAACCACTATTTCTGCTTGACTCTTTGATAAATTTAGATCATGAATGAGGCCATTTAATTCTCTGACTGATTAATTAAGTGGGGTTCAGTATTTGTATTTTCTAAAACATATGGGTCTCTCCTTTCTTCATCACCTGACAAGTCTGCACAAGATTCAGCATTAGTAACAACTTCATCTTCGTCTAAGTTCCATATTTCTGGTGGTACTGTGTAGCACATAACTTGAAGCTTAGTTGATATTATTTAGCTCAAAACTTAGAGCTATTTAGATGATATTAGTTAACTCTGTGATATTTCGTTTTATTGATATTAATATCTAAATATAATGTGATTTCGAATTTGTCAAAATTGTACTATCTACTTTGTCGGGCGCCATCTTGCCAACTGCAAGAAAATAATTTACCAAGGTTCGTATCAGCGAACTAGAAGATCAGAATGGTTTATTTGTAATGATTAATTTAATTCACATTGGCAATGAACAAAAGGTTTATTTACTCTAAAATGCACACAACAAAAAAATAAAACTTCTTTTACTACACTTACATACTATTGCCAACTTAACTATGAACTCATGAAATAAATGCCAATAAAATTAATTTCCGTACATCCTTTTTTTTTTATTATTGATTTGGTCTTATTTATTAATTATATTTCTTTGATTATGTTTCCCCCATAATTACATTTAATAATTATATACCTACACAAACCAGCACTTCGTTTAATTTCTATATTCACTCTCTCTCTCTCTCTCTCTCTCTCTTTCTCTACATTTCTATTCCCCTTCCATTTTTTAATTGATTTTAATTAATTTTAATTTTAATTAATTTAAGTTTATTTTGTAGGCTGCCAGTTCTTTGTTAACCATTCTCAAAATTTGCTTTTTTTAAAAGGTTTTAGATTTAACCAATGTTGGTTACTTATCTGCCAAAGATCTTGATGAGTCCGTCTCTAACACGTATTTCATTCCGATTCCGCACATTTTCTTATTTATTCATTCTCCGGAACTATAACTCTATAAAACTGTTTGTTTTTTGTTGAAAGTTCACATTTTGAAACCAATTGTTGTATACGGGCGCGTCGGCGAACGCACAATAACTTCGCCCAAAACCGGCGCGAGCCGGGCAGACGCGACAGTTTATTTTGCGTCTGGTCCGCTGAGATGTTGATAGCTGACTTCCTTGTTCTGTTCGGTGCGTCACACAGTTGCTGGCGTGACACACCCAGGATAGGCTCTGACGAACCGATGACACACAGTTGTTATATAACTTGCTGACGCAACACATCGCCTGATGTCTGGTTGCATAATTGGTTTACAGATTTAGTTACATAACGTGTTTACGTTTTCCGGGTTCGTCATTGTCCTTGAACTGACTCTGGTACATTTGCAGTTGTTATTAAACTGTCCACACAATTATTAACCAATTCTCACAGTCAATGCTGCCACGTTGCGATCGCTTCCACAATAACAACTTTACCTCTCGGTCACAAAATTTTTCTATCACTCGACAAGTTATTTATTATTTATAAAAAAAATACAAATTCTGTTATTACCCCAGGTATGCCCAAAAATGCCCCGCTACAATACCCCCTCAATGAGATATTTTATGCCGAAGCATAAAAAATCTCATTGACACATTCATACTAGCTAAAGGGATCAGCCAGGATATGTCGCCACAACCCCCTGTATGGTTTACACAAAAGAATAATCAACTCACCCTTGGTCCGGTGACTGTGACCGCATCTGCATGACAATACTGGACTTCTCTCTCGAGATCCCAACACCGTAGAGTCAGACAGATACTCCACGCCCCTGCTCTGACGCGCAGGCCAGCTCAGGTCCGCCGCCACAGCACCACCAAACACTGAAACAACAAATCAAAATATTAAATAGTGGCCTTATACAACACCATATCCCCAACTGATCTGTTTCCCCCTAGCGGTGCTGGTTTGCGCTAAGAAGCACTGGTTTTGTTTTTCATTTATCGCTAACATGTATATATCATAACATATTTACCAACAATATATATATACCCCTCTTAAAATTCCATCTACTTACCCTTATCAACTTTACCCCAAAATTCAAAATCATTGCCCTGATTCTCATCAGAATTTAAGCAAACAGACGACTGACTTATTAACATTTCCCATTACCATATTACATTTCTCTCATCCCCAATTCAAAAATGCATTTAAAATAGTTAACTTCATAAAATTCTCTTAAACTAACAAACACAATATAACATAAGAAAATATAATACACTTCTAATTCACATTAAAATAAACAATTGGTATTTAAAATGTTACACACATTAAGTTGGCATATAAAATCAAAAAATTACTTTTAAACTTGATTTACTCTTATTAATTCGTTTCTCAAAATTACAAAAATTATTTTATTTTATTTTATTTTTTTTTTTTTCAATTATGGCCATCATTATTCCATTTCATTACTTTGGGTGATTCTACGTTATTCATTATAATTTACTTTATCCACTTGGCATTTACTCATAATCTTGCCCCTTTTATTACTCTAACGCTCCCTTACAAAATCTTTAACTAGTATGACACCCCACTATCAAAATTTTACTAACCCTTCTCTACCTCTAACTACTTACTATTTTAACTCCAATCGCCACCTTCTACTCTTATAAAAAAAAATACTCTCTAACCCTTTGTACATAGGATACGTGTTTCCTTCCCAAAACTCATTCCCTTATGTTGGTCCCTGGACTCCCCCTAGGTAACCCTTTCCGGCGCTAATCGGTCCCTATCCCGTCCCAACCCTTATGTTGCGGACTCCCACATTACACTACCACTACTACAAAATTGCCATCCCCAAAAAATCTCAATCTCATAACCTCACTACAATTACAACAAATTAACATCAGCAAATAAACAACAATATATCACTCAAATCTCTACATAAATTCTCCATTTCTACTGTGTCTCCACTTATACTTCTCAAAATTCTATAACATACATTAACTCAAAACAACATTGCATTATTTTCATTTCCACTATTACTTTAACTCTTACTTCGATTTGGACAAATCTATGTCCCACAAAATTCAACTTGAACTGATTCAAACATTTTATTCAACTAATTACTATCACCCATTTCTATCTTTTACAACCCATTGAAAATTTTACCTATCACAACTATTTTTCATTTTATTTTTAAATCTATAAACACATTGAAAACATATTATTATATTTTTATAATACTTATTCCTAACATACTAATGCAATCAACACAATAAGACATAATAACACAATATAAGAAGTATTTAGTGCATCTATTTTTTAAATTCAAACAAAATTATTGAGTAGCAAATCATCATTATTAATTAAAATATATCAAATTTTTAATACGTTATCCCCTTGGATAACCTCCCAGCCACACACACTATTATAATACATTACATAACATAATACACAAATAGCAATAAACCTGGATTATTAGCATACATCAAACAAACAATTCTCTTTTACATCACTTATCTAAAAATTTGTAAACATTATTATTTAAAATTTTTCATTAACTCTTTTTATTTATCATCATTATGAATTTATCCTGTGTTGCAATCAGATTTTCAAAATTTCTTAATTTATTATTAACATATATTTTTAATCATTATGTTCCACAAAATTCCACCAAATAAACCATTTAACATTTATTTATTTATTAATTATTATTAAATCAAAATCTCATTACACAATTTAAATTCCTTATAAAATTCAAACACATAACATTCAATCACAATATCTAAAGATCTCAAATTATTTACTTCAATTTATTATTAAAATTGAATATTCATTTGATTATTAAAATAACATATTTCAATTATTATCAACATTCTATAAATCATTAATTATTGTCTTCATTATTATTTTATTGTTTAATTAGAGTGCTAAAATATTAATAATATTATTATTATTAACACAACATTTTCTAAAACATATACACATTACTTATCTAACATTTCACAATACACAAATGAATTCAATATTATTTACAAAATATGCGTCAAAACTGTTCAAGTGTATCTCACTTCAGATGTCCAAATCAGCAAGGTCATTACCAAAAATTTACAATATCTAACAAGGTCTATACACTGATATTCTAGTTCAGCCACCATCGTCATATATATATCTAGTGTATTTGTAACATTCATCATTTTTATCAACATACAAATTATTATAATGGTTACTATCATAATAATCCATCAATTCTATTTCGTCCATTATACCATTATACATCATGTCAACATCAGTTAGAATTGTCCAGTCTGTATCAGTGTTATTTGTTAACGTCAGGTAAATTGTTTTATCATTTTTGTATTCCTCAACTACTACGTCAGGTAAATCATTATAGTCAGGTAAGATATTATCAAAATTATTTTCTGTCTCTCTTTCAACAGGTACGTCTTTCACATGATTCATCATCACCCCTTCTAGTAATTTTCTCAATTCATCATACTTTCTTTCTAACTTATATATTTCTATTTCATTCTCAACATATAACTCTCTTTCTTCATAGCACCACATCACACTCTCACAATTATTACGGACAGAGGGTACAACATTATACAACATTACTTCATTTAACAATAAGGGTCTCTTGCCCTGAAAAAACAACATTAAATCATCATCATCATTATAAACAATAAGGGGAAAATTTGCCCTCTGTCCCCATTTAATTACTACATTATTTTTCCACTCTCTCTCTACTTCATAAACACTCATTAACATTTCATTATCGCATTCTAAAACTTCATCAGTACTCTTTGTTATTATATTTTCATCATTTGCTTCTACCTTATTCTTCACCCCCACTATACTCTCAAAATTGTCTACTATTTCGTCATTTTTACATTTTGTCTTACTTAAAACATTATCACCTAATTTCTCGAACTTCTGTTCTAACTTATTCAAACTGTTTTTTATTATGTCATCAATCTGGTTCAAATTCTCATTAATCTCTTTAATCTCATATTTCAACTCCTCAAAACTATTCTTTTGAATATCAAACTTTTCATTGATTTCGTTTTTTTGTTCATTAAACAGCAATTTCATCATCTTGATTAAATCATTATCTTGTATCTCAGCCATTTTAAAAGATTTTATTATAATACTCTTTATACTATTTAATAATTATCATACATACCAATTATTATGTATATTACCTCATAATACTCCTTATATAATTCGACAAATAATTCACTACATACATAACCCTATCAAAACATAACCCCATACTTGCGTCTATTTTACGTATAAAAAAAAAATTTATTTTACCTTAAACAACCATTCTGCTTTCCCCGTAGGCCGTATTTTATATAAATTTATTGATATAAAATTGTCCCTGTTCCAGAAGCCAAATGTGATATTTCTTTTTATTGATATTAATATCTAAATATAATGTGATTTCGAATTTGTCAAAATTGTACTATCTACTTTGTCGGGCGCCATCTTGCCAACTGCAAGAAAATAATTTACCAAGGTTCGTATCAGCGAACTAGAAGATCAGAATGGTTTATTTGTAATGATTAATTTAATTCACATTGGCAATGAACAAAAGGTTTATTTACTCTAAAATGCACACAACAAAAAAATAAAACTTCTTTTACTACACTTACATACTATTGCCAACTTAACTATGAACTCATGAAATAAATGCCAATAAAATTAATTTCCGTACATCCTTTTTTTTTTTATTATTGATTTGGTCTTATTTATTAATTATATTTCTTTGATTATGTTTCCCCCATAATTACATTTAATAATTATATACCTACACAAACCAGCACTTCGTTTAATTTCTATATTCACTCTCTCTCTCTCTCTCTCTCTCTTTCTCTACATTTCTATTCCCCTTCCATTTTTTAATTGATTTTAATTAATTTAAGTTTATTTTGTAGGCTGCCAGTTCTTTGTTAACCATTCTCAAAATTTGCTTTTTTTAAAAGGTTTTAGATTTAACCAATGTTGGTTACTTATCTGCCAAAGATCTTGATGAGTCCGTCTCTAACACGTATTTCATTCCGATTCCGCACATTTTCTTATTTATTCATTCTCCGGAACTATAACTCTATAAAACTGTTTGTTTTTTGTTGAAAGTTCACATTTTGAAACCAATTGTTGTATACGGGCGCGTCGGCGAACGCACAATAACTTCGCCCAAAACCGGCGCGAGCCGGGCAGACGCGACAGTTTATTTTGCGTCTGGTCCGCTGAGATGTTGATAGCTGACTTCCTTGTTCTGTTCGGTGCGTCACACAGTTGCTGGCGTGACACACCCAGGATAGGCTCTGACGAACCGATGACACACAGTTGTTATATAACTTGCTGACGCAACACATCGCCTGATGTCTGGTTGCATAATTGGTTTACAGATTTAGTTACATAACGTGTTTACGTTTTCCGGGTTCGTCATTGTCCTTGAACTGACTCTGGTACATTTGCAGTTGTTATTAAACTGTCCACACAATTATTAACCAATTCTCACAGTCAATGCTGCCACGTTGCGATCGCTTCCACAATAACAACTTTACCTCTCGGTCACAAAATTTTTCTATCACTCAACAAGTTATTTATTATTTATAAAAAAAAATACAAATTCTGTTATTACCCCAGGTATGCCCAAAAATGCCCCGCTACAACTCCACATAATGGTATGCATGTGAGTTCATGAATGATACTTACCGAAATATAAAAAGAGGAGTTACAAAAAAAACTGAGGCTGAAAGAGAAATTCTGACTACGTATTCAGAATACATAAGAATTATCAAAAATTGAGCATTTAACAAAATCATTGTTGACCAGTGTAATAGGAATGAGTACAGTGTGTTATTATCAACACAGTAATTTTATTAACATAAAAGTATAAAATCATTTCTGTGTTTGTCAGTTCATTGATCTTTTAATAATATTCACTTACAAGTAAAATACCCACTAGTGATTTAAGTTATGTATAAAACAAAAATTAACTTGTTGGTAAGGTATAGTTACAATTTTAAGTAGTTTTAGAGAAAAACTATGAACCTACATAACATGATAAGAATTTTGTATCATACTCACAATCACAAGATGACAACAAAATGTTTTATGTGATCATTTGGGGAGGGGGCGATTGCCCCCTGTGGATATACGCCTGCCCTCCTTTGAAATCATGGAAGTGCCACTGCTACCAAATGAACTGTATGTATATGTCTTCTGTCTATTCAGTCATCTGAATATCAGTAGGATTCATCAGAGCGCACCAAATGTTCCCCTCTATTCTATCATTGCCCTCTTACCATTCTATATCACATATTTGTATCACATATCCAAAAACTTGAATTGGAATTTGAGGTCAGACCTTGGCCTGTCAGTATGGTTGTGTGGCTAAAGCACTGTGGCTCTGCTTTACATGCATGAATGGAGGCCTGAATGAATGAAAACGTGTATTTGTATTCATTTGTACTTTATATGTACTTTAATATGTTCATTGGCACACCACAAGTGGACATTTTCAAGTGTTAAGAATTAACTTTGGTCAGAAATTTCTGCCAATGTCCTTATTGCTCACACAACATGTTTTAAAAATTAGAATTACTTACACATCGTATTCAATGTTATAGGCCTACCCAGTGGTGGGCAAAAGTGCACCATTTCTACCAACTGTTGAAAAATACAATGGTGAAGAAGTGTTCCTGCCTAAACAGCCATGGAAACTAGTTCGGCCAAAAAGCTCTCCAAAAGGTGTACCATATATGATTGGAGTGACTTCTCATGAAAGAAGGTTAAGTTCGTGGTAAAATGAATTTTTTATAGTATATTTGTCACACTTGTATATTTTTTACAGTGTAAGTTTTTTTAATATGCACAAGTCATGAGATTTTTATGTTGTATATCAGTAACACACACAAAAATTATGAAGTTACACATGCACACACAAATTTTCTACATATTTTACATATTTATGTTTAATATGTTAAATTCCTCTTCTTACAGATGATCCAGACATGTTTAGTAATTCTGAAAAAAAAACTTTGAGCTGTATCTGGCACTGCATATCAAGAAAACACCAACAAAGAAACAAAACCGAGAATTAATTACAAAAATCAGAGAGTTCTACTTTGGCAACCAGAGTATATCGTCTGAAACAATTCAAGAATGAATTGATGTATGTTGTTGACTTCTGAAAAGTCTTGAGTTTAGTTTATTCTGTCACTTCACTGATAGTACTGACACAAATAAATAAGTGTACCTTCCCAATAATCAGCTGTGATTTTTTATAAATTGTGTTTGTCAGGATGTCTTTGGGTCAGTCATAGATAAGAAATAATACCATCATCAGGAACTTGTAAAGTTTATCTTCTATCGCCTTTCAAGTTCCAGAATCATGCAATCTTTTTGGTGTGGTGCCCATGGTAGGATATATTCATAGTTTGTTTTGGAATTCTTGTTCAATTATCATCTTTGTTCTATACCCACTTGCGTGGCTCTGTTTTGATAGATTCAACTAACTTGTACTTTTAATGTTCCTCAAACAAAAAGGTTATTTCATGGTTCTGTGTTCTCACCTTTATGTCCTCAGTATACAAGCAATGGAACTGGAACTGTAATACTTCACCCTTGTAAAACTTTAACGGTTTCATTCAAGATCTTAATCTACAGTATAATATTGCTACGACAATTACATAACGCTCTCGACAAGTCGAGAGTATTGTTCTACACATTTCTCGGCTAGCCGAGCAGGTGTAGTATACTAAAGTAGCTTCCAGACTGTTCAAGCACTTGTATACACGCCAGTACCAATCTGAAAGCTTGACCTTGATGACATCTGGCAAGGACAACAGCTAATAGTCTACTTAAAAATATCGTGCCGTTACTCTATAGGTGACTATTTGCATACTTTATACCAGATCATATTTTAATAGTTTGCACTCATTTATAACAAATCTTTGGAATACTTCAATTTATACATTTTCTGAGAAGTAGTTGAATACTAAAGCTGTAAATTATTAATGTGGCCTAATTGTAAATTTCTCCAAACAGGATCATTCATTAGTTTTCTTATTTGTGGTCCAACAAATATACCTTTCTTAATCGTAGCATCATTTATATTTAGGGACTTGATTTTTAGAATCTGAAATCCTGCACCATTACGATCTATTGCTGTAACCAAATTTTCGATTAAACCGAGTTTAGTGTGTAGTGGTGGGAGATAAACTTTTTCAGGTTTTATTAGTATTTGACTTAACAACATTCTCCTCTTCTACAGCCAGTGCCTCTCTCTTTGACCACTGCTTTTTTATGTAATGATTCTTCCTATCCCTGCTGTCCCATTCACACAAGAAGCAATAGAACTTGGTGTACCCAAGTTGCTTTACATTTACCCAAGTGGTAGTGTAAAAGTGCTACCACTTTCAGATATCCACTGAAGCGAGCGTAAGCATTTTTTCATCCAGCAGGGAACTTTTTTTCCAAAGCGATGACCTATACTTTTTTTTCTTAGCCGTTTTTTGAAAGTCCAAGTAAAATTTTAAGATCACAATCCAACAAAGTGTTGAGATATCAAGGATGTAAGCAGAGCGTAGCAGAGCAATAACAAAAAAGACGGGAGCTGTGTTGTGCTTATGGGGGGGGGGTGCTATGCATGGTGGGATGGGCTGTGTAAGCTTGTGTGTTATAATATTAAACACACACACACACACACACACACATTGTTTTCTTATAGGCATGTTTCGTTGAATCAGTATTGTTTAAAATCATTAAAAAAAAATCCACTCCTCATTTGCAAGCCGTTGACAGCGGATGTTTTCCGTTCCAACTGCATACAACCCGTCCTTCCTTACCCCGCCTGTTGGAACTGTTTCAAGGTCAAGCTTTCAAATTGGTACCGGCTTGTATAACTACACAAATTACGTTGGCACATGGCTAGGAGTGTGAAAAATTATACAGGAACATCTGCAGACCTACTGTATATAAGCAACAGCGGCCGATTTAGTTAGTTAGTTTATACCTGGCGATATTGTAGAGAGCGGATCAAGTGATTGTTGCAGATTAGTGGAAAATGATTATTGTCTTAATTAGTGCTGTATTCTAATAAGGTGACATTGTTATTTGCGGACAAATTTAACTTGAATTATTGTATGAGAGTACCTTGTTGATTTCAAATTGTTATTTGTCACTAATTAAAGCTGTTGATTAGTTACTTCATTCGTGTTTGTATTTTGTTTCCACTGTACAATACAATGATCTGTGAGACCATCGCAACAATATGCTCACTCACAATTGTTTGCAATGGGAAAGCAATCAACATCCCCTGTTTGAATAAACATTCAATTTATCTTTTTGAACAAAATATTTCTATATTATTTACTTGTGACTTTGTCTTCCCTGTAGTATAAATATAGACTAATGTTAGTTTATTTATTATTATTGTACTTTTGTTTGTACGATTTACAGTCCTTTAATTTACTTGTTTATACAGTATATATGTCGCGTTTTTAATGAATCCTAAACTTGTACAGGTAATAGGTGTCTTTAGTGATTATGTGGTAATCTTTATTTTCTTGAAGAAAATCTTGGAAATGATGATGAAGTGATATAATTTTGGCAAACAATAAATTTAGAAATTTTTAAGAAAATATTATGTTATTTATGTCAGAGTTTGACACCATGTGTAAATCTTTTACAATTCTTAAGCATTTAGGATGAACACTGTGACTGTACATTCACTCTGAGTAAGTACACTTGTATTTTACAGTTAAATTTAATATTTCTGTAGTTGTAATGTACTCCTTTCTGTTCTTAGTGAATTCTGATCAACTTGTTGTCTCATGGATCCATTGTCCATGAAACAATGAGTTAGTTTTAAACTGTCTGAATTGTTTGATTTTTCTATATTTAGTATTTAGGCCTGAAGATGGTTATAGACATTCAGTAACTAAACATCATTCTGCCTTGTGATTACAGTGATGCAAGTGATGCCATTCTTTCGATAGTTATGTTTTTGTTTTTAACTGTTATATATTTTGTAATTATATACTTCACACTTTCAGTGTGTAACATGCAATGCTTGTTAAGATAAAGTAAAGTTAAACAAACATTAATCTTATTTATGGAATCTTAAAGCCAAGTAACAAAAAAATTGATGTATAATTATCATACAAGAATGTAAGTTCACATACTTTGCATGTGAATCTAAAACATGATTAAGACCTAAACTGATATCATTAACAAACGACTTTACATCTGTTTCTGCTACATACAGACTTTTTGTGTACTATATAATTCTGGGTGTTAGAGCACTGCGACATCAAGCAGATGTCTACTTGTATCAGTTTGTTTATGACGGAGCTTTCAACCTGTACTTCAAACACATTGTCACTCACAATGTAACAGGTATAACTCAGAATATAACAGTTGTATATGAGAGTCAGTTGAAAACATCTCCAGCTTAGTGGTAAAACTAAAATTTTTCATGAGCTGCAAGATTTGTATTTTATGTGAACTCCTGTTATTTCCAAATCTATCTATCAATTTATTCATGGTTTAGAATCTGTTTAAAACTGACATGTCTTGCGTGTTTTGAGAAATGGACAAAATCAAACATGTGGTGTGATTCTTTGTTAAAAATTGTTTAGCGCCAATGGAAATTCAGAACAAAATTGTAAATGTGTCAGGAGATGTTGCGACTTTAAAACCAACGGTTTGTAAGAAGGCACTTGAGTTTAAGCGTGGTCGTAGGAGCATTGAAGGTGATCCCCCCCCACACTGGACGATAAAAAAATTCAACAACTCCAGATATGGCAGCCATCTTGCACAATGCTTTTTTACACCAAGTTCTCGACTTAAGTATGGTGCACACACTCATGTGAGATGCCTATGATTTCAGCAACATCATCCACTCCTCAATCTGCGGTTTTCCAACATCCTATAAAATTTTTTCAATAATGTCATTTTTTGTTGCAATTTTTGGATGTCCACTGCTGGGATCATCTTCAGTCCTTGTACGACCACGTTTAAACTTGAGTGTCCACACTTACCAATTGACAGATGTATCTGGAAATGAACAGGTGTTCACGCAAAATATATGTCTTGCAGCACACAAAAGATTTTAGTTCTACCACTGAGCTATAGATGTCGCTCCGCGAACTTTCCAACTGATCCTCTTAAATAACTGTAATGTATGACTAATAACTAATGTAATAGTTTGTGTGTGTGTGTGATATGTGTATGTGTCATAGTAATTTATTCTTTATTAGGCTGTGTATTCTGTGTAAGAGAGTTTTTGTCATAATTTTTATACATAAACATGGTGTTATGCTGCATGAAATTGATTGAGCATTTAACTTTAGGAATGTGAACTGCAATAATTTTACGATTTTAAATAATTTCAATTTCAAACACTATTTACATATAGGTAGTTTACAATGTAGGTTTTAACAATAACAATGCTTTTAGTATATTTCTACCCAGGTGCTTGTAAATTATAGAAATATAATTTTCTTTTTAATTAAAAGCAAAGGGTTCAGTTTTGCTATTATTTTTAGATAACTGCAGTAATTTTGTTTTCTGCAATTAGAATCCCTCCCTCCACCAGTCAAAAACATCACCAGCTGTCACAGATCATATGGTAGAAATGACAAACAGGAATAAGATGCTAATTAGAGAACGCTGGGATTTATGGATATTATATTTGAAGTTATAGAATATAATCCATTGTAACTTCAGAATTCACTTCATTTTATTTCTGGTTGTAAGCCCTACAGTATAAAACAAAATAGTTGCTAACGACGAGTATAGGGGTGATGAATCATTTATGGTAAGAAGGCTGACAGATGAATATGCAAAGTGAGGTCTTAATATTGCATTAAGTTCAGAGACTGTTGACTCCAACGGTCCCCCCTCCCCATGGCCCCCACATCCTGAAGCGGGCCCCCAGGCCAGGATCTTTGGCGGGCCCCCCTACCTACCGCTAAGTTTAAGGGCAGCGTAATGTTCTACAGGATTTAGGATAAAATAAGTCAGTTTAAATGATGACACAAAAGTAATATTTATATTTATTTAAAAAACTCTATGGATTTACATAATAAAAACTTACAATAATATAAAAAATTATCTCAAAGTATATTTTCTAGCTTTTGTCGATACAAATTTTTCAATAACTTCAGTAAAATCAACTTGCTTAGCTAAATCATTTTCGATGCACAATATTGCTAGATGATTAAGTCGCTATTGACTAGTTGTGCTTCTTTGCCATGTTTTCAATGAATTTGCCAGTCTGCTGAACGATCTTTCAGCTGAAGAAACAGTAACTGGTACTGTACAAAACAGTTTAATGGCGAGACAGACATTGGCAAATATACCTTGCAGTTTTCTGTCGTAAATTGCATTCAGAAGTCTAATTGGGGTTCTTTCAGTACCGAAAACTGTCTTGTGAATACTTTTAAGGTGAAGGATTTCGTGCAGAAAGTCTTCTGACAAATCTTTCTCATATGTATTTACAAGGTTTGCTGCTTTTGCGGTAAGTTGACCGTCTAAGTTCTGGAAGCTCAAAATGGGTGAGAATAATTCACATATGGTATCTGCTGCTTCAAATCGTGTCATTAAATCATTGATAATAAAATCCAATACTGGGTAAACTACGGAAATTCTGAAATCTTGTTCAGGTTCTATAGAAATTTTTCGGTTTTCGGGAAATTGAGGTTGCACTCCTACTGCTTCAGCAACTACTTTTGTTTCTTGAACAACACTTTCCCACGAGTCACGTAAGTGCTGCATCTCTTGCACTAAGTCTCTTATAAGTGCGGTCTCGACATCAAGAGATATTCCTTTACTTTGTATGACAACGTTCTTGTTGTCAATACTTGCTAATATTTTGTGCCAAAACACTGTCATTAGCAGACCTTTATAAGATCTGAAATATTTTTTTAGGCCTTTAGTTGTGTTCAGTGCTGAAGGAGTTAATCCTGTAGCCATCTCTCCAAGAATGACATCTAACACAGCAAGTATGCCGGGATAATGTTTAACAATTGGACGCACAGCTTGAATTCTTTCACTCCACCTTGTTTCTGAAAGACTTTGAAGAGATAATGTTACGTGTTTTTTCAATACTTCCCAGTGTGCAGGACTGTGAGCGAACAAAGAGTAGAAGTTTTCTATATTCCCGAAAAACGTTATAACATCTGGGTTGAGCTTTGCAGCGTTGACTCCTACGCGATTCAATGAATGTGCTCTGCAGGGAGAGAACAAGGCACATTTGTTCTTTTCTAAGATGCGGGACTTAACGCCGTTTATTTCGCCACGCATATTTGCGCCATTATCGTAGCCTTGCGAACGCAATCATGGAGAGGTATATTGTTTTTTTCCAGAGTTGCAAGTATTTCTTCAGTTATTTTTTCTCCAGTTTTTCCAGTAAAATTCATGAACTCAATGAAACGTTCATTCACTTCGAATTCGTTTCAGTATTGGTTTTGGGATATGTGTCTGAGAATTAGGACGTTTTGTTCACTGTGAGAAATATCTGGTGTTGCATCTACTATTATTCTGTAGAAAATTGCGTCTCTTCTTTGGTCAAGAATGGTTTGGAGAACTTTGTCTGCACAAAGGCCAATAAACTCATTTTGAGAATACCACGACAAATAATGTGCATGTCCTTTCATACTTTTACCTTCCACCTGATTTTGTTGAACTTTGGCGAGATGTTGTCGTGTCACTTCATCGTACTTTCCAATCAACTCTAAAATTTCTAAAAAATTCCCATTATGAACATCTCCAATCTTTGTGTTCTCTCCTTGAAAAGCTAAACCTCTAGATGATAAAAATAATGTTACGTCTACAAAAATTAAAAATCGCAAGAGTAAAGTGGCACTTCTGATTACCCGATTTTAGGATGGACGAAAAAATGTACGCGGTTCCAAGAAAAAACGAAGTAAACATACCTGTAAAAACTTTTGGCGCGCCGGCGAACAAAACAATGAAGTAATACACTAACCACGTGGCAGATCACTTTCAAACTGAACATAAACATTCAGCAGAGCTTATCCCACAGATATTCACATACCGTAAACATTCGTAAGTAAACACGCATTGTATAGGCAAACATCAGCTGTTTTTGTTACTTTTCAAGGCTTCCAGAGAGGGCAGCACTAATCACAAAGAATTTCTAACGATGTCATACCATACGGACAATGTTGTCGAATACCGCAGCAAACGGAGACGTTTTTTAAACGATGTGGACTATAGGCAAATTGCTCAGCGAACGGAGACAAATTTATTCGACTACAGTCGAATTACGCGGCGAAAGGGTTATTAATTCTTCCACTGACAATAATGAAATTAAAGCGTATTCATGTCCATGTGGGTGAAGCCGCGGGAAAAAGCTAGTATTTTATAAAGAAGTCGCTTTTTGTCTTCTGTTCATCTCACTTAGCTATCCGACCCACCACGCCGGGCCCCCCCCTAATCCCGGGCCCCCAGGCTAGAGCCCCGTCAGCCCCCCCTTGTGGGGGCCATGCCCCTCCCACTTCTTTATTGATCTCTTTCCTGCTGCAGCTCATGCGATATCCACCATTCTTTTATGTGCGTACCCTGTTCCTTACAGCTTCACACCACCCAGTCACCAATATCCTCCATACTGAATTGTCTCTGTATTTCTTGGTTATGTGTACAATCTCTTTTACTTCATCATTATCATCATCATCATGATTCCAAGGATTAGGCCCTAGACCTGTTCCGGAACCCATCTCCTCCTCAGTCTATCAACATCTTATTTCTCAGCAGGGTGATAACCCAAGGCAGCCATGGGTAGACGGATATCAGGCATGTGGTTCAAGTGTCCACACCATCTCCTTCTGTGGTCTTCAGTCTTTTGGTGCAACGATATAATGTTTAGTTTGCATCTAATATCCTCGTTGCTTTTCCAAACCAGGAAAGAAAAATCTTGTGTCCCTCTTAGAAATTACATTTCAGCTGCCTGAATCCTCTGTATGTCCCTTTTACCAAGTGTCCATGTCTCACTAGCATACAGGAATGTGGGAACAGCCACAGTTTTACACAATTTCATTCAGATATCCTTCCATGTTTTATTTATCTGGTACCTATGAATTGTTCCACAGATGCATCTAAATTTTGTTAGCTTACTATCCCAATCAATATCGGTTCCATATGAGATATCACAACCCAGGTAACTAAAATGACTAACGTGATCCAAAATATGATTGTGCATAACTGTCTTAGTTCTTATAGGATACCTGCCCTTAAATGCCATTGTTTTAGATTTTGTAGCAGAGATCTGTAGCCCATAGTCTTGTATGATGCTATTATCTTTTGTAGCTTGTCTTCTGTTTTCTGTATCATTACCTTCTTTTGCATCCCTGTTGTTTCCAGTGTATGCCTAGTCTTGAAATGTTGGGTCTTTCTTCTATTTGTTAATATTGATTAAAAAACTGCTTTGAAATTTCTCACCTTTTTACACTTGCCTTAAGAATTTATTGTGGCATAGTCATTTAGGGATGCAGAAACTTTAAAGGTTTTATTGGCATAATGTAGCATCTCGTTTGCTAGAGTTCTACTGCTAGTTATCACAACCCTAAATCATTGAAAGGCATAACCTGGTGAATGATTTGTCTCTGGTATTCTAGTTTACCTCATAATGGTCCATTGCTTACTGTTAATACCTTCATTTTTAATGATGATATTCTGAAGTCAAACAGCTTGCAAGCCTAGTGGAACTCAAAGAACATTCTTTGAAGTTCACCCTCAGTTAGAGATGCATCGTCTGCATAACAAACTATCCTTACTTTGCTCATCCCCAACTTGTAACCTCTCTTACATTGATTTAGCAATACTCCTTCCTATTATTTCATTCATAATTATATTAAATAATAAGCGGCTGAAAGAATTTCCGTGTCTTATCTCTTGATTAACTGGAATGTTATAAATTATTTTTCCTATAGTAGTTTGAATCTTGTAAAATTATTTATTCTATATTTTTACATCATTTTCTATTTTTTTAATTTATGTTTTCTAATAATACATAAATTTATTTATATTATGCTATATTGCATATTATTTCCTGTAGAATTCTTAGAATATGTTTTAGCTAGTCAAATGTGTTTTCAATACCCATGGAACAAATTCATCTGTGATTTACTGAATTTCAAAGCTTCCTTGCTGAATACCTAATTTATATAAATAATTCAGCCTAAAGCCTACCTGATCATATTTAAATGAGTTTGATAAAAATAAAATAAATATGTGTGTTATTTTTGTATGTTAAGAAAGAAGTAGGATTAGTGTTTTAATTAGATTGTATAAAATGACTGTGCAGCCGATCACATTGTATTCATCAGACTGCAGACCCCCCTCCCCTTACAAATGATATAAGGAAATAAGGGAAGGATTGCAGCAGTTGAAATAGATTGTTTAAAAAATTTTTGTTCTGCTATCCTGGAACATTGTGAGTATCCTGTGATAAATCTGAAGAAGGAAGTAGGCATCGTAGAATGTGGAAGCAAAATATAGAGGAAGACATAAGAAGCTGAAATTTTTGATAGAATTATTGAGAATTAGATATTATTGGTGCTTGCATTGCATATAGATACAGATTGTAGCGATACAAAAAGTTGAGGAAACACTTAAGATTGCCACCAATACTTGACAGATGGCGTGTGGGAGCTGTATCACATTCTCAACAGACAATGGAGATGCTAAAAAAACTACCTACCAGAAGACGGGGAGGGACTTGGGAAGGCGAGTCCACGAGCACAGGTTAGGTTAGGATCAGGTGACAAATAAATATGCTTAAACTATCATCATATTGATTCTGTACTTTCAGATCAACAACATAACAAAACATATTAATTTGATTCCTATAATTAACAATTTTAGCCAATCTCAGAACTTCAATAAGGAAATTAATTACATTTCTTTTTTCAAACCTAAAAAATACTGAAAATTTTTTGAACCAAAACAGATTAATGTTACTACATTTGTATGTACAGATTATGATTTGTGGTGTTATTACAGAATCTTTTTCTATAATTCCTTTCTGTAAATACAAATAGTTATTAAAAGATGGCCATAAAATATTTTGTTCATTTAAAATTGAACACATTCTTTACAAAAAGTATAGTAGGTACACATTTCATTGTGTACCCAAAGCTTTCAGCGAACAATTCACCAACCAATCCGTCTTGCACTCGTGGCTCTGTAACTGATGCTACGTGCTCAGTACATTCTCCACATTAAAACTCTTTAATATTTTGAACATTCTAAAGGTTTCCCTTTTTACAATTTTGTTCCAATCACTGCTTGGCACTATTTTAGGGTTTGAGACTGAATATACACATGCCGACACATGTTTGAAGTACTTTAGCGAACTTAATTTCACTCTACTGCATTAAAAAATGTCCATACTCTCCAAAGCCATAACTAACAGTGGTGCCGGCTGTATCACTACACAGTGAAAATTAGATGAAGAAACTATTCCGCTGCCATATGTGTTCTTGTTGGCTTCACTAAAGGTTTTATTCAGCCAGTGTGTTAGTGCTCATTTTAACAACATTGACGCTTGCTGTGAAAGAATTAGAGCAAATTCATACATATTGAGGTTTTGTGTTATATTTTAGTTACGTTAGTTTCGGAGTTACGTTTTTATTATTATCGTGACTGTATGGGACCAATATCTGTCCATTTAGATAGCAAATGAATCTGGTTCTGAAATGGACAATAGTGATTTAGATGATAAATCTGTACACAAAATTGATGCTGACCATTCTGATTTGGATGTTAGTGGTGTGTGTCAAATGTGCAAGAAGAACCAAGTGTACGTTTCATGAACTCTATAATACTGTCAGGCCTGTAACATTCCTCTGTCAGAGTGCTTCTAATTATTCCATACTAAAATAAATTATAATATTGTAATGTTTCTCGTGTACGCGTCTACCGTTTTATTCTGTAAAATTTTGTATGCGTATACTGGGTGTAACGTGTCTTCTTTATCCGTCGTTCAAATGAATGCAACTTCCGCAGATTTCGTCCGTTGCGAACGTACGAATAACCAGGTCTCGATGTTCTTACCTGTTGTTCACCAGGGGTGTGAAAATCCCGGTGGTGCCAAATTGTTTTATTAAAACAATTAAAAAAATTTTAAATGTGTATGGCCTGCGCCGCTCAGGCGGTTTGAATAATTCAATATGTTTCCGCCTGTCTCGGCCGTCTGTATCGGCCAGTAGTTCATTGCGTTGGCTGTGCGGTCGCTAGTCGTCAACACTACTTGTCTGCTAAAATGTACATAAATTATTATCCACCTCCTAATGAAATTATAACACCGTGGTTACCACTCAATACTTATTTATTTTTTGGTTAACGATTAATTATTCATTTAATACAAATTATGTTTCCTTTTGTAATACAATTGCTCCGGTTATATGAGACACCTCTACAGCGTTTGACAAATCGATATCTGAACTTATTAACAGACTTTCAGTAATGGCGTCTGTGGAAATTATACACAAAATTATTATTGTTCGTTTGTCACGGGTTCTTGAGATTGCGTTAAAAGGATTACTAATGTTTAAAACAATAAAAATACACACCCTTACATCAGTTAAACTTAAATAATATACTGTGTATGTATAATTTGTTTATTGTAGTGTAGTAAAAGTGTTACAAGCTATCGGTAATTAATAACAGGTTAACTTTGCCAGTTTATAAATTTTCAGTGACTTAGTTTTTTAATCTTTGAAAGTAATTATGTTCAGTTTAGTGAGAGTTCGGCCTTTAGTGAGAAATAATTAACGTGAGTTTATTCAGAAATTTGGGTAATTTAATAGATACTTAACACTTCAGTAGACAGGACGAACTCATATGATCTGGTATTAAGGAGTTAGGCTGCAATCATCTTTAATTTTCTTTGGTTCGGGACTTCGGGCGTCTTTTCCAAGTTAATCGGCAGGATATTATTTTCTTTTTTCTTTAATTCGGCTTCGACATTAGTTATATTGTTTCAGCCAACATCTTCTTCCTTGGGGTTCACTTGCTAGTAATTTCATTTGATATTTTGACGTTTTAATTAACAATTTTTATCGTTCCAAAACTAGCGTCTATTCAACAAAAGCGTCATATACGAGTAAAGAAATCTAACGGTAAATTAGCAACCAAACGACTGTTGTCATAGTAACCAATTAATCCCGATTGGTTAATTCTGAAGTAGCCTATTGTTATCAAATTTTGAATTTTTATTCAAAATAGCTGTATATCTTCTTATTGATTATATTCTTCTGTCCTCTTCCCTACATATTAAATACTATCACCACTGTTATTATTTCCTTTCAAAGATTAATTTGGTATCACATAATGTATGGTTTTATGAAATACCAATGTTTGTACATATCTGTTAATATTTGGTATTTACATTTCTCCCTTAAACTAAGTTCTTATTCTAATATTTTTCTTTTAAACTGATTTACAAATTATTCTCGGCTATTTACTTGCCTTGAATTTCTTAATTTCCTGATTGTTTTCATACAGTTTGCAATTATTTGTCATTGACAGTTATACATTTCCTAGGCCTTAGTAGCCATTGATTATTTTTATTTAATTTATTCTAATTATATTTCATTTCATTACAAAGTGTTTTGTTCTGTTGTTATAATTGATTTGTTTAGTGGTTGTTGTGTCTTGAGTTTGTTTTTGTTCTGATTACATGTCAAGATTATTTTCTATGTCTTAATACTTAAAATATAACAATTAGGCCTATGGACTGTAAGCTTCTTTCAGCCATATCCTATCCATAAAATTAACATGAACAATTCTTTACAAGTTATTAGTTACTGTTGGTTTAAATATTAATTTAATTCTTTTGCTACTACCTTGAGTGATAAACATCATCACTTCTTGTAAACTTATTAAAGTTATTTCCCCTTTTAACATAGGGGGTTTTATTCATTGTATACTTAATTTTAAAACAAAACCTTATTTCAATATTACTATCTCCTCCATTCCATGTTAATACAAGTTGTTTTTACCTGGGCTTTCTCCCTGAATAATATCACATGTTTTACTTATCTTTATTTGAAATACTATTTTTAATTATTCTTAATTATATGAATGTTCACAAGCTCACTCAAATCATTGACTGTTTATCAATGCTTTATAAAGTGTTTTCTTATTTATTATTACATCTTTATTACTTAAAACATCTATTTCCATGTATCACCTTCACCTTTAATTAACAGAGGTTTATCACTGATACACACTCACTATTTTTAGGGTATTTACACTTTCACTATTATCACTTTTTATTTTAAACGTTTATTGGTGGGTAAACCCTATTATTATTTTTCTTTGTCACTTAGTTACTTTCATTATATTTCTCACTATCTCACTATCTTTACAAATTTTATTTATATCTAATAAGTTCATGTCTTTTTCTAGATTTCTTACTTACATATACTACTAATTTGTGGGTTAGTGTATTTTTATTTAATGGGTTTTTATTAATTATGAATTACATTTGTCACTTAGACAATACTAATATTTCTTTTTTATATTGGTTATTCACCGGTTTCGTTTCCTTTATGATATTTGATGGTATCATCTCCCCCTTCCCTATTCTACACTATTTGTCTGTGTTTTATCACCTTGGTTCACTTTATTTTCTTTATAGTTGGTTTGTTCCATTTTTAATTTCATTTTTCTTCTCCTTCCCTTCCATCTCGTTTCGCTTTATTTTGGTTATTATCTGGCCAATCTCTGGGGTTGGGTCAATGTCATTTGTCTGTCAGTCTAGTTTGTATTTCTTATTTAATAATCACCTTTGGTTTACTATTCTTCCTCCTTCACTCTTAATTATATTTACTATTTTCGTTCTCTTTATTATTTATTTATTAAAATATATTATTTCTTAGCATTTTTTTACATACTTATTGATATCAAATATGATCTGGATTTGGCGATGTTATAATATATAAATATATTTTTTACTTTTATAAATAACTGTCAAGTATTTATTAGTGTTTCAGACATGTAAATAAATAGATTTGGGGACATAAGTTTACCAGTTCAATATGAACAGTGAAGTATGTGTACTAACAGATATTTTTTAAATTCAAAACATGGACACTTAAAACTAAAAATGTGAAAATTATAAAAACATTGGCTAAGTTGTGCAACATATCAAATTAAAGAAGAAATTCTCCTCTACAAAACAATTATTGTACATAAAAGGAAAGTTGAACATGTAACAGGAGAAAATTTGGGTAACAGTTACAAACAATTATTTAGTACAGTTACAAACAGGTTTTTTATCAGTAAAAAATATAAGTACACCATAAATGTGCAGTTGCTGGTTGTTAGCTACATCTGGGAGGGCCCAATCTCGAAAGTGTTAAATCATCAGCACACCAACAGGAAATTTGAGGTGGTTGCTACAATCCCATCTATCCAGACATAACAGTTGATTTTTAGCTTTTTAATTTTTTTGACGATACCACTTATCTACCATTACTTCACTGTCTACTACTGTATTGTAAATTTTATTATGCTACATTATACTTAAGTTTTTGTTTCAGCAACTAATAAAAAGTACATTATAATGCATGTACATATTTTTTTATATAATCACATAATGGTCTTACTTTGTTTCTTTTATTATACACATAACATAATTAGTATAATATTGTATGATTGGAAATCTGTACAAATCAAAATCTTGAACTACTGTTGGTTGCAATTAGTTCAGGTTGGACTAATTGATGGTAATTTATTATCGATTTACCATTGATAATCAATGGTAAATTACATTTCCATTACAAAACACTGCAGTGAATATTATTAGGAAGTCATTAATAATATTTATAGTCACACACACACATATGATATATAATTACACTACACTTTTTTGTCTACAATAATATACATTACAATAAATTACATAAATACTCTGGCTTACTACACCCACATACTTGATCCTTAATGTGTGCAAGGCATTGATTTATGTCTTGAGATTCCTCAATGAATAAACTTTTCTTACAAACATCATATTAATGTTTCCTTATACTACCATATTTGTTTTGAGAAGCTACCATTATTTAAAAAATTTCCCATTAATCACACAGGTATATGTAAAACCAGTATCAGCTAACTTGCAAATTATCAGTGTCTGGATTGTTACATGACATTGGTAAAATTACTCATTCATTCCAACATGAATTAATTTGTCTTTTGAGAGTTCTGGTTGACAAAAGTATTTCCCACAAATATTACATTTATACTTCTTAACTTACCAGCATGCAATAATTTATCCATTGTATAAGTATTAGAATGGGTAAATCTTTTCTTACAAACATTACACTGGTATTTCTTAATATCTGCGTGGATTAACATGTGAATTCTCATATTAACAGCTTGAGTTAACATTTTGCTACACACATCACATTGATTTTGCTGATATATTTTAATACCAGAATGGACTACTTTTTTGTGTTTTCTGACATTGCTTAATGTAGTGTAGCTTTTGTCACACATCCCACACTCAAATCTTGTAACACTACCATGGATTAATTTGTGTCTAGAGACAGCAACTGGAGTAATAAAGGCTTTATTACAAACATCACACTGATGTCCGAATGCCAGCATGGGTTAATTTGTGTTGCGAGAGATCATATAAAAATGAAAACCCTTTGTAACAAATATCACATTGATATTTCTTATTGGCATGTGTCAATTTGTGTTTATTGAGACTCCCTGTGCCAGAAAAAAATTGCTGCAAATATCACATTGGTCTTTTTTCTTAATGCTAGCCTGGATTAATGAATTAATTTGTGTTTTGAGAGATTCCCAGACTGAGTAAAGGTTTTATTACAAACGTCACATTCATATTTCCTAATGCCGGCATGGATTAACTTGTGACTGCGAAGAGTACCAGATGCAGTGAAACTTTTACTACAAAGATCACACTGATATTTCCTAATACCACCATGGGTTACTTCTTTGTGTTTTGACAGATAGCTTGAATCCGAGTAGTTTTTGCTACAAATATCACACGGGTATTTTTTCTTAATGCCAGCATGGATCAATTTGTGTTTTGAGAGATTCCCAGACTGTGTAAAACTTTTGTTACAAATAATACATTCATATTTCTTAATATCAGCATGGATTAACTTATGACTGCTAAGAGAACCTGACGTTTTGAAACTTTTACTACAAACATCGCATTGATATTTCCTACTACCATCGTGGATTACTTCTTTGTGTTTTGACAGACAGCTTGATCCAGAGTACCTTTCGCTGCACATATCATAACTGGTACTTTTTCTTAATGTCAGTATGGATTAATTTGTGTTTTGAGAGATTCCCAGATTGAGTAAAACATTTGTTGCCAGTATCACATTCATATTTCTTAACACCAGCATGAATTAACTTGTGACTGCTAAGAGAACCTGATGTAGTAAAATTTTTATTACATACATCACACTGGTATTCTTAATACCAGCAAGAGTTCTTTGTTTGTGTTTTGAGAGACTGCGTGGTGTTGTATAACTTTTGTTACAAATATGACACTTATATATATTAATATTAGCAGCTATGATACTATCCTATTGTGCACACTGTTGCACTTCTTCATCTACAATATTTCCTCCCTTTATAGGTATAGTATAAATAAATAAATTCTGATAATAAATTCTGATTTTATAGGTCTGATAATAAATTCTGTAACAAAACAAGAATATTTAAAAATTAAATAAATTTAAATTATATAAATTAACGTAGTAAATCTATCATTTAAAACTAAATTTTGTAGATGTTAATCGGCAGAAAATTATACTGATGTATAACATTAATACTAAAGTTACTGAACTAATCAAAAGGAGGCAAATTGAATGGTATGGGCACATAAGAATGGAAAATAAACAGTTGCCTCAAAGCTTCTTCAATCTCATGCCACTGAATAGAAGAAAGAAGGCCAGACCTGGCTTACATGGTTACACGGCTATAAGAGTTCTGAAACCAGAGTATTTAAAATATGACATGCAGGCTGCAGTAAACACTCCAGGAATCCTGTTTAACAAAACTCGGGTGTGAATCTCTACTTTGCAGATCCTATGTGACAAATTATTACAACAATTTTGTTGTATACAAATTTTTTTTTGTATAGCCCCACACTTTGTTGGAGCGCCAAAATTATACAATGACACAAATTGCAAATATAAATGTATTTGTGTTTGAGAAGCCCCAAGTTCTTTGGGACGCCAAAGTTATGCAACTTTACAGATGACTGTTTAAGATACTGTAATTTATGGAGGTTGTATAACGATATCAGGTGTAATTATAATAAGAGTATTAGATTTATGAGTATTTAAAAATTCATATTTATTGTACTCAATCTTATAAATAATAAACATCGTTAATAATCTTCAGTCACGGTATCACTCATTATTAATGTTTATCTCTTATACTATACGGTGTTACACACATTTAAAACCCTCTTACATCTAGACATGTTAATAATCTTAATCTAGACATTTATTCCATTTGATTTACTAAAACAAATAAAATTAAAATGTAATTTGAATTGAATTCTTTTAATTCAGATCTGACCTCAACTCGCCCAGTCTATACCAATGTTTAAAAATGAAATTTAAATTTATATTAATTACTTTTAGACTGACATTTGTTTTATATTCAAAATTTAAATTATTCTTTTCTACAGTGCAAATATCAAATAAATTTAACTATTTACTTTGATAAACAAAAATCTACTCTCTCAACTTTAAATTCTTTTTTTCTTATTTCTTTATATGCGATCGCTCATTCTTACAACTAAACATTTATCTACATTTCTAAAATATTATTTCTAATTATAACTTTTTTCTTTGTTTTAATTTATTGTCTTTTGATATAGTCTCTATGAGCTCTATTAAAAAAATCATTTATAAATGCATTATGCATGTCAGCTCGAGTTTTGATGATCTTACGACTTATTGACGGGGTCCAGCGTTGTCCAGAGTTGGTTTTCCATTCCTCCTGGCTTGACGTGGTCCTGGATATGTCCAGAGTCGTTCTCCAGCAGTGTGTGGTCCGTCTCAGAGAATTGCTATCTGCTGCAAGGTGGATCTTAAACGTCGGTTAGGCGTCAAAAAACATCGTCTAACGTCCAGCATCCCTCGTCGCTCTGGTAGCTTCTCCGTAGATACTCTTTGTAGACTTAAACGGTCCCGGTACTTTACGCTTTCCGAAATATTGTCAACCTAATTGTTGAACGTCTTATTAGTTCGTTAATGAGACTTGACAAAAAATAAAACTGTTCTGCCGATGGACAGCATGTCCGACTGCAACACTGTGTCTTGAAATGAAGAGAAGGGTTTTCAGTAGAACCCTTAATTTATACCCTCTCGAGATTCCGCACCTGTTGGCTCCAAAATCATCCTGTCGGTACCTGCAGATCACATGATAGCCCCCACTCCCGAACCTTTTCATCTATTTGCAATTATTAGCAAATAGCAATGCTTTGCACAGAATCGAGATAGCACAAATCATAGCAACTTTGATTAAGCACTCATTGTATTAATTTGAGCGTCTTCTGGTAATTTGCATATTTTTTGGCACGTTTATTTTGCACTGACTTCGCATAGCATGTCCTATTAACGTCATTTTCTCACTGGGGATAACTATAAAATTTACACACACTTTGGTGTCTGTTGTTTGTTTATAAACTAATTAGTTTTCACACAGTGAAATTAAATAATTATTTTATTAATTACTTTGGGGCGGGTAGCTGAGATTCCTGTCTGTACATGCATCACTAACACACACAAGATACACGCGTAACACACATACAATCGAGCAGGTGTTCCTTGCCTGTCGGAACAGGTTAATTTCTCCCCTAATCTAACAATGAAATATTTTTACAATCTCAGACTTGTCCATTTACCCTTAACTTATAATAATTCTACAAATTTTATATTTATTCAAATCAATGCCTAATACAGCATATGGCTGTATCGTTGCATTATATTATTAGTCATCCTCCGTTACTGATAGGAATGTTAGTACAACTCTTTCTTCTGAATCAACTGTGCTTTTTTTTTTACTGTGATTTTCATTGACCTAAGTCTCATCTAAATAAACTATCAGTTCTGCTTTGATACTCACATTTCATGAATTTTAGATAACAATTTCATTGAAGCCATCGCAGTATGAAGATGCTCTATTAAAAATTACCTACAGTTTTCAATTTTCTATAATTAAATCCGAAGTCATGCATTTCATATGTGCATAAAATATTCAATATGTAACTCAAACTGAACACAGATAATTTACTTTTTCTCTAAAAATCCTAGTAATTATTTTGTGACGATTTAAATAAAAGAAATAATCTAGAAAAAAAAAAATTTTTAAAATTAAGTTTGCGAGGTCTTAAGCTATTTAAATCTCACTGTTTTAATATAAGATACCTGTATGTACTCAGTTATAAGTTATAACTTAATCAGTTATAATTAATTAGTTATAAGATACTCAAAGAAAAAGATAAATTGTAAAGCGTTATTAATATCGTATTTAACCCTTTGCTTGTAAGCAGGTGCTTTCCTGTTGATTCCAGACTCGACATGCTTTCAGAGTCTAGTGTGAGTAAGAATAAGATAAAAAACTAATGTTAATAATAATAAAATCTGAAGACATAAGTAGTCACTAAAACAACTGATTTAAATTATGTATATATTTGTTTAGGGATAGTTTAAATAAATAAAAATGTTAACTTAAATATAGTTAGGAACTATATTCTCGCGCGGAAGTTGTCCCACTAACTTTTGTCCAGTACTTGGCGAAGGGAGCGTAATTTCTCTCTCTTGCAATGGTGACTCCGTACAGTGTAGACGTAAGAGCTATGCTCTTCAAATATGTGTATCATATTTGGTTTCATCTTCAGAAAGTGTACCAGATGTAGTTTGTTTAAAGCATCTGGATGTATTAATTAATGTAGTCATGTGAATAGACAATAAGTTTAAAGTTATGTAAAACAAAAAGTATTGAAACGTAACAAAAAGTGTAACACAAGATGACTACGTACTTCAACGTATAACAACTATTCCAAAGTAATACCCGGAGATGTGAACTAGCAGAAGCCACAAACTCTACTGCACGTGACAGAATATGCAGATCAGGACATCCGAGAATCTACATTATCATCGTAGATAACTACATGACCTAGTGTTCTCCCTGCTAACTTTTGGAGCCCTTTACAGAGGAAAGCCAGACCGAGATGACAACGTAGCTGTTCCTGTTTCCCAAGACTGATACCACAGGAGGAGTCTTCTGAATACCAATTAAAAGGTGACTCGATAGCCTGTCTATCGAGGGTTACTAATATTTGTTACACAACACATCTTGAAAGAGACTTTTCAGAAATGATTAACTTTGTAAAGACTTATAAATTAAATCTAATGTTTATAAGATTATATCTTATTAATTAATATTTCATGTAACTATTCTAACTTCATACGTTGTAACAGTTTATATGTTAATGTAGAGTAATATAACTCAAGCAATAATACCATTCTTAAATGTTGAATTAAAAGAAAGTCTTGCAAGCTAATATCATGAAAAGAGTATAATTAAAAGTTTTAATACAGAAAGTTCACCCGGATCCGAGGTATAACTATATAGAATCTAGTTTGATGCCAAAGTTTAAAGAAACCTTTCGATAATTTAATAATTGAGTTAGTAATGTCATGACATCAGTCAGTATATGTTTTTCTTAAATGTTGAATAAAGAGAAGTCTTCTTGTTACACACATCTGAGGAGTGCTTAAATCAATTGTATACCTTGCCATTGTTTCCTTACACAAAGTAAACAATTACACAGCTAGTAAGTAATATGTTATTTTAATTATTTGTGATCAATTCTGTTACAACGTAGGCAGCCCTTCTAATTAACGGAGTTTAATTACGAAGGGTTCCCTGGATTTGTAACGCGGCGAAAAGCTAGTTACAAAAGTGCGCCACTCTGCTTACATTGTAAAAAAATAAAAGGGTAATTGTTTACAGAGTGTCATAAAAGTGCATTCACTCTGCTAATTTATGTAAAGGGTTGTTAAGCATCGTGACGTAAACAAAAGTGCGTACATTATTTAAAAAAAAAAATAAAATAAAGGAAACAAAGGAAAGAGTTTTAATTGTGTATATATGTGTCACAAACAAATTGCATTCACTATTTATGCGTGGATAAACATAAATAGTATGATTAATAACTAAATGTTTAATATTGATATATGCACTCAGAAAGTTACTTTAATAAATGTAATGTTCAAAACATATTTAATACACTATTAAATAACGTAATATGTATTAATACGTAGATGGTAGTATGTATAAGTAAAATGTCATTAGCGTCATACAATGTAAAATGCTATATGCAGGTTCCTACCGGCACAACCTGAATAATTCGATGTAAGTACTTGCATACATGAATTGTGACCAAGCATAACAATTTTGGTCAACCGAACAATCTGTAACAGGTTTGTTTACGACAAACTACGACCTGTTGTCTCCTGAATCATTCTGCACAGTGTATGTCCAACTACATAGCTTACATACACTAGGATGCGTTATAAAAAAAAATTGATAAAAAAAATAACTTTGTAAATAATAATAAAGTAATTAAGTAGAAGTCGTGATTTAAAAAACTTGTGAACAAAATAAGTAATTATTTAATTGAGAAAAGTTTATGAAAGAACGAAGCCAAAGTGTTGTCTAAGCGGAATAATAATAAATGTGTTGAACAAAAGTGTGCTCCCCTTCTCAAGTTTAAAACCACCGGTTTCAAATCGTTGGTGTTATTCACTCGCATTGTGTAGACAATAATATGTAAAAGCAAACACCCCATTGTCACACACTCTCACCCTCCTTTGTTAACTAAATATGTAGGCCACCCTCTGACCTACATTCCAGTAAACAGCTGATCGGCTATTTAACATTGAAAGATATGTGTGTGATTTCTGTCTCTCCCTTAGAAGAGAAATTGTTCTTTTCTAATTAGTGTAAATTGATTACTTATGAATTTGTTATATGTAATATATGTGTAATATAATAGTATTAATTTTAAGTACGTGCTAATGTGTTAGAACAAAATGGCCCAATTTAACCCGGATTTGTTTTTAAAAGACGAGCTGTCTTACGAAGCTTTGCGTGGACTACCCCATGCTGATGTAACAGTCGCGGAATTACGAAGTTCAATTCGCGAATGTGGATTTGATGCACCCGTGGAATTAAACAATCTAAGCCAACTCGATTATGAAGGCGAGAAAGAAATTTGTACTGCCAAGTATAGTGAACTATACTTATTGTCTCAAACACTCCAAGACGAGAAATCTCCGGCAAAAATTTTGCGGACTACCCAGAGAATAGAGCATTTAACCAGGCGAATGAAAAATTTGTCGATCTGGCCGAATCTCAAAGTAATACCCGAAGATAGATCTCGACTATCATTGATGAATAGACCCAATACGATTGCTGATCTGGAACAGTGCAGTATCCATTCTTCAAATGTATGGTACTCAGATCAAAATAGAGAAGCAATGAAAACCTCTGGAAATAATAGACATCAATTGCAAGCACTACTGCCTGATGTAACAACCTCGTATGAAAGTCAAGTTTCTAGTAGACCTCACTATGTGCGAAAAGCTGGTAAGTTAACTGTAAACCCAGATAAAGCGGAAACCAAGTACCCACCTCGCAGAAAACCCACCTGTTATAATTGTGGCAAATATGGAAAGTAAGCCATTGGAACGGAACCAACCTGTGAATATAAAGTGTGCTAAATAAATATGGTGATTAAATAGACGATAGTTCTAGGAGCGTTTCTTAATTCCCAAAGTAGTTTAATAAATAATAAAGTGAATAATAATAATTGATTTAAATACTAGAGCTAAATAAATCCTAAGTTATACTAAAATTGTGTGAAGTGTAGAAGTAATTAAAGGAAAAGAATAATAATAAAAGGTAAAGTTGCGTATTGTAAACACTTCGCAGTGGTGGCAAGTAAGAGAAATTAAAGCGTGTTCGGAATTGTAGTAAACAGCCACGCACCCTCCCTATTGTGTTAAACCGGTGCTAGCCTGAACAATTGAAAAACCACCCCTAGTGAGTATGACTAGTATGCATTATGTAAAGTGTCTCCTCTCCCGCATAGTTTGTTTAAGTATTGTTAAAAGAGATAAAAGAGAATCATATTCGTGAGATTCCGCTTCTCTCAAACCAGTGATCTAAAGTGGAGTATGGGATCCTCTTTAGATTACATTAGAAATAAGTTTATGAGATATAATCAAGTAGTGATTATAAATGTAACGTAACAGGTCACAACGGCGCCGACTGAAAGGGAAATGATAGGGCTGAAATGTGCCAAAGATCATTAATAATTGCTGAAAGCTAACTTCCGTAGTTAGAGTAAGCTGGTGTCAGTCGGGCCGGGATGTTGTGAGTTACGGATAAGTAGGGATCATTCCAATCTAAAGTTTGGAAATTAGGATTAAGATTAAAATGTAAGTTAGTACTTAAGAAGTAAGAAAAAGGGAATTTCACGAAGGCGATCATTTAAATGAATAATGTCATTTAAAGAAATTAGGAAAAACCAACTGTGCACTAATAATCAATAACTTCACACACTGCCACTAATCGTACTCCCAGTCCCCAATTACCACGAAGGTCACAAGTCGACCCCGTTCGAGTTACTATACAAGTATAGACCAAACCACCCTTTGTCCACAAGAGGGAATATACACGATCTACTGCCTCCACAAATAACGGATAACCAGATAAAGAGAATATGGAACAAAGCCCGCTCTAACTTGAGAGCAAGCTTGGAAAAATCCAGAAGATACCACGAGAAAGGTAATCATAGCAACTCAGTCAGGTACCAAGTAGGTGACTTGGTAATGTACAAGACTCACCCCATTAGTAGTGCGATTGATAAGACCACCTCGAAACTATCATTCAGATGGTGTGGCCCTTATCAAATCCAAAAGTACCTAACTCCAGTTACAGTAGCCCTGTGCGAACCTGCAACTCAGACATATGTGCGGAGATCGCATATTTCGCAACTAAAGTTGTATAAGAAGAAGTGACGGTATAGTAAAAAAAAAAAAAAGGAAAAGGAATACTAGGTAATAAAGAAAATTATATTTCTGAATCCGCGTAAGAAATGTAATACGTAGAGTTTGGAAACGAGGCCTCATCAACCTGAGTTCCAGTTCTGCGGAGCATGCATTAATGAATAATCATTAACTAGATGGGTACTAACACTCATTAACTACATGAGATATATATATAGGACTCACAGAAGAAAAGATAGAATTCTAAATAGTAGAGATTTAGAAAGTTACTCTACAGAAGAGAGAGTAAGACAAACAAATAACCGGTAGTAAAATTAAGTGATAGAGATAAGAAAGAGTTTTGTGTTTTAAGTGTGTAAATATTTAGTGTAAATAGTATGTAAAAAAAAAAAGAGGTAGTTCATAAGAATGTAAAGTGTACAAGAAAGTATGTGAAAGAAATTACACACACTAAACCCATTCAATATCCCAGTGCCCAATAGTGAATTAGACTCAAAAAAAAAAGCTAAACCGTAGCGTGCAATTCAAGCGGTGGAGTATGTGACGATTTAAATAAAAGAAATAATCTAGAAAAAAAAAATTTTAAAAATTAAGGTTGCGAGGTCTTAAGCTATTTAAATCTCACTGTTTTAATATAAGATACCTGTATGTACTCAGTTATAAGTTATAACTTAATCAGTTATAATTAATTAGTTATAAGATACTCAAATAAAAAGATAAATTGTAAAGCGTTATTAATATTGTATTTAACCCTTTGCTTGTAAGCAGGCGCTTTCCTGTTGATTCCAGACTCGACATGCTTTCAGAGTCTAGTGTGAGTAAGAATAAGATAAAAAACTAATGTTAATAATAATAAAATCTGAAGACATAAGTAGTCACTAAAACAACTGATTTAAATTATGTATATATTTGTTTAGGGATAGTTTAAATAAATAAAAATGTTAACTTAAATATAGTTAGGAACTATATTCTCGCGCGGAAGTTGTCCCACTAACTTTTGTCCAGTACCTGGCGAAGGAAGCGTAATTTCTCTCTCTTGCAATGGTGACTCCGTACAGTGTAGACGTAAGAGCTATGCTCTTCAAATATGTGTATCATATTTGGTTTCATCTTCAGAAAGTGTACCAGATGTAGTTTGTTTAAAGCATCTGGATGTATTAATTAATGTAGTCATGTGAATAGACAATAAGTTTAAAGTTATGTAAAACAAAAAGTATTGAAACGTAACAAAAAGTGTAACACAAGATGACTACGTACTTCAACGTATAACAACTATTCCAAAGTAATACCCGGAGATGTGAACTAGCAGAAGCCACAAACTCTACTGCACGTGACAGAATATGCAGATCAGGACATCCGAGAATCTACATGATCATCGTAGATAACTACATGACCTAGTGTTCTCCCTGCTAACTTTTGGAGCCCTTTACAGAGGAAAGCCAGACCGAGATGACAACGTAGCTGTTCCTGTTTCCCAAGACTGATACCACAGGAGGAGTCTTCTGAATACCAATTAAAAGGTGACTCGACAGCCTGTCTATCGAGGGTTACTAATATTTGTTACACAACACATCTTGAAAGAGACTTTTCAGAAATGATTAACTTTGTAAAGACTTATAAATTAAATCTAATGTTTATAAGATTATATCTTATTAATTAATATTTCATGTAACTATTCTAACTTCATACGTTGTAACAGTTTATATGTTAATGTAGAGTAATATAACTCAAGCAATAATACCATTCTTAAATGTTGAATTAAAAGAAAGTCTTGCAAGCTAATATCATGAAAAGAGTATAATTAAAAGTTTTAATACAGAAAGTTCACCCGGATCCGAGGTATAACTATATAGAATCTAGTTTGATGCCAAAGTTTAAAGAAACCTTTCGATAATTTAATAATTGAGTTAGTAATGTCATGGCATCAGTCAGTATATGTTTTTCTTAAATGTTGAATAAAGAGAAGTCTTCTTGTTACACACATCTGAGGAGTGCTTAAATCAATTGTATACCTTGCCATTGTTTCCTTACACAAAGTAAACAATTACACAGCTAGTAAGTAATATGTTATTTTAATTATTTGTGATCAATTCTGTTACAACGTAGGCAGCCCTTCTAATTAACGGAGTTTAATTACGAAGGGTTCCCTGGATTTGTAACGCGGCGAAAAGCTAGTTACAAAAGTGCGCCACTCTGCTTACATTGTAAAAAAATAAAAGGGTAATTGTTTACAGAGTGTCATAAAAGTGCATTCACTCTGCTAATTTATGTAAAGGGTTGTTAAGCATCGTGACGTAAACAAAAGTGCGTACATTATTTAAAAAAAAAAATAAAATAAAGGAAACAAAGGAAAGAGTTTTAATTGTGTATATATGTGTCACAAACAAATTGCATTCACTATTTATGCGTGGATAAACATAAATAGTATGATTAATAACTAAATGTTTAATATTGATATATGCACTCAGAAAGTTACTTTAATAAATGTAATGTTCAAAACATATTTAATACACTATTAAATAACGTAATATGTATTAATACGTAGATGGTAGTATGTATAAGTAAAATGTCATTAGCGTCATACAATGTAAAATGCTATATGCAGGTTCCTACCGGCACAACCTGAATAATTCGATGTAAGTACTTGCATACATGAATTGTGACCAAGCATAACAATTTTGGTCAACCGAACAATCTGTAACAGGTTTGTTTACGACAAACTACGACCTGTTGTCTCCTGAATCATTCTGCACAGTGTATGTCCAACTACATAGCTTACATACACTAGGATGCGTTATAAAAAAAAATTGATAAAAAAAATAACTTTGTAAATAATAATAAAGTAATTAAGTAGAAGTCGTGATTTAAAAAACTTGTGAACAAAATAAGTAATTATTTAATTGAGAAAAGTTTATGAAAGAACGAAGCCAAAGTGTTGTCTAAGCGGAATAATAATAAATGTGTTGAACAAAAGTGTGCTCCCCTTCTCAAGTTTAAAACCACCGGTTTCAAATCGTTGGTGTTATTCACTCGCATTGTGTAGACAATAATATGTAAAAGCAAACACCCCATTGTCACACACTCTCACCCTCCTTTGTTAACTAAATATGTAGGCCACCCTCTGACCTACATTCCAGTAAACAGCTGATCGGCTATTTAACATTGAAAGATATGTGTGTGATTTCTGTCTCTCCCTTAGAAGAGAAATTGTTCTTTTCTAATTAGTGTAAATTGATTACTTATGAATTTGTTATATGTAATATATGTGTAATATAATAGTATTAATTTTAAGTACGTGCTAATGTGTTAGAACAAAATGGCCCAATTTAACCCGGATTTGTTTTTAAAAGACGAGCTGTCTTACGAAGCTTTGCGTGGACTACCCCATGCTGATGTAACAGTCGCGGAATTACGAAGTTCAATTCGCGAATGTGGATTTGATGCACCCGTGGAATTAAACAATCTAAGCCAACTCGATTATGAAGGCGAGAAAGAAATTTGTACTGCCAAGTATAGTGAACTATACTTATTGTCTCAAACACTCCAAGACGAGAAATCTCCGGCAAAAATTTTGCGGACTACCCAGAGAATAGAGCATTTAACCAGGCGAATGAAAAATTTGTCGATCTGGCCGAATCTCAAAGTAATACCCGAAGATAGATCTCGACTATCATTGATGAATAGACCCAATACGATTGCTGATCTGGAACAGTGCAGTATCCATTCTTCAAATGTATGGTACTCAGATCAAAATAGAGAAGCAATGAAAACCTCTGGAAATAATAGACATCAATTGCAAGCACTACTGCCTGATGTAACAACCTCGTATGAAAGTCAAGTTTCTAGTAGACCTCACTATGTGCGAAAAGCTGGTAAGTTAACTGTAAACCCAGATAAAGCGGAAACCAAGTACCCACCTCGCAGAAAACCCACCTGTTATAATTGTGGCAAATATGGAAAGTAAGCCATTGGAACGGAACCAACCTGTGAATATAAAGTGTGCTAAATAAATATGGTGATTAAATAGACGATAGTTCTAGGAGCGTTTCTTAATTCCCAAAGTAGTTTAATAAATAATAAAGTGAATAATAATAATTGATTTAAATACTAGAGCTAAATAAATCCTAAGTTATACTAAAATTGTGTGAAGTGTAGAAGTAATTAAAGGAAAAGAATAATAATAAAAGGTAAAGTTGCGTATTGTAAACACTTCGCAGTGGTGGCAAGTAAGAGAAATTAAAGCGTGTTCGGAATTGTAGTAAACAGCCACGCACCCTCCCTATTGTGTTAAACCGGTGCTAGCCTGAACAATTGAAAAACCACCCCTAGTGAGTATGACTAGTATGCATTATGTAAAGTGTCTCCTCTCCCGCATAGTTTGTTTAAGTATTGTTAAAAGAGATAAAAGAGAATCATATTCGTGAGATTCCGCTTCTCTCAAACCAGTGATCTAAAGTGGAGTATGGGATCCTCTTTAGATTACATTAGAAATAAGTTTATGAGATATAATCAAGTAGTGATTATAAATGTAACGTAACAGGTCACAACGGCGCCGACTGAAAGGGAAATGATAGGGCTGAAATGTGCCAAAGATCATTAATAATTGCTGAAAGCTAACTTCCGTAGTTAGAGTAAGCTGGTGTCAGTCGGGCCGGGATGTTGTGAGTTACGGATAAGTAGGGATCATTCCAATCTAAAGTTTGGAAATTAGGATTAAGATTAAAATGTAAGTTAGTACTTAAGAAGTAAGAAAAAGGGAATTTCACGAAGGCGATCATTTAAATGAATAATGTCATTTAAAGAAATTAGGAAAAACCAACTGTGCACTAATAATCAATAACTTCACACACTGCCACTAATCGTACTCCCAGTCCCCAATTACCACGAAGGTCACAAGTCGACCCCGTTCGAGTTACTATACAAGTATAGACCAAACCACCCTTTGTCCACAAGAGGGAATATACACGATCTACTGCCTCCACAAATAACGGATAACCAGATAAAGAGAATATGGAACAAAGCCCGCTCTAACTTGAGAGCAAGCTTGGAAAAATCCAGAAGATACCACGAGAAAGGTAATCATAGCAACTCAGTCAGGTACCAAGTAGGTGACTTGGTAATGTACAAGACTCACCCCATTAGTAGTGCGATTGATAAGACCACCTCGAAACTATCATTCAGATGGTGTGGCCCTTATCAAATCCAAAAGTACCTAACTCCAGTTACAGTAGCCCTGTGCGAACCTGCAACTCAGACATATGTGCGGAGATCGCATATTTCGCAACTAAAGTTGTATAAGAAGAAGTGACGGTATAGTAAAAAAAAAAAAAAGGAAAAGGAATACTAGGTAATAAAGAAAATTATATTTCTGAATCCGCGTAAGAAATGTAATACGTAGAGTTTGGAAACGAGGCCTCATCAACCTGAGTTCCAGTTCTGCGGAGCATGCATTAATGAATAATCATTAACTAGATGGGTACTAACACTCATTAACTACATGAGATATATATATAGGACTCACAGAAGAAAAGATAGAATTCTAAATAGTAGAGATTTAGAAAGTTACTCTACAGAAGAGAGAGTAAGACAAACAAATAACCGGTAGTAAAATTAAGTGATAGAGATAAGAAAGAGTTTTGTGTTTTAAGTGTGTAAATATTTAGTGTAAATAGTATGTAAAAAAAAAAAGAGGTAGTTCATAAGAATGTAAAGTGTACAAGAAAGTATGTGAAAGAAATTACACACACTAAACCCATTCAATATCCCAGTGCCCAATAGTGAATTAGACTCAAAAAAAAAAGCTAAACCGTAGCGTGCAATTCAAGCGGTGGAGTATGTGACGATTTAAATAAAAGAAATAATCTAGAAAAAAAAAATTTTAAAAATTAAGGTTGCGAGGTCTTAAGCTATTTAAATCTCACTGTTTTAATATAAGATACCTGTATGTACTCAGTTATAAGTTATAACTTAATCAGTTATAATTAATTAGTTATAAGATACTCAAATAAAAAGATAAATTGTAAAGCGTTATTAATATTGTATTTAACCCTTTGCTTGTAAGCAGGCGCTTTCCTGTTGATTCCAGACTCGACATGCTTTCAGAGTCTAGTGTGAGTAAGAATAAGATAAAAAACTAATGTTAATAATAATAAAATCTGAAGACATAAGTAGTCACTAAAACAACTGATTTAAATTATGTATATATTTGTTTAGGGATAGTTTAAATAAATAAAAATGTTAACTTAAATATAGTTAGGAACTATATTCTCGCGCGGAAGTTGTCCCACTAACTTTTGTCCAGTACCTGGCGAAGGAAGCGTAATTTCTCTCTCTTGCAATGGTGACTCCGTACAGTGTAGACGTAAGAGCTATGCTCTTCAAATATGTGTATCATATTTGGTTTCATCTTCAGAAAGTGTACCAGATGTAGTTTGTTTAAAGCATCTGGATGTATTAATTAATGTAGTCATGTGAATAGACAATAAGTTTAAAGTTATGTAAAACAAAAAGTATTGAAACGTAACAAAAAGTGTAACACAAGATGACTACGTACTTCAACGTATAACAACTATTCCAAAGTAATACCCGGAGATGTGAACTAGCAGAAGCCACAAACTCTACTGCACGTGACAGAATATGCAGATCAGGACATCCGAGAATCTACATGATCATCGTAGATAACTACATGACCTAGTGTTCTCCCTGCTAACTTTTGGAGCCCTTTACAGAGGAAAGCCAGACCGAGATGACAACGTAGCTGTTCCTGTTTCCCAAGACTGATACCACAGGAGGAGTCTTCTGAATACCAATTAAAAGGTGACTCGACAGCCTGTCTATCGAGGGTTACTAATATTTGTTACACAACACATCTTGAAAGAGACTTTTCAGAAATGATTAACTTTGTAAAGACTTATAAATTAAATCTAATGTTTATAAGATTATATCTTATTAATTAATATTTCATGTAACTATTCTAACTTCATACGTTGTAACAGTTTATATGTTAGTGTAGAGTAATATAACTCAAGCAATAATACCATTCTTAAATGTTGAATTAAAAGAAAGTCTTGCAAGCTAATATCATGAAAAGAGTATAATTAAAAGTTTTAATACAGAAAGTTCACCCGGATCCGAGGTATAACTATATAGAATCTAGTTTGATGCCAAAGTTTAAAGAAACCTTTCGATAATTTAATAATTGAGTTAGTAATGTCATGGCATCAGTCAGTATATGTTTTTCTTAAATGTTGAATAAAGAGAAGTCTTCTTGTTACACACATCTGAGGAGTGCTTAAATCAATTGTATACCTTGCCATTGTTTCCTTACACAAAGTAAACAATTACACAGCTAGTAAGTAATATGTTATTTTAATTATTTGTGATCAATTCTGTTACAACGTAGGCAGCCCTTCTAATTAACGGAGTTTAATTACGAAGGGTTCCCTGGATTTGTAACGCGGCGAAAAGTTAGTTACAATTTTAGCAGTTAAGAAAGGCTTTCTCTTGTAGAATACAAAACAGTATGCCACACATCTTTATAAAAAAAGCAGAGCTAATCAAATTAAAATTAAACAAATAAAATAAAAGAATATTATTACTTTAGGTCAGGATTACCTAAAGTAATCCTGGATTTTCTCATGGAGTGGAGAACACTGGATTTTCATTGTCAACTTTACTGGATTTCTGTACATTTCTCTTATTTCTGGTTACAGTTTTCTCTTTCATACAAAGTTCTCTACATTGATTAAAGTTCAAAGTCCTGAAAACAGGTATAGAATTCAATTCTTATCAAAAAAGCTTACAACATTTCAAAAACCATATTTTTCTTATTACTATAAATAGTGTTTCCTTCAATACCTTATGAATTTCTTGCTATTTTCATTGTTCAAAATTGAATAACCATGTTAATTAAAAAAAAAAAACAAGCACTAACAAATCATTAATATGAAAATTTTGCTAAAATATATGACATTGAGAAATAACTACAATTTTTAAAACAAATGAATGTAATCAGCTCTGTTGCTACACATTCATAATGCACTGTATAGGGAAATATTTTGTAGCTACTACAATGATTTATTGTGAAAAGCTTGTAGGAAGAATAACAGTTCTATTAAAAAAATAACTCACTGAAATGTGAATGGTAGGCCTTTAACACATTCTTTAAAATGGTATATATATTTTGTTCATGTTCATCTAACTCACACCATGAACTTTAATTTGATATACAAAATTTACATGTATCTAATAATTTAGACTGGCCCAACTACG
This sequence comes from Magicicada septendecula, assembly GCA_034769895.1. Taxonomy (NCBI): domain Eukaryota; kingdom Metazoa; phylum Arthropoda; class Insecta; order Hemiptera; family Cicadidae; genus Magicicada; species Magicicada septendecula. Next base: position 64,671,221 of record CM068371.1, read on the forward strand.
GCGCTCTGTCTCACTCGCACTTACGGGGCACTAGGCGACTCACCGGTCACCGACCAATTTTGGTGCTTGCGTGCCGGTCCGCCGCCCGCGCTGGCTGTCGCCCGATAAGATAAGATTTTGCTGTATTACAAATGCCAGTGCATGTGCGTGTGAGGCTGTCGCTCGATAAGATAAGATTTTGCTGTATACACTTTGTATGCATGTCTCACACGTATTTAATTCAAACCATAGTAGAGCGTTGTTCTATGGTGTAGTCAGATGTACAGATTGGACTTAATTGTTGAACAAGTGTCAATTTTTAGACGAGAATCTATGTAGTCGCTGATGCAACTGCAACTTTCCATTACATATTGTAACGGTACATAACCCAGTCCCAATAAATTAACTCTTGTAATACCATAAAGGTCAGAAATGGGTAAACTATAACGAGCTCAAAATTAAATTGTATCACTAAACATTATAAACAATTAGAGTGATATACAGTGACAAGTGAGTTATAGTGTACCCATTGAGGTAAAAAGTGAAAGTGAGGGGAACTTCTTACAGAATTGTGCTGTAGGTGTGAGCATGATAAACGATGATAGTAGACTATAATGCTACTAACTGATTATGTATTTTGTTAATTTATTGTAATGTTTATATTGTGTAGACAACCAAGTTTAATACCTAAGTTAATTTTATATTTTTTTACAATATTTGTGTTATAGTATAAGATAACCCAGGATTCGTTTAAAAAAAACATAAAAGATTTAAATACCAGATGATAATAAAAAATTAAAATAATACTGTATGAGGGAAATGGCAGAAGGAAGTAGTGCAGTGTAGGAATACTATGAGAGACTAATAAATAATATATAAATTCATTTAAAGTTAATAAAAATATTAAATACTTATATCCAGAGTTATAAGATAATGAACAGAAACCTATTATGTAAACCAAATTGGGAAAGAAACCGAAATTGAAAAGAATTATTTTTTTGTAAATAAAATATAAATTTATAATAATTACAAACTGCCTATATACTAAAATGTAAACAGCAGAACCAATAAAAAGATATAAAAAATTATGGGTTACTAAGAGTAACGAAAAATAACAAGTATTGTTAATCGAATTTAGAAATTAAACCTGGCGAGTTGACAAAATGATGCGACCACAATTTTATTAAAATATCCTTTTAGAAACCTTGGAGAAGTGCAAAATTGGTACAAAATTAAACAACAGTATGAACATTATATAATCCTACCTTATTTATCAAAGTTAAATTGCTATACTCCATAATAAAAGTGAAAGAAAAACCTTTTTGGACGATCAGGCCTAGTTTCGCTATGTTTCAAGTTTGACGATATAATATTGGCCAGACGGTAATGAAATTACAACCAAAGACGGACACCACCGGAGAAATGGCTTAATTCAAGTAAGAACTGTAAGAAGAGAGGTAATATAAACATTTCGTTTCATATTTAACGAAGAAAACTCATTCCAAATGGTTGTATAGAACAAAAACTATTAAAAATTAATCACATGTTCTAATGAAAACAAACGCACTCTGCTCTCTTACGGACATTTCCGGAACTACGTACTAAGCAAAAATAAACAAATTTTTGAATATTTTTTGGTATTTGTAAAGCGTAGTATAATTATCCATTTCTGACCATCTCATAACAAAAAGAACTTACCCTTAACCCTGGGGAAATAACAAAGAATTATGTATTGATTGATGTTTTAAATATAGTATAAAATTTGGCCAAAAACCATATATATATTTTTTTTTTACAATTCCATGTTTACTCAATGAAGTCGATATCTTGTTTTTAATTAAGGAAAAGATCGATTGTGAGATTTGTATTTTGGCAGAAGAGAAAAAAACCAATAATATTTTTAATAAATATTATTGAAAAATTGAGATTTAAAAATAAAAATGTGTGTTCTTTCTTGTAGTGGGTAGTTGTATTAAGTTTCAGAACAGCTAAGAAGAAGACGATTCACCAGGTCGTCTACTGCCACAGTGTCGTCTGGTTAATCTATATTTGGAGACTAGTGTTAAAGTCAACTGATTCGGTGCATGGCGAATATTTGAAAATTTAGAAATCGTTCAAACCGAGGGTAAACCAACGGTACTAGCTCTCTCTTCCAAAATCAGGCTAAACAACTTCCCTACTTGACCCAAATCACACACCCTCGATTTCTGCTTTGTTAGAGTAACATGACCAACCACTTTATTTAAACTTCGGTCTTTATAATTCATAAGTGGCGACTGCTAAGAGGTGTTCGGACAGATCAGAGGGACATGCTCGAGGAGAACGTTACAAATTGGCGCTTACAACATTGGGGCTTGAATAAGACGGACGTTTCGCTAACACCTCGCTAAAAACCAGAACGTTACAATATTGTAACGAATTACAGTTCAGGTAAATTTTAATCCAAATTCTATTTAAATTATTATTCTTATACTTCTTTATTCAATTTTCCAAATTCTATTAAAATTATTATTCTTATAGGGCTACTTCTTATTAAATTTTGTACCTTTATTTAAGTACTTTTTTCTGTTATACGCATATTCTATACATTCTTATTAATCAATTTATATATATTGTAACATGACATGAGATAGCACCAAAACGCACTAATGATAAAAGAAAAAGCTGATGGTAGAAAGAAAAATAAAAACTTATAACCTGAAGATTGATAACCCAACACTACGAAATAAAAATTGACTAAGAACTGACTATGACTTAACCCAATAGATTGGAGAAGGTGAGGGAACAAGAAACCAGGATGTAACCCAAAGTGTGACCACAATCATTGTAACCCCAAAATGTAGCTAATACATAAAATGTAAAATAAATGCACTAAATCAGATAGGGCATAAATGAAATGTAAAATATATAAACCATAAAAATAAAATAGATATATTATGTGTGTTAAATGAAAAGAAAAGAAACATGAATGTATAAATCTAAGATAGGAAGATGGAAGTAAAAAAATACCCTATTAAATAATAAACTAGCCAAAAGCAAGTAAAATATAATCAAGCTTAGCAAAGGTAATAATTAATACAAAAGTGACAAATGTTAAATGATAATAAAACAAATGTTAATGACCAATAACCACCCAGTGATGATATACTAAATAAACAAACAATGTGTGAAATATCAGGTGAAGTATAGAACTACATAAATAGAAATAAATGACAACGAACTATGTAAATAACATAGAGTAAAAGTAAAAGTGATAGTAGATAAATAAACCTCATGTGAAAGGAAAAGTGCAGTGTAAGTGTAGACATTGTAAAATACAATAAAAAGCAGACTATATTAATATAGCAAAACAATCTTTAATAGTATGTTAGCTAGTAAGAATATAAAACTAATTGTATCATTATTAATTTAAGTGATAGAAAGTAAGAAATACATAGAAATAAGGTAAAAGTTAAAATATTAGAGTGGAGGATGGGAAAGGAGACACTATGTTTTAGTGAAGGAATTTGTAAGTGAGTTATATTGTTTAGAGTGTTAGTTATTGACATTGATATAGGTATCGATGTTTATGTAATGTATCGATACCGTACGTCAGAAGTTGCCTTGTTCGGTACTGTTGATTAGAGTCGGTAATACATAATGTAATCATATGTTTGTTTGTTCATTAATAAATGTATATAACACTCGCAATCTTAAACTTTATTAAGCTCAACCTTTAACAGGTTATGGGCTCAGTGTGTTAAATCCAAGATCTTGGTAATGTTCTCATCAAATCTTACATCTCTGGAGCGAATTACCTTTTTTATCTCTGGTAACCACAATCTGTATCCTCAACCACAATAACCAATCATAACTGCTCTCTGATTGAGCTTTCTATTTTTAGGTAGTAGTATGTACCATGCTCTACAACCAAAGATTTTCAGTTTAGATATATCGTTCCTGCCATGCCATATAAGCAATGGAGTTTTGCCTTTTTCAAGAGTTACAGTTGGTGATCTGTTTAATTCATAAGCACTACATCTTAAAGCCTCTCCCCATAATGGTTTAGGCACACTTGAATCTATCAATTTAGTTCTAACCATATTCAGCAAAGTACGGTTCATCCTCTCTGATTTACCATTCATTTGTGGGCTGTAGCTCATGGTATATTCTAATTTAATTCCTTTAGATCTTGCAAAATTTTTTAAATTATTTGAAATGAACTCCCCTCCATTGTCCATTCTCAAACGTTTAACAAATGTTCCATGCTGTCTTTCTAATTCAGCAATATACTCTACAAGATTTTCTCCTGCCTCATCTTTTGTCTTCAATAAACGTACGACCACAAACTTTGAAAAATCATCTATTATTAATTGAAAATATTTTTCATCATCTATAGTAGCTGGACTAACTGGCCCACAAATGTCAGAATGAATTAGTTCACCTATGTAATTGGAAGTTTTAAATTTCTTATAGAAAGGCAGTCTTGTTGCTTTTCCTTCCATGCAAAGAGCACATTTATCTTTTATTTGAGGCAAACCAAGTTGTCTCAATCCCTCGTTGCTTAGGTGACCTAAACGCCGATGCCAAGTATTTTCTGAGATAACTGACTGTCCAAAATTACATTGTTCACTTTCAAGCATATCACCCTTCAATAGATATAAACCTTTTTCATAATCGCTACAAATTTTGAAATTCTTTCCTTTTATTACTAGATGTTTTTCATCACAAATTATTTGATAACCTTTGGAAACTAATTTGCTATTGGCCAACAGGTTGTGTTTCAACCCAGGCACGACTAATGCCTCAACATTTATCACCCTATTCTGGCAAAATAAGCGTAACACTCCCTTCATAGAAGATTTCATTTCATCTAGTTAGCAATGAAAATAGTCACTTCATGATCTAATTTTTCAACCTGGGTCATTTTACTTATAAGTTCTTCTTTCACCATGTGATTACTTGCTCCTGAATCAATAATAAAAATATCACTGCTAGCTAATTTAATATTAGTGTTCTTATTATTATTTATGACCACAAAGGTAATTTCAGATGAAGTTTTGGCCACTTCACTTTTAATATTATTAAAATGCAAAAATCTACCCTTACCTCCTCGGCTATAACCTCTAGGTACTCTTCCATGACCACGAGAATTTTTCTTTGGACAATGAGCAATAAAATGATGCTTATCACCACAATTTAGCAACCACTGCCAGTACTGGCTGCTTTGAAGCTTACTTCCATCGAATCACTTTTAACACTATTATTATTACTATTACATTTTGTTTTAATTTTCATTTCCTCATCTAACAACCGAGATTTGACAAAATCTATTTTAATGTCAGGCAATGTCTCTAGAGCAGTTATAACTGTATCATACTCTTTTGATAAAGACAATAATAAATTACATACCTTGTCCGAGTCATCAATCTTCGAACCTAGGTCTTCTAGTTCTCTAATAATTGAATCAAATTTTAAGAAATGGTCTTCTAACTTATCTCTATATCCACATTTGATATTAAACAATTTTCTCCACAATGTCAACTTCGAAAACGTACTTGAACGGACAAATATAGCTTGAAGAGCAACAACATGTCTTTCGCAGTTTTTGTGTCTTTAATTATGTCTAGATGTTTATCTGAAACCCCTTGTATAATTATTGCTTTTGCTTTCGCATCATTAATGATAAACTCTTTCTTCTTAGTGGTGTCGGTAGGCGGGTCCATATCCAAGACATCAATTATTTGTTCCTTGTCCAATACCGATCTGATACGGAATTTCCAGTTGTTAAAATTATTGCCCGATAGCACAGGAACATTAATATTAAAGCCCGACATGATTTGATTCCAATTACTGAGAAATTCACAATTACACGATAACCAAATTTTAGGTTAACCACGTGCAACACTTTTATCCGAAAACACTACGACTATGCACAAATTTTCGCGACTACTTTTACGTTTCTGGGCCCATAACCTGTTAAAGGTTGAGCTTAATAAAGTTTAAGACTGCGAGTGTTATATACATTTATTAATGAACAAACAAACATATGATTGTTATCTATATTGTTCAAGTAATGTGTACTTATTATTGTTTGTTGATGATGCTATCATAACAGGTAATCTTGTTGAAGCAAATAAACTAATAAAAATTCTGTTTGAGAATTCTGTTTAAAGTTAAAAGATTTGGGCGAAGCCAATTGTTTTCTAGGCATGCAAATTTGTAGAAATAAAAATGGTGTTATGGTAACTCAAAGTAAAATAATTGACAGTGTGCTGAATGAATTTAATATGAAGAATTGTCGCAGTGTGGTCACACCAATGGAAGTTGGTTTTCAAATTGAAGAAACTGATTTGAATTTAAGTGTTCCATATCGACGTATGGTATGTAGTCTAATGTATATTGCTGTAACAACAAGACCAGATTTGTCGTTCACCGTCTCATGCTTGAGTCGTGTTTTGGACAAGCCAACGGATCAAACCTGGAAAGCAGCAAAGCGAGTATTGAGATATTTGAGTAATACTAAGGATTTGGAATTAAAATTTGAAAAAGAAAATAATTCACGTTTGCAGTGCTTCAGTGATGCTGATTGGGCTTGCGATAAGACTTCAAGAAAAAGTGTAAGTGGATTTATAGCTTTCGATGATTCGAATCCAATTTCATGGTTTTCCAAAAAACAGACTTGTGTCGCATTGTCAACAATGGAAGCTGAGTATTGTGCAGCATCCACAGCAGCTCAAGAGACTGTAAATTTAAAAGGAATACTGTGTGAGTTTGGTGAAAGGTATAATCAACCAGCTATTATTAAAGTACATTACTGTAGTGCAATATCTATGATTAAAACTTTTGAGAACTCTAAACGAGGTAAGCACATTGATATTAGAGCTCATTTTATTAAAGACTTGTATATTAAAAAAGAAATTTATGTAGAATATGTGAGTACAGACTTTAATGTAGCTGATATGTTGACTAAACCATTGTGTAAAGACAAATTTATTATTCATAGAAATGCAGCTTTGAACAATAAGTAGTTTATATTTTTTTTATGTAATTTTTGTTTGGTTTGGTAAAGTTAATGCTACTAAGTGTCATTTTTGTAGCAATAATTAATGAGACTAATTTGTTAATTATCTAAGTTAGGTGATTTAAAAATAAAATTATAAACAATGATATATTTGTTAATTTGTAGGTTATGTGCATTTGGATTTGTGTTGTTGTATGCTAATAATGTAACTTGATAATGTTATATAACCAGGCCCGTATTTTGGATGTATAACGCCCCTGTCCAGTCATTAATTTTATGCCCCCTATTCCCTGAGCTAAACTTCAGTGTCGCTATTCGTTTACAGACTATGGACAATAAATTTTTTAATTACTTACTTCAATTTTAAACTGTATTATAGACAGTATTTAAACTTAACTGAATACACAATATATGAAACAAAGGTGCAAGTTAAACATTTATACATTATTCTGAAGACGATATATGATAAACACATAGAAAATAATCACTACAGTTTAATAACCTCAGTGAAAAATATCACTGAAACATCCAATTTGGTCAGTTAAACGTATATGGTAGAAACACTGCAATTTGATACTAACCATTTTGTGAAACTTACCAAACTTAGAGAAATGACTTTCTTCTGACTTTTGCATTTGCAAATGCATTTATCACTTCCTCAAAATCCAGACTGACAGTGATGTCTGATTCTATGGCGAGCACTCCAAGACTGACCAGTCGTTCTTGATTCTGTGCTGTCTGTAGATAGTTCTTGATTTGTTTTAAAACTGAAAATGACCTTTCAGCAGAACAGTTTGTTGCTGGAGTACAGTTGTAGATCTTGAGTGCAGTGTACACATTTGGGTAGACATCACTAATTTTCTTCGAAGCCAACATTCTGCAGAGAAATGGAAGAGACGATAATTTGTTACCATCTTCTGTCTTCATAAATAACACATAGCTTTTCAAATGGATGCATTCTTCACCAAAGCTGCTGTCTATGTTGGAATCATAAATGGCTTGAAGTTTCTCTGCAGCATCATAAATTTGAGGAGCTTCTAGTTTGGTGATATTTGAGAGAAATGAAAATATTAAATTATATTCTTTGTAGACATTAACTCAGTCTGGAGAGTTTGTATGATCTTGGAATATGAAATTTCCATTTGTCTCCAGATCTTGTCATGTTCCAAGTCATCTGATCCTAGTTCTTCTTCAGGACTTTCTGGTTCCGCTTCTGATTCAGATGATTCATCAAAAAATCGCCTACGTTTAATTTGACGTTTTGGTCTTGAAATCTCAACAGCTGAAGAAGAAGGAACTGATTCCAGACTCCTGATCTGATTAAGTTTCTTTTTAGCTGAATCTCTGTGATTGGGGAAACAGGTCTGAAGCTCAGTTAAATACACTGTATGAGAGTCGTACATTTCAATAACAGTGGAAATGTCCATTTCCTGAGCTTGCAATTTTTTCATGACTTTGCCAAATTGTTGAAGAATAGAACCCCACACTGATGTCATGAATGCTACCTCAATGCTATTTAATTTCCTAAGAAGACCATCAGCTTGACATCTACCTTTACCCGTTTCATTTTCTGAAATAGTTCTTAATGCAGAAACCATTGCTTTCCAATCTGCATCCAAGCTCTTGCAAGCATCCTCACGTGCACACCATCGAGTTGTTGACAGTGATTTCAATGTCATGGTTACAGAATCAAAAAATGTTTCCAAGATATTCCATCTCCCTGTAGAATCTGCGAAGTAATTATATAAACTTTGCAATAACTCAAAAACCGTACTGCAGCAATACAGCATTTCACTGCTTGTGAACCAACTAGATTCAGTGAGTGAGCTGCACATGGAATGAAGAAAACAAGAGGATTTCTTTCCTTGAGTCTTGCTTGCAAGCCAGAATATATTCCAGACATGTTGGCCGCATTGTCATATGATTGACCTCTACAGTTATCAACTTTCAGACCATGTTGTTCTAAAGAATTCATTAGTGCTTCAAAAAGCTTTTCTCCAGTATGGCCTGTATTTTTCATAAAACACAGAAATCTTTCAACTGAGAGCCCACAATCAGTTATATATCTAACAACTACACTTAACTGGTCATTATGAGATAAATCTGGCGTAGAATCTACTATGACTGAAAAATATTTAGAAGAAATAACTTCATTGCCTATTTTTTCACTCACTGACTTTCCCATAAGATGTATTAATTCTTCATAAGTTGCTGGTGACAAGTATGATGTAGATCCTTTTCCAGGATTACCGAACCGTGCAATATGGTCAGCCAGAAAAGAATCGTACTCTGCAATTAATTCCAAACACATCATGAAATTTCCATTTTTCACAGAGCCAAACTTCTCTTCATCTCCACGAAATGCTAAACCCCTAGAAGCTAGTTTTTTAACTACAGAAACAACTCTTTTTAGTACATTTCTCCAATATGTAACTTCATGTTCATGCTGGTTGAGCAATCTTTTGTCAATTCTGTTCATCTCATTTCCTCTACTTTTCAATTTTAACAAGCAGTCTCTGTGAGAAGCAGAATTTTCATGTTCGGCTATTCTTATGCCAGCATGGCTCCAATTATTGAAACCAGATGTTGCAAACTGAGATGTACCACCGAATAATTTGCATGGGGCACAGAACAGTGATCCTTGGCTGGGAGAATAAACAAGATATTCACGGTTCATAATTTCCCCATTTACTAAAATCCTATGGAATAGTTTCTTGCTGCAAAACCGTTGTGTTCCATCAACATATCGCCGCGAGGACTGTGAAAAGTCAGCGTCTTTGTTTTGATTAATACCATTTTTTATCAAATAATCCCGAGTGTGATCAGTGTTTTCCCAATAGAATGGATCATTACTAGGAATAGACACTGCAAAATCCACTTCTGTAGAGAGTGTAGCTTGTTCCTGTACTTCGAGATTTTCGACTTCCACATTGTCTTTACTGTTTTCCACTATAATTTCACCCGAATTTTCAGGCCTACACTGTTCACTTTTGTTTTCACCACTGAAATATGAGTCCAGTCGAGGTATTTTCTGCAAAATTTTACTCTCCCTCTGTCTTTTTTCCTCAGCTTTCTTGCGATATGCAGCACCACTTAACCTAGATCGCCCATCCATACCGTCCCTAAGCTATTATATCTTAACGGAAAAACCTATAGAAATACTGTTTTGTAGAACATTTAAAACTGAATAATTCACTGTCAACAGTTAAAATACTCGGCGTATCGTATAAAATGCCTTGATTTTGAAATTTAATAACAAGTTGGAACCACGTGGAACGATGAAACGCCAACTTAACTCTGAATTAATAACAACATACACACCAAAGAATATGCACACATTTAGACATTTTGCAAAGATAGTTTATCAGATTACTAACTCTATACTCAACACTAAATCCAAATTTTACGTCCTATAATTTAAATAATACGAATAATAAACGTTATTTATAAACGAAAACACTGCTCACACCTTTACACTTTCGTACACAACGCAGAACGTAACCTCCAAACACAAAGCTGCAGAGCACCAATGTAACTAGAATATACAAGTCTGAGGGACGCTGAACATTGAAATTCGATCGTGTAAACTTGGATCTCAATCAATCCACACAAGAAGGGATCCTTAGACGTTTTCCAGAAGAAGAAGAGGATCGCAAGAGAAGCTGCATTAAGGAATTGATGAGTATAAATTAAATACTTCACCCCAAAATTAAAACTTTCAATAACCCACAGTAAATGAACAATTTTATTTTCAATTCACCAGTCACTAAATTAATTTTTCGAACTGAACTTGATTAAATAATGACCTTTGATAAACCAAATCAATCACTGAATTTTGTTTTTATATTAAACTATTTTAAAAAACGTAACTTGCTCGCCAAAATTAACCTAGCGAACACTACTTCTCATTTGCGATAACTTACTTGTCATATTTTAAGATATCACATATTGTGCATTAGTTATAAGGAATATTATGAATTTATGTGCATTTATTAGTCTGTAAACCAACATTCTGTAGTCCAAAGAACTTTCCCCTGAGATAATTATAAAACACAAAACTGTACGCCATTGTGGCATCTACGTACGGACTGAGCGATAGCAAGACACTGCCAACTGCGCAACTCGTAAACGCTGGAGCTACGATAAATGTATGTTTCATTTCCCAATTGTAATTGACATAATTAGATAAAAAGAGTTAAATAAACCTGTGTACCTATCAACCGCTGTATGTTTGATTCATTTAAAAGTTAATATAAGAACTTGGGATAAACAAACAACAAAATACAATAGTTGACAAAGTCGACTCGGCCAGACAGTGGGAACCAATCAGACGGCGAGGCGGAAAATTTGAACTGAACTGCGAGAATACGGTCGACTTAGTAAGTATTAAGAAAAAGTATTAAACGGCTCGTTACTATTCAAAATAACAGAGTAAGTACACACATATAAAATTGAACACCGGTAAACCGTCTAGTTACAAAGTGGCGATTACAACAGAGGAGCTTAAGGTAAGGATAAATACGGGACTTACACGTCTATGACAAATTGACGCTTACAACGGGTGACATTAAATCTCGTCATAATCGTTCTATTACAATATGTATTATTTATAGTATGCCTCGACAGAGAAGAGGTCCAAATATTGGTTGTTTAACTACAAATCAAAGACGGATGAGACAGCGACAAAATGTTGCTGCAGCAACTGTTGAAGGCCTTGCAGAACATAACATGAATCATGTGTTATATGATCAAAACAATACAGGATATAGGAATCTTCAGAATGAATTTGAATATAATTTACAATCTCTAGAATTCTATGAATGTGCACATTGTTCTTGAGTGTTGATGCAGCAAACATTTTTTGATATGTGTCCGCAGTGTAAGCGACACCCAAGTAAGTTTACTGCAGTTAATCGTATTAATCGTAAGCATCCTAAAGATGTACTTGTAGAACTGATGGATCTCACTTGTGTAGAACAACTCTTGATAGCAAGAGTACAACCAGTGATGCGTGTGTATAGGGTGAAATCGAGAGGCTTTCCCGGTCAATATGCTTATAAGGGAAATATTATAAATATTGGTCAAAATATAATGGAGATTGTTAGTTCCTTGGCCCTTTTGGCTGCGATACAACTGTTTTAACGGCTCCTACTGGTGTGGCAGCTAACAATATTGCTGAACAAACTATTCATTCAGCTCTAAGAATAAATACTTCAAAGAGAAGGGGAGGAACTTTCAAAGATTTAGAAAGTGAATCCAAAATTGCTTTTGAAAAAGAATTAAAAGATGTGAGGTTCGTTATTATTGATGAAGCCAGTATGTTGGGTTTGAATTTGTTTTTCAAAGTGGATATGCGACTCAAACAAGCAAAGCAGCGTTCTTCAGCTGTTCCTTTTGGTGGCCTTTGCGTGTATTTAGTCGGTGATTGGTCCCAACTTCCACCCGTTTGTGACAGGAGTCTTTACAATATTGGTAATAATGTTTAGACCATTCAATCGAATCTGGCGTTTAATTTTGATAGACTGCTAAAAATTAATAGAAGTCCATCAATGGTTGATCATAGAGATGAGTTGCAAAGGTTGTGGAATATGTCTAATGACAATTACTGTATATTGTACTATAATGTAGTGTATTCAATAAATAGTGTGTATCATAAAAGTGTATATATTTTGTTGATTGTAAAAATATTGATAAATAAATTATTACGAATATCAAATGCTCCGCCCATTTGTGTCAGTGACACTCCTAGTCTACCTCTTTCTCTTAACTGATCTTCACCAAAATCAAGACGCCTTGAGTCCTCTACAATGTAGGTATGTATGCAAATAATTATTTGATTATGTTTGAATTTACGGCAGTTATCGTCCGTCATAGAAAAAATTACCCTTGTTAAAACATAAAACGTTCCAGGTAAACTACCCCTTTGTCTTAACCGATCTTCACCAAAATCAACAGGCCTTGCGTCCTCTACAATACAGGTAAATATGCAAAATATTATTTGATTCTGTTTGAATTTGCGGCTGTTATCGTTTGGCATAGAAAACATTCTACACTTAGACAGATAGACACGCACACAGACACTTTTCGAAAAATGACTTTTCTTCATGTTTTGAGGGTAGTACAATCAGAATCAGCCGTTATCTCGAACACGATTTTTTTTCGCCATCACCATACTTCCATTTCCTTATGGAACGTGGAAGTAAAAATCATACTCTAACATGGCTGCTGTTACCTTTAACTGACATTGGAAAGTTTAAAACAATATAACAATATTTTCCTCTTATGATTCCTACCTTCCTTGTAATAGGAAATTCAGAGTAATAAAAAGACCAATCCATTGATGTGAAAGAATGTACACACTTGATGAGCTTTGCTGATTGATAGAGCTGCCTCCAAGGTTAAAACAGTAAAAACAATACAGACTCCTGATATTATTGATTACAAAAACTGGATGAACATGTTCTACAAAAAAATCGATGGCATATTAATGCCATCGAAACAACATTCAATGATTCTAAGAAGAGACAAGTCAGTTGGACGCTCTGGGCTGTGCGGTTGTGCGTCGCAGAGACGAACCGCTCGGTAACTGAGTTCCGATCTACCGTCTGGAACTCCTGCCTCGTGGCCCTGCCCAAGTAGGGCGTGTGCTCTGTAGCAGGCCAATTCTCGGCTGTTGTGCTAGCCTACACTAGCGCAGTATACACCGAGGGCGTTTCCACGAATCACCTGGACGTATACGATACCTGCCCAGCCCAGCCACTAGAGGATTGTCTGGGAACCTCGCCGCACGTGCATAAAATTTGCGTGCAAGCCGCCTGAATGTTTCGTCTAAGGAGCGGACGCCAAGTCCTCTCCTTAGAAGGCGTGATGAGAAGCGACGGGGGACTTTGGCCGCTAGCCGAAGACCCCTGTCGAGGACGCTCTGCAACTTCTTTTTATGCATTGCGGCGAGGTAACCCCAAACCGGGCAAGCGTAGGTAATGACCGGCAGCAAATACGCCCCGACGATCATCTTGCCCAATTTCCTGGTCAGGGCTGAGCTGATCAGGAGTGGAAACAGTAAGCTCAGACGAGCGGATGCTCGCTTAAGAACTGTCTGAGCGTGGGTACGCCAGGTGAGCCGACGGTCGAGGTGTAATCCGAAGTACTTGACCTCGTTGGACCAGCGCAAGTACGTTCTGCCGATACGTAACTGCCTAACAGGGTGCTTCCGTCGCTTCGAGAATTCGACGGCTACACTCTTGGTAGCGTTGAGTTGCACTCTCCAATTTTCAGTCCAGTCCCCGAGCGTACCGAGCTGGCGCTGTAGTCGTAAGACGGCTCTTTCTACATGACGATCGGCCGTAAATACTGCCGTGTCGTCCGCAAAGAGGGCCACCTGGACTCCAGGCTGTCTCGGCACGTCGTTGACGTAGAGTGAGAACAGAAGGGGGCCAAGAACACTCCCTTGAGGGACGCCGGCTGTGATTCGTCTCTCGGAAGAGACTGAATCACCAACTCTCACGCAGAAGGTCCTCTCCGTCAGAAAGCTAGCAACCAGATGGAGGTAGCAGTCCGGGAGCTGGACTTCCCTAAGCTTGAATAATAGGCCATCATGCCATACGCTGTCGAAGGCTTTTTCAACATCTAAGAAACGGCCAACGGTCCGTTTTCTCCGACACCCGGCGTCCGTGATGTATTCCACCATTCTCATCAGTTGATGAGTGGTCGAATGGGACACGGAAGCCGAACTGTTCGGGGACCAGCACTTCAAAGTTAATTAGATGTGCTCGCACACAACGCTCCACGAGTCGCTCAAAAACCTTGGACGTAGCGGAGAGTAGGCTGATAGGCCGGAGGTTGTCGGGGCGGGAAGCATCCTTTCCCTGCTTCGGGATCACGGTGACCGTCGCCTTTCGCCATTTCTTGGACAAGTAGGCCTGTCTGAGACACGCGTTGAACAAATCAGTCAAGAATTGAACTCCAGGCTCCGGGAGAAGTCGTAGCGTGGTGTTCGTGACACCGTCCGGGCCTGGAGCTTTTCTTGGCTGAAGTTCAGCGAGCCGAACTGAGACCTCTTCCAAAGAAATGAGTTTGGGCTCCGCCGTGATCGGAAGAGATAGAAAGTCTTCCACAGCCATCTCGACTTGTTCATCGAAGTCCCAGTCCATGAGCGGGTTGGAAGCGAACTGTCGCTTGAAACACAAGCCCAAGTACTCTGCTCCCTCCTCCGGGCGACCCAGGAGTTGTCCGAACGGCCCAACGATGGCGGAGAGAGGAGGTCGTCGCCTCCGTCCCGTCATCACGGAAGGTATTCTGTACGGTTGACTTTGCGGGTCCGCATCCCCCGTTCGGGCCACAGCGAGTTCCCAACAGCTACGTCGAACGCCTTCAGACTGCCACGCAGTCGCCCGGTGAGCCGATTGTATGCTGCCTTATCGGCCGGATCACGGGTCCTCTGCCAACGTTTCCGGAAGTAATTCCTCTCGCGAGCGAGAAGAGAGACTTCCTCAGGGATGCGTTGGTAGTAGTCACGCGTGAAACCGGCTCGCATACGTGAAGACACGTCTATAGCCGAGATGATTGCCTCTTCGATTCCCGCTACTGCTTCGTCTAGGAGGCGAACGGAATCGAGTGGGGCCGCTGGCGGCAATCTACGGCACAGAGCCGGGTCGTAGCTGTCCAAATCGATAACCTTCTTCTCGTCCCGTGCATAGGCGTGTTGGGTAGCGACGTCGACCCAGATGGGGTTGTGGTCGGATGTCAGCTCCGCAAGCGAGAATACCTCGACCGGACAGACAATTCCTTGGGTTACCGCAATATCCAGAACATCGGGAGCCGCGTTAGGTAGCCTCGGAAAGAACGTGGGTTGCGCTGGACCAATCACCATCGCCCGGCGCAATTCAACATATCTGAGCAGGCGCTTCCCGTTCGGAGTAGTCAAGCGACTATTCCAAACGCGATGCTTGCAATTCAGATCGCCGGGCAAAATTACCCTTCGGTGGGAATCGTCCAGGTCGCCGACAAGAAGTTCAGCGCGAGGGTGCTTGTATGCTGAAAGCACGAGGACGCCGCCAAGAGCTCCGTGGACCTCAATGGCGGTGGCCTCTTGGTTAGTGCGCTGTGGCAAAGCGACACGATGATGACCTAATAGAGGTCCTCACCGCGATCGCCGTGCCGCCTCCTTGTCAGCCAACTCGGTCATCCCGATAGACCACGTAATTCGGTAATCGAAACCGGTTCGCCGGGGTCAGGTGGGTTTCTGTGAGGAGACGTACGTCGGGTTTGAACCGAGCCAGGAATTCCAGAAGGTCGGAATGCTTGGAAACGGTGGAGTTATCATTCCAGGCTACGAGCGAGAGGTCTCGTCTAAGGGCTCGGTTCATAGAAGACCTATGACATTGCAAGCTTCTATGAAGAGCATAAACCGCTCAGTTGGGTCAGCAGTTTCCAGGCAGTCTCGGATGGACCTGAAGGTGGATGCGACTTTCTTGAGGTCGTAGCCGGACAGAAAGTCGCGGACGAACTGTGCGTCCTCGGTAGTGACGGACTGGGCGGTTTGCCTGGAAACTGAGGCCGCGTAAGAGCGACCAGGCTTAACGGCAGATCGGGTCGTGTTGGTGGAAGCTACAGGACCAGGGGCAGTCGTTTTTGAATTTGCGACAGGAAAAGTACGCTGATGCGCTTCGTCGGACTTATACCGGGAAGCAGGACTTTTCTTGGGCTGTGGGCAGGCAGGAGCTCGGGGCCGAGCAGAAGGCGACGCGGTACGTTTTTTTTTGTGCCTTGGTAGGGGCTGGAGTGGAGCCGGAGAGGGCTCGCGCCGTGCCGGTGGTGCCTTTGGTGGCGGCTTAGCTGTACTTTAGGCTGCTTCTGTGTTTGGGGCTGCAATACTGGCTGCCTCGTCTTCGGGAGGGGCCCCTGCGGCTTTTGTTTCCACCTTGACGCGGAAGCCAAACAGCCGCATCAGGTGGAATATCTTGTCTGCAGCCTCGCCCTTCTCGAGGTGGAGACGGACGATAGGGAGAGGGACTTGGTTCTCAGAATTGGTGAACAGGCGGAAAATTGCCTGCACCGGGTAACTGAGTTCTCCGAGTTCCAAAAGGATCTCCTGGGGATCGGTGTGCGCGTCAAGCCCACGCAGAATTACAGACAAGGGCTTGACTCGTCTGGGGGAAAAGGTATGATATTGCAGGTTATTAGCCTGCAGAAAGGCCTCGACCAAGCGATGGTCCTCGATCCGACGGACGATAACCTTGACCGTGTCACCGCCAAGCACCTTAAGGTCAATTTTGTCGGCCGACAGGCCGTGGGCCGCGATCAGCCGCTTGTATAAGGCGGCGACATTGGACATCCCGCGGACGAACAGGGGCGGCGCGCGACCAACAGCGGAAGCAGCCGGAGCTGCCCCCGAAGTAGTCGGTACCGCAGCCTGTTGGCCCTGAGAAGGACCGATGTCCATGGCCGAGGTCCGAGAGGAAGCGGTTTCGGTGGAATGGTTCCTCTTCGGCTTCTTAGCCGGGCGTCTACGCTGACCAACGGTCACGAAGTCGTCCGACTCGTCCACCGGGAGAGGAGGTAACGGGTGAGGAAGAGGCCGTCCGTTTCTATCGCTCAAGGCGAATTAGGCGAGACGCCCGCGTGGGGCAAGGCAGAGCCGAGCGACTCGACACTCGTGCCGTCGCCCGTAGTGGGCATGCTGGCCGAGTGTGGCTGCCGGACGGAGACTGCAAGTCAGTCCCTGCCAGACGCCAGGGATCTTGGGTCCGGCCGAAGCCGGGTAACCCACGCGACTTCCCTGCTCACGGCGATGCGGGAGGAGCTGGGCTAACGACCAGCTTCGTTAGATACCAGTCCTTACCAAGACTGGTGTCCACTGTTCCCTTTACTCCGGTGGTGACTCAAGCGGTGCTTACCACTGGTGGGGGCCCGCAAGGATCACTCGGGGCAGTGCTACCTAACAGCCGTGAGCAGGTTAGGGAGAAAACACTGATGTTCGGCACTCGCCTATGAGCCCAGAGCAGTCCTCTTCTTTCCTGGTCGGTGAGATGTTTGCCGGCGACAGGTGGTCCTGATAAGGGCAACTTCTGCTAGCTTAGGGTGACCAGACGTCCCGTTTTTAACGGGATTGTCGCTTTTTTTCATTATGTGTCCCGTTGTCCCGGCAAATTATTAACGGGACGTCAAATGTCCCGTTTTTCCGTACTTGCAATAACGGATAACCTAATCTTTTATCTTCGCTTCGTTTTGAGTTTTTATTTATTTGTTTTTGTGTCATTTTGGTCTCGTTCGTTTAAACTTTCTTACTGAGGTCAAGACGGGTCTCGAATGGTTAAGGGAACGCAATCGCGAAAAGAAATGATGATCTCTGATTTCCGCCAGAGTGCGTCAAGGGAGAGTGAGGCAATCAAGGTAAACTTTTTTTGTTTGGTTAGTTTTAACGCTTGGCGTGGGGAGCTTGCTCCATTGTCTGTTGTTCACTTGGTTCGAGATACACGTGCATATTAATATGGGGAAAAGAAAGTGTACTTTCTCCAAAACCCTGAAAAAAGAGTTTCCTTTCTTGAAGGACGACACCACATCTACAAAGGTAGAATGTACTTTATGTCGTTCAGTTTTTTCCATTGAACATGGAGGACGTGCCGATATTACACAGCACATTAAGAAAAAGAAACACATGTTGGCAGTTTCCGCGAGAACTTCCAGTAGTATAACTTCCTTTGTAAGTAGGAATGGACTACAAACTGAGGAAGATAAACGTATCGCTGCTGAAGAAGGGCTGTTTGCATTTCATACTGCAAAACACAACCATTCTTTCCGTTCAATGGACTGCACATCTCTTATCATCAGAGAACTATTTGAGAAGAAATTCACGTGTTCCAGGATAAAGTGCGAGTCGATTTTAATGAACGTTTTATCGCCGTATGCAATGCATGAAGTGCAATCAGAACTTGAATATGCTAAGTATGTGTCTGTGATGGTTGATGCATCAAATCACAAAAGCTTAAAATTAGTGCCGATTCTAGTTAGGTATTTCATTCCTACCAAAGGTGTTCAGTGCAAAGTAATCTGTTTTCAGAACGTTGGTGGAGAAACAGCAGAATTATTAGATAATCATGTTCTGGACATCTTAAAGAAACATCATTTAGTTGACAAGATCATCGCGTTTTGTGCAGATAACTGTAACACTAACTTTGGTGGGTACAAGAGGGCAGGAACAAACAACGTTTTTTCTAAATTGAACAATGTGCTCAAAATGAATATTCAAGGCATTGGTTGTGCAGCTCATGTGGTACACAATGGTGTACAAACAAGTGCAGACATTCTTCCTATCGACATAGAAACAGTAGTGAATAAAATATTTCAATATTTTCACATTTATACCGTGCGTGTGGAGGAATTGAAATTATTTTGTGATTTTGTTGCTACTGAATATAAGCAGGTTCTGGGTAGTGTTAAAACTAGATGGTTGTCATTGTTGCCAGGAGTTACAAGGGTTATTGATATTTATGAACCTCTAAAGTCTTATTTCATGTCTCAGGATAGGTGTCCTACATTGCTAAAACAATTTTTTGAGAACCCACAGTCACTTCTTTGGCTTCATTTCATACAAAGCCAACTGAAAATGTTTTCAAATTCAATCCGAAAGTTGGAAAGAACCAACATTTCAGCCACTGAGGTAGCTGAAGAATTAGAATTGCTTACAGAAAAAGTCAATAACAGGAAATGTAGTAAGTTTCAAACTTCAGTTGTTTCTTCAATTTTAATTAACTTAGAAAATGAAGGTCTTTTCAGCCAATCGAAATATGAAACGATTACCAATTTATTTTATGACACTTTTTTAAGTTATTTAAACAAGTGGGTCTCTCCATATCAGCCTCTGAAATCATTTCATTGGATAACATTGAAAAATTCTGTATCTTGGGATGAGGTTTTAAAAAGTCTGAAAATTCTTAAGACAGTAGATTCATGTTCAACAATTCAGGTACATGAAGATGAATTATTTGATGAGATAGGACATGTGAACAAAGTTTTATCCAGAAAATCTGAGGAATGGGAAAAAGTTAATGTGGAGATTGATAAGAAATGGTGTGATGTCTTCCACATACTTAAAAGTATAGGCATTCCATGTAAAAACATAGAGGTGGTTGTGAGTTTTGCTCTGGCTGTACCAGGCACAAACGCTGCTGTGGAAAGAGTCTTTTCAATTGTGAACTCCCTTTGGATTGATGAAAGAAACCGTTTTTTTCTACCAAAACTATTCAAGCAATTGTAATTTTAAAAACTCATTTTCAAGACCTTAGCTGTAAGGAATTCTACAACCTGCTATTAAGTAATTCAAAGCTCTTGTGAGATATCAGGTCTTGTGATAAGTACAAAGTTAATAGTGATGTTCCTGATTCAGAAGCCACAAGTTCATGTTCAGCAGGTTGTTGATAATGTTGATATCTATGAATCACATCCATGTAATTTTATAGTTGTTAAGAATTTTAATATTTATATTTGAATAATTATAATTTTATAATTCTTGAAAAAACTTGATCAATTATAATATGATCCAGTGCCATGATAAGTATGTTTTTAAGTTGGTTATTAAAATATGTCTTTTTATGTGTAAAAAGTAGTTTTTATTTGTCTTAGTGAAGCAGTGCAGTCATATATAAAGCACATTTTCTTTGTAACTCGTGTCCTGTTTTGTCCTGTTTTTTTATTTCCATATTTCAGAAATGTCCTGTTTTACATCATAAAAAATCTGGTCACCCTACCCTAGCTGCCACTTGTACCAGCTACTTAGTTCACCGGCAGCAGCTGGCTCCTGGTTCTTCTTTCCTGAAGAAAGATGGTATTCCTCGTGGGTCTTTTGCGTTATACGACCACAAAGAATTGGCATTGGCATTTTGTTCATCTTTCATTAAACTGAGTATAGTTCTCAGAATTTGCTATCTCTGTTTACTGATTAGTTAAAATGATATTCTCTCATTTACAGACTGTCGTACACTATACAAGAATAATTATAAGTTATCTTATCGCTCCACCGTCTGTAGTCGTAGGTCATTCCTGTCTTGTCGGTGCGTTCAGCAACATGTCTTTATTTCATTTAGTGCGGGAAATAAGTAGTAATGAGAAGGGAGTGCAGTTTTTGAAGGACAAAGGTGTTTTACACAAAAGACGATACTGTGCGAATGGTCATGAAATGACTCTTCAGCTGTCTGAAAAAATTTGTAGGTGGAGATGTGGTAAAACACAGTGTAGGACGACCGTCGGTTTACGTAACGGTACGTGGCTAGAGGGCAGCAGGCTGTCTTGTGACACCGTTGTATTGTTTATTTTTTCGTGGACTAAGGAATACACCACATCACTGTTTTGTGCAGACGAGCTCAACATGAGTATGCACACTATGACCGACTGGAAAAACTATTTGCGTGAAGTATGCGCGGACTCTCTGTTGAAGAATCCTATTAAAATTCTAACATGACTGTAGAAATCGATGAGTCTTGTTTTTCTAGACGAAAGTACAACATCGGTAGAGTTTACCCGCAACAATGGGTGTTTGGCGGCATATGTCGTGAGAATAACCAATGCTTTTTGTATGCTGTTCCAGACCGCACTGCAGCAACTCTGCTAAGTGTAATACGGGAGTGTATTAATCCGGGCACGACCATCATGTCGGATTTGTGGGCATCATATCAGGGCATATCAAACATTCGTGGATTCAACTTTACGCATTTAACAGTAAATCATTCAGAAAATTTTGTCAATCCCGTCAGTGGCACTCACACTCAGAAGGTCGAGTCAATGTGGTCGTCAGCCAAGCGTCGAAATAGGAAAGAGTGCGGAACTCATAGGGAAATGTTAGACTCTTACCTGTGTGAGTTTATGTGGCGGAAGCGACATGCAGGCACTGACTTATTTGAACAAATTATACATGACATCAAGGCCTTTTGGTCTCCTGAATTATAAACAATAACTTTCCAGTTCGTGAAATTAGGTTAGGTTAGGTTAGGTGTTTTTGGTGTATAAAATTTGTGTTTTTGATGAATAAAATATAAAACTACTTCAAAGTCTTCTATGCAGATCTACATCATTATTTTGGTAAGTTTTCACTATTATGATATTGTTACAAAACAGAAAAGACCCGCTGACTGCCTTTACCATTACTCGCTTTTGTTTCTATAATCAACTCGTATAAATCACACACACACACACACACACACACACACACACACACACACACACACACACACACACACCCACACACCCACACACACACACACACACAGAGAGAGAGAGAGAGAGAGAGAGAGAGAGAGAGAGAGAGAGAGAGAGAGAGAGAGAGAGAGAGAGAGACTGGACGCAGCTTTAACTAATCAGTAAACAGAGATAGTAAATTCTGAGAACTATACTCAGTTTAATGAAAGATGAACAATGCCAATGCTTTGTGGTCGTATAACGCAAAAGACCCTTCCTCGTCCTGGCGGAGAGGCAGGCGAATGCAGCCAAAGCTGTAGTAGCGTCCGGCGCAGAAGTTGAAGAGAAGAGAGAGTCCTTTTCAGTCTGAAGTCTGGAAGCGGAGTCAAGTGAAGTGTCAAGTTGTGCACATTGTACCACGAGTGACAAGTCAGTTGTGACGGGAGCAAGGCATTACGTCTGCTCTCCGGTACCAGCGGCGCGTGACACCTGATGAACACACAGCGAACCAATCAGGGATCAGCAGCCGAGACGTGACACCTGACGTGTTAGCTGCGAGCCAATCAGCGATCCCGATCAGGGCATAAAAACAGCGCCGCTAGAATTTTTTGACGCAGGAAGTCTACCTAGAGCATTTGTCCGGGTAGGCCACGTTCGTTTAATCCCCACTAGTGGAATTTTCCATTGTGTAACACTGGCTCCAGCCTGTCTTAAGCTCTGTAACTCAGTCAATTATCACGCAATTGTGCTACGATTTTAACAGTGCATTAACAGTGTCTCAGTGCATACAGTGCGGGCAGCTTAAGTGATATTTAATTGTGTTCAGTGCGCGTAGTGTTTGTGTGTTCTCCCTGTCGTCTGGTATTGGGTAAGTTTCAAATTATTATTTGTAACTGTAGCCGCGCCACCTGATTCTTTCCGCCGGCGGTTAGGACAAAAAGCCTAGCCAATGGCAACCCCCGAAGTTCCAGCTGGTTCTTCGCAGGGCCACACCGTTCCTGCTGCGGCGTTGCTGCATTCTCTTCCGCAGGATGGCCCTCTCGAGGACCATCCGATGACCGAACATACTCCTCGGCAGCTGTCTGACGCTGGGGATGGCGCGATGGACACCGGGGAGTGGCGCACTGCGCGTAGCCGGAAGCGGCGGCAGAGACTCCACGAGTTCAGACCGCCCTTCTCAGCCGGCATCTGCCGCGGATCGCTCCGCAACGGCTACCAATCCTGATCCTGCATCTCGGCGTATACCGCCTCTTGTATTTGACCGGCCTTCGGACTGGGAAAAGTACATCAGGCGGTTGCACCGGGCCGCTCCAGCCAATACACTTACTGTAACCTCCACGGGCGATCGTCAAGTCCGTATCAATACCACTACCATTGCGATTTTCCGGATCGCCCAGAAACTCCTTACCGATGCTTCCATCCCCTTTCATACATACTTTACCGGAGGAGAGGGAGTTGAAAGTTGAAATAATCGGCATCCCTGCCGACACGAGTGCAAATCAGATTACACATGCTCTTGAGAGCAAGGGCTTTACTGTCAGCAGCATCACACCTCTCTTCTCCCCCGGCAGGCATATTCCCAGGAATGCCTTCCTAGTGAAGTTACGTAAGGTAGGAAACTACCAAGCTATTTACACCATCGAGTCTCTCTTTTACAGTAAGAGTTCATTCTTTCGAAACCAGGCCCGGACCTAAGCAGTGTTACAACTGCCTGCCAACGGTACGGGCATAGTTCCGTATTCTGTCATATGCCGACACGCTGCGTGCGCTGCGGTGAGGGTCACCACAAGGACGACTGTCCGCGTGATCGTGACGCTCCCGCCACGTGCGCAAACTGCGACAAAGACCATCCGGCTAGTTCTAAAGCCTGCATCTTTTAACAGACAGCCCTGAAAAAACCTACAAGGTCCCAAAGGCTGCCTGCTCCTCCTCCTGTTAGATCTAAGCCCACATCTGCCACCCCGGTGGCTACAACCTCGGCTGTTGCGCCTGCCCCGGCCGCCGCCCCAGCCCCCCTCCCTTCTCGGCGTCCTCCGGAGCGCCCAACTATGCGGCTATGGCCGCATCATCGTCCTCTAGCTCCCAATCGGCCCAGCAGCGTAAGGCTGTTGCGCCGAAGAAAGCAAAAACCACCAAACCAATTACCAAGCAGCAGAAACCCGCTGCATCTCAGCCAGCATCAACTCCTCAGCCTCAGAAACCTCGACAGCCCGCACCCAGGCCAAAACCCGACAACGGCGTAATGTTTCGCCAACCCCCGCCCACGCCACAGGCGATCCCAGAGGCGGAAGGGTCTTCGGATCCGACCTTTGCCAAACGCCTGCGTACCTGAGTAGAAACTCTTGTCCCTCAGATCTTGGTTGCCAAGGACATACAGTCTCTTCTGGTCGTCGTTCTGTCTTCAATCATGACACTCCTCCCCATCTCCCATGGCTAAGCCACTCCGGCTGGTGGCCTGGAACGCCCGAGGCGCTCTGGTTCATCGTGCCGAATTGGCCGCCTTCGTCACTGAGTATGACCTTGATGTCATACTCCTCCAAGAAACCTTTCTCACTCCTAGAGTATCCTTCCAGCTTCCTGCTTATGTAACATATCGCACAGATCGCCCTTACCAAAACGACCTCGTCGCCCTAGTGGCGGCACTGCCATCTTGGTCCACAGGCGTATTGCTCATAGTCAACTCCCCCCCTCCTGCGAATAGTCGCATTGAGGTGACGGCGGTGGCTCTTTGCGTCGGGGCTCGGGAGGTGTGCCTTATTTCGGCTTACCTCCCGCCTGGGCGCGACGGACCGCCGCCGGCAGAGGAGTGGAAAGCTCTCCTCGACCACTCACTACCCACTATTGCTGCCGGAGACTTCAACTCCAAACATTCAACATGGAACAGCCGTGTAACAAATCCGCGTGGCCGCTCGCTCTACAGTTACGTTCAGCGTCATCCACAGGTACATG
The DNA here is from genome assembly GCA_034769895.1 of Magicicada septendecula. Classification (NCBI taxonomy): domain Eukaryota; kingdom Metazoa; phylum Arthropoda; class Insecta; order Hemiptera; family Cicadidae; genus Magicicada; species Magicicada septendecula. The sequence goes on from CM068371.1 coordinate 64,696,320, forward strand.
TTCTTGGTTCTTCCTCACCGACCCACGTTCCCCTGAGGGGCCATCCGGATGTCCTTGACATAGTTGTTGTCAAGGACCTGGCCTGTCCTATCACTGTAGACGCCGTGTCAGACCTCTCGTCTGATCACGACCCAGTACTTGTCACTGTTCGGCCCAAGTTGGACACACCTCTCCAACCTCCCCATCGTTTTCAGAGAGTCAACTGGCGCTCTTATCACGATGAACTCCACCGAACAGTGCCATCAGACCCGCCGGCCCCCATCGCCACTCCGGCTGATGCGGACCGCCTGGCCAACTATCTACAGGAAGTCGTAACACACTTTCCTTGGAAAAACACACTTATCAAGTCCCTGAGACTAACAGAAGGTCTCAATTACCTGAAGAGGTGCTCCTAACCATCCGCAAACGGCGCGAGCTCCGCCATCGATGGCAACGTACCCGGGACCCTGCCGTAAAACGCAGGTTTAATGCTCAATCAGATCTCGTCAAGCAGCTTCTGCTTGACGCCTCAGCAGATCGTTGGGACTCATATCTTGACTCTGGAAGTTCGGCCCGAGTCTGTGTGCCAGACTCTGAGTCGATTTGTTGGCGAAAAAAGGACCCGCCATCCCCTTAGATCACCGGACGGCATTGTGCACTCTGCTGCCGGCAAAGCTGAGGTCTTTGCCGATACCATGGAGGAGCAATTCACCGTCCACAGAGGCGTCTGCGATCCCGACCACTCGGCCGTGGTCGCAGGCTTCCTATCTGGATATTTTTCCCGCCCTCCAGATGATATCCAACCCCCGTTCGACCTGGCTGATATAGAATCGGCCGTTCGTCGACTGCACCCTAAACGGGCGCCCGGCGAGGATCGTATCGGCGCAGCGGCTCTACAGCACGCACCCCCATCTCTCATCTCGCTAATCCACGAGCTGTTCAATGGATGTCTTCGGCTCCATTATTTCCCCAGCCTGTGGAAACGTGCGAAACTCATCATGATACCCAAACCACGCAAGCTACGTACGCTCCCTGAGAACCATCGCCCCATATCTCTCTTGCCAGTTATCTCGAAGGTGTTCGAGCGGCTCCTGCATAGTCGGATTGTCCCCATGCTGGATGATTTCATTCGGCACGAACAGTTCGGCTTCCGCAGAGAGCACTCGACGACTCTTTAGTTCGTCAGGGTCATCACCCAACTGACGGACGCCAACAAAAATCTGTCCCCTGTAGCAGTAATGCTCGACGTGAGTAAGGCCTTCGATCGAGTCTGGCACGAAGGTCTTCTCTACAAACTGGCCCAAACCTCTCTACCTGCCTCCTTCGTTCATCTTCTGCGGTCGTATCTATGCGATCGGTTCTTTAGGGTATGCGTCGATTGATCGTACTCATCCGTCCGACCGATCGCCACAGGCGTTCCCCAAGGATCTGTCCTTGGCCCCGTTCTGTATCTAGTGTACATGAATGATCTGCCTGTTCACTCTGGAGTCACTCTCTCGCTATATGCGGATGACGCCATGTATCACTCTAGCTCGGCCAATCTTGGTCATGCCGCTAAATTGGTGCAACGTCAGCTCGACATTCTTCCGGACTGGCTAAGGAAATGGCGGGTGGCAGTCAATGCGGAGAAATCCGAAGCGATTGCTTTCTCCCGTCAATTCACTTCCCGATGCCAGCCCCTCTCCTTTAACGGGATCCCTATCGAATGGAAACGGTCCGTGAAGTACCTGACTGGGCGTCACTCTTGACCGGCGCCTTAACTTCACTGCCTATGTTTCTCAGTGTCTCCAGAAAGCCCGTGGCGTCAAAGCCAAACTATTTCCTTTTATCTCACATCGGAGTTCAGTGCCTTTGCGCGCTAAACTCACCATCTACTTGCTCTTTCTTAGAGCAATCCTTACGTACGCAGCGCCCTCATATTGGTCCCTGTTACCACCCTACATTGTTGCGCACTTGTAAGCTTTCCAATCTCGCACCCTCCGGTACACTTAGACGCCCTCGAGCTCTGTTCGACGACCCCCCATAGACATACCAACAAACATCTGCCCCTCACCCCGCCCTTGCGGCGCTTGACTCTCAACTCTTCACCATCCTAATCACGTAAGTGACACTCTTTCTCCTCCCCACCTAACAAGTGAAACGGCCAAAATCCTTCCTCTCCAAGTTATAATAAAAAAAAATCCAGCCGTTGCGAATCGCTCCGCGGTTTTGCAATACATTACCAGCTTCCATTCCTCCTAGAAGGAGGGCTCTATCCTTATTCTAGCGCAAGGCTACCAAGTATTTACGCATCAGGCAGTCATCGGGTTCACCCGGACACTGCAACCACTGGGGCAAGTCCAGCAGCTGCCCTACGATTGGATTTTTTGACGTACTTCTTCGCCACGCCATCGGACGCACTTCATCTCCTCTCCTCTCTCGGACGACATCAACGCGGAGCCGGCCGGAAGGCACAGCCGAAGAGTAGAACGGACGTTCTTGCATTCTTCGCACTCCTGTACCGCGCCAGCGATGGACGGTCGCTGAGCCGGCAGCGGACTCGACGCAACCGATGCCGAATGGACTGCTTTATGCCACGAACATCGGGCTCAGCCGCCGAACATCCATCACACCGTTTTCGCCACACGGCCCTTTTTAGGGTCACCAAAAACACCGAGTTGTACGATTGGCGCCATTTGTCGTGCAACAAGCCTTTTGTCCGGTGACACAGTATATCCAAGTTTCACTATTTTAAATACTGTCATAATAAGAAAGGTATTATATTAAGGCTTATGAATGGTGTAGTTATGTACAATTTTCTTTTATATAAGAAGGTGGAGAGGTCATTCATTTGCCGCAACTGTAACATAAGAGTCTGGGTCAGTACTATTAAACCGACAAAAATTAATGATTTGAATTGATTTGAAGAAAATTTTGTAATATATACCAGAAAGTAGGCCTATAGCGATTTTTATAGTAAAATTGTGAACTGGCAACACATAAATGATCACTGTGATGGTGACAATGGTGATTGTGATAAAGAATAAATGATGGTATTATTATCAGACTTTTTATTAAGATAAAGTAATTTTTACAACTTGATGTTTGTTTATTATCATTGCTTTATAATTTTATTGTTGTTTTGATCTTAGATGAATGTTATTGACGTTTTGAATTAATAACTCGATGTAGTAACTCGATGTGTTTGTACTTTATATAACCTAAATTTGTGTTAATAACATGATTTGTTTGTATCATAAATTAAGACATAATAATATAAAATTGCCATAGTAACAGTTAATTTTTCTAGCTTTCCTCATCTTGTTGTCAATGTTCTAGTTCACTACTGGCATTTTCTTAACAAAACACCAGCTGTATTATACATCACACCTGGGAAAAAATATAATTTTCTCATAAATATTTAAAAAAGGGATCAACTGGAGACATTGGTCACAAATTTTTAAAAATAAAAAAATCCGTTTTAATTTGTGATAAACTCAGGTAAATGATAGAAAGAAGCTGTAAAAAAAGTTCTGAACTTAAATCAGAGGTGAGTACATTACCTAACACTGTCTACTTGTTTTTTAATTTTCCAAAAATTCGATCCAAGTGACTCTCAAGTCCCTTTCTGAATGACACAATTCATTTACAATATTTTTTCCTCACCAGATAACCTAACCATTGGTGTAGACAGTTCAATAACAATCTATCCACTCTTATACTATGACATGCCTCCTGGTTGGTGATTTTACTTGGTAGAACAAAAGCATTCAGATTCTTTAGTTCTTTTACTCACACTATCTGTATTCGTTGAACTTAACAGTGTTCTGTTCTATAAGCAACTTTTAATTTATTTATTCCTGATGGTAGTGCTCACATTATTTGAGCATAGTAGCATTTTTAAGTTGAAATTATATAAGTCTTTGTTTTACATCCTTGACTATGATTTTCCCATCTTCTATTACTTTATTTCCTGCAAGGTAATTATATAGCTTGGCCTGACTACATACTTTTATCAGACAACAAGATGGCTTGTTGCAAGGCTTTTTTGCTTTAGTTGTTGTTGAACGAGGGTTGTTGCTTGTTGCAATTAGTTGTGTATGTCTTATTTGTGTTTATAATAACTCACATTATTTATCCATTTTATTAACATTCATTTATTAACTTTACAGTGTATTCAATATTACAGCAACAGCCTGTGGCTTTTAATAAATACTAGTCAAGAATGTTTCTGCATTAAAAAGCCATGCTGACAATTTGGAGAAGAACTGAATGTTTGTGAAATGGTTTGTAGCAATTGCACAGCTAATTCTCTACTTTCACAACCTCTTTACCTGAAGTCAGCAATCCCATATTTATTTTACCTGATTTCTATAACTGTTAGCAACTAAATAATAATGAGGTGAGTATTTTAAGTTTGGCACTAAGTTCTCAGCTCACTATATGAACAGAGTACAGTATAGGTATACAGATTAAATTGGTGAAGGCCCTGGAGTATTTAACGTACTTGTAAGCAAGGAAACAGATGCACACAATTACAATAAAAAATTGTTCTGTGAATTCTCAGAAATATTAAGTTTGTACATAAGCAGACAATCTCAATTTTAAATCAGAAGCAGCATGTTCATATTATAAGTATTTTTTCCTCTAAAATCAATTTTAAACATAAGGTTCTTGGCTGTGTTTAAAATGATCGTTAAGAAAACATTCAGTTTGAGAAAATGTATGTGTAAACACAACTATTATTAATGCGTTATATGCTTATAGGGAAGCATTAGTTTTATAGTGGATTGCACATACCCTTATTTAACAGATCAGGCAGCAGATTTTTCAAAACTTAATAGTACAATCATATCCACATATTGTTCATTTATTTCAGTCTCGTTTTCACTTTTGTCTATTCCTCCATCTCCTAGTGAATATTTAGGAGCTTTCCAAGAGCAAAAATGAATTTGTGGATTTGAGTGTTCTCATGATCTGCAAATATATGACTGAGCACTTTCCGATGCATGAAGTTAGCCAAAAACATAAGCACTTCCTTAGCCAAAAACGCCAAAGTTGAGTTTGACTCTCTAGAGAGATGTGAAAATAACCTACATGGAACACAGAATAACACGCACATGATGCCATGCTCTCTTTATATGACATCCATTAGATAATTGTTTAAAATAAACAACTCTTTTGTGACGTTTCACACATTTCTCCGACCTCTGCTTGAATCAGGATTATGTGGATATTCTGCTCTTAATTTTGTGATACAACATCTGAGAGAATCTGAAATATTACTTGATCCTCCAGGGTCTTGAAAATCATAACTAAATTCACTATTCTGAATCTCCTGTTGAAATTCCAGGAACAGAAACCTGGTCCTGGCTAAGTCTCAATGGCAATGAAGTTTTGCTTCTTTTGGACTGTAACCGACTTATTGATCACTCCAGATATCTCATAAGTTTTTGTTTCCTCCTCCTCCTCACCCACAACCTCCATTTTGCTAGAAGGGTAAACCTGCTGGTCTTCTTCCTCTTCTTGTATGAGATTCTCTTTTATGTTTAATTGAAATAATACTCAAATAAATCTGAAAGTACGATTTTTCCCATGTTGTCACCAAGTCTTGGCTGGTCTTCACATTGAGGGATCTGGGAAATGTTGACACAGAATCTTTGGTGCTGACGGCCAACAACCACGCATAACACACGGAATTCTGAGAATGCCGGGTTCTGAACTATTCAGTGTTCAGTGATGATAAAATATGCTTATGCATTTCTAAGCCATTTTTAAAGAAAGCAGTGTATTATTGATTGCACAAAACAGGTCCGTAAGGTATAGTATTTATCCAAGTGAGACCAAGCAAATGCATCATGGGTACGCACAGCCCTCTTCCACATGTAGCTAAAGCATTCGTTCTGCAAACAGCAAATTACTCATCTGGTAAGCCGTTCTGGCAAATTTCTGGGTGAAGAGAAACTTGTGAACAATCAACCGAACTAGCTCAAACCACGCCATGAATTTGACAGAAGTTTTGACAATGTTGTGAGTGGGGTTGGATTTTTGTTATGGACCACTGAGCCCAACAATGGGACGCCACTGTAACTAGTGCCACCTTACAATATTTGAAATCCCTGTTGGGAGAATCTTATTGCAATGATATTGCAAAGATTTTCGATATGTGTATTGTTAATCCACAACTTATTAACTCTAATTAATAAAAAAAGGAGACTCATTTCATCATGTCATCATGAGAGAATTTAAAATTTAAACTCAATTTCGGTTAACTTTATTGATTAGGCTTAACATAAAAAAAACAAGTGTAATTGTTCAAATAATTAGGCATACAAATAGAAAGAAGAAATCCCGTTACCACCTTTACATACCTTACTTACCTTCAGAAGATTCTAAAAACACCAAAAGCCCCAGGGTCACCACCACATTTTTATAGGAGGAAATGTGGAAACCGTATCTACTTTCCCCATGAAAACAATTTAAAACAAAAACTCTCCCTCACAGAAGATCTAGGCCCATTAGACGAACCGTTGGAATGCAGATCATAGGTTAGGTAGATGACGTAAAACTAATTTAACACATATTTATCATAGTTTACCCAAATTTATTAATTGATATTACTATTGTCAATTCATTTATTAATATAAATTCTACAAATGATAATGAGTCAATATGTTATATAATATATTGTCCTGTATATGGTAACCTATCTGAACGGTTACGGTCTGTGGTGCAATCACGTATTACATGAGATAATTTTGAAAAACTACATTTTAATTATTAATAACAACATGGTCTTAACTAAATACATACAAATATTATATCAAATTATAATATAAAATCAATGCAAATCAGTACTTTTTCATTATGTTCTCTCTCACCCCCTCTCTCTCTGTCTCTATACCCCCTTTTCTCTTATAACACACTACTTCTCTTGCATCAACCCTGTGACCCTCCCGATTATCGTCTATTTCATGTTTTTATTATATTATTTTTTAAAATAATTTCCCCTGCTGGTTACTTATCTGTTAGCTGTCCGTCGATCGTGTTGTAGATCCACCACATGCTTTCTCTCGCACACAATACGAGGTTGCTACTAAGCGCTAATTAATTTTGTGTTTAATTTTAATTCCATTAATTTAATTTTGTTTCACTTTTTTTTTAAGTCTGTCCGAAAATTGAAAACTGGTAATGGTAAGTACCTTTATAAAACTTCACTGATGTAATTACAGTACCTTATTGAAGGCCTATATCTTTACGCCCGCGGGCACAGAGTTACCGTAATTATGATGCGCGCACTGTTTGGTGAGTGTTTTCACTACTTTTTAAAACTTAAAAAGCAATTGTTCATAACAATTTCACCATGAGCATGGTCACTATGAGTCACTGCCGCGGCTGACTGTACTGCTTGGCATGAAGATTGTGACTGGGCTGATGCATGATTGCGCGCCTCCCTCTGCGTTCCCGCATAACCAGTTTAATCTACTTTCCTGTGAGAACATCGTCCAGTGATGCTGACACTGTGTTCCTTGTGCGTGCAACAACAACGGTTAAGCACGTACAGCTGCCGAGAATCTACGCCGCAACAACACTTCTCATACAAAAAGTCACGTAAGGGAAATTCCATTCTCTCGCTTTCTCATGTCCCTTGCACACGAAAATAGGTTTTTGCAATGCTTAAGAAAATATACCATTACAACAGGTAATTTTTCACAAACTGAGATATTTCAACATACCTTTAATGCAGTCAGTCATCCAAGATGTCACAAAAGAAGAAGAGCGATGTCCCTCTTTATTTCATTCCTTGCTTTCTTCCATACTCTGCGCTCTGGATTCCTTAATCTAGATTTCACTTATATTACTATATGGAATTAACTTAACTAACGGTTTACAGATAAAAGTTCACTGATAACTACTCAACTTAAACACTAGCAGTAATGCACTTCACACTGCACTGATCCGCACTCTAAGCTGCACTGAACTACACTGCTAGACTGTACGACATAAGTGAAAAACTGAAATGAATAACACTAAACTTCACTAATAGACAGGGTTGTTTCAGTCTGTGTAGCGCTTTTATGATATTATTGATAATATCGGTAGTATTATCATCAGAGCCGTCACTATTAATTATGCTAACTGGCAATGCCACATTAAAAGGGGCAGCCATAGACTGCTCATGAAATATTTAGAGAAAGTACTAGCTGTGGTCATCATACGCACTACCAGCAATCGTCAACATGACACGTGGTCTTCAACACTGCCCACAACTTGACAGGGACTGGCAAATTAATCACATGACATTAAATACAAATACTAATCATATTTTGTTACTTTGGTGCCCCCCCCCCCAGCATGGCACCAAGGGCACATGCCACCTTTGCACCCCTGCTAGCAAGAATACACACAATCGACTGTGATAGATACAGAAGATGCTGCAATCATACTGCAGAAGAGCCCCCCAAAATACCCCCTCCACAAAAACAAAAATCTCAGGTCACCATCACATTTTTATAAGCAGGATATGAAAGCCGCAACACTGTCCCCCATAAAACACACAACTGATATATTAAATATCCACACAAGCCCTTGCAGAAGAGTAACTGGGTCCATTAATGTTTAAGCAAATCCCACGAGCACAGGTTAGGTCAGGGTGAGGTGACAAATAAGAAAAGCAAATCTATTACAACAATACAAATTGCCAATTTAAATGTATTTTAAATTGTATAGCCCCACGCTTTAGAGAGACAAAATTATACAACAACACGAATTGATTATTTAATGTAATTTAATTTGTGCTGTGCTAACATGTACCTAACATGACTGTTAGAAGGTACCAATTACTGGTGTTTGGGTGTAATAGTAATAAGAGTAATCATTAATTAAATTGTACGTGTTTTCATTAATTTATAAAAAAAAAAAAATCACAAGTGTTTTTAAAATCGCATTTACTTCTCCATAAAATATTCATTATTGTTTGTTTAAACGTTTCTTTGTTGCAGACGCCTCTATTGCTGTGCGTAGCATTCCTCTGCCTGATGTGACTCATCGGTTGTCTAGAGTGCTGAACGTTTGTGGTTGTAGACTTGTAGAGTATGTTCGATAATCGTATTTAAAAAAATCAAACTAAGAGTTACTGTTTTATACTTGGATGAACGTATTGTCCATCCGACTTTACAGTTTATTTTAAAAAAATCGCGTCATACTGAACATAGTGTCCCACCGCTTCTGAAGACTGATTGAGAGTAAAATTGGCTCTCCTGGGCCCGTATTTATATTCAATCAAGAAACCACACCTGTCGGAACAGAATTCTGCATGTCAGAAACTGTCCATGGCATCAGTTCCCCCACTATCGTCCAATTTCATATTTTTGCACATTTCTGCCAATTGCAATTTCTAATGCAGATTTCAAGGTGTTCTAACATTGTCTGATTTAATTACACATATTCTGTATAATTACTATTGGACTTGCATAATTAGTGTAATTACTACGCTCTTAAAATCGCACAGAATTCGCACTGAATGTCCTAATCACACTGTTTTCGCACTGCACATGTGTATTATTGTTATGCATCTTTAAAAGTCTTTGCAATTTTTCTAACACTTACGGTTTGCTTATAATTAAATAAAACTATAATTTAGCATCTACTTGGGGTGAGATTGCAAATTTTCAGATTTGAACAGGCTTCACGCACACACTCTATTTACTAGTGTACACACTCTCAGCGGCAATCGCATGATCGTGCCTGTAGATTCCTGTGTATAAACTCAGCTTTCCATTTCACACCTGCTTATCTATTACATATTAATAAACTTAATCTAAATATTTATTTTATTTAATAAATGCACAGTACAGCCTATGCTTGTATTGTTGCATTATTCCTCTGCTCGGTAAAAAAAATTTAATAAATTTATTTATTAACATTTTTTTTTCTTATCATAGACACATCATATTTTTATCTTTCATATTATTTATTTTTCTATTTATTCATACAATACAACCAATAATAATGAATAGTATTTGTTTCAATTCACCCTTAGTTGGAGGGTTGAGCAAGTAATGTTTCCTCTCCCCACACAGGTGTTGCTGACCACATGTAAGCGTAGCCCCGCTTTAATAATTGTTCTCCTTTAAACTGGTCCCACTGACCTATTTATTTTACGTGTAGAACTTCCTAAATGAGTTGCTTTCTCGAATAATGGTAAATATTTTGCATCTTAACATTTTTCTGCCATCCTTCCGCTGGAATTTTACATTACCTTAATCACACCCTTCCTTCTTTCATTAACCTTTTATTCCAATCTTCATTCTTACATTTTCTTTCTAATCGCTAATACTTTTCTTCATTCTTACCCTGTGCTGTAATACACTTCCATAACAATATTTTTTAGCTTCGTAGTGTTTCGCATGATCGGTTACAGATGAACTGCCTTAGTTTTTAACCTGCTCGATATTTTAATCGTAGTCTTGAGCCCTAAGTAATCTCAGCCCTTTGACTTCCACTATCGCTTTCTTCTGTGTCCTTGCATTTCCACTAAGGTATGAAGTTTTCGCTTGATCAGCCGTCTGACAATTATAACATTCCTTTCTCATTTCTAATCCTTTCCTTAATATCAATAATAACATTCCTTACATTTCTTACCTTTCTTTAACAAAACGCTCCTTACATTTCTTTAATATTAATATTCTTTTCTTTCTTATATTTATTTAGCATAAACATTTTTTTGTATTTAATTCCTTACCATTTTTCTGCAATCATAACATTTCCTTAAATATAACTTCTAACCTTTTTAACCTTTTTAAACATATTATTATTCCATATTATTTAATTCCTTTTCTTATTAATAATTAACAGTAATATTTTTTTATTTTAATAATTATTCACATTCGGGCATTGAGTGTAGTTTTGCTTTACACCCTCCCTAGCTTAGAATTGTTCGTCATACACAGGAAATTCATTGTTCCTTTGTAGCATAGTAGCCGCCATTTACCATTTCCGTCTCGCATTCCTGTCTCGTTAAAATTCCATTGTATCGCTGTGACATTTGTTTTGACCGTGGAACTCACCTGTTTACAGAGTGAAAATTTCCCTGTTGGCCAAACGGAATCTCCCCTCTTTCTCTCGTTCTCTCCGCGTTCCTGCTCTTCTCGAACGCACTGCTTATTATTTCGTGTGTGTTCTGCTCTCGTGCGTCACCTATAATAATCTTTGTAGTTTTTATAATTATAATTACAATTATTGTTATTATAATTACCGTTCGCTTGATACTTACCGTGTGTATAATTAATATTATAATTATCACAATTTTGCGTAGTGTTTCGTATTGGTGGTTTATTACTACGGTTCTTGTTACGGTGATAATTAGTGTGTGTGTTCTCATCGCAAATATTGCGTTTTAATTGTTTTACACATATTGTTTTCCTGTGAGTTAGCACAGCAAATTGGATATTGTAGCATGACAGATATTCCACCAATAATTAATTCATTTAAGATCATAAAAAATAATTAAATTACATATACTAAAAGAATATCAAATGAAATTCAATTACTTCAAAGGAAAAAACCACAATAAAAGAAAAACAATCTTTAAATTATAAAAAATACAACCATAAAAGGCAAAGAAAGAATTAAGGAAAACTCATATTAAACAACCAGGAGGTTAGGAGCAGTAAATAAACAAGATACCCCAAAATCAAGAAAAAAGAATAAGATTAGGAGTTGTGATGAACAAAAGACCCCAAACACAAGAAGAAAGAAGAGTAAGGTTTATTATCAGGAGATAAACAAGATACCCTGAAACCAGGAAAGAAGAGTAAAGTCAGTATCAAAAAATAAAGAAGATACTCCGAACCAACCATCAGTCAAGATAACACTGAGTACCTTGGTTTACCCAAGATTGAAAACAAGAAGGAAGACGAGAAGAAAGGAAGAAATAGAATGGAAGAAATACCATAAAAAACCTATTATTACCTACCATAAACCCAAACCAATAGATACAATTAAAGAAAGTACAACATCCCGAAACCCTATAAAATTGTAATTATTGATAAACAAAAGTGTTGTATAGTATGATAAGAGGTGCACCAACTAAAGTTATTATGTGATAAAAAATAAACAAATCTTCACAGTCCATGATGACTAAAGGTCTGGTCTGAGAATAATAAGACTCAATATAAGTCAGAACCACCAAAGTGTACTAGTGTGAGTGTTTTGAAATATAATAAACTTGAAGTTGTAGTGTTACTATAACTTAAACTATATGCTATAAAACAACTTTTATATTTGATAATTAACAAATCATGAAATAATAAAATAGTAGGTATTTCCAATATTTCATTATTTTATGTCACTTTGTTATTACAAGACATTTGTAGGAATGACAATAACTAAAGTATGGGTGGAAATGTTTACTATATAAGGGGATGATAAATAATAATAGTAAAAACAGAAAGGACTGGAATTAGTTTTGTTAATAGAATTAAGAAATTTTAAAATGGCTAATATTGTTCAAAGCCATGAACTCCATGTTTTTGAAAGAGTTCTTATACAATAAGATTTATATGTTTAGAATAAGTTATATTAGTTAAATAACAGCATACATACCAATTAAAATGTTTCAGTATGTATGCTGTATTAATTAACAAAATGAGTTAAATGTATGTTAACTACAATTTCAGCAAACATGTCCAGCTTTACAGAATGCTGAGTGATGTTAATTATTATTTTTATAACAGTAGCATGAATTAGATGCTACACATCTCAATAAGTTTGTAAACAATATTATTTTATGTCATGATAACTATTAAGAGTCAGAGGAGGAGTAGAAGTAAATTTATTTGAAAAAACCATACATGTAAAATACTAAACTCTAGGCCAAATAATGAATTCACAGAAATTCATATAAACCAGTTAATTCACCTATGAATCATGTAAACTGACAAGATTTAGGTAAGGTAGGTTAATTAACAACTACTGTAAATGAACCTATGATTTAAAAGGGTAATATAGAAAAATACCTTAAATTATTGAAAATTTTTGAAATGTATAAATTAACTATTTTTAAAGAGGAATGTTAAATTCAGAAATTATCACTAAAAACCAGTTCAAATGTTAAGTGTATATGTAATTAAGGAAAAGAAAGGATTTGTGACCGTTTGAAATTTATTATAATTATATTAATAACACTTAAAATGGCAGTAAAAGTATAGAAGGGCGGAAACAGTGTTTTTGGGCCTAGATTTCCAAAAAGAAAGACATTTGGTAATTTTAACAAAAATCTCAACAAATATGGACTATGTCATATCAAATTAAACAGAATGAGATAAATAAACCAATTATATGGTTAATAATTCATGAAAGCGAATAATAAACTAAAATTATTCTATATATAATGTAATTTGGAATCATGTATATGGGAAGTCGTAATTATTTTAACAATACTTTTCCAATATTAACTTGGCAAGATTTTTACTAAAGTGGAGGAAGTTAGTTAGTTCTTTGTTAACGATCAACCTGAACAGTCTATGCAGAATTGCGTTCTTTAAAACCGTATAATGAAGTGCTAAGGTTACCGAAAAAATTCTGTGAGAAACGAGAGTTACTTAAACACTTTTCCAGTCAAAATATATAAAAACTTCAACGACAACAGTGAAAACGAACACCACACTACATAATACCAGTGAATTAAAACATTAAAACTACATATTAGTAATAATTCAAGCTACCATAGAATAACCATTTTTTGAGTAACGAACTGACATAAGTGAACACCTCTAATATCAAACAATTAATACCAGTGGACACTGAACACTCATCCAGACTACCCCAAACAACATACTAGACAGTTTACACAAGTTCGGGGATCTTTAAAACAATTATAAAGTTGATTTTATTGTAAGATTTTCTTGCGACGAATATTGCAATTAACCTCTTCGTTTCTGTGAGCGGCCATGATGGAAAAACGATGCAATGCCACCAACATCAACTGACGTCGTAGTCTACGATTGGTTTGCAACTCAACTATATTAAACATTTTCTATAAATTATTCACAATTGTTAGATATTAGTTATTTAAAATTATTTATTGTAAATGTTATACTTTCTCGTCCTGCCCTTCTCTGACTATTATTAAATAATCGCTCCAAGAACCTTTTACAATAATTATATGAATTTTTTAACCTGTATAACATATCGATTTATCCCTGAGACGGAGTCGACCATTGCTCGAAATCGATTTAATATCGATTATTATTTATAAATGTTAATAAATCAATTCATTTCAATTGTATGGATTAGTAAATTATTTCACATTGTAATTTAAGGTTTTTAATTAAGCACGAGACTTCCTGAAAGAAGAAAATATTAACGAAAGGTGAGATACTGGAGCAACACGGAAAGTCGTTAATCGATTGCTGACAGGAGTTAATCTGTTTAACTCCGGATTTTGTTAATATCTTCCAGAAGTGCGAATTAAACAAAATTACCTTTCAGAATTTTAGAAATTTATTGTTTAAAACAATAAACAGAATTAATTACAAATTATATACACCATAAACAAACATAAAATTTTTTTTTAAATAAATTTTTTTTCTTTCTTTCTCTTTATTTGTAACTACAGTTTACAGGTCTGGTTACAAATTGGCGCTCGCAACAGTGGGGCTTAAAAGAGTCAAACAGCGGCTTGTTACCAATTGACACTACCCACAGCGGAGCGAAAAGTTGAAGAGCGTTAAGGATTTAAACGAACCTCTTATCTTTTATTTGTACTTGTTACAATATTCCTATCACTAAGGTATGATTGTTTATATCCTACGTTATATTCTTCCCTAGTGTTAAGTATTTCACTAGAATTATAATTATTAAATATTAACATTCCTTCAAGTTCATTTTTGATTTTAATAGCTTGTTTATCAAGTGCTGTTTTACCCTTACTTTTGCGTGCGTTTATATGTGTATTAGTATCAATATCCGTAGGTACTAAGTGCGCAATCTTAATTACGATATCTTGTTCTAATTTCTCTTTTGCTTTTCTTTCTTCTCTTAATTTTTCTGTTTGTTTCCTAAAAAATTCTGTTAACTCATCTATTTGTGTTCTAATGTTATTTTCTTTTACTTTTTCTGTTTGTTTGTCCTCTACTTCGCCAAATACAGCTTGCATCATAGCTTGAAGTGCCTCTTCCATCCTTAAACTTCCCGATATTGCCATGTTAAATATTATATTTATTTATTAGAATTATTATTATTGTACAACCGTTCGCTACTTTTATTGATTTATTGGTTTATTTTTATTAGTGACTATTATTATTACTCTTATTACTTTACACCTGTTATCATATACAATCACTGGTATTGGTGGGCACCAGTTGTGTCATTAAACACAACAAAATAAACAACATAAAAATATTCATACATAAACATCAATTATTTACATAAAATCCTATGCACACATTTAACAATAGAGCATACATTTATTCATTAAATGTAGGCGTGTCGAGCCACACGTTAATGGGTGACAAAATTATACAACAATACAAATTGATTATTTAATGTAATTTAATTTGTGCTGTGCTAACATGTATGTAACATTACTGTTAGAAGGTACCAATTACTGGGGTTTGGGTGTAATAGTAATAAGAGTAGTCATTAATTAAATTGTACGTGTATTCATTAATTTATTCAAAAAAAAATCACAAGTGTTTTTAAAATCGCATTTACTTCTCCATAAAATATTCATTATTGTTTGTTTAAACGTTTCTTTGTTCCAATACATTCTTCATAAAATAAATCTTATATCCTACATTAACAAAAGTAATGCTACATATTTATTTGTTAATCTAAAATTTCTCTACCGCTCAGTCTGACTGTGCTTTATTGCAGTTTTGTTTTCTTTGCTTTATATATTTTTTTTTTATTACATTATTTTATGCATTGCATACATCTTAATGTTTTATAAAAATTTAAATTGACTAAGAGAATTGTTATTCTCTTTCTATAACTTCCCAACTACTTTACTTTCTGCATTGCGTGTAATATTATTCATTGATTACTTTAAAGCTTTAAATAAAAATTTACATTTACTAAATTACTTGTTAATCATCCAAGCAAAGATTTAAATTTACTTGAAATTAATTGTTCATCATCAAAGAAAATTCTTATTGACTTTAAATTATATTCTCTTATCTCTATTTACATTTAACATAACTAAAATTTATTTTTTAAATTTTAAATGTCTTTATTCTCTCATTTACAAATTATAAATTGGTTATTTGTCACCTCGATTCTGTAGATCGTACCCACGTCCTCCATTGATCTGTAGGTCCCCTTCAAATGGAGTTCCCTGCACGTTCTCCGGTTCCACTTGTCGTCCTCAAGTTACTCGTCCCTCATGGTCCCATCTGGTTGCTGTAGTGTAGAGTGATATGTTGCTCTGCACCAGCTGCTGTTGTCCTAGCAGACGCCTCTATTGCTGTGCATAGCATTCCTCTGCCTGATGTGACTCGTCAGTTGTCTAGAGTGCTGAACGTTTGTGGTTGTAGACTTGTAGAGTATGTTCGATAATCGTATTTAAAAAAATCAAACTAAGAGTTACTGTTTGATACTTGGATGAACGTATTGTCCATCCGACTTTACAGTTTATTTAAAAAAAATCGCGTCATACTGAACATAGTGTCCCACCGCTTCTGAAGACTGATTGAGAGTAAAATTGGCTCTCCTGGGCCCGTATTTATATTCAATCAAGAAACCACACCTGTCGGAACAGAATTCTGCATGTCAGAAACTGTCCATGGCGTCAGTTCCCCCACTATCGTCCAATTTCATATTTTTGCACATTTCTGCCAATTGCAACTTCTAATCCGGATTTCAAGGTGTTCTAACATTGTCTGATTTAATTACACATATTCTGTGTAATTACTATTAGACTCGCATAATTAGTGTAATTACTGCGCTCTTAAATCGCACAGAATTCGCACTGAACGTCCTAATCACACCATTTTTGCACTCCACATGTGTATTATTGTTATGCATCTTTAGAAGTCTTTGCAATTTTTCTAACACTTACAGTTTGCTTATAATTAAATAAAACTATAATTTAGCATCTACTTGGGGTGAGATTGCAAACTTTCAGGCTTGAACAGGCTTCACGCACACACTCTATTTACTAGTGTACACACTCTCAGCGGCAATTGCGTGATCGTGCCTGTCGATTCCTGTGTATAAACTCAGCTTTCAATTTCACACCTGCTTATCTATTACATATTAATAAAATTAATCTAAATATTTATTTTATTTAATAAATGCACAGTACAGCCTATGCTTGTATTGTTGCAATATAATCATCCTATATATTTTTATTCAAAACATTAATTTCATCTATGTATGTATTCTTTTTCTAATGATATTACTATACATTGTTTAGAGCATTTACTGTAGTACAAAGAATCAATGACTGAATATAACTTGTTAATAACATTGCTACAGCATTAGAATAATTACAATTATGGAATTATCACTTCAGTGAATTGAATTATCTTTCAGTGTTAAGTACAAAATTAATACCAGGATTTAAAATTATTATATCAATTAAATTAAACCAGCACTTTTGTTTCATTAGGTTGTATAAATTCATATAAATCCACACACAGGCTTATATTATTAATTTTTTTATTTACCTCCTTATTGTCTTTATTGTATGCATAATGTGTATAAATTTGATCACTCGCCTACCTTTATCATTGTGAATATTTAGTTATGAGTTTAGACAAAATACTGCTGAATGCTCCTAATTCCACTGTTGTAGTTTCGCTCCCTGGCATTCTCATGTGATGATGTCATCAACCACGCCAGCTTGAGTGTGGACACTATTTAACTGAATATAAGATTATATTATAATAATATAATATAAAATTGTTTAAAACTGTTTACATTTTTTACATAGTGTTATTTTCTTTAACTAACATTTGGTATATTTGGGCCGTTTGTGTTTACATCACATGATTAAAAATGTTCAATACCAAAAACATATTACCATGCGGCCTTGCCCCATGCTGTGCACAAGGCACCACAGAATTTACTAATAAATTATTTCAACAGGGTTTTACCTTTTATTAGCTGGACATAGCTTGTACACTCACTCAGTTCTCAATATGACATAATTACTGGAGTTTCAGCGTTTACATCAACACAGAAAACTGCATATCAGACAACATGGCCAACCACAATTATCTCATCTTTTCTTAAGTACTGACTCTTTTTTACTGCCGAATTCGCACTGTTTCTGCCAAAATTAATATTGTTCTTCAACTCATTTGCATACTTATTCAAAAATTTAGATTTTTATATGTTAAAAGGCGATTTATATTACCATGAACATAGTAGGATACATTGCTTCGAAGGCGGTGACATCATGAGCGAGATCCACTGGGACTGTTTTCAATATATATATCACTGCATGCAGTCTTAGCGATGTCTTTATCAGCTACGCTTTTATAAAACTTTGCTTTCATCATCTTCTCCAATTATGTTGACAAAATAATTATTGGTCATTCTTTGTCAACTTCTTCATTATATAGACATACAATAAAAATGTCTTCTGTAACACATTATATGACGACTCTCAATCACATACTACCTTTTGATATTCCAATGCAGCACTATCGATGTATACACTGGCATGCTTCATGAATAGTCTGTACCATTACTACAAATACTAAATTCTCAGTACTTTCACTGTTGCAATCATTTGAACATAGTATAGATTGGATTGCTTGCAACATACATACACTCACACTTGAACAACTGTAATATTAGTATAAAGAGTGTAACATAATGCAGATGCAGTAGGTGCAGGCCCAACCACCTTGTGTAGGCTACGTTACTTGTTTGTACATAGTGTAGATTGTTGGACTGCTTGTAATATACATACACTCACACTTGAACAACTGTAATATTAGTATAAACAGTGTAACATAATACAGATGCAGTAGGTGCAGGCCCAACCACCTTGTGTAGGCTACTGGTACTTGTTTGTACATAGTGTAGATTGGATTGCTTGTAACATACATACACTCACATTGAACAACTCTTATATTAGTATAAACAGTGTAACATAATACAGATGCAGAAGGTGCAGGCCCAACCACCTTGTGTAGGCTACTGGTACTTGTTTGTACATAGTGTAGATTGGATTGCTTGTAACATACATACACTCACACTTGAACAACTGTAATATTAGTATAAACAGTGTAACATAATACAGATGCAGAAGGTGCAGGCCCAACCACCTTGTGTAGGCTACTGGTACTTGTTTGTACATAGTGTAGATTGGATTGCTTGTAACATACATACACTCAAACTTGAACAACTGTAATATTAGTATAAACAGTGTAACATAATACAGATGCAGAAGGTGCAGGCCCAACCACCTTGTGTAGGCTACTGGTACTTGTTTGTACATAGTGTAGATTGGATTGCTTGTAACATACATACACTCACATTGAACAACTCTTATATTAGTATAAACAGTGTAACATAATACAGATGCAGAAGGTGCAGGCCCAACCACCTTGTGTAGGCTACTGGTACTTGTTTGTACATAGTGTAGATTGGATTGCTTGTAACATACATACACTCACACTTGAACAACTGTAATATTAGTATAAACAGTGTAACATAATACAGATGCAGAAGGTGCAGGCCCAACCACCTTGTGTAGGCTACTGGTACTTGTTTGTACATAGTGTAGATTGTTGGACTGCTTGTAATATACATACACTCACACTTGAACAACTGTAATATTAGTATAAACAGTGTAACATAATACAGATGCAGTAGGTGCAGGCCCAACCACCTTGTGTAGGCTACTGGTACTTGTTTGAACATAGTATAGATTGGATTGCTTGCAACATACATACACTCACACTTGAACAACTGTAATATTAGTATAAAGAGTGTAACATAATGCAGATGCAGTAGGTGCAGGCCCAACCACCTTGTGTAGGCTACGTTACTTGTTTGTACATAGTGTAGATTGTTGGACTGCTTGTAATATACATACACTCACACTTGAACAACTGTAATATTAGTATAAACAGTGTAACATAATACAGATGCAGGCCCAACCACCTTGTGTAGGCTACCGGTACTTGTTTGTACATAGTGTAGATTGGATTGCTTGTAACATACATACACTCACACTTGAACAACTGTAATATGAGTATAAACAGTGTAACATAATACAGATGCAGGCCCAACCACCTTGTGTAGGCTACCGGTACTTGTTTGTACATAGTGTAGATTGGATTGCTTGTAACATACATACACTCACACTTGAACAACTGTAATATTAGTATAAACAGTGTAACATAATACAGATGCAGGCCCAACCACCTTGTGTAGGCTACTGGTACTTGTTTGTACATAGTGTAGATTGGATTGCTTGTAACATACATACACTCACACTTGAACAACTGTAATATGAGTATAAACAGTGTAACATAATACAGATGCAGTAGGTGCAGGCCCAACCACCTTGTGTAGGCTACTGGTACTTGTTTGTACATAGTGTAGATTGGATTGCTTGTAACATACACACACTCACATTGAACAACTCTTATATTAGTATAAACAGTGTAACATAATACAGATGCAGAAGGTGCAGGCCCAACCACCTTGTGTAGGCTACTGGTACTTGTTTGTACATAGTGTAGATTGGATTGCTTGTAACATACATACACTCACACTTGAACAACTGTAATATGAGTATAAACAGTGTAACATAATACAGATGCAGGCCCAACCACCTTGTGTAGGCTACCGGTACTTGTTTGTACATAGTGTAGATTGGATTGCTTGTAACATACATACACTCACACTTGAACAACTGTAATATTAGTATAAACAGTGTAACATAATACAGATGCAGGCCCAACCACCTTGTGTAGGCTACTGGTACTTGTTTGTACATAGTGTAGATTGGATTGCTTGTAACATACATACACTCACACTTGAACAACTGTAATATTAGTATAAACAGTGTAACATAATAGAGATGCAGGCCTAACCACCTTGTGTAGGCTACCGGTACTTGTTTAAAAGAACTCTTACAATGCCAGTCCAATATAAGACTTAGCTAGTTGGATAAACCTTTTATACTGAGAGCTGTAATGTTTTATGTCATACACTGTGATTACAAAAGTTGCCATTAACTGTCACAATTTTAATTTCTTAAAAATTCATGATTATTTGTAATACAAGAATATATAAAATCCACATTGCAATGAAACACAGGATCCTGATAAGCAGTGCAGGCTTGTGTAATACACAGACGATAAACATTCAGGTCTAAGTTGGTAGTTTGTTAGATTTGGTTTTTTTTTGTGTGAGTTTTGTATTTTAGAAAGGATAAGGAATTAGGCTTAGTCAAACTGTGTATTATTTTATATGTTATTTATTTATGTACTATGTCTGTGGAAATGTGCGCGCGTGCGCGAGTGATAAACGTTTCTCCGGCTGTGCGTGATGTAATTGTCATATCGTTGGGACACTTGAACTGAACATAAGCTACTGTATTAGTTACAGTTTCTGTATTTTTCCTATCTATTAAATAACGTTAAAATATGATTTCATTAACATATAAAGTTGTTGTAAAACGCAATTGTGCATGGGATAAAGGTTTTCAGAGATTACCATCTATGCATGCTCTTGCAAAGTCGATGCACTTTACAGCATGAAAAATTGGCGAGTCATGTTCAAAGTAACCATGTGACTTCCTTCCACCAAACAAATGCTGGAAGGCAGTCGGAATTTTCTTAAGCCTGTTGCTACACAGTTAGTTCTTCTCATCTAGCTATCATGATCGGAACGTGCAATTCTTGTGCAAGATTTTCCGCTTGGAAGAATTTTATCTAAAAATGAAACTTTACTTGTGAACTTACTGTTTTTTCTTCTCGTTGAACGTGTTTCGGCGTCGTATTCACCTTCTTCAGCTTAGAGACAGACTGCCAGTATTTAGTAACGGCTGTTGTATGGAAGGTGTAGTGGGGGTGGTGCGTGGAGGAAGGGGATTGGCGCGGGGATTTATATTAATGTTTGTTTTTTGTATAATTGTGTCAAAAAGTGTATGTGATTTATATTGTAATTGGTCGTTAAGTATGTTGTTTGGTTGTGTTATGTGGTGTTTGTATATTTCGTATTGTTCAGCTGTGTTGAGCTGATACGAAATATACAAACACCACACAACACAACCAAACAACATACTTAACGACCAATTACAATATAAATCATATACACTTTTTGACACAATTATACAAAAAACAAACATTAATATGAATCCCCGCGCCAATCCCCTTCTTCCACGCACCACCCCCACTACACCTTCCATACAACAACCGTTACTAAATACTGGCAGTCTGTCTCTAAGCTGAAGAAGGCGAATACGACGCAGAAACGCGTTCGACGAGAAGAAAAAACAGTAAGTTCACAAGTAAAAGTTTCTTTTTTAGATAAAGTGTAGTGCTGTGAAAGAAGATGATGAACAATCAAGACAACTGCAAGAATTTGTTAAGTCTCTTCGGCAGTAGTAACGAGTGCGAAGGCTCAGAACTGTTTGTGTATTACATCTCTACACACGGTATTGTTAGTAAAACATAGCGTGAATAAATACGTGAACTTAGACTGTGTTACTGTGTGAGGTATTCTGCAGTACCAGTAGTATTTCAAAATTACTTATTAATAAAGTTTTGTCATCATTAGTTTCCGCGTGAGTGGAAGATTTCCGCATAGGGAGGTCTGCTGATCGCGGTAGACCCAGTGGTACGCGTGAACACTTGAAGAGTCCGGATTGGTATAAGCCTAATATACCGTTTCTAAGTAATACTCACTGTGACCTGAGATACTTATAAATTATAAATTCTGTATGAAGGTTTAGAAGTAGTATCAATAGAACCGTTGTGGTGTGCGAAGCATCTGTGTCAACGTTGGAACTCCAGGACACCAGCCCAGCTGGAAGCGGTACCAGGGTGAACCATCTGTCATCGTACGCCACACCTGACGACTCAACGACACAGCAAAGCCCCCCCTTTTTCATCGACATCGCCGTGGGAATCATCATCATCACATATGTAATGTACCACATCACGTATATGAACAATAACTAACATTTTAAAAGACTATATCTGAAACACTACCATTATTATCCTTGTCAAATATATCATCTAAACAATTACATATGTCTTGTGTGCAATAAATAATCTTAAACCCTCCAATATAGACTTTTGCATTAAGATACACATACTACCATATCCTATGCGCCAATAGTTAAGTTATTTGTGTTGTCGCAATATGTATTTATAATAATTCCATGTGTACACCATGTGTTATTATTATTTATAACAATAACAGCCTGAGTACAGCAATATTATTCTGTAAGTATGGTAACGGTATTTTAGTTACTTCCAGGGTCCATGTTTCTGAACCACAGACTGCTATGATTCATATGCATCTTAAATTAATTTTTCCTATCATCTAAAAATAAAAATAAAAAATTAAAGGCTACGAATAATGTAAACTAAAAAAATCTCAGGCTTAAAAAATGTTAAAAACTAACATTACAAAAATCTATAAATCAAAATTACGACTTATAAAAACTCAAAATAAATAAAATTTATAAAATAAACTCTATATAAAAAATAGTAGGTATTTAAAAAATATAAAAACGCCTCACATTAAAAATTCCAAACAAACAAACAAATGACAGAAGAATAAAGAGTACATACAAAATAAAAATAATAAATCATGTAGAATTTTAAAATAATCCACAAATTGTTCTATTGTTTTAATCTTCTTAGCTCTTCTAAACCAAATTTTACGTAATGTCACAGAGCAGAGCGACACCGCGAAGGATCCAGTGGTCAGGAGTGAACTTGCACTGTAGCCAGAGTGGTGTAATGAAGTTCAGATCTGTCCGGTTGGCCTTTTTGTAAACTGGACACTGTACATTAATCATTAATAACAATAATGCCAAAACAATATAATTTACAAATAATAAACACACACACAAAACAATATAACACTTGTTATGTATAATCAATGTGTCTGTGTTAGTTCTTAGACATCTTTCAGTATTGAGTGCAAGTAAAACAAAGATTACATATTGCTACGACAGCACAGAACAATCTACCCGAATATCGAATGTGCCAGAAGGATCTCGATGTAATGCGTGTGGCGTACGTGCTACTATACGCATTTTGCGAGAATCTTCTCGACTGTGCCGGGCTTCGCTCGGCCGCCCGGCCTGTGTCAAGGCCGTAGTAATTACGTAGTTCACGAGAGATAAGACGCAGTTTGAAAGCTTCTGGTGTGTGAGCATGACCATAAATACATCGAGTAGCGGCCTTAGTTTTCAGTTCAATGCAAGATATTGGATAGTGCGGTTCGAGAGTATTAGTGCGATATATTTCCAGAGCGGTTCGAGTTATTACTGTGTACATTCAAGTAGTTATTATTGAAGTGTTGCGTTTTATATTCAGACAGTATAATTGTAATACAATTGAGTCTTAATATTTGTGGACATTTTATTGCGTGTGAACAATTTTCATTTGATTTGTTGTAGAGACTGTGTCGTTAATTACGAACTGTTCTACTGTAACAATTAAAGGTGTGATTAGTGACTTAATTGGTGTCTTGTACTTAATTTGTTTCCACTGTACCTACGACGATCGAGTAGACCGTCGTAACAGTGGTGTCAGAACTGGGATAGAATGGTTAACAGTGGAAACAGCGGACACTATGTACAAGACGAGTGTGATTCGTAATTAATCGATAAACAATGGATGCCAGTCAGATGATGGAAAATTTACAGGCGCTGCTGTTGCAGACAGAAAAACGACAGGACAAGAAACGCAGACAGGAGGCGGAAGAAGCAGAAAAACGACAGGATGAGAAACGCAGACAGGAGGCGGAAGAAGCAGAAAAACGACAGGATGAAAAACGTAAGCAAGAAGCAGATAAAACGGAAGCTCTGTTTGAAGTTATGCAGAAACAGTTGCAAGAACACAGTCCCGCAGAATTGGGTCTCCTACGAGGTGAGCTTAATAAACAAGTTACTAAGCTATCAGAGCTACAAGAATCAATGACATTAAAAATAGCTGAAGTAGAAAACTCAATGGCAAACATAAGAGAACAAATTAAAATTGAAGTTGAACAGTGCATGAAGATTCAACCAAAACAAATTTCTGAACAGACTGAACAGTAGGGACAGTTCATGTCAAAGCTCCAACCTTTGACGGAAGCAGTCACTGGGCAACATACCTCCGCCAATTTGAAGCTGCTGCATGTGCAAATAATTGGACAGAGAAAGACAAGGCTGTTTCACTTGTTCTTGCATTAAAAGGACCCGCGGCAGAATTACTACAGAAAGTGCCACCTGACAGCCAGAACATCTATGCCGAGTTGATAAAAGCTCTAGAATTACGCTACGGTGATAAAAATTTGCGAGAGGTGTACTACGCTCAGTTGAGAACAAGACGAAAACGTTCCGGAGAAAGTCTTCAAGAATTTGAAGCAAGTATCGACAGATTGATTAGATTGGCCTATCCTGAAGCACCAGAAGACTTCCGAATAAGGTTTGCGGTGCAGACATTTATTGATGGCATCGGAGATTGTGAACTTCAGCAAGTGTTACAAATGGCAAGGCACCGAGATAGCTCAGAAGCTCTTGTTCACGCCCTAGAGTTTGAAGCTGCCAAGTCAGCGTCCCGCTACATTAATGGGTTTGTGCCATCAAGTTGCAGTCAGAAGATCCCTGCATCACATTACCGTTACGATGGGTGCAGAAAAACAATGTTGTCGGACAAACAATTCAAGAGTTCAAGAGAGTCGCAACGATTTGAAAAATACAGAAGACCGAAGTGTTACAACTGTGGAAAACGTGGTCATCTACAGGTAGACTGTTGGGAGAAGAAGATAACGAGAGAAGAGACTGATCGCACCAATTGGAGAAGTAAAGCCCCAGAACAGCACACAGTTTCCACGCTACATAAGATCAGTGGAAACTTGATTGTTAATGGATTTGCAGATGGTAAACCAACATCATTTACAGTTGACACGGGCGCAACGGTGTCCATTGTGTGCCCTGACTTAGTCTGTAACCGCAATCCGCTAATTAGCTCTTGTACAATACAGACTGTGACTGGAAGCCCCGTCAAGGTGCTAGGAAAGGTAGACGTACGTGTACGCCTGGGTCTTCTTGAGTTTAGCCACCAAATGCTCGTTGCAGACATTGTCAATGAAGTGATTCTTGGCACGGACATTATGAATGCCTACGGATTCGTTGTGGACTTAAGAGAGAATGTCCTGAAAGTTGGCCAAAAGAAGATAAAGCTTTGCATGGCTAAAATGACAGTGTCTACCAACCATTCGATTAAGCGAGTGGCATTAGTCGAAGAAAAAGTCAACAAGTCTGGTCAAGAGGAAACCTCCCTGTTGCAAGCGGAAATGGAGGAAGTACAAATAAGTATAACGACAAAAGAAGTGATTGGAAAGCCAACTATGGGTGTCGAGACAAAACTCTTGCTTGTTCCTGAGCTGATAGAAGCGCCCGAGGGTAAAGTGGCTGAAGATGAGGTTACGCAAGAGGTTGTTGACGAGAACCAAACAAACTTGGATCAGCCAGTAGTATTTAGGTCATCAGTACATGACGCAACGGGAGTGATTCCAGCGAAACTAATGGTTGCGCGAACGACTCGCATTCCTGGGAACGTGATGTTCAGATCACACGAGACTGAATTTGAAGAATGGGAAAATTATCCTTCGCAAGGACGTCCACCTAGATCGCCTGGTCGAGTATTACTTCGAAGATGCTTTGCCAGTTCGGGACAAACAGGCTTAAGGAGGGGGCTGTGCTACGACAGCACAGAACAATCTACCCGTTTATCGAATGTGCCAGAAGGATGTCGATGTAACGCGTGTGGCGTACATGCTACTATACGCATTTTGCGAGAATCATCTCGACTGTGCTGGGCTTCGCTCGGGCGCCCAGCCTTTTACAAGGCCGTAGTAATTACGTAGTTCACGAGAGATAAGACGCAGTTTGGAAGCTTCTGGCGTGTGAGCGTGACTATAAATACATCGGGTAGCGGCCTTAGTTTTCAGTTCAATGCGAGATATTGGATAGTCTGGTTCAAGAGTATTAGTGCGATATATTTCCAGAGCGGTTCGAGTTATTACTTGTACATTCAAGTAGTTATTATTGAAGTGTTACGTTTTATATTCGGACGGTATAATTGTAATACAATTGAGTCTTAATATTTGTGGACACTTTATTGCGTGTGAACAATTTTCATTTGTTTTGTTGTAGAGACTGTGTTGTTAATTACGAACTGTTTTACTGTAACAATTAAAGGTGTGATTAGTGACTTAATTGGTGTCTTGTACTTAATTTGTTTCCACTGTACCTACGACGATCGAGCAGACCATCGTAACAATATTATTACGACATCACAGAACAATCTACGTGATTATTGAATGTCCCAGAGGATTTCGGAATGTAACGTGTGTGGCGTACATGCTTGTTGACGCATTTCTAGATGGTGCGAGAATTCGCGCGGCTGCGCAGACTGTGTCAAGGCCGTAATTAATTATGTAGTATACTGGTGCTAAGATGCAATTAGGAATGTTCTCGTCTGTCAGCATGGGTATAAATACATGGCGGCAGCTGCCTTAGTAGTAAATATAGCTCCGATATATTTTCAGTACGGTTCGAGTTATTATAGGGCGGTATAATTGTAATACAATTGTGTTTAATATTAGTGACATTTTATTGCGTATGAACAATTTTTATTTGACTTGTTGTAGTTGACTGTGTTGTTAATTACAAACTGTTTAACTGTAAAAATTAAAGCTGGTGATTGGTGACTTAATTGGTGTCTTGTACTGTATTTTGTTTCCACTGTACCTACGACGATCAAGTAGACCATCGTAACAGTGGTGTCAGAAGTGGGATAGAACGGTTAACAGTGGAAACAGTGGACATGTTGTACAAGACGAGTGTAATTCATAATTAATCGGAAAACAATGGATGCCAGTCAGATGACAGAAAATTTCCAGGTGCTGTTGTTGCCGACAGAAGAACGACAATGACAGGATGCAGAGAAAGTGGAAGAAAGACAGAAAACCCTCCTGCTGGAAGCAGAGGAAAGACGCAGACAGGAGGCGGAAGAAGCAGAAAAATGACAAGATGAAAAACGCAGGCAGGAAAGGGAAGAGACAGAGGATCGATGTAAACATGAAACAGATGACATCAAGGAGTTAATACAGCAGCAAAAGGAGACACAAGAACAAACTGCTGCAGAGTTGGGTCTCCTACGAGGTGAGCTTAATAAGTTACTAAAATATCGGAGGTACAAGAATCAATGACATTAAAAATACCTGAAGTAGGAAAATCTGTCTCGAGTGTTGAAGAATCGATGTCTAATAAAATAGCTGAAGTAGAAAAATCAGTCATGAGTGTGGAAAAAGCTATGTCAACAAAAATAGAAGACTCGATTACAAATATAAAAGAGCAGATTAAAAATGAAGTCGAGCAGTGCCTGAAGTTACAACCAAAACAACTTTGTGAACAGACTGTACCAATGATAAAGACAGAAAAAGACGCAGAAAATAAGTTAATAGAGAAAGTCACTTTGCCTGCAGTAGGGACAGTTCATGTCAAAGCTCCAACCTTTGACGGAAGCAGTCACTGGGCAACGTACCTCCGCCAATTTGAAGCCGCTGCATGCGCAAATAATTGGACAGAGAAAGACAAGGCAGTCTCACTTGTTCACGCATTAAAAGGACCTGCAGCAAAACTACTACAGAAAGTCCCACCTGACAGCCAGAACATCTATACCGAGTTGATAAAAGCTCTAGAATTACGGTACAGTAATAAACATTTGCGAGATGTGTACTACGCTCAGTTGAGAAC
This sequence comes from Magicicada septendecula, assembly GCA_034769895.1. Classification (NCBI taxonomy): domain Eukaryota; kingdom Metazoa; phylum Arthropoda; class Insecta; order Hemiptera; family Cicadidae; genus Magicicada; species Magicicada septendecula. The sequence continues at coordinate 64,725,238 of CM068371.1, forward strand.
AAGATGACAACGTCCCGGGGAGAGTCTTCAAGAGTTTGAAGCAAGTATTGACAGATTGATTAGGTTGGCCTATCCTGAAGCACCAGATGATTTTCGAATAAGGTTTGCGGTGCAGACATTTATTGATAGCATCAGAGATTGTGAATTTCAGCAAGTGTTACGAATGGCAAGGCCCGAAATAGCTCAGAAGCTCTTGTTCACGCCCTAGAGTTTGAAGCTGCCAAGTCAGCGTCCCACTACATTAAAGGGTTTGTGCCATCACATTGCAGTCAGAAGATCCCTGTATCACATTGCCGTTACGATGGGTGTAGAAAAACAATGTTGTCGGACAAACAATTCAAAAGTTCAAGAGAGTCGCAACAATTTGAAAAAGACAGAAGACCAAAATGTTACAACTGTGGAAAACATGGTCATCTACAGTTAGACGGTTGGGAGAAGAAGATACCGAGAGAAGAGAGTGATCGCACCAATTGGAGAAGTAAAGCCCCAGAACAGCACACAGTTTCCACGCTACATAAGACCAGTGGAAACTTGATTTTTAATGGGTTTGCAGAAGGTAAACCAACATCATTTACAGTTGACACGGGCGCAACAGTGTCTATTGTGTGCCCTGACTTAGTCAGCAACCAACGGCCTCAAATTAGCTCTTGTACAATACAGACTGTGACTGGAAGCCCCGTCAAGGTGCTAGCAAAGGTATACGAACGTGTACGCCTGGGTCTTCTCGAGTTTAGCCACCAAATGCTCGTTGCAGACACTGTCGATGAAGTGATTCTTGGCACGGACATTATGAATGCCTACGGATTCATTGTGGACTTAAGAGAGAATGTCCTGAAGGTTGGCCAAGAGAAGATAAAGCTTTGCATGGCTAAAATAACAGGGTCTACCAACCATTCGATTAAGCGAGTGTCATTAGTCGAAGATTAAGTCAACAGGTCTGGTCAAGAGGAACCCTGCCTATTGCAAGCGGAAATGGAGGAAGAACTAGCAGAGGAAATACAAATAAGTGTAACGACAAAAGAAGTAATTGGAAAGCCAACTATGTATGTCGAGATAAAACTCTTGCTTGTTCCTGAGCTGATAGAAGCGCCTGAGGGCAAAGTGGCTGAAGATGAGGTTATGCAAGAGGTTGTTGACGAGAACCAAACAAACTTGGATCAGCCAGTGGTGTTTAGGTTATCAGTACATGACGCAACGGGAGTGATTCCAGCAAAACTAGTGGTTGAGCGCAAGATTCGTCTTACTGGGGACTTAATGTTCGGATCACCTGAGACTCAGTCCCTTAGAGCCATAGAACTATTCCTTGCAATTAGAAAACCAACTGCAAGAAATGAATCGCTTGGTAAGAGGACGGCTAAAGATTGCCAGTAATAAAATGAAAACTCAGTATGACATTCGCAGCAATAGTGTGGGTTTCCAAGAAGGAGATCAGGTCTGGTTGTTCAAACCAAAGCGCCGTCGTGGTCGCTCACCTAAGTTGCAAATAACTGGGAAGGACCCTATACTGTGAAAAAAAAATCAACGATGTTGTTTATCGGATTCAACAAGGACAGCGGAAGTTCAAGGTCGTCCACCTAGATCGCCTCGCTAAGTATTACTTCAGAGACGGTTTGCCGGTTCGGGATGAACAGGCTTAAGGAGGGGGCAGTGTTACGACATCACAGAACAATCTACATGTTTATCAAATGTCCCAGAGGATTCCGGAATGTAACGTGTGTGGCGTAAATGCTTGTTGACGCATTTCTAGATGGTGCGACAATTGGCGCGGCCGCGCGGACTATTTCAAGGCCATAATTAATTACGTAGTACACTGGCGCTAAGAAGACGCAATTAGGAATGTTCTCGTCTGTGAGCATGGGTATAAATACGTGGCGTCAGCGGCCTTATTAGTCAGTATAGCTGCAATATAATTTCAGTGCGGTTCGAGTTATTATCGGGTGAGATTACTGTGTACGTTCAAGCGGTTATTGGTGAAGTGTTGCGTTTTATAATCGGGCAGTATAATTGTAACACAATTGTGTTTAATATTAGTGACATTTTATTGTGTGTGAACAATTTTTATTTGACTTGTTGTAGTAGACTGTGTTGTTAATTACAAACTGTTTAACTGTGAAAATTAAAGCTAGTGATTAGTGACTTAACTGGTGTCTTGATTTTGTTTCCACTGTACCTACGACGATCAAGTAGACTGTCGTAACAATATGGATGGTACCAACCTAAGCTGGAGGATCAACATTTCTAACTGAAATTTAATTTGCATAAACAGACTGATTTCATTGAAGCTTAGTTTTCGAAGAATAGTTAGAGAAAATAAAGTTCTTTAATAGTATGCACACATTCAACACATGTCACATCACAAATACGTAACGATAATTTTATTGCACATACAAAAACTGTACTTCTTTGTAGTTACTAGAACACTTACAAAAATGTTATTGCTTTTGAAAAACTGTTCACTTTTGGTAGTGTTATTAAAAAATAACAATACACTGGTTAACAAAAACAGTTTCATATAAGTTTTATAATGGGAGCCACACAAGAAAAGTGCAAAGGTGAGGCATGCATTAGAATAGTACACATATAAAATTGGTGACGATAAACAAAAGTGAATGGTCCTGCTGTAACCAATAATGGCTAACTTTTATTAAAACACAATGGAAAAGAAAAATAAAACAATTTTTACTTCATCTTGTTGAATACAAAATGCCAAGTGCCATGTCCCCTGAATATATAGAGATTTCTCCTTACCTCATTCTTTCTCCGATACAGACTTACCACAAGTTAGTGTCAGTGTCCTAATCAATGCAAATAAGATCCCATTCACTTGCTCTTAATAAACATTGCTTACAACTGACTTATAATGTCAAGAAGTGCTGTTATAGAAGAAATATGCTTCTTTTTCGGACTACAACAAGACAACTACAAGAAAAATACAGTATTGTTAGGCAGAGGACATGAGGACAGTCTATCTGAGCTACCATTTTATAGAAGAAACGGAGAAATGAAATACATGCTGAAAAGCGAAGCAGGCAGGATGTGGTTCTCTATCGCTTTGTTCATTGGGTACATCTAAACACAACTTATAAAGGATCAAATAATGAAATACAATTGCATAATATTTAAGTGATCATGTACAAAATTCTATCAGATGAAGAAGAATAACTACAAAACATACAATTTGAATATAAATATAAAGAAGTAAAGAAAATAAAAATAACAGTACTAACAGGATGTTCTACTTTATGTGAGTACTACAGCCTTGACTTCCTTTAACCTTTGGCTGTTGTGACTGCTTGCTAAGTTTGTGTCAGCATCTAGCTGAACATTGTACTGTCTGCAGGTCCACAGTCTTCCCCTTTGCCTTGTACACAACATCTGTCACTTCACCGTTTTCTTGGTTATTTGAATGTTACTCATTCACCCATCTTAAATACTACAGTAGCTTAATACAGTCTACAATGCTGGGTTCTTTAACTTTACGATTCTGCTGATTTTAATTATACGATAGATTACATGTTAAACTTATAGTCATGTTTTTTAAAATTCGGGCGCCATCTTGATTATATATGTTGTCATACATTATAGGGCAGGAATTCGTTACGCGAAGTTGTGAAGAACGGAAGTTGCTTGAAATAATAAGATATCTGTTTAAAATTGTTACCAATGAAATACCCTTTTTATTTTATCGACATCTTACATAATAATCTTGCAAGTGTTAAACAAACTCCAAACCCTCCAAAATCATAATACAGGTAAATGTGTTATTATATAATATTATGTACTTACGTGACTATATCCTTACATATCGTAATATATTTAGGTGTGCACAACCCAACACTTAGTAATTACTCACGCACACGCAATCTCTCTCTCTCTCTCATGGTACAATTTGTTATGTTATGAGCTCATTTGTTTTTTAAAAGTGACATTTTGAATAATTGAATTTATATGTTACGTGGTCATTTTAATGGAATTTGATGTGAAAATAAAATAATCTTGTGTGTGATGGAACGTTCTCACCAAAGTCGTAGCTGTTGTGCGTTCTCACCAAATAGTTGGATGTCTATTGTTTTGCGAACTTCGCGTACCGCGAGTTCGTCGACTTTTACCGGTCACATCTTTGACGTTGAAACACTGTAATTAAATAGTTTATTAACCATTTACAGTGGTTTAAATATTAAAATTCACATATGAGTGAACGGGTGGCCGGCCGGCTCTGCTCACTGTTGCAGATGGAATGACGAAGAGTCTTTGTTATATGTTGCTGAGGTGGGGTGAACCTACGTCACTCGTTCTTTGTTATAGTTGTTGACAGCATCGTGTTGTGGATGTAAACACATTCTCGGCCGCTGACGTAATTAAGGAGCGTCACTGTATCGCAACAAACTACATACTGTTTTTGTGATGTTTCACAGTTTTTTGCTATGAATCGGTCCAAATCCTGGCAAATATTATACAGTCCACTCACTATATATTCATACCGGTTATTTAAGGTTGGTTTGATTATGACCAAACTAAGAAAATACAATAGTTATGGTTTTATTTACCATATTTAAGGTAATTATAAAACGTACCATGATTGTACCATTACAAAACCCCCTCAATGAAAGATTGTGTGTCGAAGCACAAAAACTTTCATTGACCCTTTCATACTTCCTAAAGGGATCAGCCAGGATAAGTCGCCACAACCCCCTTACAGTTTTATATAAAAGAAAATTACAACTCACCCTTGGTCTGATGATGATGACCGTACCTACATGACCTTACTGGACTTCTCCTGCGAGATCCCAACACCATAAGGCCACTTAGGCTCTTAACGTCCCTGCTCTGACGCGTTGGCCAGCTCAGGACCGCTGTCATATCACCAAACACTGAAACAATAAATGAAAAATCTCAAAATAGTGACTTGGTAAATTACTCTATCCTCAACTGATCTGGTTCCCCTTAGCTAGGTGCTGGTTTGTGCTAATAAGCACTGGGTTGGCTTAATATATTTATAAAAGTTATACTACTAAAAATAATTCTCAAGAATTAGAAAGAATTTCCTTTCTCCATATTAACAAATCCTGAATTAATGAATGGTTTCGATTACTATCGATAATATTTATCTCATTCTATTTTATAATTACTGTAATTATAACATAAACACATTGATATAAAAAGAATTAAACTCTATTTGAAAATATGAAAATCACACTATATATCTCCCAAACCTGGAGAAAAACAAATTAAATTGATATAAAAGAATTAATAAATCTGTATATTTATTTATTTATAAATCTTATTGAATGGTTCAAATAAAATAACAAATTAAAACATTATTGTTATTATTATTATTATTATTATTATTAACAGGTAATAATCTGTTATTAACAGCGCCAATCATCTTTCCCTTTTACACATTATTTCCATATTATAAATTTTTATAACATAAATACATAATACATTTTACATATTGATACATTTAATACATTAAAATAATTTATTCATTGATTAAGATTTGCACTATAAGATATGCACTAACATTTGCATAATTTATTTGAAGTTGCATTTAAATTAAAAATTTACAATTGCAATTAATTAATTATTTAGATATCAATTATTATTTATTATAATTGTAAAATTCATTATTACATTCTTATAATATTATTATTTCATCATTATTCACTTCCTATTACCTCTATACTCTGAACTTTCTACCTACCTAACTACCTAACCTTTCACCTTCTACTCATTTTTTCGTCTGGATGACTCCTGTATTCACTATACTCATTATATTTTTACTCACCTTCTTCTAACTGACAACCAAATTTACCTATCAATGACACCAAATTCTCAATTATAAACACCATTACTATTTTCATTTAAATCCTATGGCACCGCTCGTCTTTGCAATGGGTTGGGTGTTCCCTAACTGGCTACATACATCCATAATATTTTGCCCTTCCAAAATTCGGCAAACACTCCCTTAAACTACTCTATTACCTGCCACAACACTATTGGCTGGCTACTCCTTATCACCTCACCCCCACTACAGAATTCATCAACAACAAATATATGTTTATACCTTTACTTAAACACCTTTACTAATAATCACTAACTACTGTGTCCCTAAATATCTAATAATTCTCTTTGTATTATTTACTTCAATATTCTTAACTATCTAACTCCATTTTCATTAATTAAATAACTCACCTGCATTTATCTATTCCCAGGCTCTATCCCTGTTTACACATTTACTGTAATCATTGACAATTGTCTTATAAAATTCACCTCTCACCTACTCATAACAGTACTTCTCACTATTCAAATATATATATATTCTTATTTAAATATTTATTTAATTATTCGTTAGTAATTACCTTCCTTACAATTAAATAATGATTGAACTTCATTAAAAACTTTTATGACAATTAATAATTTATAAAGTTACAAAGTTAGTACAACTTTCTTCTGTACCACAATTTAATAAAGAATGATTACTCTTTATGGTTATTCAATTGTAAAAAAAATATTATTATTAAACATGTTATTAAAATACATAATAATACATACTGGTGTACCTGTAATACATAATACATAATACACATCAAAAACACATTAAATACATATAAAACAATGAAAAATATACACTCCAACTTATTATTTTGTTATTTTCCAAACTCAATCCATAGCAGTCCAATTCAATACCACTTTACACATATATTTCTAATGTTCATTACACAATTGAAACAGTCTATCCACCATCGTTGAACAACAAACGAATCTTAAGTCTATTTAATTTATTACTTAATAAATAAATTTTATTATTAGTAACATTATATTCATATTCATTTATACAAATGTTATCAAGCAAATATTTCAAATCACGATCGAGTAGGGTTCCGTTTGTCTCAATAATCTCATATGTCATTAATTTGTTATTTATTCTATAATTATCCTCATAGTTTTCCACCACAGGTAAGTACTTAATACCTTTTTTCTCATTTATTGTTATTTCAACTTCATTGTTATTATCAGGTAAGTATTCATTATTTTCAGATACCATTTCTAACCCTAACCTTTCCAACAATTGTCTGTAATTTCTGTTTACTTTAAATATTTCTATTACTCTCTTACTCTCACAATATCTCTCTATATTTTCTCTCTTAATACATTTCTCTCCATAACACCTAATTATACTTTCTCTTTGCAAATATGCAGGGGTCCCTAACATAAAATTGTTGCACCATTTATTAGGTACACAAAAATACAAAGAAACTTTATTTGTAGACCTATCGTCTCCCAAATATAAATTGAAGGAACTCTTATCCTTATAAAAAATACATGAAGACTTTTCTTCACCCCCTAACACAACATCAAAAGAAAATTCTACCCCCTACACTCCTTGTACAAAAATACTTTCTCCAAACTTTCTTTCTGACTTAATACACTCAAACATTTCATTATCATTCATAATACTTTCATTATCATTTTTATCATTTTCTAACTTTATATTCTTACTATCTGTAATATTTTTACTATCTGTACATTCATTATTTGAGTTATCATGTTTAAATACATTATTATTCAGTACTGCATTTTGCTGGGTACTACCATTTACTTTCTGGCTTTCTAATAGACTTAAACTCTTGTCTAGTTTTGTTATTACTTTGTCACATTTTTTAATCAGTTTATCGTGACCTAATTGAATTTCATTCTGTAATTCTTTGAATTGTTTATCAAATTTGTCATTCAAATTTGTGAATTTAATATGAGAATCACTTTTCTGCTCAACTAGTTTTTTGTCTAATTTTAATAGTAATTGCATCATTGCACTAGTTTCATCCTTATTACTATCTGACATAGCTGATATGGATGTATCGGGTTCGTTGTCTCTACAGATACAGGCGTATTTGCCTCGTCAGTCTGACTAGCTTGATTTGGTTGTACATCCATCTCGCCAGTCAAATTTACATCAGTTGTACTGATTTCTTTTGTAATATTATCATTTGTACTCATGTTGGCAATTTTAAAATACACACATTCATACAATTGTATAACCTAACTATTAGGTTATGTTTATGTATTACAATTTTAGTCTTTATTACCTCAAACAACTTTTTCCGCTCCCTTTCTAGGCGTACTCTATATAAAATAATATTACATAGAGTCCCTGTTCGCAGGCGACCATCTGTAACCTTACGCGAAGTTGTGAAGAACGGAAGTTGCTTGAAATAATAAGATATCTGTTTAAAATTGTTACCAATGAAATACCCTTTTTATTTTATCGACATCTTACATAATAATCTTGCAAGTGTTAAACAAACTCCAAACCCTCCAAAATCATAATACAGGTAAATGTGTTATTATATAATATTATGTACTTACGTGACTATATCCTTACATATCGTAATATATTTAGGTGTGCACAACCCAACACTTAGTAATTACTCACGCACACGCAATCTCTCTCTCTCTCTCTCTCATGGTACAATTTGTTATGTTATGAGCTCATTTGTTTTTTAAAAGTGACATTTTGAATAATTGAATTTATATGTTACGTGGTCATTTTAATGGAATTTGATGTGAAAATAAAATAATCTTGTGTGTGATGGAACGTTCTCACCAAAGTCGTAGATGTTGTGCGTTCTCACCAAATAGTTGGATGTCTATTGTTTTGCGAACTTCGCGTACCGCGAGTTCGTCGACTTTTACCGGTCACATCTTTGACGTTGAAACACTGTAATTAAATAGTTTATTAACCACTTACAGTGGTTTAAATATTAAAATTCACATATGAGTGAACGGGTGGCCGGCCGGCTCTGCTCACTGTTGCAGATGGAATGACGAAGAGTCTTTGTTATATGTTGCTGAGGTGGGGTGAACCTACGTCACTCGTTCTTTGTTATAGTTGTTGACAGCATCGTGTTGTGGATGTAAACACATTCTCGGCCGCTGACGTAATTAAGGAGCGTCACTGTTATCGCAACAAACTACATACTGTTTTTGTGATGTTTCACAGTTTTTTGCTATGAATCGGTCCAAATCCTGGCAAATATTATACAGTCCACTCACTATATATTCATACCGGTTATTTAAGGTTGGTTTGATTATGACCAAACTAAGAAAATACAATAGTTATGGTTTTATTTACCATATTTAAGGTAATTATAAAACGTACCATGATTGTACCATTACAGTTCTTTATATAGTTGTTGTAGTAACAGGAAAACATTTTCCCCAGTATTCTGTGCTCAAATAATGCCGTCTTCTGGCATCTCTTCCGTCTTGTTAGTAACCATCCTTATGATATAAAGGTCATATGTATGGGATAAGAGTATATGACCTAAATTACACATCCATATGTGATGATAGGTTAGGGTGACCAAATGTCCTGTTTTTAACGGGATTGTCTCCTTTATTTGCTCTCTGCCCTGTTTTTTCAAGGAGCATTAAACATCTCCCAAACAATTTTTAAATCTGTACAAAACTAGATTTAAAAAGAAACAGAATGTTTTACATTCAATTACAGTAGATGCTTGATTATTTGGGTCCTGATTTTTTAAGTTATGAATAGTATCTGAGGTGCTTTTTTCTTTATCTCACTTTTGTTAAAAGACATCTATTCATAATTAACTTTATATAGTACATAGTTTTTTCGAACAAACAAAAGTTTTTTGGTTTGACCTTCCCCAAGTAATTGACTATCTGTTGTTCCTTGTTAGATACAGTCTCTTGCATATCTATTCCAAGTTCAGGCCAATGTTAAATAGAATGAATACATGTATATCACCTTGTTGTAATTTTTGCATAAAACTGAAACAATCAGTTGGATTTTGACTCTCCCCTTGGAGTTTTTCATAAATAAGCAAACTGATTTATAACATACAAGGGTAAATGCTGAACATGGAAACGAAAACATATGAAACTAAACTTTTCTCATATCATTAAATATAATCATTAACACGTTCTCTGCCGATGTGTTTTGATCATTCTGTCCTCTTGCGCCAGGCAGTTTTTGGTTGCCTACAATATAATGTTATTCTTCGGTCATAATGACCGACATAACTTGATAAACTTGACACATTTTCAGTCATTATGACCGACACGGCAGAGAATGTGTTAAGCAGTTTCAATTACATAAAAAATTTACCAAGTACAAAGCGGGATCCTTGGGTGCTGTACTGTTTATTGCAAAAACATGCACAACTGGCATCAGAACTGACAACACTTTTGGTGATGATTCCGTCAGCCTAGAATTCTTTCTGTCCCAGCCAGCACCATCCAGATACAGGCCATAAACATAAACACCTTCCTAAAAATTGTAAAACATTCATTAGATTTTAAACAGTACAGTAATACACAAACTGGCAAGTAGAATTTTTTTAAATAATGAAAACAATAAGCTGTTTCTTAACAATCAAGTTAATACATCAGTGATCCAACAGTAAACCCACATCTGTTTAATTTTTTAAATAATTATATCTGATATATTTCTACATGTAACCGTAAACTAAGTAGTATGAAAAATCTCCTGATGTTAATGGAAATGTGATCATAACTGGATTTAACATAAAATGCAAACTTGTAAATCCCTGACCTTCAATATGTTACAAGAGTAGTTTTTCAAATACATGTGTGTGGGGCAGTATGCCTTCCCATCTATCTTAGATAAATCTCTGTAGTTTAAAATTGGAATTTTGTCTACACTGTGTCATTGTTAATACCAAGAGTGATTCAAAAAAGTGGTTAACATAAAATATCATAATTTTCACTCTAATCTCCACTTCTACATGCACTCATTCAACAAACCATCTTTATGTTCTCAGCCGAGCAACAAACCATGCGTGGACACCCACTTTCTTCATTCTTGTGCCTTAGGTTCTTTTGGGACGCATCTTCAACAAACTTTATAAGAGACAAGCCTATTATAGATGATTTCATAAATATAACCATGATTACTAATTTGAAGTCAGTGAAGCACTTTATCAGTAGTCTTCGTCTGCCTAAGTCTAGTCTATTGTCAGTGTCAATGTTTTGGGATGGAGGAGAGTCCAGATTCTTGTTCAGCTATGCTCCAGATTTGCAACAGTTTTGAATTTTTAAATTTAATAACAGATATGTTCTTGCATTGTGCTTAGAAGGAGATACACTTTCAGACTATGAAAGAAAAACAATCACTCAGTACTACAAATGTTGTCATGATCCAGGACATGGTATAATCTAGGAATAAAAAAAATGTGGACATAATTTATCTCTTAGGATTAACTGATCACTATTCTTACTTTTGTATAGACACAATTTAATAGGATGTGTGTTTCTTTTTTAAACTTTACTTTCTTTTGTTGAAATGTTTATGAGAAGCTTACTGGCATTTACAAGATCCTAAGATATTAACATACTGGGGTAATTAGCATACATTACAAGCCTTTAATGAATTACAATGTTCACCAGGTGGTGAGCACACATATGTGTACATATACACAGACGAGCATGGAAATGGTCCATGCGAAGCTAGTATGACAATCAATAAGGCATTTAATGAAATAGACATAAGAGTTTCCTGGCAATCAGTGATGTGCTATTCATGCTTTGTAGACAGTTCCACCACTCAAACTGCCTTTGTTTGATACATTTTTCTACTTTTCTTCCTTATTCACTCATTTCTAATCCTATCCATTTTCACACGTTTCATTTGTGCTACAATAATCTACTCTCTTGTTTCACTCAATTATTACATATGATTCACACCCACATATAGGTAAGGGTCAGGTGGTTAAAGCATCAGGACTTCACAAGCATTAACATTAATATAAGACCTGGATGGATGTGGATACAGTAGTGCAATTTACCCAAGAGACTTCTACACATGTTAGGGTAAACAGAGGGTAATGATTTTAATGTAAGTGTAGATCTATATATTCTTGTCTGTCCTGTTACTTCTTTACTGTACGTAAATCTTCCTGCTCACTACATATTTTCTTTGTCTTATCTCTTCTATTGTTCAACTCCACTTTATTGTTTGTCTCAGTTTCTTTCAGCATAATCTCCAAGTATCAGAAGGATCTTTATCAGTTATTTTTCCAGTCTTACTTGTATTGTCATACTTGTCAATTTTCTGTCAACTCTTCATTCCAGACAACCAAGTTTTCTATGAGATTCTGCCTTTCCCTTGCATAATTGCTATAACATCTGCAAAAGCACATTCAGAGACACCAGTTATTTCCATATTTCTGTATCCAGTATAAAATTCCTTCACTTATCGTTCTGTATTCCTAATTACATTTCTTTACGTCATATGCAGTCTCTAGCTCTAAGCTGAACCAACTCCCACGCCTACAGGCAAATACTGCTCTATCTTAATGCATATCTGTATCACTTAGTACTGGGTATTAATTTTTCTAATAATCATATATCAAAATTTATACAGACTTTTATAAATGCATTAAAATCTGCTGTTTGGTTTTTTCATGAAGGATATTTTTCAAAACAAAATATTACTGAAGAACAATAAGCATTGTAATTTTCTTATATAAAAAATGTTCTAATGAATGTACGTGAAAACGTATTCTTATAAGAGAGAAAAAACAACAACTTGATACAATCCATAAGTTGTCCTGCTGACACTTACAGGTGGTGGAGTTTTGACTTCTTCTCTGAGCAATTTGGTAACTTCGTTGTGCAGCGTTACTGAATCCAGGGGCCAACCCTTGTGTGCACGAGCCACTTCTTGTCTCATTGCAGTCAGGAAACCTTGCAACATATAACTTAGTTTATTATAATTTAGTATACATTCTCAAGTTATGGTTTGTTACAATGATTAAATTATTATGTAGTGTACTTAATATTATTTCCTTATAATTATGAAATGACACTATATATACAATTAAAAAACAACCCTCATAATAAAACTTCACCTGGTATTTACAATTTTAGAAGAAAACTCCCCATATACAAAGGAATATATCCAAAGCACTTGCAGAGCAGCCCTGCAGAAAGAAACTAACAAGACTATTGTTATATACTAACATATACCAAGGAAGTAACGTTAAGTTCGATAACATCTTTGGGTAACAGTTTCATGAACAATACCACATTTTTAGGTAACACAATATTAGCAAAAAAAAAAAACACAAATATGTACACCTAACAGAGACAGGTATGTTGAAAAACAATGGTATGAAATTCCTAAAATGAGAAATGGATAGTACAATACACATGAAGGGTTGAGGGTACTAGAAGTTGCTGCAAACCTGCACCAGTTGTAAAAGCTGGAAAAAGTTTTAAAGCAACTGCTGTCAACATTTGTCGCTGACATGTCTATTGTTATAGACTTTGGTGGGTTTTCCAAGAGTTACAAATGTATATGGCTACTTCTTGTGTTTTAAGAGACATTTGTCATACATTCATTCGTTAGTATTGCGCACATCCATACCTTACTGAAATGGAGTATAAAAGTGTTCATAATTTTCAATGTTTCACTGGAAAAAAGAAAGGTTTCAGAAAATGTGTTCTTAACACCATTTCTATACACTGGCAGTGGCGGCCCGTGCTTAGGTTGCACAGTTGCACAACCCCCATTAAATCCTGTAAATGCCCCATAAACTGAATTTTAAATTATAAAATTATAAAAAACAATAATTAATAAGTGTTTTCAAGCTAGATAATCGTAATTAATCATTTGTTGATTGAAAAGTGCAGAGCACTTAATAAAAACCGTGCACGCTCTCGCCGCGGTGTACTACAGGTGTGTACACCAGCTGTGACGCGCTTGGTATATGGAGAGACACAATGTAGTCGTGCGCTGGGTGGCTACACTAGGGTGTTCCTATTACATCACTATAGCTTCGCCAGGTGTGATTAGGGACTGCAAACTCCACTTGTCAGTCACGGCGCCACCAGTTTGTTGGTAAAAACACGTGTTACCTAATGTCAGTTGGAATTTGTATGCAGAGCCGTCCCTAGGGGGGGGGCAGGTGGGGCAAACTGCCCCGGGCACCGCGTCAGGGGGGGCGCCACGAGTCAGAGAAATTTGTATTTCGCATATATCATCGTTATGCCGTATAATATACTGGCTTGTAATAGTACCAGTACCAAACGCTTCCAATTACTAGAATCGAATGTTAATCTCTGCTGCCCGCCGTGGTCCCCACTACGTTTGCACGATGCTTCATCTATTCACGCCCCACGGCCGATTTTACACTGTTTTCTTTGTGAAATTTTGGTAGGTTGACAGCTGACAGTACTCGATGTTGTTTACATCATATTTTCAGTAATCTTTCGTGTTTTGAAGTTTATAAAATTTATTTATTATATCCAGTTTGTATAAATATTGTTTATTACTTTGTATTTTGTTAGCGTATTATAGTGAATATTAATGTTTATAGTGTGTATAATGTGGATGTTTATAGTGTGTATACATAACCTAGAAAGGTAAGTTAGGCCTACGTGATACATTTAGGCCTACTAAATATTTTTCTCATTATTATAATTATGCATATTGACTATTATATATTCCTAAGCATTTCTAGAATATAAATATGTCCTAGTAAATAAACAGAAGGAAACCAATGAGTTTCCAGTTATTACATTAGCCTACATTTTCTATTTTTATATTATCATATATTTCTAAGAAATGCTTTCTTTACTGTCGTCTTATATTAGATGATCATCACTCTACACTATAGGTTTTAGTAAAGTTTCTTTAGTGTATGTTATAAAAACGAGCGTGTAGTGTATATTGTTTTTGTGTTCGTGCGTGTACATAATATAATGTGTATTTATATAATAATTTTAATGTGCGAGATGCAGGTGAAATAATATTGAATGCTCAATATTCTCTTTTTAATCGAGTATTTTAAAAATTATTGATCTAAACATGCAATTAATTGATCTAAACATGCAATTAATCATTTTTAAAGTGCGCTCTGATAAAGTAATGATGAAAAAAGTGAGATCGATAAAATAATTGTAAAAAAGAATTAAACGTGAAATTAATACTTTTTTAAAAGTGCGTTTCAATTTAAATTTAAAAAGAATTAAACGTAGATTTAATACTTTTCAAAAGTATTAAATAGAAGGTTAAATCTTTTTTTCATAATAAAGCGCTCTTTTGGGTTGAGAGCTCATTTTGGAAATTGTATCATTGTTTAACTATAAATAAGAATTAACTCTGTTTTTTTTAACTGAAAATTATTATGTTAGGCCTAATTATTTTTTGTACTGCCAACTATGAAAGTCCTTAACCTAATAATGAGGATTGTGACATTTTTTTCTTTTCCAGTTATTAAAATAAAATGAAGATCTTACACTTTTGACTGTATTTTGGTTGAACAATATATCCCAAGATTTCAAATAAGAAAAATGTCCTCAAAGCAATCAGGGGCTCAAAGGCGGAAAATGGGAAGGGAAGCTGAAGCAGCTCATGAAGTACTGCTTAGTAAAGTTCCTAAATTAACAAGTTTTTTTATGCCCACCTCGTCTTCATCTGTAGCTCTGCCAAATGATGAACTGCATTGTAATTCAACTAATAATGTAGAATCTCACCATTCCAAAAATTTCAGTACAAACAAACAAGACGCTCAAGATAATCCACTGACAGCTAAACATGAAACTACCCATACTTTTGAGGTAGACGATGTTCTCACTGATTGTGAATCTGAATCTATTACTAGTAGTTCTGAACATCAATTATCCAATGACCCATCAACTTGGCCTGAGCACCTATCAGTGAGAGAAAGAGACATTATTGCAATGATGGAGCCAATACCTTTTTTTGGCAAATGATAAAGAGTACCCACGGATTGACAAACGCCATTTTTCCAATGAATTTCAATACAGAATTGCAGAAAATGGTGAAAGAATTAAATGTAGGTGGCTTGTGTACTCTCGAACGGCAGACACAGCTTTTTGCTTGCCTTGTCGTTTATTTGAACCTTCCATTCAATCTTTTTTTGGAAAGAAAGAGGGATTTAACAAATGGAGAAAATTTTGTGAATGAGCAAAATCTCACGAGACATCACCTGGACATTTTCTTAACACTCACAAGTGGATTGATGCCGAGAAAAGGTTGAAGGGAGATAAAGCTATTGATCAACAGCTAATAGACCAAATAAATGTTGAAACAGAAAGATGGAAAAGTATTTTAAAACAAGTTATATCAGTAATAATGTTTCTGGCTGAAAATAATATAGCTTTTAGAGGATCTTCAACAAAGCTTTTCACAAAGAATAATGGCAATTTTCTTGGCCTCATCCAGTTGCTAGGGCAGTTTGACCCGACAATGAAAGAACACTTACGACAGATCAAAGCTAAAGAACAGTGGGTCCAAATGTTAAGCATTAAAATCCAAAATGAAATTATTAACCTACTTGCTCAGCATGTCAAGGAAGACATCATCAAAAAAATACATTCTGCAAAATACTTTTCTGTGATCACGGATTGTACGCCAGATGTCAGTCACAAGGAACAAACGTCACTAACAATTCGTTATGTTCATGAAGAAAATGAAACTAATGGTGAAATAGTCGTCCAAGAAAGCTTCATAGGTTATACTGTTGCTGAAGAGTCGACAGGTGAAGCTCTCTCAAATCTTTTGAATCAAGAAATTGAATCTTGTGGACTTGATCTCAAAAACTGCCGAGGACAAGGGTACGATAATGGGGCCAACATGGCTGGAATACAAAAAGGTGTTCAAGCTAGGATATTGTCAAACTACCCGTTAGCCTTCTATACGCCTTGTGGCTGTCATAGTCTCAACTTAGTTGTCTCTGATGGAGCAAAGACATCGATAAAATCTACACTACTATTCGATGTTTTGCAACGAATATACACAATGTTTGCAGGATCCCCAAAGCGTTGGTGTATAGTAAGCGAGCATGTTCAAGGCTTCACGCTGAAGCAAGTATGTGAAACCAGATGGGAAGCACGGATTAATTCTGTCTCTGCCGTTCTTTACCAGTATGGCAGTGTTATAAAATCACTACAACAGCTAAGTGAAGACTCAAATGACGCTACAATATCATCAGAAGGAAAGTCTTTGCAGATTCACATGGAAGACTTTTCTTTTCTGGTGTGCTTAGTCATATGGCACGATTTACTGTTTCAAATAAATATCGTGAGCAAAACACTCCAGAACAAAAGTGCTGACATTGCTTTGGCCACAAACCAGTTAAAGGCTTGCACGGATTTTGTAAAGCAGTTCCGAGAAAGTGGATTGAATGATTCTATAGCAAAAGCAAAAGAAATAGCCAAAGACCTTGACATTGATTCTACATTTCAGACAAAACGACCAAGGATGAAGAAAAACATATTTTCTTATGAAAGTAAAGATGAATACAACCCAACCCCTGAGGATATGTTTAAAAGAGATTTTTTTTGCCACTGGTAGACACAATGCTGACGTCTTTAAAAGATAGGATGGATAAGTTTTCTATCCACAAATCAAAATGGGGATTTTTATTTGATTTGAAGCATTTGCCAGAAAAGAAAGAACTTGAAGAACTTTGCATCAGCTTGCAAGATCACCTAACTGTAAATAACGTTTCTGACATAAATGGCAAAGACCTTTACAATGAATTTTCACATGTAAATGCTCTGACAAATGAAACCCCAAATGAAAAGCAAATGTCTCCTCTGGAAGCCTTAAGAATTATAAAGAAAACTGATCGAAGAGACCTATTCACTAACCTGTGGATTTCCCTCCGTATTCTCCTCACTATTCCAGTTTCAGTGGCAACCTGTGAGCGTAGCTTCAGCAAATTAAAACTAATAAAAACTTACTTGCGTTCATCAATGATGCAAGAAAGATTGTCCTCGCTCGCAATACTTGCCATCGAGAATGAAGTCACCAAACAACTCAACATGGATGACATTTTGCCAATTTTGCAAAAATGAAAGCACGAAGAATTCCAATTTAAAGTATCGCGGACCTGTAATATTGTTCTCGTACTAATTTAAAATGCTTAGATTTAATCTCCATTTTGAATGTAATTTTGTTTTAAAGTGTAATTTGACACGTAACACAATATACTATATCTTTTAAGCCCTTTCTGTATATAGGCCTACTCAATAATTAACAAATTATAAAAAACTCAATTTCTTTACTTTTAGCTATAAATAATTAAATGCAATCATGTTCTATGAAATATCTTTTATTGTTTCTGTTCTTATTTACCTAACATTCATGACTACCAGTCAGTATATTTTTATAAAAACCAGTCTAGATTGGCATGGTCAGGACACAGACAAGAGAACTTCTCTTCTCTGTGGTCAGGACGATTTCAACTGTGGCGGGAGGGGGGCGCCCAACACAAGCTTTTGTGTTTTGTATGGTTATGTTGTTTTATTAGTTCAGTTCATTAGTGTTGGTCGAATTTTTTGTGAAGTTTATTGTTAGTGTCAGTTAAGTGTTACTACAATTCATTGTTAAATATAAATAATAGTGCATATTAAAGGATTAAGGCATCATAGTGTAAGATATTCGTTATATATAACTCGTAGGACGCAATGAATTCTGTCGAAAACTTAATGAAAACACCGTTCAGTTTACGTCCAATTGAGGAAAAAATTGAAATTAAGAGAGTAGGTAGACCTACACCAGATCTTTCAAGTTTTAATAAAACTGTAAAGTCAGGTAATAGAATTTGTAATGGTAAATTTAAAACAGACTTATACAATAAATATTCCTGGTTATGTGGGTGTGACACTAAAATTGCATTATTTTGCTTTCCTTGTATATTGTTTGGAGAGGAGGAGACTTGGACTAAGACTGGATTTAAAGACTTAAACCATTTTAATGACAGAACTAAAAAACATGAGGCTTCAGGTACCCACATAAAAAATAGTTTACAGTTAGCATTGTTAGGAACAATTAACATAGCATTACAACTAGATACAGCTTATAGGAGAAATATTGTAGCTCACAATGAACAAGTTAAGCAGAATAGATATGTGCTAAGTATTATTATCAACTGTATTCATTTCTGTGGTGTGTTTGAACTAGCTTTAAGAGGCCACTATGTGTCTACAGAATCAAATAATCCAGGAATTTTTAGAGGGTTAATAGATTTTAGTGCAGAACTAGATACAGTTTTAAAAAACCATCTTGAAACTTCATCAGTATTTAGGGGTACTTCTAAAACCATTCAAAATGAATTACTACAAATAATGCTAGAAGTCTGTCACGAAAGAATTTCAGATGAAATTAAACAAGCAAATTTTTTAGCTGTTATTGCTGATGAAACCAGCGATGTGTCTAATTTATACCAAGTAACTGTTATCTATAGGTACATAGCAAAAAACAGACCTGCAGAAAGATTCTAGACTTTTCTTAACCCTTCTCGTCATGATGAAATATCATCATGATGAAATACATGGCCTTAGCATCATGTATTCTTGATGAGTTAAAACACCGCAAAATAAATGAAACTCCCCAAAAGCTCATTGCACAGGCATATGATGGAGCATCTGTAATGGCTGGAACTTCTAGTGGTGTACATGCAATTGTACAAAATTGTTATGCCGATGCCCAATATGTTCACTGTCATGCACATCAGCTGAATTTAGTTGTGATGAAAGCTGCATCAATAAACAGGGAAGTTCGAGTTTTCTTTGCCAATGTTCAAGGTCTTTGCGCTTTTTTCTCAGTTAGTCCGCAAAGAACTTCAATACTAGACGCAGTAGTAAAAAAGCGGTTACCCAGATCTGTACCTACCAGATGGAACTTTCAATCGAGAAGTGTCACAACAATTTATGATCACAGGCAGGACCTAATACAGTGCATGAAAACAATATTAGATTCTGATCACATAAAAAATGACAGTACTCTTTCACAGGCTTCTGGCCATTTAAAAGTTTCAGTTAGTAAGTCAAAACTTTATTTTTTGGCTCTCATTTTTTTGAAAAATTATGCCACTTACTGACATACTCTTTAATCAGCTCCAGCAAGACACTGATCTCACTGTTATAAAACGGTCTCTTACAAGTTTTGAAGAAAATGTGTTGAAAATCAGAAATAATATTGACACAGACACTGGAGAGCCACAACAGTCATCACAAAGTTCATCTCCAAAGAAAAGGAAGATTGACAAAACTGAGTGGAAGAGACAGGCGAAGGAAGTATGTGATGTGATTATATGCCAAATAAAGGAACAGTTTAGATTCACGAGCCATCTCGTAGGAGCATCTTTGTTCATGTCAGAAAAGTTTCCAGATTATGATTCTAAGTTTCCAGAAGACACTGTAAAAACTGTATGCAATGCTTACAATTTTCTCAATTTTAAAAAAACTCTGTACGGAACTTGCAACAATCTATAGTGCAACGGATTTTAGAAGACTGTCAGGGGCTGTTAGTTTGTACTCTTTTTTTCAAAGACAATAAGTTAGAAGAAACTTTTAGTGAAGCTGTAAAACTCTTAGAAATTTTGATTACAATACCAATGACCTCTTCTGAAGCAGAAAGATGTTTTTCGATGCTTAAAAGAATAAAGACATTTCTAAGGAACACCATGTCGCAAGAGAGGTTGTCTGCATTGGCTATGCTCTCAATAGAAAAGAGACCTGATCATGGAAATTTCTGATTTCAATCAGAAGGTGACTGAAAAATTTGCCGTCTGAAAGAAAGGCGGATCGATTTTCTTTTCAAATAAGGGTAAGTGACTAAATTATTCCCAAGTATAACTATATTTTTCAATATTAATTATGTATACACAGTAAAATAGTTTATCTAAAGTGAAATAATACTAAAATAAATAGGCCTGTTATTACGTTAACTAATTTCAAAATAATTTCAATACGTTTTTTGATGCTGTTACACAGAAAATGTTATATTACCATATAAGTCATAATTTTGAATTAAATAAAACAATACTAACTTTATTATTGAGTCATATAAACTTAGTGATATTTTAGCATTTTCTATTTAAACAATTTAATACCATCCAACCCACAACTGCAACCCCCAAAATTTTCAACCATCAGCCACCACTGTACACTGGCAGTGCTCCTCCCAAGTTGTAGAAGTTATTAGAAGGTCATCTACGTAGACTGTTGTGAATTTTAACACTTCTCTTCCCAAAATTTGGTCCATACACTTCACAAAAATGGCGACGGAGTTTACAACTCCAAAAGGAAGTCGTTTGAACTGGTAATTTCTATCTTCAAAAATGAATGCTACATATTTTCTACTATTGGGGTGCAGTTCTATTTGCCAATAGCCACACACAGCATCCCATATGCTCATGAATTTACATCCCTTAAATTTCTTCATGATTTCTTCGATTTCTCCGGGTGAAGTTCTATCGTTAATAATGTTTTTATTTATTTCCCGGGCATCGAGACCTAAATGTACTGCTCCACCTTTCTTCTGTATTGCAACAATTGGACTGGTGTAGGGAGATGAACTATATTCGATAATATCTTGATCCATCATGCGTTGAATTTCTCTCTTTACTGCTTTTTTTAGCGATTGTGCTATTGGGTACAATTTTTTATTAAAATTAACAGTGCTATTAAATGGTAATTGACAAACGAAGTTCTTTACAGTTCTTTGCCTTCCCTGGCAAATCAGAAAACACTATCCTATACCTATTGTAGATACTGATTAGCTGCCTTTTCTGTTCATGGGTTATTTCGCTATTACTGTTGGCCTGGAATGACTGAATGTCCTCTAGCTTTTGGTTCCATATGTCGTCTTCAGTGTGGGCTGATTCTTCATCTGGTGTCATTAATTCCTCCCTATAATTCTATAGTAAGGTAAATGAATGTCAATAGTGAGGGGCACACTTGCGGCCTATTATCTCACTTGACCATTCACCCTGTTCATTGTACAGCGTTATTTTGCCGCTGCACATATTAATGACTGCTGAGTGTCGCCGTAGCATATCACACCCAATCATAACTTTAAATGGTAGACCCTGTGCTACCAAGAACACTATTGGAATTGTATTGCCCTGACTGGATACCTCTAACATAGCTTGCTGTCGGATTGTCTTATTTGGCCTACCAGTAGCTCCCACTATTACCATATTACTCACTGGCAGTGTTGGTATATCTTCATTACACAAATCTTTTATTCTATTAAATTCTCCTTTGTCTATTAAGGATACATTCGCACCTGTATCTATCATTATCTCAGCTGATACCCCTTGTAGTGGCAGCTCGTGGCTTCGAGGATTGGTGAAGCAGTATCGGCGGCAGGTCCCCCCCCATCAATTATGTGAATATGTTTCTTCCTGTTTTGGAATCATGAATAACATATGGAGACAAAAGAAAAGTATGTTAATAAAATTTACAAATAAAGTAGTTAAAAATAGTAAGTACTTACAGGCTTGCATTTTATTTCTTGAACACAAGGTCAATTCTCCTGTCTTTCAAATATGCAAACTTGTCGATAATGTCGTCATAAAATGGTTGTACATTAATTAATTCGTTTAACAGTTCCTTTTCTATGGAAATTTTTGATAAGCTAGTAAGTCTGTCCTCTGTCATTGTATTGCACAGGTATGATTTTATTCTTTTTAAACAAGAAAAACTTCGTTCTACGGAAACGCTAGTGGATGGAATAGTTACTATTAAACAAAACAGTTTGTAAGCTTCTTTAAAGATGTTCCTGTTGTTAGCTAAAAGTTCTATAAAATTTAGTGGTTCCTTTTGTCTGGATTGCTTACCCTCATAAATAAGCTGTAATTCGTTTTTAAGTCTTTGGAAATCGGTAAACAGATTAGGGTAGCACACCTTTAAGTTACTTAATGCATCCGTGGGAAAGTTTTCAGAATACGTTACGAACTTTGAAGTATCCATTAATGTAACAAACTGAAGCTTTTCCATATCATTAAAACGTGTGGATATTTGTACTGAAAGGTTATCTAAATTTTCATAATACAGAATTTTGTATTGTTCACAAAGTTGATCACGTGTGAGTAATTCTTTTCTGCAATTCAGTTGGAACTGTTGTTTTTGAAGCAGCTAAATCGAAAATTTTCATAAATGCATCATCAGTTCTTTTGCTATTTATGAGTGTTTGAGTATTTTTAACTTGCGAGATACAGAAATTAATGTCAAGTGACTTCTTTTGTAGCACATCGAAGAGAACATCCGTGGCTCCAAAAATATCATTAAAAACGAGAACCAAAAGCGTAAATTCAAAATCATTAAATTTATTTAAGAAGCCATCACTCTGCCTAATTGATGTTTGATCATAATTTGAATCGTTCACAATTTTAGTGAATACTTCTTTTAATGAATTCCATTCGTTGTATATAGTATTCACAATTTTGGAATTAGACTTCCATCGCGTAATAACGGAAGTAGGGATTCGTTTTCCAACAACTGTGTCTACTGCGTAAGTTCGCTTAGCAGGACTGTGGAAAAAAGAGGGTAAACTGTTAACAGTCGCAAAAAATATCCGACATTTCGAAATGCTGTTGGAGCTTTGTTGTAGCACTAAATTCAAACGATGCGCCATGCAGTGAACAAAAACCGCTTGTGGCACTACTTCTTTGATTTTTGCCTGAAGACCATTTAATTTCCCTGACATAACGCTTGCACCATCAAAACACTGGGCAATAAGTTTGTTTTGATTTATAGTCAAATTTTTCGAGGGACCTTGACACAACGTGAAACAGTGTGTCGGCAGTCCGACTGGAACTAACATCATAAAATCCCCTTTCCACCAGCTTTCCTCCGGGAATAACATATCTAATTATGATGCTACATTGAGATTTGTGGACAATGTCTGTGGAATTATCCACTTGAATTGAAGAAAATGTACCATCTTCTATTTCCTTTGTGACGTGCTCATCAATATATTGTGAAATGCAGTCAGTTATTTCATTCTGAATAGTCTTAGAATTGCCGGCAAAGACGGGTGAGATTTTTTTATAGTGTTCTTGAATATCTACAGGGCTTATCGATACGAAGGTTTCTAGCGGTTCTTTAAAATTTCCGCGATTAATAGATGATAACTCTTCGTGGTGACCGCGAAATGCTAATTCTTGTTTACCCAAGTAAAGAACTGCACGAATAGGAAGATGCATGAAACGTCTGTTAAGCCGAACGTTGTCATTGAAGTGTTTAATATACAACCTAGAATTTTCCTTCAAAGCATCCTCGATAGTATTTAAATCTTTCTTTAGTTATGAAAAACTCAATGCACAACACATGTGCTCAGAAGAACCTTCATGTTTGGAAAGAGCACAAGTAACGTTACCGAAATCATCAAAGCCGTTCTTATTCCACGCACTTGATTTAACACTAATAATTAAGCAGGGCATACAAAAAAAGTTTATTTAAATAATAACTGCCACACAACCACTCAAACGTTGAATAAGTTACCAATTTTGTTTAAAGTTGCGATTGTACACCTTGTCCTTTATTTTTGCAACTTTATTTACTTTCATTATAGTGCTACGATACAGCCATACGCTGTATTAGGCATTAATTTAAATAAATATAAATTTTGTATAATTTGTATAAGTTACGGGTAAATGGACAGGTCTGAGATTGCAAAAATATTTCATTGTTAGATTAGGGGAGAGATTAACCTGTTTCGACAAGCAGTGAACACCTGCTCAATTGTATGTGTGTTACGCGTGTATCTTGTGTGTGTTAGTGATGCAGGCAAAGACAGGAATCTCAGCAACCCGGCCCAAGTAATTAATAAAATAATTATTTTAATTCACTGTGCAAAAAACTAATTAGTGTATGATCAAACCAAAGGCACCAAAGTGTGTGTAAAATTTATAGTTATCCCCAGTGAAAAGATGACGTTAATAGAACACGTTATGCGAAGACAGTGCAAAATAAACGTGCTAAAAAATACGCAAATTACCCTAAGACGCTTAAATTAATATAGTGAGTGCTTAATCGAAATAGCTATGATTTGTGCTATCTCGATTCCGTGCAAAACATTGCTATTTACTAATAATTGCAAACAGATGAAAAGGTTCGGGAGTGGGGGCTGTCACGAGATATGCAGGTATCGACAGGACGATTTTGGAGCCGACTGGCGCGGAATCTCGAGAGGGTATAAATTAAGGGTTCAACCAAAAACCCTTCTCTTCATTTCAAGACACAGTTGCAGCCGGACATGCTGTCCGTCGGCAAAACAGTTTATTTTTATTCTATTACAAGTCGCAGTAACAAACGAAATAACGTTCGTTAAATTCACGACAATACTACGGAAAAAGTAAATACCGCAATAGTAAGTCTACCAAGAGTATATATGGGAAAGCTGCTGTAGAGCGACACTGGACTCTAGATGTATCCAGAGGAACATGCTGCCGTAGAACGACGCTGGACTCTAGACGTATCCAGGTACATGCTGCCGTAGAACGACGCTGGACCCTAGACATATCCAGGAACATGCTGCCGTAGAACGACGCTGGACTCTAGACGTATCCAGGAACATATGCTGCTGTAGAGCAACGCTGGACTCTAGAAGTATCCAGGAACATGCTGCCGTAGAATGACGCTGGACTCTAGACGTATCCAGGACCATGCCAGGACAAGAGGAATGGAAAACTAACTCTGGATATCGCTGGACCCCGGACAACAGTCGTAAGATCATCAGAAATCGAGGTGACATGCGTAATGCATTTTAAATGATTTGTAAAAACAAAAAGAGCTTAAAAGACGATTTCAAAAGACAGTACATTAAAACAAAGAAAAGTTTATACTTAGTAATAATATGTTAAAATTTAAATAAATGTTTAGTCATAAGAATGAGCTATCACATATATGTAAAAGCATTAATAAATGAAAGAGAATTTAAAGTAAAGAGAGTAGAGTTTATTATCAAAATAGATAGTAAAGTGATTAGATATTTGAAGGATAGAAAGAGTAATTTAAAGTTGAATATTAAAACAAAGGCCAGTCTACAAGAAATTAATATAAATTTAAATTGAATTTTAAACATGGTATAGACTGAGCAAGTAGAGGTCAGATCTGAGATAAGACAGTTTATTTCAATATAAAAATATTTTAATTTTATAATAAATTAATAAACCAATTATTTAACATGTCTAGATATAAGATTATTAACATGTTTAGATATAATAGATTTTTTTTAAATATGTGTAATGTTGCATATCATAAGATATAAACATTTAATAATGAGAAATATCGTGGCCGACAATTATTAATGATGTTTATGAATAATTATAATAATGAATAAATAATAAATATGAGTTTTAAATATTGATAAATAAAAATACTCTTATTATAAATACACCTGGTATAATTATACAACCTGCATGAATTACTGTATATCGAATTTACATATAAATTCGTTGTATAATTTTGTATCCCTTGAACGTGAGGCCTGACATGCCCACATGTATATGTATGTATATGTAACGTTGTAATAGACATAGGTTTTTCACAGCTTAAAAAGTGTTTCTTCTCATCATTATTCCATCTTGAAAATGGTGTTTCTAATAAAACACATACCGGATCATTGAAGGAAACATTCTGTAAAAATTTCACACACGACGAACAACTAAGACGCGCTGGATAAGTAAAGCACTGTACACGTACACCACTGAGAAACAGCCAGTGACACTGCTTCACGTGTGTGGGGGGGAACGCTGAGTTCGCATACGTTGTCATGGCAACCGTCATAAACCGAGCGTTGTTAGTGACGTATTAACTGATGCAGCCTTTGAGTTACAGAAAGCTGCTTCTACGATCTCAGCGCTTTCCGCCACCAGTAGTGATCGCAGCAAAGTCCACCTTCTGTAACCTATTTCTATCACTTGTAAATGTTATTTTAATTATTATACAGACGAAATTTAATTTAAAAAAATATTTTTAAACATACAATTGACTAAAAATTGAAAATAATTTTGTGTAAAAAGAAACACATTGAACCAGTTATTTTAGGTGAAGCAGCGCTTCACCTGTGTCACCTGATGAGCCGCCACTGACCCCTTACAGTAAAGCAGTTGTGAAAATGATTTCACTAGTTTGATTGCACTCTGCTGTGGATTCTTCTTCAATGAGTTCGTTATGTATATTTTTAAGATAATTGTTTTCGATTATGTTGGTATTTTCCTGATAATCAAAATCGTTGTTAGTTATCTGCCTGTCCAATTCCTGCAGTGATGAGCTGCTTGGTATTCTCACTGCCGACACTCGTTTCCCACTCTCTCCTGTTGCAGTGTAGGTCGTGCGGTTTCTTCTTGAGTTCGGTTATCTGGTCTGAACTCTCTCCTCTCTTCCTGATTTCTTGGTGTCCTATCTTCATTGCTGCGGCTTCTGAGTGGACTTCTCCTCTCTTCATTAACTCTATTCTGATTTCTGAAGTCTCTTCCATTAACAAAGCTGCGTCTTCGGGATCTAAATCTATTATTATTGTTATTATTATGAGTATTATTATTATTATTAGCGCGAACATGATTTACTCTCTGTCGCTGATCTCTGTTTTGGTCTTCTCTATTGGCATTCGGTCTCTCGTACTGTCTTCTGGATCTCCGGTAATAGTCCTCTTGCTCATAGCTTTCTAGCAGTGCCTCCATGGCTCCTATGGTTTTGACTTGTCCACAGAGTCTGGCTTGGACTATTCCCTCCTCAAAGTGATAAGATAGCTTGGTTACCAAACATTCCTCTGGTATACGTGGTTCTAAATTTCTAGCCAAGCATACTTTTCCAAGGAAATACGCCGTCGGTGATTGACCTCTGGTTGCATCAAATTTCCCATTGCATAAATTGTCTCTGATTATATTTTGGATTGATTCAGACCAGTATTTTGTCTAAACATTTGTTTAAACTCCTCATAGCTGTTGATTTAATAAAGAATTAAACTTCAAGCTCTTAAACATAAGCAGATAAGAGAGGAGGACTTCGAATGTAAACACAAGTTCTACATGCGTGTCTCAAATTTGACGAGTATACAATTTACATCTGATGAAAGAGATATTCTTAACAAGGGGCTAAATTATAATATTCCTTATATCGGTAAAGACCACATGATTCGAGAAATTATTAGTGCAGAGGCCGCCATAAAAACAATACCAAACCAGGCTTTACAAAATGAAACCCGTGCCGTAATTAATAATAGCTTGAATAAATGCCTAAAAACTATAACAAATAATGAAAAGCGCTGTAAAGTTAATCAAAGATACCTGAAAGAAAATAAAACCTTGAAACATATAAAAACTAAATTGGTAGATAACAATGCACTGATTACAAAGGCTGATAAGGGGAATACCGTAGTCGTAATAGACAGAGACGAATACACTTCAAAGGTTAGTGAGTTCATATCAAATAATAATATTGTAATGATACAAACGGACCCAACTGCAGAGTTCGTCAAAGTTTTGAATAATAAAATTAACCTATGTACACGGCTGTTTGATAACGCCACACGCCGTGCACTAAAACCCATTAACGCAGAAGCACCACAATTTGTTGGCCTACCAAAAATCCATAAGACCAATATACCAATTAGGCCATTGATAAATTTCACAACTGCGCCGAGCTACAATGTCAGCAAAAAACTTGCAGTGAAAATAAAAAACAGTATAAAGATAAGTAATAACCATAGTATAAGAAATAACATTGACCTTGTTGACAAATTGAAAAGCATTAAATTACGACCTAATTATAAAATAGCATCTTTTGATATTGTTGACTTGTATCCGAAAGTCCCTGTTCAAGAAACTCTCACTATCCTTAAAGAAAATCTTATTAACGCCAAAATATGTAATTCTGAAGAAATCAATGATTTAGTTAATTTACTGGAAGTTGTACTTGACCAAAATTATTTTACATTTAATAATAATTATTACATCCAAAAAAAGGGCCTAGCCATGGGGTACCTTTATCTGGTTTATTGGCTGACATATACTTAAACCACTATGAGAATACATATTTGCTCAATAACGTGAATAAACTTTCCAAGAAAATAATATCATATACACGTTATGTTGATGATACGTTTATAATTTTTAATGGCACAATACGACAAATAGAAAATATGAAATTATACATGAATAGTGTCAATAAAAACATACAGTTCACACTTGAGACGGAGATAAACAATAAACTTAACTTCCTCGACCTGATAATTACAAGACTAGATGAAAAATTCCAATATCAAATATACCGAAAACCGACAACCACGGATCTCACGATAAATGCTGAATCACATCATCCCTTTTCTCAGAAAATGGCAGCTTATCATAGTTTAATACATAGGTTACTTTCCATACCATTAGAATACAAAGATTTTCACGAAGAACTGAACACGATCAAATACATAGCTAAGGCCAATGGTTATAAAAGATCAATCGTAGATAATTTAGTCAAGAAACACAGAAAAAAGAAAAACAACATAGAATTACAAGAAAATAATAGAAATAAAATTAGGTATATAGCATCAGAATATGGTAACACCCTACCCAAAATTTTAAACAAAGTATTCGGTGGGATTAATATAAAAATGGCTTACCGAACTAATAATAACATTAATAAGATACTCTTACCTAAACATTCAAAATCAATTGAAGACAGGACGGGCGTTTATAAGATAATGTGCAATGACTGCGACAGCTTTTACATTGGCCAAACTGGTAGACCTTTTAAAAAACGATTCAAAGAACATTTACCTAAAAAAGAATGTAGTAAAACAGTGTCAAATTACGCGCGCCATCTGATGGACAACAACCATAGTTATACTGATTTCACAATGAACTTTCAACCCCTCCATATATGCAGAAAAGGAAATTATATGAATGCTATCGAAGAATACGAAATATATAAGGCCTACAAAAATAAAAAAACAGAAGAAGTCATCCTTAACGATCAGCTGAATTTCCAGTCCAATCTATTATACGACACAGCGATAAGAATACAGAACAAGGTCCATAGTGCACGACATATAGCAACATGAACACTGCAGTCGACTATAGCATGTCGTGGTGCGCACCACCGATATCGTGTGTGTCTCAAATCTGGGTATTTTATGTGTTTTTATGTTTATATTATATTTATTGTTATGTGTAGAATTGTATATATAGTGTTTTTAATATTTTAACGATCGACGAACTTCAACAAGGGATATCCTGATGATGGGGCATATGTCCTGAAACGCGTTGAATGAAATATAGAGAAAAGGCCACCAGACGGACAAGAAAAAGGTAAACTATTTTACTGGTATTGTACTTTGAGTGTAACACATCGGTCAGTTGCGCAGGATTTCTAGCTCTTCTCTTATATTTATTAACTCTCTATGCTGTATATCGTCAATTCTCTCATTGTTATGGTTTACTTGACTCCTTAGTTGACCTATATTATTATGAAGATGTTCCATCTGTTCGGATATGCTTTCTTGTAGCTTGTCCAGCTTTTCTTGAGTTTCTTGCTGCACAACTTCTATTCTGATTCTATTACAGTAAAACCTGACCTAACGGCCACCCTTATTCAACAGTCACCTTAATGAACGACCACTTTTCTGAGGAACGGATTTTATTTTCCATAAGATCAATGTAAACTTCCCATCCATTAAATGGTCACCTCCTCCCTCGGCCAGTGGTCAGCCCATAACGGGTTCGTTCCTTTGTTTAAACGGTCAGCTATTCATGTTCAGTCGTCTGGAATACAATACAGTAGACAAAATAGTTTGACAATACATATTTCTAGGAATACTCAAATCGTGTTTATACCTGACTCAACTAAAAGATAAGGTAAACAATCTAACCGTCTGTACCTGCATACTTTTAAATTGACAAAATGTTACTTGTAGGCCTACACAATAAACTGTAGTAGTCTCCATAACGTTGAAACAGTAGTAAGCGGTCAGTTACAAGCGAACATTCGGAATTTATAGCGGAAGTTACAACGTTTAATTGGCCTAAGTGATCCGCATGTGTTTGAGAATTTTTGTAATTTGTAGTGTAATTTAACAGTGTAACAAACAAAATAAGTAACAAAGAAAGAGTGTTACTTAAGTTTAAAGTTAGAAGCTACGCAAGTGCTATTTTTGAAAGTGATAAGGGCGTTTTGCCAAGGTTTTCTTAAATTCAACAAATCAACAGCATAATTCAAAATAGACTAAACTTGAAAAGACTGGGAATCCAATATGAATCGGGACATAATACGAAAACGCGAATCAAGGTGTTGACAAGCCAATGAAATTCTGTTAATGAAGTCACTGAATGGAAACAGAGGTTACTCAGCACGAATTAAATGACATTTACAATGTTGATAAGACATATCTATTTTATACTTGTACCAAATAAATCATTAAATTACATGAAGGAGCGTGTAAAGTTGGAAAAATGGGTAAAGGAAGAGTAACAATTATGTTATGTTATAGTGCTGCTGGCAAAAAAAGAGCAACCATTTGTTATCGGAAAGTCATAAAAACCAAGGTGTTTCAAGAATTTGGAGACAACATTATGGGCCAGTAGTTGGCAAAACAATATTTACCGCGTAATTTTGTTATAGGATCATGCAACATGTCATCCTGTTCCATTACTACCCAATGCGAGACTCATTTATTCTAACTAACATGACATCTCACCTTCTGGCATTGGACCAACGACATTTAAACTTTTTATCGGCAAAGAGTTCTTTGATCCATTGTGTCTCATATGGATGACAGCATTTCCCTTGACGAAGAAAATTAGTGTCCTCGATACAGTATCAAGACAGCCTGAACAGAGATTGTTGGCACCACTACTAAGGAGTGTTTTACAAAATGTGGCATTCAAATTAGCGACGGAGATCTGCAGGTGCAATCACTATATCAAATTTTGCAAGAACTCCACACTTTTGCTACAGTTGCTGGACTGCCGTGTGATGAAAATGGAGACTTTACGATGCTGTGAAGATTTCAAGGGCAATTGGGAACCTCGACTTCAGAAAGATTATAAAGGTAAGTCAGAAGAAATTCTGTATTTACAGTGAAAGTTGTTGAAATGGTCGATTAAAATAGGTATTATTCCGAGATGTTCGCTTTTAGAATACAGTAATTTTTCTGCTTTTTGCAGAAACGCGTGATGATGATGTACTAAGTGACGAAGAAGAAATTAAAGAACGCGCCGATAGTTTAAAAGAAGTGTTACAATCTCTTCAGAGGATCGAAAGTATCTGCGTTACTCTTGATAAGGAATGTGGAGAGAATACTGTGAAACAGCCTAGTACATATTACTGTTTGGTCAAAAATTATGCAATTAAAAAGAAAACTGCTACCGCGAAACAAAGCACATTTTTTCAAGACGTATAATTTCAAATATTGACTATTTTTCAAAAGTATAATTTCTTTATCATTATAAATAGGAATGTATTTTCATTGTAAATAGGAATACAAATGCATGTACATACAAAAATGATACAGCTGATTATCCTTGCTCAATATACTGTATTGTCACAACACCCGCCAATCCTTCATTAAACGGCCACATTTTACGGAGACCCAAGGGTGGCTGCTTAAGACAGGTTTTACTGTATTATCTTCTACGTTTTTGATCTGATTAATGATGTCTTCTCTAAATTGTAGAAGCGCTTCATTGGTTCAGTCTAGATGTTCATTGGTCTCTGCAATTTGCTGCTTCACAGCTTCGTTGAGCCTATCAACTTTTCGGCTAATTGTTTCATTGGAGTGTTCTATTTTCTCATTTATACTTTTGTTAGTACCCTCTATTTGCCTTCTCAGGTGTTTATTATTATTCTCTATCTGGTCGTTTATGCTTTCGATTTTATTTTCAATTTTTTCGTTTATTGTTTGGTTTAAATTCTCGTTGCTTACCTCTATCTGTTATTTCAGAATCTCATTTTGTTTCCTTACATTTTCATTAGTATTTTCTATTTTTTCATTAATTTGTCTTAACATCTGTCTATTTTGCTCGGCCACAAATTCTATTATGTGCTATAAATTCATGCCTCCTCTTGCTTTGTCGTTGTTACCAGCCTGTTCAATGTTGTTATCATTGACCGGTTCTATCTCGTGTTCGTGCATATCACCTTCTGTTTCTGTGTTTTTTGTCCTTTTCTGCTATGTTGCTCGTCGTGGCATTTCGAATAACTTATAACAGTCACCGCTAAAGTTGGGTTAATTATAGTGTTATTTATTACAATCAGGTTATTAATTTTTTCTAACTTCAGCCTCCCTGGCTAGGCGCCAATTTTGTAATTCTAAATTTTGTTTATTTCTTTCTAGTTGTGTTCTAATACCAATTTATATTTTTTAAGATAATATTTTATCTCGGGCAATTGGCTCCACTCGCACCTTACATGAAGTATACATATTCAGCCCCGCATTGCTGGTGCCAATTATGTAACGAGACGTGTTTCTTTACTTAATATGTGAGTGAAGTTAAGTTATTTTAATTTTTATTTTTTAACATGGATTACTGTTTGTTTGAGGACGGGTGTTGGTTTTCGTGTTGAGTTGTCAAGATTGAGGTTACCAGATCACTTACTGTAGGTTATTACACTTGATGGAATTACTTACGTCGTCGTGGTTGGGTTCTATCTTCTTATTCTGAAATAAAATTCTTTATTTCTATTTTATTTTTTTTAATAAAAGACAACTCGCATCAATTAGGGAAAAATATCATTATTTATTTTCATAAGTTACTGCCTTCGTTGCTCTAATGTTTGTTTGGTACAATGCACAAGTCAATTCTTAATCTCAGTTCGATTCAGAGTTACACTTTCGATAGTTATATAAACTCCTGGATTCTTTTGACTGTTATTAAAAAGTACGAAATGCACACTAAGAAGTACAACAAATTACAATTAAAATAATTCTTACTTACTAATAACAATAAAATTAAAATCAAGAAAATACAATGAAATAGTTGTTCGGTCTGATGTGAGAACACAATAGTTAGTGTCGACTCAGCGTTGGTTTCAGTTGGCTGTGCCAATATGGCGGACTGACACTAAGCAACGATAGAGTTGATTTATCTCCCAACAAATTTTTAAAATAAAATAAGTCAAATAAACTGTTCACTGGTGTTGAATTGGTCTTTTCACTTTGGTTCTGATGAATAAGTGTTAATGTGATTTAGTTCTGGTGTTGTATAATTATTACTAGTGTTAGTATATTAGGTTAGGTCTCACCCGAGAAGTCTAACAATCAAGTGAAGAAATTTCCTTATACCTTCAACGGGCTTGACCAAATTTCAAAATTTCACATTGGTCAAAATCATTGGGTTAAGAGGTCACATGACCTTAATTATTTAAGATACAAAATTTTACATTTTCTAGCTACAATTACTCCCTGTCTATTTCACAATAAATCTCAAATTGGTTTACAGTACAATATTCCTTATAACAAGACAAAATATCGGTATGGAGAACCATACATGAATACCATGTTCTAAGAATATCGAAATTATTTACGTTTAAAATCATTTACGAAATGACATGTTTAAATAGAAACTACTTATTTCCACTTATTGCTTCAGCCTTAACCACAGTACTGTGGTCACTAACGTATACCACTACACGTTATCGCACTCGATTTTCACTGATGATGGCAGTCGACGGCACTGCCGAAATATCTGGTTTTGCAGAAAACATTGGACTACGGGCAAACAGTGGATTATTAAGATCTTCTTATCAGGATACTTTATTTATCAAAATTAAGTACTTTACTCTTGTTACAACAAAAAATGTTTCAGGTAAACTGCCCTTTCCCCGTAACCGATCTTCACCAAAATCAATAGGCCTTGAGTCTTCTACAACTCAGGCACATTTGTAAAAATTATTTGATTCTGTTTGAATTTACGGCAGTTATCATTCGTCATGATAATATTTATCTTGTTACAACATAAAATGTTGCAGGTAAACTACCCCTTTTCCTTAACCGATCTTTGCCAAAACCAACAGGCCTTGAGTTATATACAAATTAGGGGTGTATGCAAAAATGTATTTGATTATGTTTGAATTTACGGCAGTTATCATTCGTCATAGAAAAAATTAACCTTGTTATCACATAAAATGTTGCAGGTAAACTACCCCTTTCTCTTAACTGATCTTCACCAAAATCAATAGGTCTTGAGTCCTCTACAATTTAGGGATGCTTGCAAAACATTATTTGATTCTGTTTGAATGTGCGGCAGTTACTGTTCGTCATAGAAACAATTACTCTTGTTAAAACATTAAAGGTGGTAGATAAACTACCCCTTTCCTTTAACCGATCTTCAACAAAATCAATAGGCCTTCAGTTCTTTACAATTCAGGAATGTATGCAAAAAATTATTTGATTCTCTTTGAATTTATGGCAGTTATTGTTCCTCATAAAAATAAAATTACCCTTTTAAAACATAAAATGTTGCAGGTAAACTACCATTTTCTCTAAACCGATCTTCACCAAAATCAACAGACCTTGAGTACTCTATAATTCAGGAAGGTGTGCAAAAAAGTATTTGATTCTGTTTGAATTTACAGCAGTTATCGTTCGTCATAAAAAAATTA
This sequence comes from Magicicada septendecula, assembly GCA_034769895.1. Lineage (NCBI taxonomy): Eukaryota > Metazoa > Arthropoda > Insecta > Hemiptera > Cicadidae > Magicicada > Magicicada septendecula. The sequence goes on from CM068371.1 coordinate 64,760,647, forward strand.
CTCTTGTTACAACATAAAATGTGGCAGGTAAACCATACATGACTTCCATGTTCTAAGATTTATATTTAAAATCGTTTTTGAAATGAAATATTTCCATACAAATATTTACTTACTCCATAGAAATATTTCCACTTCTTTCTACTTACTGCTTCAGCCTTAACCACAGTACTGTGGTCACTAACGTATACCACCTCACGTTATCGCACTCAATTTTCACTGATGATGGAAGTCGATGGCACTACCGAAACGTCTGGTTTTGCAGAAAACTTTGGTTACAGCTAAACAGGATGGCAAGGAATTTTAACAACAAATTACTTCTTTGTTGCCGATAATGTAGTACATATATACAAAATTATCCCCTCCCTCTTCAACTATAATTTTCATTTATATAAAATTACCCCCACCCCGTTCAACTAGCCTCTTCATTTATAGATATTTCATCTACGTTTCTACAGTTGATTATTAAGATCTTATCAGGATACTTTATTTATCAAATCAAAATTAAGTACTTTACTCTTGTTACAACAAAAACAATAGGTCTTGAGTCCTCTACAATTCAGGGATGCATGCAAAACATTATTTGATTCTGTTTGAATTTGTGGCTGTTATCGTTTGCCATAGAAAATACCCTTGTTAAAACAAAAAAACGTTGCAGGTAAACTACCCCTTTCCCTTAACCGATCTTCACCAAAAACAATAGGTCTTGAGAACTCTACAATTCAGAGCTGTATGCAAAACATTATTTGATTCAGTTTGAATTTGCGGCTGTTATCGTTAGCCATAGAAAATCTATAGACAGACAGACACACACACACTTTTCGAAAAATGATTTTTTTTCATGTTTTGAGGGTAGTACAATCAGAATCTGCAATACTCTCGACCACGATTTTTTTTGCCATCACCATACTTCCATTTCCTTATGGAACATGAAAGTAAAATATCAGTATGGAGAACCATACATGACTTCCATGTTCTAAGATTTATATTTAAAATCATATTCGAAATGAAATATTTCCATAGAAACTACTTCTTTTTACTTATTGCTTCAGCCTTAACCACAGTACTGTGGTCACTAACGTATACCACCTCACGTTTTCGCACTCGATTTTCACTGATGATGGCAGTCGATGGTACTCCGGAAAAGTCTGGTTTTTCAGAAAACACTGGACTAAAGCTAAACAGCCCGGGAAGGAATTTTAACAAAGAACTACTTCTTTGTTGCCGATAACGTAGTACACATATACAAAATTCTCCCCTCACCCTTCAACTATAATTTTCATTTATAGAAAATTACCCCCACACCGTTCACCTAACCTCTTCATTTATAGATAATTTATCTACTTTTCTACAGTGGATTATTAAGAGCTTCTTATCAGGATACTTTATTTATCAAAATTAAGCACTTTACTCTTGTTAAAACATAAAACGTTGCAGGTAAAGTACCCCTATCTCTTAACCGATCTTCACCAACATCAATAGACCTTCAGTCCTCTACAATGCAGGGATGCATGCAAAAAAATATTTGATTCTGTTTGAATGTGTGGCAGTTATCGTTCGTCATGGAAACATTTCTCTTGTTACAACATAAAATGTTGCAGGTAAACTACTCCTTTCACTTAACCGATCTTCACCAAAATCAGTAGGCCTTGAGTTCTCTACAATTCAGGAAAGTATGCAAAAATTATTTGATTCTCTTTGAATTTACGGCAGTTATCTTTCGTCAAAAAAAAAAAAATACCCTTCTTAAAACATAAAATGTTGCTGGTAAACTACCCCTTTTCCTTAACCGATCTTCAACAAAATCAACAAACCTTGAGATCTCTTTAATTCAAAAAGGTATGCAAAAATGTAGTTGATTCTGTTTGAATTTACGGCAGTTATCGTTCGCCATATAAAAAATTACCCTTGTTAAAACATAAAATGTTGCTGGTAAACTACCCCTTTCCCTTAACCGATCTTCAACAAAATCAACAGACCTTGAGTTCTCTTTAATTCAAAAAGGTATGCAAAACATTATTTGATTCTGTTTGAAATTGCGGCTGTTATCGTTTACCATAGAAAAAAATTACCCCTGATAAAAAAGCGTTGCAGGTAAACTACTCCTTTCCCTTAACTGATCTTCACCAAAAACAAAAGGTCTTGAGTACTCTAGAGTTCAGGGCTGTATGGAAAAAATTATTTGATTCTGTTTGAATTTGCGGCTCTTATCGTTTGCCATAGAAAATAACCTAGTTAAAATATAAAACGTTGCAGGTAAACTACTCCATTCCCTTAACCGATCTTCAACAAAATCGACAGACCTTGAGTTCTGTATAATTCAAAAAGGTATGCAAAAGAGTAGTTGATTCTGTTTTAATTTACGGCAGTTATCGTTCGTCATAGAAAAAATTACCCTTGTAAAACATAAAATGTTGCAGGTAAACTACCCTATTCCCTTAACCGATCTTCACCAAAACCAACAGGTCTTGAGAACTCTGCAATTCTGGGCTGTATGCAAAACATTATTTGATTCTGTTTAAATTTGCGGCTGTTATCGTTTACCATAGAAAAAATTACCCTTGATAAAAAAACGTTGCAGGTAAACTACCCCTTTCCCTTAACCGATCTTCACCAAAAACAATAGGTCTTGAGTACTCTACAAATCAGGGCTGTATGCAAAAAATTATTTGATTCTGTTTGACTTTGCGGCTGTTATCGTTTGCCATAGAAAAAAATCTACAGATAGACAGATGGACAGACACACAGACACTTTTCGAAAAATGACTTTTTTTCATGTTTTGAGGGTAGTACAATCAGAATCTGCAATAATCTCGGCCATGATTTTTTTTGCCATCACCATACTTCCATTTCCTTATGGAACATGGAAGTAAAATTTAGACACCTCACATGGCATAGGTGTGTGTCCTAATAATTAATTTAACATTTTATAAAATTTCATCTCATAAGCCATTCCATGTAGCTTTTGACATTTCAAATCACATTAAAATTCCATTAATTAATTAAAATGTTGCTTCTGACACTTAAATAAACCATATATTAGTATTTATACCATCTTTTACTATTTATTTCAGTGCTGTGATGGTTTAATAGTTGGATTTACAATTATTTCTATTTTGATATTGGCCAATTAATTGGTATTTCTCTGTAGTACATAGTTTCAATTTAAAATTACTGTATGACCTTGTGGCTTGATACACTATTATTATTACATACATTGAATTATTCATTATGTTATTATTATCCACTGAATTGATTCTGACAAAGTCAAGAACAACATTGACATAAAACAACATATTACCATAATGTTAGGCCATTATGGTCAAACTCAAACCAACTTTAAATAATAAAACTTTCTTTTAATAACTTCTTAATATCTTATCGTATAGTTGGTCAATTTATTATGACCTGTTATTAAGTATTACTGACACCTGGTCAATTTAAACACTCTAATTCTTATTATCCTAAATAAGGTTTAACACATTAATTTAAACAACACAAATGATTGTATTATTCCCTTCAGTTAACATTAAAAATAAAATAGGGAACTATTTTATACAATCAAGGTTATTCAGTTAACATTAAAATAAATTAAATTAACAACCTAAATCACCTTTTGGTTCTTTATAGGTTGAAGTCTTTTGGCAAATTGGTAATACACAGGTCTATTGAATATCAGATATTTCACACATTAAATATTATTATATGATCACACAGTGTCTTTAGCTGTGATTATAAATTTCATTCACAATAAGTTACCACCATTATTAACATCCTGTCTGTATAGTTAGTAACCAACATCTTACATTTAGATTTTACACTCAATCACTTATTGTTCTTGTTGTGATTACATTTTCTTTTTACGATTAGTTATTATTGCTATGAACAGTCACTTTTAATGGTTTAGAGTACTTTGTTCTACATTAGCTTATATTGTACTTCTTTTTGCTTATTTTGGGTTTTAACCTTTCTCATTGGTTTAGCAAGGTTAGGTATTTTGTTTAGTTTATGTCATATTATATGGGGGTTTATACACTTATTGGATTATGCTCATTATGTCGCATTACAATATTGAACATGATTGAAATTATGATTAATGGAATGATGAATACTACTGCAGATGATTAGGATCATATTAAAAAACAGAAAAGACACCAGACAATTTAAATATTAACTAAGTTAATGAAGTACAGTGGTTTACATGTACTGAAGCCCTTCAATCCATTCCCCAGGATCAGACGTTAAAAATCACTTCACTGTATGTAAAGAGAGAGCACAGCAAATGGACCAACAAGCCCTAAAAATCTATACTGGTATAAGAAATGAAAGACTATAACAAATAAGTATATTCTATATCTAGGTTGTTAGGTGACATTTAGATTTACCAGAGATGTTGACAATAATTTTCAACTTTTCCAAGAAGATAAAAATATAAGTGGCATGATCCAAAAGATCGGGAAGAGGTTTGGCTCAAATTTTACAATATATTGGCCACATGATAAAGTACTATACAGAAATGACTTGAGTCATTGCAAAACAAGTCAGACAATTTTGCTGGTGAAAACAAAATTCTTTAGGGCAGTGAAAGAATGTATGTGACAACACTGATAACGCTGACATCACAGATGGAACTGGTGATTTCCTTCTTTGAATGACAGAATACAAGTGTTCTGCTAAGACTGACTCGATTATATAAACAAAATAACAGATTATGTATAACAGCTGACTACACAACTTAAATTATGTTTCCTAAATAACCTCATGCATGAGTTTAGTAGACTGACCTAGAATCCATGAATCTGATGATAGCAACCAACTACAAATATAAAAAACAGTATGGAGAACCATACATGACTTCCATGTCCTAAAATTTATATTTAAAATCGTTTAAATATTAATTAAATAAGTGGATGCTTGAGTTCTGAAGAAATTACGTATCACCTAAAATGGTACCACCATGTCAGGTGGATTAAGACTATCCTCAACCTTTGTGAGGAAGGACTGTACTTTTGGATAAAATGTCTGTAGGTTGAATGAAGAGCTAGCTAAAGGTAGCTGCGATCTGATTCCTGTAATGAAATTGGACTCTCGCTGCGAGGGGCTGAGGGATGTCTATAGTGTTATCAAAGTTTTTCATGTCAATACTATACTAGTCACTTTACTTTTTTAAAATTGAGTCTTTGTTTCTGTCTTTCCATTTGTCTTCTGATTTCCTGATAGACTATTCTGCTCACCCGTATAATTATAAATTTCTCAGCAAAACATTTCTTGCTTAATACGTTTGTGTCTCCTGTTTAACACCAAGCATTCTGATCCATGTCATAACGCTATATTCCACACAGGTTAGTAAATAACTAGCCATCAGGGAAGTCAAAATATTTTCAAGGAGGGGCAAACAATTTTCCAAAGGAGAAAAATATTTATATATTTTTCATACACACACACATGCACATATTAGTTTATAATTCTCATATCATAATAGAAATAGTACACAGATTGTATTAATTGCTTTAATACAACAACACTGCCCAGTGATCCACAGGAAGTAAATCGATGTCCATCTTTTTGGCTTGCACGCGTTGTGTTGGTGTGGGTTTCTGCACTTTCCATTTAAAAAGCTTGCAAACATAAGAAAATAAACATGAGTGAGGCCAGAAATAACGCGAATTTTGTGTGTGTGTGTGTGTGTGTCCTGCCGCCCTTTTTATTGCGGTAATCACAATAATAAAACTTTGGGAAAATAAACATTACATAATTGAGATATGCTTGCCTGCCAGGAATGATATATTTTCACTCATACGTGATTCACATTAAAATGAAAACTATAGAATTTTGTTAAAGTGAAATGAAATATTTCCATAGAAACTACTTCTTTGTTGTCAATAACGTAGTACACATATAAAACTTATAAAATATCGGTATGGAGAACCATACTTGACTTCTATGTTCGAAGATTTATATTTAAAATCATTTTTGAAATGAAATATTTCCATAGAAACTACTTCTTTCTACTTACTGCTTCAGCGTTAACCACAGTACTGTGGTCACTAACGTATACCACCTCACGTTATTGCACTCGATGTTCACTTATGATGGAAGTCGATGGCACTGCTGAAATGTCTGGTTTTGCAGAAAACATTGATCTACGGCCAAACAGGCCGGGAAGGAATTTTAACAACAAACTACTTCTTTGTTGCCGATAACGCAGTACATATATAACAAAAATTTCCCCTCCAACTTCAACTATAATTTTTGTTTATAGAAAATTACCCCCACCCCTTTCAACTAGCCTCTTCATTTATAGATATTTCATCTAAGTTTCTACAGTGGATTATTAAGATCTTCTTATCAGGATACTTTATTTATCAAAATTAAGTACTTTCCTCTTGTTACAAAAAAAGAAGTTTCACGTAAACTGCACTTTCCCCGTAACCGATCTTCACCAAAATCAATAGACCTTGAGTCTTCTACATCTCAGACACATGTGTAAAAAATTATTTGATTCTGTTTGAATTTACGGCAGTTATCGTTCATCATAGAAACAATTAACCTTGTTATCACATAAAATGTTGCAGGTAAACTACCCCTTTTCCTTAACCGATCTCCACCAAAATGAATAGACCTTCAGTTCTTTACAATTCTTGAACGTATGCAAAAAATTATTTGATTCCCTTTGAATTTACGGCAGTTATCATTCGTCATAGAAAAAATTACCCTTGTTAAAACATAAAACGTTGCAGGTAAACTACCCCTTCCCCTTAACCGATCTTCACCAAAATCAACAGAACTTGAGTACTTAAAACTTCAGGAATGAATGCAAAAATGATTTGATTCTATTTGAATTTACAGCAGTTATTGTTCCTCATAAATATAAAATTACCCTTTTAAAACATAAAATGTTGCAGGTAAACTACCATTTTCTCTACACCGATCTTCACCAAAATCAACAAACCTTGAGTACTCTATAATTCAGGAAGGTGTGCAAAAAAGTATTTGATTCTGTTTCAATTTACAGCAGTTATCGTTCGTCATAGAAAAAATTACTCTTGTTACAACATAAAATGTGGCAGGTAAACCTACATGACTTCCATGTTCTAAGATTTATATTTAAAATCATATTCAAAATGAAATAATTCCATAGAGTCTACTTCTTTCTATTGCTTCAGCCTTAAACACAGTACTGTGGTCACAAACGTATACCACCTCACATTTTCGCACTCGATTTTCACTGATGATGGCAGTCGATGGCATTGCTGAAACGTCTGGTTTTGCAGAAAACATTGGTCTACGGCTAAACAGCCCGGGAAGGAATTTTAACAAAAAACTACTTCTTTGTTGCCGATAACGTAGTACACATATAAAAAAATCTCCCCTCCCTCTTCAACTATAATTTTCATTAATAGAAAATTACCCCCACCCCGTTCAACTGGCCTCTTCATTTATAGATATTTCATCTACGTTTCTACAGTGGATTATTATGAGCTTCTTATCAGGATACTTTATTTATAAAAATTAAGTACTTTACTCTTGTTAAATCATAAAATGTTTCAGGAAAACTACCCCTTTCTCTTAACCGATCTTCTCCAAAATCAATAGACCTTCAGTCCTCTAAAATTCAGGGATGCATGCAAAAAAATATTTGATTCTGTTCGAATGTGCAGCAGTTATCGTTCGTCATGGAAACATTTCTCTTGTTACAACATAAAATGTTGCAGGTAAACTACCCCTTTCCCTTAAACGATCTTCACCAAAATCAACAGACCTTGAGTTCTCTACAACTCAGGAAAGTGGGCACAAAATGATTTGATTCTCTTTGAATTTTCGGCACTTATCGTTCGTCATAAAAAAGATACCCTTTTTAATACATAAAACGTTGTTCATAAACTACCCCTTTCCCTTAACCGATCTTCAACAAAATCAACAGACCTTGAGTTCTCTTTAGTTCAAAAAGGTATGCAAAAACGTAGTTGATTCTGTTTGAATTGACGGCAGTTATCGTTCGTCATATAAAAAATTACACTTGTTAAAACATAAAATGTTGCAGGTAATCTACCCCTTTCCCGTAACCTATCTTCACCAACACCAATAGATCTTGAGAACTCTACAATACAGGGCTGTATGCAAAACATCATTTGATTCTGTTTGAATTGCGACTGTTATCATTTGCCATAGAAGAAAATTACCCTTGATAAAAAACCGTTGCAGGTAAACTACCCCTTTCCCTTAACCGATCTTCACCAAAAACAAAACGTCTTGAGTACTCTACAAATCAGGGCTGTAAGCAAATAATCATTTGATTCTGTTTGAATTTGCGGCTGTTATCGTTTGCCATAGAAAATACTCTTGTTAAAACATAAAACATTGCAGGTAAACTAACCCTTTCCCTTAACCGATCTTCAACAAAATGAACAGACCTTGAGTTCTGTATAATTCAAAAAGGTATGCAGAAGAGTAGATGATTCTGTTTGAATTTGCGGCTGTTATCGTTTGCCATAGAAAAAAATTACTCTTGTTTAAAAAAAACCGTTGCAGGTAAACTACCCCTTTCTCTTAACCGATCTTCACCAAAAACAATAGATCTTGAGTACTCTACAAATCAGGGCTGTATGCAAAAAATTATTTGATTCTGTTTGAATTTGCGGCTGTTATCGTTTGCCATAGAAAAAAAAATCTACAGAGAGACACACAGGCACACAGACAAACACACAGACAGACAGACACACACACAGACACTTTTCAAAAAATGACTTTTTTTCATGTTTTGAGTGTAGTACAATCAGAATCTGCAATAATCTCGAACACGATTTTTTTTGCCATCACCATACTTCCATTTCCTTAAGGAACATGGAAGTAAATATCGGTATGGAGAACCATACATGACTTTCATGTTCTAAGATTTATTTTTAAAATCATATTCGAAATGAAATATTTCCATAGAAACTACGTCTTTCTACTTACTGCTTCAGCCTTAACCACAGTACTGTGGTCACTAACATATACCACCTCACGTTTTCGCACTCGATTTTCACTGATGATGGAAGTCGATGGCACTGCAGAAAAGTCTGGTTTCACAGAAAACATTGGACTACGGCTAAACAGCCCGGGAAGCAATTTTAACAAAAAACTACTTCTTTGTTGTCGATAACGTAGTACACTTAAAAAATTCTCCCCTCCACCTTCAACTATAATTTTTAATAATAGAAAATTACCCCCACCCCGTTCACCTAACCTCTTCAATTATAGATATTTCATCTACGTTTCTACAGTGGATTATTATGAGCTTCTTATCAGGATACTTTATTTATAAAAATTAAGTACTTCACTCTCGTTGAATCATAAAATGTTTCAGGTAAACTACCCCTTTCTCTTAACCGATCTTCTCCAAAATCAACAGACCTTCAGTCCTCTACCATTCAGGGATGCATGCAAAAAAAATATTTGATTCTGTTTGAATGTGCGGCAGTTATCGTTATCATGGATACATTTCTCTTGTTACAACTTAAAATGTTGCAGGTAAACTACCCCTTTCCCTTAACCGATCTTCACCAAAATCAAGAGGTCTTGAGTACTCTACAAATCAGGGCTACATGCAAAAAAGTATTTGATTCTGTTTGAATTTGCGACTCTTATCGTTTGCCGTAGAAAATACCCTTTTAAAACATAAAACGTAGCAGGTAAACTACCCCTATTCCTTAACCGATCTTCACCAAAATCAACAGGTCTTGAGAACTCTAAAATTTAGGGCTGTATGCAAATAATCATTTGATTCTGTTTGAATTTGCGGCTGTTATCGTTTGCCATAGAAAAAATTACCCCCGATAAAAAAACGTTGCAGGTAAACTACCCCTTCCCCTTAACCGATCTTCACCTAAACCAATAGGTCTTGAGAACTCTATAATTCAGGGCTGTATGCAAAAGAGTAGTTGATTCTGTTTGAATTTGCGGCTGTTATCGTTTGCCATAGAAAAAAATTACACTTGTTTAAAAAAAAACCGTTACAGGTAAACTACCCCTTTTCCTTAACCGATCTTCAACAAAATCAAGAGGTCTTGAGTACTCTACAAATCAGGGCTACATGCAAAAAAGTATTTGATTCTGTTTGAATTTGCGACTCTTTATCATTTGCCATAAAAAAATACCCTTTTAAAACATAAAACGTTGCAGGTAAACTACCCTTTTCCCTTAACCGATCTTCACCTAAAATAATAGGTCTTGAGTACTCTACAGATCAGGGCAGTATGCAAAACATTATTTGATTCTGATTGAATTAGCGGCTGTTATCGTTTGCCATAGAAAATACCCTTGTTAAAACATAAAACGTTGCAGGTAAACTACCCCTTTCCCTTAACCGATCTTCACCAAAAACAATAGGTTTGAAAACTCTACAATTCAGGGCAGTATGCAAAACATTATTTGATTCTGTTTGAATTTGCGGCTGTTATCGTTTGCCAAAAAAAAAAGTCCCTTGATAAAAAAAACCGTTGCAGGTAAACTACCCCTTTCCCTCAGCTGATCTTCACCAAAAACAACAGGTCGTGAGTACTCTACAAATCAGGACTGTATGCAAAAAAATTATTTGATTTTGTTTGAATTTGCAGCTGTTATCGTTTGCCATAGAAAAAAATCTACAGACAGACACACACACACAGACAGATAGACAGACAGACACTTTTCGGAAAACGACTTTTTTCATGTTTTGAGTGTAGTACAATCAGAATCTGCAATAATCTCGAACTCGATTTTTTTTGCCATCACCATACTTCCATTTCCTTAAGGAATATGGAAGTAAAAAATTACCCTTGATAAAAAAAAAAAAGTTGCCGGTAAACTACTCCTTTCCCTTAACCGATCTTTACCAAAAACAATAGGACTTGAGTACTCTACAATTCAGGGCTGTATGCAAAAAATTATTTGATTCTGTTTGAATTTGTGGCTGTTACCGTTTGCCATAGAAAAAAAAAAATCTACAGACACACAGACAGACAGACACACACACACAGACACTTTTTGAAAAATGACTTTTTTCATGTTTTGAGGGTAGCACAATCAGAATCTGCAATTATCCCGAACACGATTTTTTTTTGCCATCACCATACTTCCATTTCCTTAAGGAACATGGAAGTAAATATCGGTATGGGGAACCATACATGACTTTCATGTTCTAAGATTTATTTTTAAAATCATATTCGAAATGAAATATTTCCATAGAAACTACGTCTTTCTACTTACTGCTTCAGCCTTAACCACAGTACTGTGGTCACTAACATATACCACCTCACGTTTTCGCACTCGATTTTCACTGATGATGGGAGTCGATGGCACTGCAGAAAAGTCTGGTTTTACAGAAAACATTGGACTACGGCTAAACAGCCCGGGAAGCAATTTTAACAAAAAACTACTTCTTTGTTGTCGATAACGTAGTACACTTAAAAAATTCTCCCCTCCACCTTCAACTATAATTTTTAATAATAGAAAATTACCCCCACCCCGTTCACCTAACCTCTTCATTTATAGATATTTCATCTACGTTTCTACAGTGGATTATTATGAGCTTCTTATCAGGATACTTTATTTATAAAAATTAAGTACTTCACTCTCGTTGAATCATAAAATGTTTCAGGTAAACTACCCCTTTCTCTTAACCGATCTTCTCCAAAATCAATAGACATTCAGTCCTCTACCATTCAGGGATGCATGCAAAAAAAATATTTGATTCTGTTTGAATATGCGGCAGTTATCGTTATCATGGATACATTTCTCTTGTTACAACTTAAAATGTTGCAGGTAAACTACCCCTTTCCCTTAACCGATCTTCACCAAAATCAAGAGGTCTTGAGTACTCTACAAATCAGGGCTACATGCAAAAAAGTATTTGATTCTGTTTGAATTTGCGACTCTTATCGTTTGCCGTAGAAAATACCCTTTTAAAACATAAAACGTAGCAGGTAAACTACCCCTATTCCTTAACCGATCTTCACCAAAATCAACAGGTCTTGAGAACTCTAAAATTTAGGGCTGTATGCAAATAATCATTTGATTCTGTTTGAATTTGCGGCTGTTATCGTTTGCCATAGAAAAAATTACCCCCGATAAAAAAACGTTGCAGGTAAACTACCCCTTCCCCTTAACCGATCTTCACCTAAACCAATAGGTCTTGAGAACTCTATAATTCAGGGCTGTATGCAAAAGAGTAGTTGATTCTGTTTGAATTTGCGGCTGTTATCGTTTGCCATAGAAAAAAATTACACTTGTTTAAAAAAAAACCGTTACAGGTAAACTACCCCTTTCCCTTAACCGATCTTCAACAAAATCAAGAGGTCTTGAGTACTCTACAAATCAGGGCTACATGCAAAAAAGTATTTGATTCTGTTTGAATTTGCGACTCTTTATCATTTGCCATAAAAAAATACCCTTTTAAAACATAAAACGTTGCAGGTAAACTACCCTTTTCCCTTAACCGATCTTCACCTAAAATAATAGGTCTTGAGTACTCTACAGATCAGGGCAGTATGCAAAACATTATTTGATTCTGATTGAATTAGCGGCTGTTATCGTTTGCCATAGAAAATACCCTTGTTAAAACATAAAACGTTGCAGGTAAACTACCCCTTTCCCTTAACCGATCTTCACCAAAAACAATAGGTTTGAAAACTCTACAATTCAGGGCAGTATGCAAAACATTATTTGATTCTGTTTGAATTTGCGGCTGTTATCGTTTGCCAAAAAAAAAAGTCCCTTGATAAAAAAAACCGTTGCAGGTAAACTACCCCTTTCCCTCAGCTGATCTTCACCAAAAACAACAGGTCGTGAGTACTCTACAAATCAGGACTGTATGCAAAAAAATTATTTGATTTTGTTTGAATTTGCAGCTGTTATCGTTTGCCATAGAAAAAAATCTACAGACAGACACACACAGACAGACAGATAGACAGACAGACACTTTTCGGAAAACAACTTTTTTCATGTTTTGAGTGTAGTACAATCAGAATCTGCAATAATCTCGAACTCGATTTTTTTTGCCATCACCATACTTCCATTTCCTTAAGGAATATGGAAGTAAAAAATTACCCTTGATAAAAAAAAAAAGTTGCAGGTAAACTACTCCTTTCCCTTAACCGATCTTTACCAAAAACAATAGGACTTGAGTACTCTACAATTCAGGGCTGTATGCAAAAAATTATTTGATTCTGTTTGAATTTGTGGCTGTTACCGTTTGCCATAGAAAAAAAATCTACAGACACACACACACAGACACTTTTTGAAAAATGACTTTTTTCATGTTTTGAGGGTAGCACAATCAGAATCTGCAATTATCCCGAACACGATTTTTTTTTTGCCATCACCATACTTCCATTTCCTTAAGGAACATGGAAGTAAATATCGGTATGGGGAACCATACATGACTTTCATGTTCTAAGATTTATTTTTAAAATCATATTCGAAATGAAATATTTCCATAGAAACTACGTCTTTCTACTTACTGCTTCAGCCTTAACCACAGTACTGTGGTCACTAACATATACCACCTCACGTTTTCGCACTCGATTTTCACTGATGATGGCAGTCGATGGCACTGCAGAAAAGTCTGGTTTTACAGAAAACATTGGACTACGGCTAAACAGCCCGGGAAGCAATTTTAACAAAAAACTACTTCTTTGTTGTCGATAACGTAGTACACTTAAAAAATTCTCCATTCCACCTACAACTATAATTTTTAATCATAGAAAATTACCCCCACCCCGTTCACCTAACCTCTTCATTTATAGATATTTCATCTACGTTTCTACAGTGGATTATTATGAGCTTCTTATCAGGATACTTTATTTATAAAAATTAAGTACTTCACTCTCGTTGAATCATAAAATGTTTCAGGTAAACTACCCCTTTCTCTTAACTGATCTTCTCCAAAATCAATAGACCTTCAGTCCTCTACCATTCAGGGATGCATGCAAAAAAAATATTTGATTCTGTTTGAATATGCGGCAGTTATCGTTATCATGGATACATTTCTCTTGTTACAACTTAAAATGTTGCAGGTAAACTACCCCTTTCCCTTAACCGATCTTCACCAAAATCAAGAGGTCTTGAGTACTCTACAAATCAGGGCTACATGCAAAAAAGTATTTGATTCTGTTTGAATTTGCGACTCTTATCGTTTGCCGTAGAAAATACCCTTTTAAAACATAAAACGTAGCAGGTAAACTACCCCTATTCCTTAACCGATCTTCACCAAAATCAACAGGTCTTGAGAACTCTAAAATTTAGGGCTGTATGCAAATAATCATTTGATTCTGTTTGAATTTGCGGCTGTTATCGTTTGCCATAGAAAAAATTACCCCCGATAAAAAAACGTTGCAGGTAAACTACCCCTTCCCCTTAACCGATCTTCACCTAAACCAATAGGTCTTGAGAACTCTATAATTCAGGGCTGTATGCAAAAGAGTAGTTGATTCTGTTTGAATTTGCGGCTGTTATCGTTTGCCATAGAAAAAAATTACACTTGTTTAAAAAAAACCGTTACAGGTAAACTACCCCTTTCCCTTAACCGATCTTCAACAAAATCAAGAGGTCTTGAGTACTCTACAAATCAGGGCTACATGCAAAAAAGTATTTGATTCTGTTTGAATTTGCGACTCTTTATCATTTGCCATAAAAAAATACCCTTTTAAAACATAAAACGTTGCAGGTAAACTACCCTTTTCCCTTAACCGATCTTCACCTAAAATAATAGGTCTTGAGTACTCTACAGATCAGGGCAGTATGGAAAACATTATTTGATTCTGATTGAATTAGCGGCTGTTATCGTTTGCCATAGAAAATACCCTTGTTAAAACATAAAACGTTGCAGGTAAACTACCCCTTTCCCTTAACCGGTCTTCACCAAAAACAATAGGTTTGAAAACTCTACAATTCAGGGCAGTATGCAAAACATTATTTGATTCTGTTTGAATTTGCGGCTGTTATCGTTTGCCAAAAAAAAAGTCCCTTGATAAAAAAAACCGTTGCAGGTAAACTACCCCTTTCCCTCAGCTGATCTTCACCAAAAACAACAGGTCGTGAGTACTCTACAAATCAGGACTGTATGCAAAAAAATTATTTGATTTTGTTTGAATTTGCAGCTGTTATCGTTTGCCATAGAAAAAAATCTACAGACAGACACACACAGACAGACAGATAGACAGACAGACACTTTTCGGAAAACGACTTTTTTCATGTTTTGAGTGTAGTACAATCAGAATCTGCAATAATCTCGAACTCGATTTTTTTTGCCATCACCATACTTCCATTTCCTTAAGGAATATGGAAGTAAAAAATTACCCTTGATAAAAAAAAAAAAGTTGCCGGTAAACTACTCCTTTCCCTTAACCGATCTTTACCAAAAACAATAGGACTTGAGTACTCTACAATTCAGGGCTGTATGCAAAAAATTATTTGATTCTGTTTGAATTTGTGGCTGTTACCGTTTGCCATAGAAAAAAAAATCTACAGACACACAGACAGACAGACACACACACACAGACACTTTTTGAAAAATGACTTTTTTCATGTTTTGAGGGTAGCACAATCAGAATCTGCAATTATCCCGAAAACGATTTTTTTTTGCCATCACCATACTTCCATTTCCTTAAGGAACATGGAAGTAAATATCGGTATGGGGAACCATACATGACTTTCATGTTCTAAGATTTATTTTTAAAATCATATTCGAAATGAAATATTTCCATAGAAACTACGTCTTTCTACTTACTGCTTCAGCCTTAACCACAGTACTGTGGTCACTAACATATACCACCTCACGTTTTCGCACTCGATTTTCACTGATGATGGCAGTCGATGGCACTGCAGAAAAGTCTGGTTTTACAGAAAACATTGGACTACGGCTAAACAGCCCGGGAAGCAATTTTAACAAAAAACTACTTCTTTGTTGTCGATAACGTAGTACACTTAAAAAATTCTCCCCTCCACCTTCAACTATAATTTTTAATAATAGAAAATTACCCCCACCCCGTTCACCTAACCTCTTCATTTATAGATATTTCATCTACGTTTCTACAGTGGATTATTATGAGCTTCTTATCAGGATACTTTATTTATAAAAATTAAGTACTTCACTCTCGTTGAATCATAAAATGTTTCAGGTAAACTACCCCTTTCTCTTAACTGATCTTCTCCAAAATCAATAGACCTTCAGTCCTCTACCATTCAGGGATGCATGCAAAAAAAATATTTGATTCTGTTTGAATATGCGGCAGTTATCGTTATCATGGATACATTTCTCTTGTCACAACTTAAAATGTTGCAGGTAAACTACCCCTTTCCCTTAACCGATCTTCACCAAAATCAAGAGGTCTTGAGTACTCTACAAATCAGGGCTACATGCAAAAAAGTATTTGATTCTGTTTGAATTTGCGACTCTTATTGTTTGCCGTAGAAAATACCCTTTTAAAACATAAAACGTAGCAGGTAAACTACCCCTATTCCTTAACCGATCTTCACCAAAATCAACAGGTCTTGAGAACTCTAAAATTTAGGGCTGTATGCAAATAATCATTTGATTCTGTTTGAATTTGCGGCTGTTATCGTTTGCCATAGAAAAATTACCCCCGATAAAAAAACGTTGCAGGTAAACTACCCCTTCCCCTTAACCGATCTTCACCTAAACCAACAGGTCTTGAGAACTCTATAATTCAGGGCTGTATGCAAAAGAGTAGTTGATTCTGTTTGAATTTGCGGGTGTTTTCGTTTGCCATAGAAAAATATCGGTATGGAGAACCATACATGACTTCCATATTCTAAGATTTATATTTAAAATCATTTTCACCCAAACAGCCAGGCTGCGTCTTACCTGCCTTTTTATTGCTGTATTAAATGAAAAATATTATATTACATTAAAATGAAAAAATTATAATTTTATTGCCTGGCAACAAAATTATTTTATTTTTAACAATTACCATTGTTTCAAAAAGTTTAAATAAATTTTCAAGTACTTTACTCTTGTTAAAACGTAAAAGTTTGCAGGTAAACTACCCCTTCCCCTTAACCGATCTTCACCAAAATCGAAAGTCATTGAGACCTCTACAATTCAGGGACGTATGCAAAACATTATTTGATTCTGTTTGAATTTGCGGCTGTTATTGTTTGCCATAGAAAATACGCTTGATAAAAAAACGTTGCAGGTAAACTACCCCTTCCCTTTAACCGATCTTCACCAAAAACAAAAGATCTTGAGTACTCTACAAATCAGGGCTGTATGCAAAAAATTATTTGATTCTGTTTGAATTTGCGGCAGTTGTCGTTTGCCATAGAAAATACGCATGATAAAAAACGTTGCTGGTAAACTACCCCTTCCCCTCAACCGATCTTCACCAAAAACAATAGGTCTTGAGTACTCTACAAATCAGGGCTGTATGCAGAAAATTATTTGATTCTGTTTGAATTTGCGGCTGTTATCGTTTGCCATAGAAAATACCCTTGTTAAAAAAACGTTGTAGGTAAACTACCCCTTTCCCTTAACCGATCTTCACCAAAAACAAAAGGTATTGAGAACTCTACAATTTAGGGCTGTATGTAAATAATCTTTTCATTCTGTTTGAATTTGCGGCTGTTATCGTGTGCCATAGGAAATACCCTTGTTAAAACATAAAACGTTACAGGTAAACTACCCCTTTCCCTTAACCGATCTTCACCAAAAACAATAGGTCTTGAGAACTCTACAATTCAGGGCTGTATGCGAAACATTATTTGATTCTGTTTGAATTTGCGGCTGTTATCGTTTGCCAAACAAACAAAATTTCCCTTGCTAAAAAAAAACCGTTGCAGGTAAACTACCCCTTTCCCTCAACCGATCTTCACCAAAAACAATAGGTCGCGAGAACTCTGCAAAACCGGACTGTATGCAAAAAATTATTTGATTCTGTTTGAATTTGCGGCAGTTATCGTTTGCCATAGAAAAAAAATCTACAGACAGACAGACACACAGACACACAGACAGACAGACAGACAGACAGACAGACACACAGACACTTTTCGGAAAACGACTTTTTTTCATGTTTTGAGTGTAGTAGAATCAGAATCTGCAATAATCTCGAACACGATTTTTTTTGCCATCACCATACTTCCATTCCTTAAGGAATATGGAAGTAAAAATTACACTTGTTTAAAAAAAACTGTTACAGGTAAACTACCCCTTTCCCTTAACCGATCTTCAACAAAATCAAGAGGTCTTGAGTACTCTACAAATCAGGGCTACATGCAAAAAAGTATTTGATTCTGTTTGAATTTGCGACTCTTTATCATTTGCCATAAAAAAATACCCTTTTAAAACATAAAACGTTGCAGGTAAACTACCCTTTTCCCTTAACCGATCTTCACCTAAAATAATAGGTCTTGAGTACTCTACAGATCAGGGCAGTATGCAAAACATTATTTGATTCTGATTGAATTAGCGGCTGTTATCGTTTGCCATAGAAAATACCCTTGTTAAAACATAAAACGTTGCAGGTAAACTACCCCTTTCCCTTAACCGATCTTCACCAAAAACAATAGGTTTGAAAACTCTACAATTCAGGGCAGTATGCAAAACATTATTTGATTCTGTTTGAATTTGCAGCTGTTATCGTTTGCCAAAAAAAAAAGTCCCTTGATAAAAAAAACCGTTGCAGGTAAACTACCCCTTTCCCTCAGCTGATCTTCACCAAAAACAACAGGTCGTGAGTACTCTACAAATCAGGACTGTATGCAAAAAAATTATTTGATTTTGTTTGAATTTGCAGCTGTTATCGTTTGCCATAGAAAAAAATCTACAGACAGACACACACAGACAGACAGACAGACAGACAGACAGACAGACACTTTTCGGAAAACGACTTTTTTCATGTTTTGAGTGTAGTACAATCAGAATCTGCAATAATCTCGAACTCGATTTTTTTTTGCCATCACCATACTTCCATTTCCTTAAGGAATATGGAAGTAAAAAATTACCCTTGATAAAAAAAAAAAGTTGCCGGTAAACTACTCCTTTCCCTTAACCGATCTTTACCAAAAACAATAGGACTTGAGTACTCTACAATTCAGGGCTGTATGCAAAAAATTATTTGATTCTGTTTGAATTTGTGGCTGTTACCGTTTGCCATAAAAAAAAAAATCTACAGACACAGACAGACAGACACACACACAGACACTTTTTGAAAAATGACTTTTTTCATGTTTTGAGGGTAGCACAATCAGAATCTGCAATTATCCCGAACACGATTTTTTTTTGCCATCAGCATTCTTCCATTTCCTTATGGAACATGGAAGTAAAATTTACCTCCTCCATCATCAACTACCATTTTAATTTATACAAAAAATTACCCTTCCCCCTTCAACTACCCTTTTCATCTATAGATATTTCATCTACCTTTCTACAGTGGATTATTATGACCTTCTTTTCAGATACTTTATTTATCAAAATTAAGGACTTTACTCTAGTTAAAACGTAAAATGTTGCAGGTAAACTACCCCTTTCCCTTAACCGATCTTCACCAAAAACAATAGGCCTTGAGTCCTCTAGAATTCAGGGCTGTATGCAAAAAATTATTTGATTCTGTTTTAATTTGCGGCTGTTATCGTTTGCCATAGAACAAATTCTACACAGACACTTTTCGAAAAATGACTTTTTTTCACGTTTTGATGGTAGTACAATCAGAATCTGCCATTATCTCAAACATGATTTTTATTGCCATGACCATACTTCCATTTCCTTATGGAACATAGAAGTAAAAATTTCTACAACTGGTATAAAGAACCAAGCAATATTGGAATTAATAAGTTGATTTCTTTCTCTGACTAACATTATGATCACAAACTTCAATTAAGATAATTAAAATATCGGTATGGAGAACCATACATGACTTCCATATTCTAAGATTTATATTTAAAATCATTTTCGAAATGAAATATTACCATAGAAACTACTTCTTCCTACTTACTGCTTCAGCCTTAACCACAGTACTGTGGTCACGGACGTATACCACCTCACGTTATCGCACTCAATTTTCACTGATGATGGAAGTCGATGACATTGCCGAAACGTCTGGTTTTGTATAAAACATTGGACTATGGCCAAATATCCCGGGAAGGAATTTTAACAAAAACTACTTCTTTGTTGCCGATAATGTTGTACACACACACACACACACACACACACACACACACACACACACACACACACACACACACACACACACACACACACACACACACACACACACACACACACACACACACACACACACACACACACACACACACACACACACACACACACACACACACACACACACACACACACACACACACACACACACACACACACACACACACACACACACACACATATATAAAATATGCATAAAATTAATGGCTTGTATAAGTTAATGATTGATCTCCATTAAGTAGTGCTCAAGTTTCCAAAGTTTTAATATTATGATGTCCGTAATTAAAACATCAGAGCAGGTTTAGTGTGAATGAGGGTACACCGTGGACAAAAATTTTCAACATTTCCTATTGAATGTTGCTTAGAGTAAAGCTGCGAATCTACAGTGTATGTTTCACAGAACAAACACGCGAAAAAGAAGGAGCGCTCTGAAGTCACTCATGGACCCTCAGCATCTTGCAGAGGGTTCATTCCCTAAAGACGAAAAGTCTGTCTATGAATCGTTCCTCTGTAAACACATGCAGTTACACTGCCCAGCGATCCACAGGAAGCAAATCGCTATCCACGCTGGACACTTTTTCGGCTTGCACGCGTTATGTTGGTATGGGTTTTGGCACTTACCATTTAAAAGGCATGCAAATGTAAGAAAATAAACATGAGTGAGGCCAGAAATAACGCGAATTTTGTGTGTGTGTGTGTGTCTTCCCTGCCTTTTTATTGCTGTAGTCATAATAATAAAATGGAAACGTAAACATTACATAACTGAGATATGCTTACCTGCCATGAACGATATATTATTTTATACATGTATATTAACTCATACATAATTTACATTAAAATGAAAAAATTATATTTTTATTGCCTGGCAACAAAATTATTTTATTTTTAACAATTACCATTGTTTGAAAAAGTTTAAATGAATTTCCAAGTACTTTACTGTTGTTAAAACGTAAAAGGTTGCAGGTAAACTACCCCCTTCCCCTTAACCGATCTTCACCAAAATCGTAAGTCCTTGAGATCTCTGCAATTCAGGGATGTATGCAAAAAATTATTTGATTCTGTTTGAATTTGCGGCTGTTATCGTTTGCCATAGAAAATACCCTTGATAAAAAAACGTTGCAGGTAAACTACCCCTTCCCCTTAACCGATCTTCACCAAAAACAATAGGTCTTGAGTACTCTACAATTTAGGGCTGAATGCAAATAATCTTTTGATTCTGTTTGAATTTGCGGCTGTTATCGTTTGCCATAGAAAATACCCTTGATAAAAAAACGTTGCAGGTAAACTACCCCTTTCCCTTAACCGATCTTCACCAAAAACAATAGGTCTTGAGAACTCTACAATTCAGGGCTGTATGCGAAACATTATTTGATTCTGTTTGAGTTTGCGGCTGTTATCGTTTGCCATAGAAAAAAATCTACTGACACACACACACACACACACACACACACACACACACACACACACACACACACACACACACACACACACACACACACACACACACACACACACACACACTTTTCGAAAACGACTTTTTTTCATGTTTTGAGTGTAGTACAATCAGAATCTGCAATAATCTCGAACACGATTTTTTTTGCCATCACCATACTTCCATTTCCTTAAGGAATATGGAAGTAAAACAATGTCCCAATATTAAATAGTGATCTTAAATAATGTTAACTTATTTTTATAGATTAACTCTACAGTTTTGATTATCTTTTCAGTTACTGAATACACACAACTCAAATCCATTTTGTGTGATCAATAAAAAAAAAATCGGTATGGAGAACCATACATGACTTCCATGTTCTCAGATTATATATAAAATCATTTGGTACTGCCTTTATGCGTACTCGCAGTTATTTCGATAATGCGGTTTTTGGGCTTCGATATGTAGTGAATATCGCACATAATTTTATGTAGTGAAAAAATTATACAAACTTTTCATTCTGTATGTTGCAAAATAGTTGCCTGGTGATTGCAATTGATTTCGTTTGTCATTTTTTAATGGAAAATGACAGTAGTAGTAATTTATCACCGGGTCGTGGCTGTGACACCAAAAATTGATTATGTTAGTTTAACCTGAAAACTGAAATTATACATGGAAACCAATACGTGTGTAATGTAAAACTAATTTTTACTTACATGTTCCATAAGGAAATGGAAATATGGTGATGGCAAAAAAAATCGTGGTCGAGATTATTGCAGATTCTGATTGTACTACCCTCAAAACATGAAAAAAGTCATTTTTCGAAAAGTGTGTGTGTGTGTGTGTGTAGATTTTTTTCTATGGCAAACGATAACAGCCGCAAATTCAAACAGAATCAAATATTGTTTCGCATACAGCCCTGAATCTTAGAGTTCTCAAGACCTATTGTTTTTGGTGAAGATCGGTTAAGGAAAAGGGGTACTTTACCTGCAACATTTTATGTTTGAACAAGGGTAATTTTTTTTTACGAACGATAACTGCTGTAAATTCAAACAGAATCAAACACTTTTTTGCTCACCTTCCTGAATTATAGAGTAATCAAGGCCTGTTGATTTTGGTGAAGATCGGTTAAGAGAAAAGGGTAGATTACCTGCAACGTTTTATGTTTTAAAAGGGTAATTTTATTTTTATGACGAATGATAACTGCCGCATATTCAAAGAGAATCAAATACTTTTTTGCACACCTTCCTGAATTATAGAGTATTCAAGGCCTGTTGATTTTGGTGACGATCGGTTAAGAGAAAAGGGTAGTTTACCTGCAACATTTTATGTTTTAAAAAGGTAATTTTTTTAAGACGAACGATAACTGCCGCAAATTCAAAGAGAATCAAATAATTTCTAGCACACGTTCCTGAATTGTAAAGAACTGAAGGTCTATCGATTTTGGTGAAGATCAGTGAAGGGAAAGGGTAGTTTACCTGCCACCTTTAATGTTTTAACAAGAGTAATTGTTTCTATGACGAATGATAACTGCCGCACATTCAAACAGAATCTAATAATGTTTTGCATATGTCCCTGAAGTGTAAAGGACTCAAGATCTTTTGATTTTGGTGAAGATCAGTTAAGAGAAAGGGGTAGTTTACCTGCAACATTTTATGTGATAACAAAGGTTAATTTTTTCTATGACGAACGATAACTGCCGTAAATTCAAACTTAATCAAATACGGTTTTGCATACATCCCTAAATTTTAGAGAATTCAAGGCCTGTTGATTTTTGTGAAGATCGGTTAAGGGAAAGGGATAGTTTACCTGCAACATTGTATGTTGTAACAAGAGAAATTTTTTCATGACGAACAGTAACTGCTGTAAATTCAAACAGAATCATATATTTTTTACATATGTGCCTGAGTTGTAGAAGACTTAAGGCCTACTGATTTTGGTGAAGATCGGTTACAGGGAAAGGGTAGTTTATCTGAAACATTTTTTGTTGTAACAAGAGTAAAGTACTACTTAATTTTGATAAATAAAGTATCCTGATAAGAAGATCTAATAATCCACTGTAGAAACGTAGATGAAATATCTATAAATGAAGAGGCTAGTTAAACGGGGTGGGGGTAATTTTCTATAAATGAAAATTATAGTTGAAGAGGGAGGGGATAATTTTTATATGTGTACTACGTTATCGGCAACAAAGTAGTAGTTTGTTGTTAAAATTCCTTCCCGGGCTGTTTGGCCATAGTCCAATGTTTTCTGCAAAACCAGACGTTTCGGCAGTGCTGTCGACTGCCATCATCAGTGAAAATCGAGTGCGATAATGTGTGGCGGTATACGTTAGTGACCACAGTACTGTGGTTAAGGCTGAAGCAATAAATGGAAAGAAGTAGTTTCTATGCAAACATTTCATTTCGTAAATATGATTTTAAATATAAATCTTAGAACATGGAAGTCATGTATGGTTCTCCATACCGATATTTTTTCTAAAACCACGAAAAACCAAACTCGAAGTAAGGTGGGAGTTTCCCAAGGGTCAACCTCTTGCCTATTATTATAGGCCTACATGTCACTTTTTTGTGGCAGAACTCATTTTTTTGGTAAATTTCAGTTTCCGACAAATACTCGTTTTGTGACTAACAAAAAACAAACATCCATTATGTACAATTTGTAAAGCATATGTTGTCATTCCTTAATACAGTGTTATTTGTTTTTTCATTAACCATAAATATTTGTATTTTTCATTTTGTATTTGCTGTTGTTTTTCCAATTTGTAAACTTAAAAACGTTAGGTTATTTATTTTAAGTGTTACTCTGTTATACGCATTGTATTACACTTTAATGTTATGTTTTCTCAACCACAGCTTTTATTTATTTTAGCAGTAAACTAAAAACCCAAAACCATTATTACCTAACTACCAAATGAAAACAACATGTATTTTTGCTTTACATTAAGAAATAGGGCAATTTACAATTAGTACACTTCTTCTTTTCCACATCATAATATATTGATACAATCGAATATAAAAACATCGAAATGTATTGCAGGTACTCATACAGTTCCAATCATTTACTTGAATTCGGTTCGATAATTCCTAAAAAAATATAGAATTTTGTCAAAGTGAAAGAAAATGTTTCCATAGAAACTACTTCTTTGTTGTCAATAACGTAGTACACATATAAAACTTATAAAAAATTATCGGTATGGAGAACCATACATGACTTCCATGTTCTAAGATTTATATTTAAAATCATTTTCGAAATGAAATATTACTATAGAAACTACTTCTTTCTACTTACTGTTAATGTGTGTAATTGTAATAAGTTAATGTTTGATCTCCATTAAGTAGTGTTCAAGTTTCCAAAGTTTTAATATTATGATGTCCGTAATTAAAACATCAGAGCAGGTTTAGTGTGAATGAGGGTACATCGTGGACAAAAATTTTCAACATTTCCTATTGAGCATTGCTTAGAGTAAAGCTGCGAATCTACAGTGTATGTTTCACAGAACAAACACGCGAAAAAGAAGGAGCGCTCCGAAGTCACTCTTGGACCCTCAGCATCTTGCAGAGGGTTCATTCCCTAAAGACGAAAAGTCTGTCTATGAATCGTTCCTCTGTAAACACGTGCAGTTACACTGCCCAGCGATCCACAGGAAGCAAATCGCTATCCACGCTGGACACTTTTTCGGCTTGCACGCGTTATGTTGGTATGGGTTTCGGCACTTACCATTTAAAAGGTGTGCAAATGTAAGAAAATAAACATGAGTGAGGCCAGAAATAACGTGAATTTTGTGTGTGTGTGAGTGTGTGTGTATGTCTTCCCTGCCTTTTTATTGTGGTAGTCATAATAATAAAATGGAAACGTAAACATTACATAACTGAGATATGCTTGCCTGCCATGAACGATATATTATTTTATACATGTATATTAACTCATACATAATTTACATTAAAATGAAAAAATTATAATTTTATTTGCTGGCAACAAAATTATTTTATTTTTAACAATTACTATTGTTTCAAAACGTTTAAATGAATTTTCAAGTACTTTACTGTTGTTAAAACGTAAAAGGTTGCAGGTAAACTACCCCTTCCCCTTAACCGATCTTCACCAAAATCGAAAGTCCTTGAGACCTCTACAATTCAGGGACGTGTGCAAAAAATTATTTGATTCTGTTTGAATTTGCGGCTGTTATCGTTTGCCATAGAAAATTACCCTTGATAAAAAAACGTTGCAGGTAAACTACCCCTTCCCCTATCTTCACCAAAAACAATAGGTCTTGAGTACTCTACAAATCAGGACTTTGTGCAAAAAATTATTTGATTCTGTTTAAATTTGCGGCTGTTAACATTTGCCATAGAAAATACCCTTGTTAAAAAAATGTTGCAGGTAAACTACCCCTTTCCCTTAACCGATCTTCACCAAAAAGAATAGGTCTTGAGAACTCTACAATTTAGGGCGGTATGCAAATAATCTTTTGATTCTGTTTGAATTTGCGGCTGTTATCGTTTGCCATAGAAAATACCTTTGTTAAAACATAAAACGTTGCAGGTAAACTACCCCTTTCCCTTAACCGATCTTCACCAAAATCAATACGTCTTGAGAACTCTACAATTCAGGGCTGTATGCGAAACATTATTTAATTCTGTTTGAATTTGCAGCTGTTATCGTTTGCCAAAAAAAAAAAAAATTACCCTTGATAAAAAAACCGTTGCAGGTAAACTACCCCTTTCCATCAACCGATCTTCACCAAAAACAATAGGTCGTGAGTACTCTACAAATCAGGGCTGTATGCAAAAAATTATTTGATTCTGTTTGAATTAGCGGCTGTTATCGTTTGCCATAGAAAAAAAAATCTATAGACAGACAGATAGACACACAGACACTTTTCGAAAAACGACTTTTTTTATGTTTTGAGTGTAGTACAATCAGAAACTTCAATAATCTCGAACACGATTTTTTTTGCCATCACCATACTTCCATTTCCTTAAGGAACATGGAAGTAAAAATTATAATTTTATTGCCTGGAAACAAAATTATTTTATTTTTAACAATTACCATTGTTTCAAAAAGTTTAAATGAATTTTCAAGTACTTTACTGTTGTTAAAACGTAAAAGGTTGCAGGTAAACTACCCCTTCCCCTTAACCGATCTTCACCAAAATCGAAAGTCCTTGAGATCTCTACAATTCAGGGACGTATGCAAAAAAGTATTTGATTCTGTTTGAATTTGCGGCTGTTATCATTTGCCATAGAAAATTACCCTTGATAAAAAAACGTTGCAGATAAACTACCCCTTTCCCTTAACCGATCTTCACCAAAAACAATAGGTCTTGAGTACTCTACACATCAGGACTGTATGCAAAAAATTATTTGATTCTGTTTGAATTTGCGGCTGTTATCGTTTGCCATAGAAAATACCCTTGTTAAAAAAACGTTGCAGGTAAACTACCCCTTTCCCTTAACCGATCTTCACCAAAAAGAATAGGTCGTGAGAACTCTACAATTTAGGGCTGTATGCAAATAATCTTTTGATTCTGTTTGAATTTGCGGCTGTTATCATTTGCCATAGAAAATACCCTTGTTCAAACATAAAACGTTGCAGGTAAACTACCCCTTTCCCTTAACCGATCTTCACCAAAATCAATAGGTCTCGAGAACTCTACAATTCATGGCTGTATGCGAAACATTATTTAATTCTGTTTGAAATTGCGGCTGTTATCGTTTGCCAAAAAAAAAATTACCCTTGATAAAAAAAAACCATTGTAGGTAAACTACCCCTTTCCCTTAACCGATCTTCACCAAAAACAATATGTCGTGAGGAGTACTCTACAAATCAGGGCTGTATGCAAAAAATTATTTGATTCAGTTTGAATTTGCGGCTGTTATCGTTTGCCATAGAAAAAAAATCTACAGACAGACACTTTTCGAAAATTTCGGTATGGGGAACCATACATGACTTCCATATTCTAAGATTTATATTTAAAATCATTTTCAGCCAAACAGCCAGGGAAGGAATTTTAACAAAAAAATACTTCTTTCTTGCCAATAATGTAGTACACATATAAAAAATATTATCCCCTCCCCCTTCAACTATAATTTTGATTTATAGAAAATTACCCCCAGCCCGTTCAACTAGCCTCTTCATTTATAGATATTTCATCTACGTTTCTACAGTGGATTATTAAGATCTTATCAGGATACTTTATCAAAATTAAGTACTTTACTCATGTTACAACAAAAAATGTTTCAGGTAAACTGCCCTTTCCCCGTAACCGATCTTCACCAAAATCAACAGACATTGAGTTCTCTATAGCTCAGGCACATATGTAAAAAATTATTTGATTCTGTTTGAATTTACGGCAGTTATGGTTCGTCATATAAAAAATTACCCATGTTAAAACATAAAACATGAGATTTATAAAACATATCTAAGATTTATATTTAAAATCATTTTTGAAATAAAATATTTTCATAGAACCTACTAACGCTGGGGAAATCTGAGGAGCCAATCAGAGTTGGGCCTACCTGTCACTCTGCTGAATTTGGTGGAAAGCCCTGTCTGTCACTGTCGTCAAAGTATCAGCCTTGACAGGGTCCTCTTTTTCTGCAAAATGGGAGAGGAGGCTTGAGATGGAGTGAGTGACATGGTCCCCACCTCAATGAAGAACCCATTGTTTTATAAAAATATATTTAAATTTTGAAAACTGAAAATTCTTTTCTTGTTGTAAATATTTATATTTTATAATCAAAATGACTTATCAAAAAACAAACATTATTTTTTTATAATAAGTATTTACATATGTTTCTTAATATGCTTACTTTTTCTTCAATGTTGATGATCATTTCCAAACATTCTGACAAAATTGTATCTACAGAACAGTTAACATTCCCCAGGTTTCCATTTCTGCTAATTTCTCATTACACCTTCCACTGACGTATTATTAACCATTTCATAAACTATCGTATAATCTTTTCAGATTTTGTGGTACAAAATCTGAAATTTTCAGATTGCCTGGCAACAAACTTATTTTATTTTCAACAATTACCATTGTTTGAAAAAGTTTAAATGAATTTTCAAGTACTTTACTCTTGTTAAAACGTAAAAGGTTGCAGGTAAACTACCCCTTCCCCTTAACTGATCTTCACCAAAATCTAAAGGCATTGAGTCCTCTACAATTCACTGAAGTATGCAAAAAATTATTTGATTCTGTTTGAATTTGCGGCAGTTATCGTTTGCCATAGAAAATACCCTTGTTAAAAAAACGTTGTAGGTAAACTACCCCTTTCCCTTAACCGATCTTCACCAAAAACAATAGGTCTTGAGAACTCTACAATTCAGGGCTGTATGCGAAACATTATTTGATTCTGTTTGAATTTGCGGCTGTTATCGTTTGCCAAAAAAAAAAAATTTCCCTTGATAAAAAAAACCGTTGCAGGTAAACTACCCCTTCCCCTCAACCGATCTTCACCAAAAACAACAGGTCGCAAGTACTCTACAAATCAGGGCTGTATGCAAAAAATTATTTGATTCTGTTTGAATTTGCGGCAGTTATCGTTTGCCATAGAAAATACGCTTGATAAAAAACGTTGCAGGTAAACTACCCCTTCCCCTCAACTGATCTTCACCAAAAACAATAGGTCTTGAGTACTCTACAAATCAGGGCTGTATGCAGAAAATTATTTGATTCTGTTTGAATTTGCGGCTGTTATCGTTTGCCATAGAAAATACCCTTGTTAAAAAAACCTTGTAGGTAAACTACCCCTTTCCCTTAACCGATCTTCACCAAAAACAATAGGTCTTGAGAACTCTACAATTTAGGGCTGTATGCAAATAATCTTTTGATTCTGTTTGAATTTGCGGCTGTTATCGTTTGCCATAGGAAATACCCTTGTAAAACATAAAACGTTACAGGTAAACTACCCCTTTCCCTTAACCGATCTTCACCAAAAACAATAGGTCTTGAGAACTCTACAATTCAGGGCTGTATGCGAAACATTATTTGATTCTGTTTGAATTTGCGGCTGTTATCGTTTGCCAAAAAAAAAAAATTTCCCTTGATAAAAAAAAACCGTTGCAGGTAAACTACCCCTTTCCCTCAACCGATCTTCACCAAAAACAATAGGTCGCGAGTCCTCTACAAATCAGGGCTGTATGCAAAAAATTATTTGATTTTGTTTGAATTTGCGGCAGTTATCGTTTGCCATAGAAAAAAAATCTACAGACAGACACACAGACAGACACACACACAGACACTTTTTGGAAAACGACTTTTTTTCATGTTTTGAGTGTAGTACAATCAGAATCTGCAATAATCTCGAACACGATTTTTTTTGCCATCACCATACTTCCATTCCTTAAGGAATATGGAAGTAAAACGACTATTTTCATGTTTTGAGTGTAGTACAATCAGAATCTGCAATAATCTCGAACACGATTTTTTTGCCATCACCATACTTCCATTTCCTTAAGGAACATGGAAGTAATTATCCCCTCCCTCATCAACTACCATTTTAATTTATAGAAAACTACCCCTTCCCCTTCAACTGCCCTTTTCATTTATAGATATTTCATTTACCTTTCTGCAGTGGATTATTATGACATTCTTTTCACGATACTTTATTTATCAAAATTAAGCACTTTACTCTTGTTAAAACGTAAAAGGTTGCAGGTAAAGTACCCCTTCGCCTTAACCGATCTTCACCAAAATCAATAGGCCTCGAGTCCTCTACAATTCAGAACTGTATGCAAAAAATTATTTGATCCTGTTTGAATTTGCGGCAAATTGCAGTTATCGTTTGCCACAGAAAAATTCTACAGACACACACAGACACTTTTAGAAAAATCACTTTTTTTCATGTTTTGAGGGTAGTAAAATCAGAATCAGCCATTATCTCGAACACGATTTTTTTTGCCATGACCATACTTCCATTTCCTTATGGAACATGGAAGTAAAAAAGAAAATATTAAAAAAAAATGTACCTTGAGGATTGAAGAAACCAGTCATCCAGAACTGTGGCGGTCGTTTCACAAATATCCAGCTAGAAAACTGAGCATTGCGTTCTAACAGTTCTGTATACCAGAAGCCTAAACTTGATGAAACCCAAGAACCTCGCTTCCATGAATTTGGTACTCTTGCATCGTATATATTATCCAATGCATCCCGAAGTCCCTAAATATTATATATAGTATTTAAAGTTTAATAACAACAACAACAACAATAATAATAAAAAAATACTCTATTTTATTTTCACAGTTCAATGTCAGTTACCTAACGCACTCTTATATTTAAATCGGGTTCCATAAAAGGCGATTATCACGTCATGACCTATGAAAATTATGAAAAGTGGATAACTGAAGTGCTTATTTCGAACTTGAATAAGAACAGTGTAACAGTAATAGATGATGCCTCCTACTATAATGTTCAAATAAATCCACCTCCAACATCATTAACAAAATAGGCAGACATGAAAGTGAACAATGGCTTTCCTTGTAGTCCATCTATGTTAAACCTGTACTCTGTGGACTAATTAAACAAAATAAACCAACACATAAAACTTTTAAAATAGATGCTATTTTGGCAAACCATGAACTTTCCATTTGATGACTTCTACCATACCACCCAGATCTTAGTCCTATAGAAATGATTTGGGCCATTGTGAAGAGCATGTTAAAAGAAAAAACGTGCACTATCCAGTAGACAGTGTTATAATCTTAGCAAAAAGGGAATCTGAGTGTAGCCTGCAACTCCCACACAATGGACATCTAGATGTGACCACGTCATGAAAATTGAAAAGATTATATAATTTCAGAACAAAGAATGGATAACGTAACAGATCATTTCAAAATTAATATACGATGGAGTGGCAGCAATGAAAATGATTTGAGTGATAACAGTGAAGGAAACATTGGTGTGATGGAAGAACTGAGCTAAATATTTGTAATTGGGTGTAAGTAATTATGTGCTATATTACTTCAACAGTTTTAGTTTAATTGTTGCATTAATATTGCATCTACTGTTCTTTAACCCTTGCATCTGCTTGTTCTTTTCGCGCGCACACACTCTCTCACACTCTCTCTCTCATTTCACATGGCAGCCTGTTATTGATGTTACTTATTCAAACATAAGATGCCAGTGCACTGCTGACTACATATTACTATATTTTTTCCTGAATCGTAAGATACACAAAGTATTGTATACTCCAAAATATACAATGTTTGTTACTGTCTAGGTTCGACTAGGAATGTAATAGGTACAACATGCCAAATCACTGTTTGCAAAATAATTGCAGTACTAAACATTTTATAACTCAGTGAAATCTTTGTATGGTCTCTTTATTGTTTCTACTGTTTGTTTTGTCTTACAAAACATCCATATGTACTGTTTAGTTCTGTTGAAACTGAAATCGATGTAAAAACTTACGTACACAGACTGTCATTCAGGGAGCAAGCTAATATTTTGAACTGTAGCTGTTTTCTACTCATGTGTATTACACTGTTCCTGCTTTATTCCCAGTACACCATGCACGACTGCTTCATGTCTGATTATTTTAACTATATTATTGTATTATTATCTTGACAAAATTAGCATCTACTGATTACATAATTTAAATTATTCAGTGAGCACATGCAAATTAGTAAGCCTGTGCTTCCATGATTTTTACTCATGATTCTAACAAAGACTGAACTCGCGCAATGTATGTACGAAGACTTTTCGGCATTATCGGTGGGGCATTATAGGACGATTGTACATGTGAGAAATCCTATGAAGCAAGAATCATTTTTACTTATTCTTGCGGCATTGTCTCCATATAAGTTGCTTATTATCGTTTCTCCAGAAAAAACCTTCTTGTAGAAAAAAAAGAATGAGGAAACCAAAATTGTGCAACTTGTTCCTAAGTTTTCAAAACCTCACCAAAAAAAATCTTGGGTGCGCCTCTACTCTATTGTAAAAACTGAGGAAGCCAATACTTATTACACAAATGACAAAAAGTGCTCAATTATTTCATTCAAGAATTTTGTTTCCAATATCTAATCTAGAATCAAATATACTCTTTTATGATTTTTTAAATGTGATTAAAAATAATGAAACACCATTAAAAAAATTTTCCAAAAAAGCAAAAGTAACCATGCAGTACAGATGCCAATATGAACGAGGAAACGTGTAATGAAGTCTATCTTGTAACTACATACGATTGCTGATTATTCTTATACAGCTACTTTTATTTTTTCTTAATATAACATCAGACTGAGGTACTTACTGGTACCTACCATTGATGGTGTGGTAACTCTTATACAGTATTATAAATTTACCCCTACTATGTGTATATTTTAAAGCTGTCTTATATAATACTCTGTGCAGCTGCCCCTTTTATTACAAAATTAAACTTACTTCACTCATTATTATTGTGCCTTCAATAGCTAGCAGCAGATCAGTAAGTGTAGCCCTAACTAGAACTATGACTGCCTGCATTCTGTCTATTTCTTGTCTCAAGAATATATTCATCGATGACATGATTCCCATTTTCTTCAGTCTAAAACAACACAAAAAAAGATAATAGAGACTGTTTTTTTAAAAATAAGAATAGTTACATAATAGCAATGCCAGAAAAAATAATAATATACACCAAGTATAGCATTCCCATGGGATATGAGAAAGAGAAACATAACGTTTAATAAGACTGCACGTTTTTAAAAAGACGAACAACATTATGAATAGAATATAGTGATACTGTGTTTAAAAAGGAAAATGAAATTTTTAATCAGCGTGTGCTTCCTGCAAACTATTACTTTACTGTAATTCCTGTCATTCTCTGCAGAGCATAGGGCCTCGACGCAGCTACGCCAACGCACTCTATTTTGGGCAAGGACTCTGAGATCCCCAAAGGACTTCCCCTCTTTTTCTGCTTCCATCTCAATAATTTTCCTCCACGAGATTCTTGGTCTTCCTTGTCTTCTTCTTCCCTGAGGGTTCCAAAAGAGGGTTTGTTGCTCAATTGAATTTTGATTCTTCTGCAAGGTATGTCCAATCCACTTCCATTTTCTCCTTTTGATCTGGTTTGAAATGGGTTCCTCGTTTGTTCTCCTTTAGAGATCTTCATTTGAAACAATGTTTGGCCCGAAAATATGAAGTATTTTCCTCAGGTACCTATTAATGAAGACCTGCAGACACTTGGTAATTTCCACTGTGACTTTCCAAGTCTTGCTCCCATACAACAAAACAGCTTTTACATTGGTCTTGAAGATGCATAACTTTTTGCAGTTGATATCAGGGGCGTATATTCTAGGCTAGCTAGGCTAGCTGCGAAGCCCAAAGATTAAAGCACAAAAAATCTATTAGGAATTTGCATAAAATTGTTCATTTTATCGAAGTCAGACGTGTTTCCCTCACGTGTTTACTTCTGTTTCATAGTAACGTAATTACTAATTACAGACAATTCAACTTCGCATATAACGGCGCCTGAATCGCTGCAACTTGCTTTACTCAGGCTTCGCAAGTAACTTGCGAAGCCTTTTCTCGTCACGATTCAATGGCGTTGCTATGACAACGGCGAGGGACTTGGTGGGGGCAATGACGTTTATCGTAGGCTAGGCTTCGCTCCTTGGAGAGCTAGCCAACAGTATGAGACAGTAGGCCGTGTGGCACGCAAAGCAGTGGTTCATTTTAAAATTAGTTATAATTTTGTGAATGATATTTTGTGCTGTGCGGTTTGAATAATAAATTAAGATGAGTGATATAGTTAATAAACTATTGACAAAGACACAATTTGCTCAGCTTCCGTATGAGGATAAGCTTCAAATTGTAAAGATAGGTAGGCCTCAGCCATCCCTTCTAGTACTTAAAAGTGAACATAAAGAAAAGAACAGAGCGTATACTAGACGTTTTAGTGAGGCCAACTACAAAAAATACCCTTGGTTAACTGGATCGAGTACAGCTAATAAATTGTACTGCTGGGCGTGTTTGCTTTTTTGCACCGATACAAGTCCTTGGAATAAGAGAGGATTTAATAATTTAAATTATTTGGTAACGGCTTGTGATTAACATCAAAAATCACTTAGTCATATACGAGCATTCAATACGTTAGAGACATTCGGTTTTCAAAGAATCGATCATTCCCTTAATTTATAGAAGAAGATTGCTGCCAGTCTACATAATGAAAAAGTAAAGGAAAATAGAATTATTTTAAGAAGACTGATTGACGCAGTAACATTCCTAGGGAAGCAAGAATGTCCATTTAGGGGCCACAATGAGTCTAGCGATTCAACAAATAAAGGCATGTACATAGAACTTTTGGAATTTTTATCAACGCATGAGCAAACAATAGCGAACCATTTAAAAACCGCAACAATTTTTAGAGGAACGTCACCGGTAATACAAAATGATTTAATTGACGCAGTAGGTAGCGTAATTACAGACAAAATCAAATCAGAAATATCTAATGCAACATTCGTTGCAATATTACTTGACGAGACAACTGACGTAACCAATAAAAGTCAATTATCAACAGTTTTACGATTTGTCGATAATGAAGGAAACTGTCAGGAACGATTTTTGCACTTCACTGACGTCAGTTTAGACCGAACTGCACAAGGAGTGTTCCAACATGTCACCAAGGTTGTGGATGATTTAGAATGTTCAAAAAAACTTATAGCCCAAACTTTCGATGGAGTAGCTGTTATGGCCGGTCATGTGTCTGGACTTCAAACCTTGGTGAAAAATAAGTACCCATCAGCAACTTTTATTCATTGCTGTAGTCACAGGCTGAATTTTGTTTTGTCAAAGTCAACAAATTTTGTAGCAAAATGTAAACGGTTTTTCATCACTTTATCAGGAATACCTAGCTTTTTTTCACGTTCTACAGTCCGCACAACTACTCTAAAAAACTTTATGGAGAAGAAACTACCGAGAGTGGCACCAACAAGGTGGAATTTCTCATCAAGGCTTGTAAATACTGTCAAAGAATATAGAAGGCCTCTTATCATGTTCTTTTCATCAATAGAAGATGAACCCGGTGACTGGAAAGGTGAAGAAGTGAATACTACTTCAGGCTTTGTTTGTTTTTTACGTAAATTCGACACTAGATTTCTTCTTCTTAATTTCAGCAAAATATTTGCAATTTCTGACGTTCTGTTTGACATAATGCAAAAAAAATGTTTGGACATTTCTTACTGCATGAATAAAGTCAATGATTTATATGATACTCTGCAGAAAATTAGAGATGAGGATTTTGATCTTGTATGAACAGAAGCTACAAGTAATTCTGAATATGAAATAAAGAATATGAACCAAGACACAAAAGACAGAGAAATGATGACCGTTCCAAATGGCAGCGTATTTTTAACGAAATTCTGGACACAGTGATGTCCCAGATAAAATTCAGGTTTGAGTCCCAAAAGGATCTTAAATTCCTGTCTTTATTGGATTCAAACAATTTTGATACATTTTGTAAAAGTTTCCCACAAAATCTGATGACAGAACTTAAAGAACCATATAGTTCATACTTTGACATTGTTCGCCTCAAAAATAAACTAATGTGCTTTATACTCTAGATGAGTATAAGAAAAATCAGTGAATGAGATTACTATTAATATGAAACTCAATAATTTGGACATAGTGTTTAGTGAAGTGTACAAACTAGCAGAATTAACATTGACATTTCCATCTACAACTGCAACTGTTGAAAGAAGTTTCTCCGTTCTAAAGAGGATTAAGACTTACCTCAGAGCCACACAAGGACAAGTCCGGTTAAGCAACTTGGCCATTATATCTATTGAGAAAAACATTCTTCTTAATATGAAAAAGTGGTCAGAAGAAACATTTTATGAAAGTGTAATCCTGAAATTCACACAAAAGGAGAGAAGAATGGAGTTCTTGTTCAAATAAATCTACACAGAGCCGTCGTCGAAGTCAGACGTGTTTCCCTCACGTGTTTACTTCTGTTTTGTAGTAGCGACTTGTAAACAAATACGGACATAGTTTAAACCCACGCGGTTTAACTCTATTTACGTTAATGCTGGGACTGTATTGTGTATTGTGGCTGTGTGGATTGTTGACATCACTGACCAGGTATTTAACTTTTGTTGTTTTTCCTCATATTTCTATATCATATTTTGTTTTCATAAGCTCACTGTGTTTCTAATGGAAGTACTCTATGCACCCTATGTGCTATATTATTATGTATTGTATATTCATATCTATCTTTTACACCTATCTATACAATGTATACTCTGTCATTACCAATAGGAACTATTTAATTGATGGTTTAAACTAACAGATAAGTCAAACTTTCTTCAGTATAATTATATATTATTTCCTCATGATGTAATGATATAGTTCTTGCTTTTTTTAATCTTTTGTAATCTTTTATTTGTTTCACTACCGCCGTCCGGCCCTAGTGGCTTCGGCGGAACAAATGTATGCTATAAATAAATAAATAAATGAAGTATTGAAGTTCTTTGCTTGCTTTTGTCTTTCTAATGATGCCATTTCATAATTATTGTTGAAGTATCAGTCATTATTATATAAGTTAGAATGCATTGGCATGGTGTCACAAAATCACATCACTTCAAAAAGCTTGAAATGTGAACGAGGGGGACCCCCTCCAGTGCATTTTCTTCAATTCTAAGGTGAGCTAGCCCAGGTCTTGAACTCAGCATACGCCACTGGTTGATATTACTCTTGATTTCCAAACTGGATAGAGCTGTATAAAGGCTGTATCAAGTGAATTCTTGTTTTAGCATCTGCAACTGCTCCACAATCACACTACCAAGGTAAGTGAACTCTGCTATTTCTTCAGTTTCCTTCTTTCACCTTCAGTAGGTTGTGACATTTTGTGTTAATTTTCATTATTTTTGTTTTTGAAGCGTTTATCTTGAGTGCAGCCACTCTGACTACTTTTTTGAGATCTTTTAGTTTTCCTTCCATATGATTGTATGTCTGCGAGAGCAAGCAGATATCGCCTGCAAAATTAAGAGCCTCCAAATGATCAGTCAAACCCCACTGAATGCCTCTTTTCTTTCCCTCATGAAACTCTTTATAACATCACCCATCACAATCAGAAAGCTTGTTAGAGATAAAATGTAGCCCTCCTGCAAATTATTGTGGACCAGAAATGAGTGAATGAGACCATAACCCATATACAGTGAATGAGAATAGTACAAAAATGGCAGAGACTGCAAAGGGAAACGACTGTAATATAAATTATAAGACATATGGATATGTAAAAAACTAGAATACATAATATGATTTACATTCTTATTGGAAATTATATGGTATTATTATTTAGGGTTTATTATTATTCCTAATTATTTAGAATTAAGAAAATAAATGCAGATGAGTAGAACATTTCACTATACAAGAAGATGACAGACGGTGGTAACAAGAGTTGTTAGACTGGAGGACAAAGAATGTGAGACCGAAATGGCCTTTTGCAAGATGAAGAGTTTCTGGATAAGTACTATGTTAAAGCGAACTGAACACAAACAGTTCACAAGAAAAATTACTGGAGACTGAATGGTGAGGTTGCTCACTCAGCATAAGCAACAAGTGTTGTTGATGACAATATAATTTCTTATCAAAGTTTGGTCACATTTCTTACCTTTCCAGTACTTCAAATGGATCGTAGACTTTAGGCAGTTTATCCAGCATGTCCTTGGCTAATTTACCTACAACACTCTCACGTGATTCACCTGCACCACCTGCTGCCTCCTTCGGTTGGATTGACACTATTGTATCTAACACTTCCTTGGTAGTGTTACTCTGAAACCTAATGCAAACCATCTCAATGATAACAACAACAACAACAACAACAACAACAATAATAATAATAATGACTGTACTTTTAAATATATCTAATTGATATATCCCATCTAAACAGGAAAATAAAAATTTACGTTCCTATCATTTAAAAAAAAACACACACATTCAACACTAATTCCTGCTGACTAATTTTGTGACATCCACTGTAGTGAAAGTCTGTTATGTCAGAATTCATTATTAAGTTACAAAATTTGGAACAATTAGACACATGAGATGTGATCAAAAGTATCCGGATTGATTTTTATTTACAAAAATATACAAGAGTTACAGATTTGTAAATTTGTCTCCTTTGAAATAGCACCCTTCAGCAGCCACACGTTTCATCCAGCGCTTTTCCAACTACTGGTACTCAAAGTATGCTTAAAGTCATCTTCTATAAAAGCCTTAAGTTCTCTTGTCACATTTAGTTTTATGTCTTCTATGTCTTGAAATGATCTCCTTTTCAATTGATTTTTTATCTTTGGAAAGAGAAAAAAATCATAGGGAGCCATATCTGGTGAATATAGAGAATGCTGAAGCTGTGCAATATTGTATTTATCAAGAAAATGCTGAACAGCATGTGGCGTGTGGGCAGGTGCATTGTCGTGTTGAAGCCACCATTCACCAGTCTGATGCAACTGTGGTGAATGGTGGCCCTCAACCACATCAAAACAGAAATGTAGTAATCCTGGTTTACTGTTTGGCCTGCTGGAGCATATTCATGATGAACAATTCCCTTGTGACCAAAGAAAAATGTGAGCATTGTCTTGGCTCTGTATTGCCTTTTTTGGTCTTAGACAATTTGGCATCTTGCAAACTGAAGATTGGCCCTTAGTTTCTGGATCGTATCCATAAACCCATGATTCACCACCGGTTATGATCGTTTTAATGAAGTTCTCACAGTTTTTAGCACATTCAAGCAGGTTTTGAGACACTGACACCTGGGCATCTTTTTGGTCAGCTGTGAGCACTTTTCTTTGCAGAAACACGTCCCATTCCCAGCTCATCAGTAAGAATGGACTGAACTGATCCAAAACCAGTGGTTGATTTCTAAAATTATAGGTGCCGGAATGCATCAATTCAAAAGTTTTACAAACACAAATATACTCACATTTTTATTGGCGTCTAAGTTTACATTAGGTTATTACAAAGGAGGTCTACATTTATAAAGCCCTATAAAATATGTAACATCCGTATAAACTTGTACCTAAAAAGGTAATAAAGTTTACTGATATTTATAAAGAGCTTTATCATCAGGTTAGCCACACGACAATTAAAAACATGAGCCTCAATCGTCATCCCAGAGCCGCAATCAAACTCTAAGTGATTGTTTCCTGTTTCGGAGATTTTAAAAAAGTTTCCATAGTTTCCTCATTATGTCATCATATTGTTTATTTTTTTACCTTTCCTTGTTCTTTGTGTCCAATGGTGTATGATGGTAAAAAATCAGCCTTCTCACATTCACTTGAAGTTACTGCTATTGATTCAATAGCATATTTCACGGTAGAAAGACTCTCCGGAAAAAATCTGGAATGCACATATTCTCAGAAGCTCCAAATCAGTTACCTTTCATGTAGTTTTAATTTTGAAGGAAGTGTGTTGTTCATTTTCTCCATAAGACATCCGAGGAAGCGCTGGAGTGACCAGCTGTAATATTTGCCTATTACAAACCGGAACAAACCATTCTTGGTTTAAACCTTGAGGATGATGATGATGATTTTCTCCATAAGTCATTGGGACATTTATTCTACTTGGTGGCCTGCATATTTTAAAAAAACCTCAGTTTCTTTAGAAACCAGGCACCTTCAAAGAAATGAGAGTACATTTTTGCATAGCAGAATATCATTATTTTGAGTACTCTCATTGTAATTTGTATTTGTAAAAACATTTTCTTTTGTAATATATTGTTAACAGATACTGTCCATTATTTACTGAAATTTTACATCATTTCAGACCAAACCTTTAATTTAAAGTTTGTTGAGTGCTAAAAGGGACCCAAGTCCAAAAAATATATTTTTTTTCTATAAAAACTATTTGATGAAATTTGGTGAAAATGCACCAAAACGTTAATGCATAATAAATATCATGTAATATTTCCATTGCTTCATCAAATAAATCATACAACTTAAACATTTTTTTTTTCAAAACTACGAAAAAGTGACTTAGGTCCCTTTTAACAATCACCTGTTCAACTTAAAAAAAAAGTAATAATTGCTATAATGAGAAAATTCCTATAGGAGTTTCAGTTAGTTTAGAAACTTGACTCGCCAGTACTCGAATGAAATTATGTTTGTGTGCTTGCAGGTCTATGTATCATTGAGACTGTGGTAGCATTAAATTGCATTAATGTATTGATGAAGAAAGTGAAGAAAAAAATGTTTGTTACATTTGGCTCAGGTTTTATCAGTATTGAGGGCAAACATTTTATCAGTACGGATCTTTTTTATTACTGGGGCTAATTGCACGGTGTAAGCAAGAGATTTGCTCAGAAAATATCAAAAATATTTTTGAAACCCATCCCAACTTATTACCTCTTTAAATAATGTAAATACAGAGCACTTTGTAACACACCGTATACTCTGAATGTGCAGCTG
This sequence comes from Magicicada septendecula, assembly GCA_034769895.1. Classification (NCBI taxonomy): domain Eukaryota; kingdom Metazoa; phylum Arthropoda; class Insecta; order Hemiptera; family Cicadidae; genus Magicicada; species Magicicada septendecula. The sequence goes on from CM068371.1 coordinate 64,801,659, forward strand.
TTTTACAGCTGAACTATGTTTACAACTTTAAACTTTGCACTAACACGTGCATGCATGCCTCCATGCATATTGTAATAAAAATAAATATAAATAATCCTCTCCTTTAAAAGGCCACACTGTTGGGCCAGCCAATTTGTAATACAATAAAAATCCGGTGTATTTATTTTTATGCTTATATTGTAAATAAATCGATCGAACACGGTGTATACGTTAACTTGTAATAAAATAAAAGTGTTGCTGCTGTTATTTAAAATTATGTTTGTGTTTAAAATATTAAAGATCTTGTTTAAACAAAGTTCAATTATGTGTGAAATATTCTTTTGAAATAAATCAAAGTTTGAAATAGTTGTTTCTAATTGAAGGTTACTAACGTGGTAAAGTAATTTACAATGTAACATTCGAGGTTACTCACAGTGTGTTTACAATGGTGTAATTATACTTGTTTGAAACGAATCCCCTTATATGAAACAAATAAAATAGTTGAGTTGATAATAATTAAATGCTAAATTTGCTTAATTTGAAATGTAAAATACAATAGTTGGTTGCTTGATATTGATGAACGTCTGGTTGATATTGGCTGTAAAACTTCTCCTCCAGGTTGCTGATAGTCTTAGTACGTTACGTCTCGTAATGTCTGGACAATATAAATAACTAAATATACTTTCACGTACCTGGTCGTGTTTTCTAGAAGTTCACTAAGCTGTCAACTCAGTTTACAAACACCAACTCACTTTAGTAGCAAGGTTAGATTGCCTTGTTTGCTAGTTAGTGGGCGCCACACGGATTTATTTAGGGAAAATCCCGTGTAAAACCCACAAATAGAATTACTGAATGATTAAAAAATTTAAAATAATGGTGTATCACCTTTATGGCAATGCTATTCCAAAATATTAAAACACAACTGAAGGTTGTTCGAGTTTTCTTAATAAAATATTTAATTATCATATAGAAATAAATCAAATCGAGTGATGCTGTTAATAATGGGTTTTATTTACACCCTTATCGAGAATTCAAAAACAAATATAATGAAAACATACAAGTTGTACAATTATAAATCAGTTATTATAGGCCTTATACGGCTTGCTCAGAACATGAATTACAAATCTGGCTAAGTCCAGATGTTATTTATTTTTAACATTACAATTATGAAAATCTCAGATGTGAATTCTTTGAGACACGAAAAAGAAAATTATGCCTACACAATATCTAATGATTTGCTGATAAAATATTGGTTGATAATGTTTTGAGGTTACTTTCATTAAGTAAACAAATAAAAAATGACCTGTTGAGAGGTCGCGCGTTCGTCAACGCTTGCTTTTTGATTTACAAAATTTATCATGTGAGAACACTTACAACTAACATACAGCTTAATTCATAATAACAAATTCATATAATAAATTGAGACGTGGTGTAATCTTGAAATGTTTCTGTGTTTTGCGTCAGTACAGATCAGTGTAGAAAAATTGTACAGGTTATGGCGCTCTGATAAAAAGTGAATAATGATTGCACTGTTACCTTTTGGTTTTAATTATTTAATTAAAACTCATTAACCACTTCGGTAATCGGATTATAATGATTACCGGGTTTTGCACAACACACGCACCAGAACAGAATATTGCGATCCTCTTCTGACTAAATGGATCGTGAATGATGATAATTAATTATTTTCTGTTCATTATTTCCCGCACAAAATTGAAATAATACTGCACATAATCACTGTTGTTTTCTGTAGATTAACTTGAAGTAGTTGTTCCTTGGTGTTGAACTATTTATTTCGATGTATTATGTAGATGACGCTAATAGTTATTAAAAGTGTAGAGATAGCGAGCACACGTCTGTGCTGTATGAAGTTTGGTAAGAGTCTGTTGAGAAATTCGTTGCTTCCTCTTATATACCCTCCTTGTCGATCGGTCTTAGGTAAAAATGTTAATTACTAACTAATTTTGTGATTGGTCCTGGCAGGTGTGACGAGTATGACGTAGTTTTATTTTGGCCGTTAAAAACGGATTCCAACCGCCAAACTGTGAAATGATTGACAGCTTGCCGTTGTTGTTGTTATTCGCATATAGATTTTTGATGCTTTTTCGGTAAATGATGCTAACATCTTTCCCGCACTTAATACAGTTGCGATTGGGTCGATATCGCCATCAAATTAAAGATCATTTTTTCTTCTTTAATTTGATATCACTCGATACCAAGTTAACTTCACTTTGACCGACATTGTTATAAAATCAATGTTCGGGTACACCATTTTCACTGTCGTCTGCTTTTTCTGAATCGCCGATTTTACACTTTAGTTAATATTGTTTGTGTTCACATATCATTTTATTATTCAAACGTTTATGTGGGAACACCATTAACTCTGTACTGACATTTTTACTGAACGTTATGAGTACACCTAAACATTACACTGTACTGAACGATCCTAATTACTATGACATTTCGGTTTATGCTAACTCGTTCTATTCTACTATTTAACAATTGAATTATGATTAAATCTATCATTTTAATAATGTTTTTTGTCATGTCGGAGCATAACAATTGTTTTGTGTATTCTAATTTACACTTACGTTAACTCCTAATAATTAATTCACTGACTAATGCTTGGTCTAGACGTTGTTAAGACATATCGCTCATATTGGAATTTTGCCTTAACAACACTTATTGGTTCTCAATTCGGTAATTTGTTGAGGTACTTTACTTGTATAAGGCTCCCTCACACAGATGGTTTTTCTTTCTCATCAGTATCTTTGAGATTGAAATATATTTTTGTTCTCACTCTGTAGCCATTGCTAATGTTCGTTTTGGCATTCATAATTTACTAGTCATGGTTAAATTTATTATCAGCAAAATGCTAATTCTGATTTCACAGTATTCAGATGCCTATTGATTTACTTTTTTATTTACATATAATATTCGGTTTACATTAACTACTGACTTGATTGACAGCTGAATGTAAATTTACTCTGTCCATCAGTTTATGTTAGTCTTTGTCTGGTTGTAGTGTCAAACAGTATTTGGGTTTACTGCTTCATGTGGTACTTCTGCTTCATTCTTCTTTCTTGGTTTCTCCTTTCTTGGTTATTCTTAATACTATATTCCCTAATTACATTGTTGGTTTGTCCTTACAAAATCTGATAATGTACATTTAGGTTAGGTAACATTTTGTTATGTTACATATACACCCTCCTTAAAATTGATTATTTTTAGAAAAATTTATTTTTTATTAAATTATCAATTCATGTCAGTTTCTTAGTATATTTCTGTAAATTTTTTTTTTTTGTACTCTTTGATTTTTTAAACATACTATTGGTGTATTACTCTAGCTTGATTTTTTGTCTAGTGATACAATTCTTAACTTACTAGTATTTTCAAGTTGCTTACTTTCTAAGTCATTTAACTACAACAGATCTCGTTTCTTGAGTTAACAATTTCCTGTCTTATTCACATTCTACTTTCTTATTACATATCTTTACATTCGTGATTATCTTAATGGTTATTATAATTTATACCTCATAGATTCTTCCATAATAGTCCTTGATACATTAGTACAATATAACTCCCTAACTGTTGTAGAGGGTTCGGAATCAGGGTGGCTCACTGTGGCTAACATCCTCTGCCGTTCCTCAATACACATTCTCAGATTCAGAGGCATTACTCTTCTCTGTCTGAGAAAAAAAATAAACATTGCACCTGGCAATAGTTGCACTATCACAACTCAAAAAAAATATAACACATATCATTCATATTCTATAATATAATATATTCACTATAATATTCAAGGTATCAGAGGTTTTCATTTATATCACATCTCCATCTTTAGACTTGCTAACATACTTTCTTTCTTACAGGTAATTATTTCTTTTTAGACTTGACATTCTTAGCTATGCTTTTATCAGCTATATTGTTACTTTTTGTACTAGTTGACAATTTGCTTTGGTTCACTTGAGTATTCTTAAGATTATACACTTATTTTGCTGCTTATAGTACTTATGCAGTTGGTTTTTTCTATCTAGATTTTACAATATTTTTTATTTTCACAATAGTTCATTAAGTTTTTCTTAATAAGTTATATTCATCCTGAATTATCAGGGCATACAATGTTCGTATACTAAATGGTTTTTTGTTTGATGTTCTCTGACATTTTTGGTGATGTACCATATTTGACAATTAATAAACATTTTTCTTTCCTTTCATTCCATTATAACAATAGTTATCTTTACAATTAACACTCTTTGTTATTTTTCTTCTCTACTCCTTCAAGTGATGGTGGTTCTCACTTATTCTGGATGATTTTATATAATATACAATATTCTATAATTACAATTTCATGTGATAATATAATGACATACTAATATCTAATTTATAGACATTCTTGGGGTTTATGGTTTGTTTTATAAACATTTTTCACTTTCCTTACTTTCCATAATAATATCCTTCTTTTATTTTACACACTTTGTTATACTGCCTCTCTACTCCTTCAAAGGTTAGTTGGGTGAACCTTTATTCTGGACGATTTTAATTAATATTTGAGTTTTATGAGAGGTACACAATAATCATTTAATAAACATTAAGTTACATATAATATTCCTTTGGATACACATTTTTTCTCTTTTTTCTAAGTATAGTATAGTAATGGTAGTTATATGCCACTACTGGCTCTTTGTGACATAATAGATGTCCCTTTTCTTATTAAATCATTTAGTTGACATTACATAATTTTCTATCCTTTGGTGTGATAGATCTGATTCTTTTTTCACAAGCAATAAATAGTTTGGCTTATATCTTAATCCTACACATTTTTGTAACTCAATAGGGCAAATTGATTTGTTATAGTCAATTAGTTACCTTCAATAAGTTGGAGCTTAATATGTGATTCTGTTAAACATTAAATGAGTTTGTTTATAGTAATTCTTTTTAAACACATATTTTTTGTTTATACCCTAAACATTCGGGTGATAAATGTTGTCTACTACTACATATTATCTGTTCTTAATAGTAATCATTTTTTATGGTTGGTATTCATGGGGTTATTTTGTGCTCTTCCACTCTATTGCTAATATTACATGTTCAGGATATCTGACGGGTTCAGTACTAGCAGTTTTGGAGATACCTTCCTATCAGGCGGTTCTTCCACTTGGCGGCTACCAGATAGTCATTGGCTCCCCGTTTCCTTGCCTTTTTCCTCTCATCATCTCTGGTATCCCTGTGTCCATTGTACTCTGGGCCTGGGCTATTATTGATGTCTGGCCCTTCTTCTAATCCGGGTTGACCTCCGTTCATTTCCTGGTTGGATTCTTCCATCGCTTGGTCCCTCTTCTTCCGCATTTCCCTTATTCTTTGGGCGTACCCTTCAATAAGCTGGTCCAGTTGTTCTTGATCATTTTCCTTCTTCCTGTGAAGCTTCTTCCTTCTAGGAATATTCACTTTAAATACCTCATTGTTTATAACCTTCTCCGTCATAACAGAGTCACTGGCATTTAACGTTGTCTTAATCGTTCCGTCATCTGGGTTATTAATTAAATAGTTTAATGGTTGGTTATTCATTAAGGAATCAATTGACCTTGTTTGGTGTATTTCATTTATTGGTATATTTAATTTAATTGGATTCTTATTTAATTTTTTACCCACGGTTTTATGGTGATTTACTTTTAATATTTTTATGAAGTCTTGTTTATACTTCTTACCGTTGATTCTTGCTCTATGACGAATAGTTGGGTTGTCCACGAAGTTAATTAATCCACTCCTAGTCATCTCTAATATTTCCTTTGTAATCTTTGTCTTCTTAGAGCGTATTATTCCTTTTATCTTTGTCTCTTTCTCTCCTGTTTTCTTAATTATGTTGTTCTTTATATTTTTAATGATGGCTTCGTTATGCTGAATATTCTCTTCATTCCTATGGTGTGTATCCTCAGGCACCAATGTTTTCGAGTCTTCTTCATTCTCAGTTTGTTTACCAGTGTCTTCGGATTGTAGACTTAATCCTTCCATGGTTTCATCCTTAGTTTCCATTTCTTCCCTCCATTGTTGGATGATTTCTTCTCTCCATGATCTGATATCGTTCATAATTTCCTCCCTTGCCTTCTCAAAGCTATTCTCTACGGGGTGGGGGAACTGTTTCTCCCTACATTCCATCATCATTTTCTGGAAACTTAGCAGCTCTGTCGATGCTATTTCCTTAGGTTGGTTTTTTATGTTGTCACTTGCCATTACTTCCCCTTCGGGCGTTTTTGTGTCCGGCATTTCCATTACTTCTTTATTTTCTGTTTTTGAGTTTATATTTGTATATTCGATGTTCCCGGTCGGTGCGTTAGCGCTTACCCTCTCTCGGATCGCTTCATCATTCTCTTCCGTCGTGTCATTATCTTTATTCTCCTCTTGGTAGGGGGTTTTTATGTTCTCGTTAGTGACTTCACTGTGTTCACTTGGAGATTCATATAGTTCATTCTGGTCCTTCCTTGTTATTGTTTCGGCCTCTGGGTCAGCTATTAATACTTCCTCCTCTTTTACATCATTATTGACGTCTTGTTCTGGGACATCTTTAGTCATATTTTCTTGTGGTGGTTCCATGGATTCCTCCTGGTTATGATCGTCTTCAATTTTGTCGTTAGTATTTTTCCCATTCTTTGTTAAGTCTTCACCTATCCGTCTCTTTTCGTTTTTTAACTTCTTGGCATTCCTCAATACTTCTTCGAACGCTTCCCTCCATTTACGCTCTTCTTCTCGTCTCTCATTCTGGCGTCTTATTTCCTCTTCCTCCTGCTGTGCAGCTCGGCTATAGAATAATTCTTCATTTTGTCTTATCTTATTGTCTCTTAGTTCTCTTTCAACTGCTTCTTTTCTACTACGCTCATCTTCCCATCTCTGGTAACGGTAGTCCCTCTTCCCCTCGTTTCGCCATGTTGGTTGGTTATTATACCATCTTGTATTCTGGTTCCTCCTTGGTAGTGGGGTTTCCCATACGTGGAGTCTTGCAAAGCCTTCTTCCCTCTTACTTCTTAATTGGTCTGACTCCTCTTTTATCCATCTCTTCTCCTCTTCCATTTTTCGGTTCAGTTCTTCACCATCGATTTTCAATATTCTGTATATTTGGTCCCAGTCTACTCTCTCCCTTCTCCTTCTATTTCTCCGGTACATCTTTGTTTCAGTTGTCTTTGTATATATATTGTCTGTGTAGGTAAGGCGTGATCGTTCCTTCATGTCTACCGGGCTGATATAAAATATAAAAAATATTTTTATTTAATATTTTTTAAGCCACACTAGTTGGTGCGCCAATTTGTAATAAGTAATAAAATTTGGGTACGTTCTTCTTTTGTAAAACCCCACGTTGTTGGCGTCATATTGTAATATGATAAAATAGTTTACAACTTGTTTTTAAATAAAATTTAATTACGTTTAAAAGCCACACTGTTGGGCCAGCCAATTTGTAATACAATAAAAATCCGGTGTATTTATTTTTATGCTTATATTGTAAATAAATCGATCGAATACGGTGTATACGTTAACTTGTAATAAAATAAAAGTGTTGCTGCTGTTATTTAAAATTATGTTTGTGTTTAAAATATTAAAGGTCTTGTTTAAACAAAGTTCAATTATGTGTGAAATATTCTTTTGAAATAAATCAAAGTTTGAAATAGTTGTTTCTAATTGAAGGTTACTAACGTGGTAAAGTAATTTACAATGTAACATTCGAGGTTACTCACAGTGTGTTTACAATGGTGTAATTATACTTGTTTGAAACGAATCCCCTTATATGAAACAAATAAAATAGTCGAGTTGATAATAATTAAATGCTAAATTTGCTTAATTTGAAATGTAAAATACAATAGTTGGTTGCTTGATATTGATGAACGTCTGGTTGATATTGGCTGTAAAACTTCTCCTCCAGGTTGCTGATAGTCTTAGTACGTTACGTCTCGTAATGTCTGGACAATATAAATAACTAAATATACTTTCACGTACCTGGTCGTGTTTTCTAGAAGTTCACTAAGCTGTCAACTCAGTTTACAAACACCAACTCACTTTAGTAGCAAGGTTAGATTGCCTTGTTTGCTAGTTAGTGGGCGCCACACGGATTTATTTAGGGAAAATCCCGTGTAAAACCCACAAATAGAATTACTGAATGATTAAAAAATTTAAAATAATGGTGTATCACCTTTATGGCAATGCTATTCCAAAATATTAAAACACAACTGAAGGTTGTTCGAGTTTTCTTAATAAAATATTTAATTATCATATAGAAATAAATCAAATCGAGTGATGCTGTTAATAATGGGTTTTATTTACACCCTTATCGAGAATTCAAAAACAAATATAATGAAAACATACAAGTTGTACAATTATAAATCAGTTATTATAGGCCTTATACGGCTTGCTCAGAACATGAATTACAAATCTGGCTAAGTCCAGATGTTATTTATTTTTAACATTACAATTATGAAAATCTCAGATGTGAATTCTTTGAGACACGAAAAAGAAAATTATGCCTACACAATATCTAATGATTTGCTGATAAAATATTGGTTGATAATGTTTTGAGGTTACTTTCATTAAGTAAACAAATAAAAAATGACCTGTTGAGAGGTCGCGCATTCGTCAACGCTTGCTTTTTGATTTACAAAATTTATCATGTGAGAACACTTACAACTAACATACAGCTTAATTCATAATAACAAATTCATATAATAAATTGAGACGTGGTGTAATCTTGAAATGTTTCTGTGTTTTGCGTCAGTACAGATCAGTGTAGAAAAATTGTACAGGTTATGACGCTCTGATAAAAAGGGAATAATGATTGCACTGTTACCTTTTGGTTTTAATTATTTAATTAAAACTCATTAACCACTTCGGTAATCGGATTGTAATGATTACCGGGTTTTGCACAACACACGCACCAGAACAGAATATTGCGATCCTCTTCTGACTAAATGGATCGTGAATGATGATAATTAATTATTTTCTGTTCATTATTTCCCGCACAAAATTGAAATAATACTGCACATAATCACTGTTGTTTTCTGTAGATTAACTTGAAGTAGTTGTTCCTTGGTGTTGAACTATTTATTTCGATGTATTATGTAGATGACGCTAATAGTTATTAAAAGTGTAGAGATAGCGAGCACACGTCTGTGCTGTATGAAGTTTGGTAAGAGTCTGTTGAGAAATTCGTTGCTTCCTCTTATATACCCTCCTTGTCGATCGGTCTTAGGTAAAAATGTTAATTACTAACTAATTTTGTGATTGGTCCTGGCAGGTGTGACGAGTATGACGTAGTTTTATTTTGGCCGTTAAAAACGGATTCCAACCGCCAAACTGTGAAATGATTGACAGCTTGCCGTTGTTGTTGTTATTCGCATATAGATTTTTGATGCTTTTTCGGTAAATGATGCTAACATCTTTCCCGCACTTAATACAGTTGCGATTGGGTCGATATCGCCATCAAATTAAAGATCATTTTTTCTTCTTTAATTTGATATCACTCGATACCAAGTTAACTTCACTTTGACCGACATTGTTATAAAATCAATGTTCGGGTACACCATTTTCACTGTCGTCTGCTTTTTCTGAATCGCCGATTTTACACTTTAGTTAATATTGTTTGTGTTCACATATCATTTTATTATTCAAACGTTTATGTGGGAACACCATTAACTCTGTACTGACATTTTTACTGAACGTTATGAGTACACCTAAACATTACACTGTACTGAACGATCCTAATTACTATGACATTTCGGTTTATGCTAACTCGTTCTATTCTACTATTTAACAATTGAATTATGATTAAATCTATCATTTTAATAATGTTTTTTGTCATGTCGGAGCATAACAATTGTTTTGTGTATTCTAATTTACACTTACGTTAACTCCTAATAATTAATTCACTGACTAATGCTTGGTCTAGACGTTGTTAAGACATATCGCTCATATTGGAATTTTGCCTTAACAACACTTATTGGTTCTCAATTCGGTAATTTGTTGAGGTACTTTACTTGTATAAGGCTCCCTCACACAGATGGTTTTTCTTTCTCATCAGTATCTTTGAGATTGAAATATATTTTTGTTCTCACTCTGTAGCCATTGCTAATGTTCGTTTTGGCATTCATAATTTACTAGTCATGGTTAAATTTATTATCAGCAAAATGCTAATTCTGATTTCACAGTATTCAGATGCCTATTGATTTACTTTTTTATTTACATATAATATTTGGTTTACATTAACTACTGACTTGATTGACAGCTGAATGTAAATTTACTCTGTCCATCAGTTTGTGTTAGTCTTTGTCTGGTTGTAGTGTCAAACAGTATTTGGGTTTACTGCTTCATGTGGTACTTCTGCTTCATTCTTCTTTCTTGGTTTCTCCTTTCTTGGTTATTCTTAATACTATATTCCCTAATTACATTGTTGGTTTGTCCTTACAAAATCTGATAACGTACATTTAGGTTAGGTAACATTTTGTTATGTTACAATATGTGTGTGTTTATATACAGCCTACATATTTAAAACTTTCACTATGAAAATTCCTACTTTTTCCGATATCGTATATACTTTTGCGCGCGCGCGCGCGCACACACACACACACACACACACACACAAGATTACTGTAATTCCACCATAGTCTCAACTCTCAATGATACATAGACTTGCAAGTACACAAAAAATACATTTCATTTAAGTGTATGGCAGCCGAGTAATGGTGAGCTGAGTGTCTAAACTAACTAAAACTCCTGTTTTTCTCAGTATAGCAATTTTTATTTTTATTTTATAATAGTTATATTCGTAATTATAAATTTTTTAAAGTAACCCAAAAGATGTAAAGTAACATTATTTATAACGGATGACATTATTTTATGATTGTTTTAAAGTTAATTTGTCAATTACAAAATTTTTACATTAGCTAGTATAGGCAACGTAAAAGTTTTTGCCATACAATGTATTTCCCTATCTCACCCATAGTCTCATGTGCTGTTGGACAAGGTATAGAAATATTTGCTTTTTTATTATCTTGTCAATCATCAGAATCATCATATTTCATTAATTATCTCGTCATCATTTTTTACTTGGTATCCAGGATTGAAATAATATTCTTCTAACCATTCACGCACATTATTTTCCATAATTTCTGCTTCCTAACTTCTTTGGAAAATTTTATAAAAGACATCAGCTTCATTTTCTATATCATCATTCTTATTCACTATTCCATGCACGACAGAAGAAAATAAGACAGCATAATCTACAATTCTGGAGATAATTATTATTTTGATGAGATTAACTTTAATACCATTCTTTACTACAACATGTTTCAATAGAATCATAAACATAAGTAGAAACAGTAACAAAACTTCACAAAGAAAGCCCACGTCTGTTATGAATTACTGACTGACAGTGAGTAGGCCTACTCAGTGGATTATGCTTACTACACTGAAGCTGAAAAAGGCTACATGAAAAAGACTTGAAACTTTCATCAGCAACTCATGGAGTATTGGCAAGTATCTATCATGACAACCCACTTGCTCACATAGCACATAGGAACAAATACTAAAAAGTAGATTATTCTATCTACCCGATATGATCCTATGTGTGACCCCTCCCCCAAGGCAAAGAAAACACTGACAGGAACATATTTTGGTGTCTCAAGAGCAGTATGATGGTGGCTATGAAAACCCACTTCAAAGCTGATTTAGAGGCTAGACTAGGTACGTACTGACTATAAAGGTACTTGTATAGCTTCCCAAGGAGATAACTTTATAGGACACTACAGAACACATAGGAGACTTTATGAATACAATAGTAGTCTAAAGTCTGCAAAGTTTGTTGGTAGACATCAAACAATAAATAGTAACAAAAACAAGATGTACACAACAAAAGGAAAATAAGACTTACGTTATGTCAGCATTTGCATGAAGACCATACACTTGAGGAGGGTCTATTGGCGACATCACATCAATTGCAGACATATATTCAGCAAGATATTTATATGACAGTATTCTGTACCCTTTATAAAAATTAAAGGTGTCAGCGAACATCACTTCAGCGAACCAAACTCTTGTAAATGTGTTCAATAGCCGTTTGTCAAAATCATCTGTCACACGTCCTCCATACTGCACCTCTCCAAGCATGTACCTGAGTTGTAAGCATATTACTATTAATTATACACAGAGTTCTACAAATTGTCTGTATGGTTTTGGACATTAAATATATTAAAGATATTGTTAAATTAATTACAAAAGCATCAAAATTAAAAAGAGCATGATTTCAATGTGTGTGTTTGAGGTGAAGCCATGAATGTAAATGTTTTATTGCACTATTGCTATCAAAATATACTAGATTTAAAGTGACAAGATTAATAAAATCTATCTTACAGTAAACCTAATGAGTAAACATCAACATCTCAATTTTTGGTTTTGTTGTGTTTCAGTCTTATCTTTGACTTCATAATACAAAGTATTTGGTTTTATTCCAAGCAATACAGTTAGTTTGCAGAGGCAGTCATTTCTACACCCTGAAAGTCTACATTTATTATATGAAGTCAAACTATCACTTTTGACAGTAATTTTTATGTCTTACTCTTTTGAGTCATTTTATATCTTGTGTGTCGTCTAACAGCTGTAGCATTTCCATGCACTACTTTAATGGCTGATTGTGAGATCTATAAAATTTCATTTATTTATTTCATGTCAGTCTTTACATATCTCTTTGTTTATGTACTAACAGGTAATCGTAATTGTACACATGGATTTATTTTGATTGTGTTGTATTATTTTATGATACAATTGTTTCGTACAGCCCAGAGCTACATTCCATTTGTCCATGTTGGATTACCTATACATGAGATTGGACTGCTTGTAGTAACAGTGTTCTTGAGTACTTTCTCACTACACAGTATATTTTTTATTGATTCTGACTCACTTGTATAATTTATATGGGTTTTCCAGTACAGGCATTAGTATAGAATGTGTCATAATATATGGCTGCAATCGAGCCATCTCAATACCATTTGGACAAATATATAATAGAATATTTTTGCATCTTGATGAATGTTAAGTGGACTGATTTTCATTCATTCAGTGTTGATTTTCAGATTACCCGGTGCAATACAAAAAGACAACTTCTTCATTTTGTGAACAATATTCTGCAACTATTATGGTGTCATCTGTAGAAGTTGTGATACACTCTCCCTGTTCAACCACAGTATAAAACATCTTGTAACATTTTGCAGGTGCATCAATGAACCAAGCTTTATACATACCTCTGTTATCAAGTTTTAAGTCTTTCAATGTAACAGTAATTTTCATGAGCTACGTGCTGATCTAAATACCTCATTAATTTAATCTATATTAAAATTCTTTTTGTCGGTAATATTTTAAATTCTTTTATTCCCTCACAAATTTGGCACATTCCTGATGTCATATTATATGAAAGTATTCAGCTCATTAGATTTAATGTTTAATTTAATGACAAAACCTACTATGGATGAGCTGGACAGCTGATACAGTTAAACAAATTCAGGTTCTTGTGTCTTGATGTCATAATTTGATCCTAAAGATATAATCAGATCTTTTAAACACAAGTTTTAGTTTTTATGTTCCTGAACTATTTGTAACTTTCTTTACTTTTTTATTAACTATTATTAATCTTTATAAAAAGGGAGACTCTTGTTAGACAAATATTTAAAAACTAAACCAGTTTCATATACAGTGAAAATACCACTTTAAATATTTCTCTAGAAAGCTGATCACACCTTCAAAGATGTGCAGTCAAATTGTTCAACAAGTTACTACATGTGTCAAGTATTGCTACCAAGTTAGAAGTATAAAAAATATTTTTGTTCTTTTTTCCAAATGAAATCAATGTAAATTCATAGAATCCTAGAAAAATTTAAGGGGAGCTCAACAGTTTTTCAATAAAAAAATCAATTTTTGTTATTGTCCCAAAAAATTCTCCATTTAATCCTGATTAAGAAAATATATACTTTTATGAGGTTATCTACAGTAATGTGACCATAAAAAAATAAAATTAAACGTATTACACATTGCTTTCCGGTTTCCATTGTTTAGCTTCATGGGCATTTTTCCGAAACCATGGATTTCAACAATTAGGTTCACTTTCTCAAAAACCATACATGCTATTGAGTTCAAATTTTGTTTGGGGCTGCACAGTACAGTGTAACAATCAAAATGTACTAGACTTAATCGCTTCTTTTAAAGAATTTATTTTGTAAAAAAATTTAAATAAAATTTAATAAAAAGTAATTATTTTTTATATTGGTATTTTTTTCTTAAATTGCTTCGAACTAGTACATTACGTTTCAAATGTATGTGTTATGGTATTGTAGAAATTTAAAGTGCATAGCTTCAATAGATCAGTAATTAATGGTACCTAACCAAACCCCTGTTTGCCCATTTAAAATGCATTGGACCAAAAAAAAGCGCAAATCTCCCCTTAAACTATAGACTTCATAAAAGTGATGTTTATTATACAGAACTTGAATGTATACACAGTGAAGACTACAGATGTATCTCAATGGACAGATCCTACATCTAGTGTAAACCTCTCTTTCTCAGATTTTATTACTTAGTTTTAAAAAGAATTGAATTACTGATCCACATAAAAGCACAAGACCTACTCCAACCTTATAAAAAGTAGCCAAAGGGATTGGCTATCTTTCAAGGTACAGCTCAATGAAAATAAGCAGGTCAGAGGGACAGTTTGCAAATTTCCAACGTGAACTATTAGAGAAAGATTGACTCCAAATAATGAAAACAACCTTTGTAAACATGTCTAAATAGAGAATTTGTCTATTTAACTTACTGAATTAATTTGTCACTTAGAAAACACTGTATGGACTAAGAAAGGTGTTCACTATTACAATTTAAATGCATCTTACACAATAACTGTACCTTACTGTGTTCCAGCTGATACCCACTTTAGGATCGATTTCATCCAGATGGTTCTGGATAAAAAGTGTAGATGCATACCAGTCAGCAAAATTGAATTCATATGGAACATTCCAACCGAGTGGCCCAAATTTTCTACGCTCCTGTACAACAGTATGCAGAAACGACACTGCATATATCATTGGTAGGTACTGAGGAGCATTACTATAATCTAATACATCTTGACTCATAGTGCCGTATGTTCGCATCAGTCCAGCTCTGACACCTGTAATATGTGATCACAATTTCATTAGAAAAATTATTTTCATACAAGAAAATCAAATACTGCTCTTTGTATTATCAAAAAGGTATAAGCATGGTAGGCTGTGTACATGAACTGTACAGAATACACAGAATGCAGTGTGGCCAGTGCTGCAGATACCACCTTTATCCCTGGTATTAACCTACGACTCATTTTCATAGACAGGATCAAGACAAAATCTGGAAAATATAGGGGAATTTTTACAACTGACAGAAATCAAATCCAGTCCCTTTTAAGTTTTTATGTCTTCCCATGAAAGTACAGACATTTGCCTAGATATGCAAATTGTCTACCTTTCTTCTGGTCTTTTTGTTTACTTGTTTTGTGTGTGTGTGTGTGTGTGTGTGTGTGTGTGTGTGTGTGTGTGTGTGTGTGTGTGTGTGTGTGTGTGTGTGTGTGTGTGAGGGTGTGAGGTATAAACGTTATAGGTCTATGGACTTGTTACTTGTTAATATACAAGTAAATATAATTTGTAACTTTTACGACAGTAATTTGAAAACAGGAGAAAAAAAATATTCAGGGAGTATTCTTGATACTCCCGTCGGATCTTTATTTCGTGAATGCGAAATTACATATGTTACTCTCGTTATTGGGAGATTCTTTTGTTTTGTTTGTCAGAAAGAAAGTTGAAATGAAAGAAAGAAAATTACGCTATACATAACATTTATTCATCGAAATCATTAGTACAAATGGCTAACCTATGAACAATTGGTCGATGGTAACTAAAATATGAAATGTAGGGCATAATTGTTGGACTAAGTTGACGTACAAACGTTAAGTCGATTGTGGTGTTTCCAAGTGTAGTCGGAAAGGTTTGTACAAGTTGTAGATCGTATTCTTGTTGCATATATGGAACCAGCCAATCATTTCTCGGATCGTTGGGATCGACATTGAAATCACCAGTAAGAAATATTGGCGTTGTAATGTTGGGCTCAATTTCCTCAATGACCTTAGATATTGAGCGCCCAAATCTACAAAGACTTTGAAAGAGGAGAAGTTTAATGTATTTTGTTTCTGCATTTGGATGAATATACAATGAGGCAGCAATGAATCTGAAAGAATTGTTGACTGTGATTTGTGCCAATGCAATATCGCCTGTGCCAGGTTCCACGTATACACCAAGTCGTTGGGTTATATTGTTTGGTATATTGAAAGGCATAGCACATAGCTTGTTGCTAAGACGTTGATAAATTGCAACACCGCCAGCCTTTCTCTTTTGTTGTTGTTGTTCAGTGGGGTTATTATTCATGGCTTCGTGTTCATATGAGATGAGATTATAATTTTCAAGCTGCACAGACTCGTCATTTGTAATCCATGTTTCTGAAACCATAAGAAAATCAGCTCTCGTTAAGACAGGATCCGTTTCAATGTCAAGTTTGTGTGCAACGAGACTTTGTGCATTCATTCCAACGAAGAATATTACAATCGTGTCGTCTTCAATCAAAATGTCGGAGCAATTCATAAACAGTTCAACACGTTTGGTAAGTGTATTAAGTGGATGGCTCTCGAGTCGCGGATATTCATTTCGAATTTCTCTAACAGTTGAGCTGTCGCAACCAAGTCCGTGATAGAATTTAAAGTCATTGTGCGAGTTCGTAATGTAAAGACCTTCGATGCTTGTTACTCAACTCATTGCAACATAGACCAATTGTATTTGCTGACTTTTGCTGTAGTCATACACAACCGTGTCAAATGTGCCTCCCTGACTTTTGTGTATGGTTATGGCACAAGCGGGTACAATTGGAAATTGCATTCGTTTACAACTTATAGAACCACTGAGTTTGATGTTAGCGCTACGCATACAGATGGGTGTCCAAGTTCGATCTATTAGACCCTTGCTGCAAATTACTCTTGGTGCTGCTTTTAGTCTTGCCATTTTGCCGATGTGGGCTTGTGGAAAGTGTAGCCACAATCTGATATAAGGATTGATTTGTGTAGACTCGTCGCGTTGTTGGACTAATTGAACTGCTGTCTCATGAGTGACTTCTTCGATGTACTCAAGTATTCCTATTGCACCATTAACAATTCCATCGTCCACATCAATGTTAGTTGTAATCATATAAGGCATACCACTCTGTAAATTAAGCAGATACGGCAAACCGCCAGTTTCCATCACACTGAGCTTGTGTAATTTGACTCGTGCAGTGCCAAGTTGAGTGCTGTTATTGTAGCCAGTGATCAAATCGGAGGCACTGCTACAAATTCTGTCTAATATTGCAAGTCGGTTGTAAGCATCCACATCATGATTTCTATGGAAGAGACGTATTGCATTTGGTTCGTGTTCCCTACACCATTCAACTGTTCTGAAACGAGACTCGATCGCTGCCATTTCTTCAGAGTCTAAACATTTTCCATCACCAATCTTCGTCAAAATTTTAGAGAATAAGAGGTCGCTTTGTCACATAACCTGAGTGAGTGGATAGAAATCAACTGATTGCCACAATACGCACCCACCCAAGTTGTTTCGTGGTGATTTATAAACGGGGGTAGCATTTACAGGCGGTAATTGCCGAAAATCTCCAGTCAGAATGATATCCATGCCGCCAAATGGTTCATCATATACGCCCGTAATTTCATTCAGTCTAGAGTTGATTTTATTGAAAACATCGGACCCAATCATACTTATTTCGTCAACTATTACACATTTTACTCCAACGAAGGCAGTTCGGAAACACTGCAAAGCTTCATGGGGCAATGAAGTTGATGTTCGCATTAGACTTATACGAAACGCAGAGTGAACGGTCGTACCCTGCAAATTTACAGCGGCCTTTCCAGTCGACGCACAAGCAATGTAAGCATCTCATCGTGTAGTGTGTTGTTGAGTGTATCGATTATAAGTCTCCATGGCTACACGTAACACATAAGTTTTGCCACTACCGGGCGGCGAATCGAATGTATGGAGCCGCTGTATAATTTCCAATATGAATTCTCGCTGGCGTTTATTAGTACTGCATAACAGTTTGCAGTAGTCTTCTTTTGAAAGCACATTCGATCGTTTTCATACAGCAGATATGCCCACAGACGAAGCCTGTGCTGCATCGATGTCATCGTTATTCCCTTGGTTGCCATCATTCAACACGCTACTCACAAAATTATCTCGATTTTTTTGCTCCTCATTTGTCGCATTTTCATCTATATCGTTATGAATATATAATTCTTGAATTTTTCGCATCACTTCTTCAATATTTATGTTGGACTGATATTCACGACGTTTAGTAAGAATTGCGGATTCGTTGGTGTCATAGATCTCGACAAACCTATTACGATCGAGTATATAAACTGTCTCATTTCGAAACGGATAGTATAGCGTAACCATTTCCCGTTTGTAATTGACCACATCACTTATATCATATTGTCTGTAACGTATAACACATGGAACTGACCACTTCTTATTGATAAATCGAACCTCATCATTCTGATCGGCGTTTGGATCATCACATTCATCTGGATGCTGTTGTACTGACTTCTTTCCAGAATACCAAGCTATGAAATCAGCGAGGCATAGATCTTTTAACGATTCATCGCGTTCCTCATAATGTTCGATTTTAGTTTTGGTCCACACATCCATACTATCATCAGCCAAATTTTTCAAGTCCATTTGACGTTTCAATTTCCTTGATCGTTGTCGTTCTTGTGGCCACACCGTTGGAATATACACAACTTGACGACTACAATGGCTCATCGACTGACGAAGCAAATACCAGGCCGCCTCCTGTGCCGACATTTCGACCGAATTAAGAACTTTCACACCATTCTTGCGTACTAACTCGGTGAAGTCCAACTCCGGATTCTCTTCTTGTAATTTTATGAGTTCTCGTTGCAAAATGACTTATTCCACGATTCGCCTTGTTAACATATTCTACAACATATGTCGCACAACTATATTCGTCCAGTATAAATTGCAAGTCACTATTTGAGCCTAACACTCTGGCTAACCACGGATTGAAAGTATTGGTGTAGATTTCAGACATATTACGTTTGAACAACATCGTCGGCCGTCGCAGTGAAGCTCGAATTGTATCGAGGTATTTGCGCTCTGTCAAATGGTTGTCTACAAGAAATTCTTCAACACTGTCATACACTTTCTGCTCCAGTATTGTTTTTAAATGCTCAGCTGATTTCTGCATGGTAGCTTTTCTTGGATCACCTTTAGCGAGGGGCAACAGTACCATTGTCTTTCGCATTGGCCAATACGGGATTCCAAAGCGACACGTTGATTCTCCACGCTTGGTACAAGTAAACGTATGGTGGTGCGTTTGATTGGAGTACATCTCTGCAGGCAAATCTCCCCTCGATACGCTCGCCAATGTATTCATCAACTCAACTGTACGTGGCATATCTTCACTGATTGATTCTTTAGGATCATTGTTCAACTACAAGAGTATATGCGCATGTGGACTGCCTCGATGCTGGAACTCGATGCGCTTAAAGTAATCAACGATTCGATACTGATCACCAAATGGGTTCGCCTTTGTCTTACTGCACAACATACCCATCAAAATGTCGACCAGTTTGTTAAACACAATGCAACACGTAACTGGATCTTCATTCACCAAGTGACACCGCATTGATCTGCTAAGTGCCTCAACATTTTGCACATCTTTATACGAATCACTTAGGCGATGCAACACCGACAGCAAACCTGGCCAACAAATTTCATTTGCACTCAACGTAAGAAACACAGTAGGCTTCCTAAGCTGGCGCATCATTGCAAACAAGTCACACTTACGATCCTGCCAATACTGCATTGAATTTGGAATGGATTTAAGAAATGACAAATTGTTTTCCATGCAATCACGTATGAACTCCTTATCATTTAACATAGCACGAGTCACATTAACTGTGCTGGACGTTTTGAAAGTATGAAACATTCATCGCCATATACAAGATGTGTTGTGGGGTCACACCTCGCCGATCTTTACGTCTAATTTCACTCGTGGCCATCATAAAAGGAGTCACTCTTACACCATCTTTGTAGCGACGATCTATACCCAAGTAAATATTTGGAAACGACAATTCCTCGGCGTGTGTATCGTACACAATATTCAACGGCATACTGTGTTGGCCGGGCGCTATATCAAGACAGTTCTCCTCGTTCCATAGAAGTGTATGTTGCCTGGCCACAATGCAATCCGAGTCTAACACTGGTGCCTCTTCTACACAATCCCCATCATCGTCAATTCTGTCGACACATATATTGTCCAACAAAGTTCCATCGATGGTAATTCCATACATACGGTACAACGGCTGTTTCACCAAGTACTGCAGCCATTGCATTACATTGGATTTCCGAACATACCCGCTCAAATATGACGATTTGTGCATTAATTTCCTCTTGATGTTAACATTTATCACATAATCGTCGTCCAACTGTCGAGGCAATTGTTTCACAGTTCACATCAACTGGAACATTTATTACTTGACCAATGATGCCATAACTGCCCTTGTGTCGAAGTCGGCAAATTTGCATTAAAGGCAGCCTAGGTGATATCAACCGTTCCTCTACCGGACTCAACACTGGCAAAGTTTTAGGCTGATCAGGATATTTGAAACCGTTAGACACACTCATGGATGGGATTTTATTAGTATCCAAGCATCGACGGCAATTTACACATGCTACCATAGCCTCCACTACTTGGTCGGGGAACTCGCTGCGCAAAATGTTACAGTGTTTAACTTTAAAGAGCTTAAGATCCTTCTTGAACCAAAGTCGATTACAAACATCACAACCAAGTCCAAATTCATTGTCAAAGAACATTTTCACAAAGTGGCGATCGCATGCAGCATACTTATTTGTCAAATCGAGCGAAAGGTCTGAACGCGTCATTGACGGACCGATGTTACCGTCCGTACGAGTCTCAGTATTGTCATCCTGCATACCAATGGAATCGTCGTTGCTTTCTACGTCTATTGGACCACTTTCCAAATCCATTCGACACGATGACGAAGTGCTAGGTTGCTCCAAACGTTGTACGCACTCGCTACTTGTACTGGGCGCTCCACTTCCACCATCCAAATTCGAATTCTGGCGTCTTCTTTCCAATTCCTTTTGTTGCAATTGACGTAGCCAACAACGTTCTATATTTGTAAGTTGTGGTGCACGCATTTTGTTCGGAGTTCCAGATTTTACAGCCTTCTTTCTCTTCTGAGGACGCGGCATTTTCACAATATCTCAATATTTTCTGCTTTCCAATGTTAATTTTATATTTCTTGTGTTATTAACGTCTAACTCAAGTTCTCAGCTCTCCGTAGACACCTCGATCACTAAAATCGACCAACTCGTTCCCGAGATACAACTGAACTGAGCGCGTGCCGTGCCCACACAAGCCCAAATTTAGACCCCCACGTGCAGCGCTGTGACGTCACCGCGCAACCCCCTTCCGCTCGCGACAAACCATTTCCGGTAGTCGACAAAACGGGCTATCCAGTCATAGTTTTAGATATTCTGTAATCCGTATAGTTTTTGCACATGAGGCCCTCGAAAGTACACAAATATTGGTCGCGGCAAAACCTTACATGACACTGAGAACGAACCATAAGATGTTCATTCGCATTCACATCAAAACATTTTAGTCTAGCACAAATTAGCCAGTAAATATATAAAGACATATTTTCATAGAGGTTATGGGTTTGAGTGTAGAAGAATCATGATAACAATGTGCATATCAGCTGCTAGGTTGACACAACCTGTGACAACATACTAAAAGGGAGGGGGGCATTATCAGAGAGTTGAAGATTTGTAACAACCACACTGGTTTCTGGAATATGTTACTCATGAATACTACTGATACTAAGGGTGTCCGAAGACCATTAATGCAGTGGTTTCCAATTGCTTTCTGCATTCTATGCTGTTGACCAACTACTGGTTCATCCGCCTTTTGGGGCCATTTCTAACCCCAAAGGCAAGAGAATTCCCTACTCCTACCTGTTTGTCTGCCTTCTGAAGAAGAGTTTCCTAATAAGTCTTATATGGAGCATTGTCATGTATGGTTGTGAGTCACGGACAATAGGTATGAAGGTAAAAAGGAAACTTGACAGCTTTCAGATATGGTGTTATCGCAAGATGTTGAAAATAAAATGGTCCGACAAAATTACAAATGAAGAGGGGCTGAACAGAATAGGCAATGAGAGGTGTTTGCATAAGTGGAAGAAGGGTAGAACTTATTGGACATACACTGCAGTATGAAGGAGTACTAAAATTGTGACGGAAGGAAGAATAAAAGGTAAAGGAAATAAGGGAAGACCAAAGCTGCAGTGTATAAAGCAAATTATGGATGATGTATTATAACGGTAAGAACCTCTCTTAATGTTCTAATGTTATTGGTGATGATTGAATTATCATCATTGAATTATCAATCTCCGGTAGATTGAACCAAAAAAAGTTGTAGTCCTTGGACAGCGCCTCCGGCTGCTATGATGGTCTGACGAGTAAGAGAGCGATGATTGCGCGCCCTCGTATTTATACCCAAGGCGCCGAAATCATGTCTCAACAATATTCTGCCTGTTTCCAATTGTCAAGCGCGTCACTTTTAATCCCGCTTTCTAATGACACTTCATTTGCTCGTCTTCGCGAATTGTGAAGTCTTTGACACATTTTACGATATTCCTTCGAGCGTTAATTTTTAGGCGTTAATTATGCACAAAACCGTTTCTCTTTGTCTTAATTACTCTAATTACTATTAAATTTTAACTTCTTATCATTTCACTTTTTGTTCGTTTTGCACTATTTTTTATCTATGTGTTTGTGTTATTGTAACACACATTTTGGTGTCTTCAGTTTTTCGCTACTATGCACACAAGCCTAGTAAATTAATTAAATACAATTCATTTATATCGTTATCGAAAGGGTGGCGCCTTTCATGAATGAACCGGTCGTCACACACACACATCCACTTACTTGTGTATACACATGCAGAGAGCAGCTGCTTTGCTCCCTGTCCTAACACGCAAGTCAGGTGTTTCCATTACAATTTATATTGCAGTCTGAATGATTATTATTATTCAAATGCATTATTTATATCTTCTAATTCCTTATTTAAAATACTCTTGCAGTATATTGTGAAGCTTATGAGAAAATGAAGATAAAGAACAAGATCGATCACAATGGGAGATTGCTGCACACCAATCTTAGAATTGAAGACATAAGAAGAAGACACTGGTTTATTTGTATGCTATATAGCTCTAATCACACTTATCCTGTCCTGTCTTCCCCTATACTACTACTCAAGGATTGCCCTACACAAAGGAAACCTATAAATTATTTTGTCTCTTAAAGGCATTATAATAGAAATCATTTATTACACGGGCTCTAACAGTGACTCATCCATAATGATCGTATTTTATGGCATAACTCTGTTTAAATGTGACCCAAGTAACACACTCATATAAGAAATATTAACTCCAATGGCAGATATTCAAAGGGACCAAGGTAATCTCCTGGACCTGAAATGTTGTCTATAACGTAACAATATTCATGTTTAACTTTGTATTTCTTAACATCTAACTTCTAATTCAAATCAAACATTATGGTTTGTTGTAGTCATTTTGGAAGCAATAACAGCTGGTAAGCAAGGTCCATCTTGTTTGAGATGTGAATCCCTGTGCACTGGGAAATGTCTGCAAAGTGCATGCACTAAGCAATAGTGATGACTTCTCTATGCTTTTGATGTGTGTAGAGGAAGAGGGGCAATTCTGTCTCGTGTACACAGAATCTGTATCGCACAGATTATATTGCGATAGTAATATTTGAATCACTTAATAGTATACCTACTGTTAACATTATTATCATGTTCTTACACAGATACTTGTTAATTAGCCTTATTTAATGTGATATTTCATATCACAATGTCCTGGAACATTGAATTACCAGTATTTTTGTTTTTCACAATGTCCTGGAACATTGAATTACCAGTATTTTTGTTTTTATGACTGGCTGACTTTTGGATTTTTTCTGTTTTCAATTCTATATTAACAATTAAAAACTTAAAACGACTATTACATAAATGACTGGCTCTTTATATTCACTATACAATTTACTTATAAAAAACTTAATTTCTTCGTTAGTCTTGAATTTTTTTGGGGTGACAGAGGGACGTCATGAGTGTTTAAGCACTACCCTCCGCCACAGTGACATCAGCTGTAATGACAAAACTGGCTGCAGTGACTATATTTTAGCATACATGAAGATACACAGCAGGTTAAGGAAAAAAGTACAGCACAACTTGGAAGAAAGCCAAAGTGGGTTTAGAAAAAAGAGAGGAACAGTGGACCAAATCTTCATAGTAAGACAGTTATGTGAGAAAGCTGCCAAAGTGGGAAGACAAATATATGCATGTTTCGTGGACACGGAGAAGGCGTTCGATAGTATAAGAAGGAAGGACATATGGAACATATTGAAGAGGAAGGGAGTACAACAACAGCTTATTGAGGGCATAAAAAGCCTATACGAAAACACCGTCAATTACGTAAGAGTAAGAAACGAGGCATCAAAAACTTTCACCAGTAAAATAGGTTTATGGCAGGGGTGTATTTTAAGCCCCTGCTATTCAACCTGGTGTTGGATGATGTTGTCAAAAAATGTAAAGAAAGTATGAGTAAATATAGAATAGAATACTGGAATATGAAGATAATAACAATAACAGAATTATGCTACGCAGACGATTTAATAATTATAGGAGAAACAGAAAAACAGTTACAGAATAACATAAAGGTATTTAATGAAGAACTTAGAAAGAAAAACATGAAGATTATTATACAGAAGACTAAAACTATGGTAATAGGAAATTCAGAAGAGAAACACAGTATACAGTAGAACTTGATGGAAAATATTTAGAACAAGTAAAAAGTTACAAATATCTGGGAGTAGTGATTAACAGCAAAGGGAATTAGAGGAAGAAATAAATGAAAGAGTAGCGAAAACAGGAAGATTATTCAATAGTATTAAATCAACTTTCCTGGGTAAAAAAGAAATACCCACTAGGATAAAACAGAAATAGTCAGAAAAATCATAAAGCCAGTATTAACTTAAGGAAGCGAAACATGGACAACAAATGAGAGAATAAAAAGCAAGCTAACTAGTACTGAAATGAGGTTTCTTCGAAAAATAGAAGGGAAGACAAAAAAAAGATAGAATTAAACATGAAATATTTAGGAAAAAGTTAGATATTGTTCCTGTAGCAATAACAGAGAACAAGCACAACTTAGATGGCTGGGACATGTAATGAGGATGGGGGAGGAAAGACTGGTAAAGCGAGTGTTTGAATCCAGAGAAACAGGTAAAAGAAAGAGAGGATGGCCGAGAAAGCTCTGGAAGGATGAAGCCTGCACAGCTGCAGAAAGAAGAGGAGTAAAATGGGGGAAAATAAAGGAGCTCGCAGGAGATAGAAAGAAATGGAGGGATATGAGGAAAAAGACTACCTCAGACGATTCAACTCTAACATAGCTTCACACCCAAAGGTAGAAAAGCTAAGGATTAAGTAAGTAAGTAAGTAAGATGAAGATACACAGAAAAGAACAAATAACATGGGTATAGTACAGTATATTATTATTAATGTACTTCTCTACATCTGATACGAGACTACTCCCCACCATATTCAATACATACTGTCAATATGTCAAACCAAAAAGTTCATACAACAAAACATGCAGCTTGTGTTCTGTCACTTTCTTCAAGATAGTTTTCTAATACAGATGGTTTGCACATGTAAACCATATACACCTAAGTTGCAACAGGTGTTTGATTTGTACTAGTAAACCAGATGATATTGATAATAAAGATTAGTAACATTTATTTAATATTTATTACTAATTATGATTAGTAATACTAATATTAATTATTAATGATAACAATTAACAATTGTTAATGATAATTAATGTTGACAATATAGAGATGATGAATGTTTATTATTATAATTATATGACACAAACAATGATTTTTCCACAATGGAGTGAAATAAGACTGTAACTGAGTGCTAACATATTATTCATAGATTACATAAAACTAAAAAATATAATTCTGTTCATATTGTCACAGGTGTTATACCTTGAGGTGGCTCGTTGGTATACTTCAGTGAAATCTGCAGAAGAGAAATGGGGAAGCTAGTATGAGGTTCTGTTGTGATCCAGATTCTAAAGTCAGGATGCGCATTTTCTGCTTCTGATAATACAGTAAACAATTCGTCCATGTAGTTCAAGCCTAAATGGCAATTTTGTAGCAACGCCCAGCCACCCTGTAATAATATTTGTTAATGAGACAATACAATTTACTATAATATATATGCACATACTTAAAATACTACTTAGTCTGTTTATGTAAATATATGTGCATCTATACACTTGTGTATGTGTAAATGTGTGCAATTTTAAACATACTTTATAGATTCTACAATAAAACTAGTAACTTCTTGAGCTACAGAACTCGTTCACTGTAACATTTATATTTGATAAAATCAAATTGATAAATTTTATTTTTTAAAGCTGTGAGTCAAGTTCTTCATACTGTATATTTTTTTCTTAACCTTAGCTGAAAAACACCATGAGGAGATGACTAAATGTTTTTATCACAGTTAATACAGGTTTCACAGTTACATCTTAAAACAGAATACAGTAAAAGAAAAGTTATGAAAACCTCAACTACTCTACTACTTTTTTAGTAAAATAAGAATATTATTACATTTTTTATTGTTAGAATATAATAAACACTAAAAATCCTGAACACTACATTGATCTTTTTGGCTAAATTTATATCCATAATGTCTAATAATTTAGTCCTAGCTTTTAAGTTTATGTATGTTTCCATATATACATAACTGGTAAAAATATATGTAGTTTTTTTGTAAATGTAGCTTACAAATTTACTGAAGGTAATTGAAAATTAGTGAGCATTGAGACATTAATTCCGTCAAATTATTTAATATATCAAGTTTGTATTTTGAATAAAATTTCTTATACCTTGATCTCCCATACAGACTTTCACAATTTTGAGTTCCCCATTCCACGGTGATACTAAATTTAAAAAATCTTCACAGTAAACGCTACATTTGGATTTAGGTTAAAATTCCCTTTAGTCTGACGGTCGATTGGGGCTTCTGCAATTTTTCAATTGTTTGATCTCTTATCTTGGCTTTGGTATACTAAAATTTTTGAAAACGACCACTATATTCTGAATCTGGCTGAAAATTCCTTTAATTGGATTTTTGGAAGTTTTACAATTTTGAACCCATGCATTTTTGCCTCCTGCCCAGCTATTTTTTGGGACTCAGTCTCAAAAACAACATCAGTCTGCAGGGAAAAGTATAGACATGCCAAGTTTTACGAAAATCGGTTGTAGCATTCAATAGTTATTGTGAGACATACCCTAGACAGACAGACATACAAATGGCTAACAGTCCAGTTAAAACTGAGAAAGAAGAAATGAAAATTTTTTAAGTTATAAATGTCCAGTCCATACAAATTTATTTTATACATAATTTTATGCTAAATATAATTAATTCACTACCGACTCGGAACACAAAGTTTTTTATGGGTAAAAACCGTAAACGTTTTACCTTATAGCCTGAACCAGTTTTCACTTTCAAAAAGCTTCTTCAGAGGCTGCCGCTGGGAGCACTGTCCGTTTTGTTGTTGGCGATGGTATCGACTTTTAAAAGATCGATATTGTGTATGTGGGGTGTGATATGTTCGAATAATGCGTGTGATTTGAATTGTGTTTGTTCGTTTAGGATGTCGTTTTTATGTATTTTCGTGTGTTTGTATATTTCCAATTGTTCTAGAGTGTCTAGTTTTCGGCCTTTTGTGTGTACGTGTAGAATGCCCATGTTATTGTCGATGTTTTTGTATGTGTGGTTTGCTTCAATGAGGTGGTTTGCAAAGGTGGATTCTATAGTGGAGTGTAGTGCCTTTGTGTGTTCAATGTATCTTTGAAGCTACGTCCTGTCTGGCCTATGTAGAATTTGTTACAATCTGAGCAATTTAGTTTGTAAACACCAGGTAGATCAAATTTGTTTTGTGCATTACCCATAAAAAACTTTGAGTTCCGAGTCGGTAGTGAATTAATTATATTTAGTTAAGTAACAGACACATCACGGACAATGAAATCCAATAATTTTATACCACACAGGTCATACTAAATTTTATATATAAGAAATGGTATAACACTTTTCACCTCTCAAAGTCTCTGAACAACAACTTTGTGTATACAAGCAGCTATATGAATCTACATTACAAATTTTCTATGAAAAAATTCTCTTTGTTGGATTTATTTAAATACAGAAACTGTATCTAACAGTAGATTCAAAGAGGCTAGATAAAGATAAATCACCTCTCTTACTAGACTGGGGGAGTCATTAACTCTGTATAAAGTAAATTTACCAATATTTATTTACTAGACCTTTGAGGCAAGCATTAGTTCAAACACTTATATCTTGTCCAAAACTGCAATACTGATAATTACAAATAAAACAGAACATCAGCCAGACAACACAAATACAAAAACAACCACTTATGAAAATATTAGTCAGATGTATATTGCAATAGGTGAGATTTGCATATAAAATAATAATTTCACTCTGGACATATGGATAGCATGTTACAATGAGAATTAAATTACAATGTTGAAGTAAAGATTGCATGTTTAGACATTGTAATACAGACAATAAGAATCATGTCCAAATTAAGTTGATTTTTGTCTGTATAAAAAATAATGAGTTTTGTGTAAGTAGTGCAAACGTATAGATAGCCATATGGCAAGTGCGTGTGTGCGCGTTTGAATAACTGTGTTACAAAATAACAATAAAAATGGGTTAAATTAAATAACTTTTATTTAAATAGAATTTCCGATATGGGACTTACACCAGAATGTGCATAAAATAAAGACCTATCAGGTAGTAATATTTGTTGATAATTTAAAGAACGAAATGTATGAGTTTTTTCATTAAAAAGGTTTTATGACCCAAAAGAAAAGTAATAAAATTATATCGGTTTTATTTGCACATTTTACATTGTTCATAGGCAATATGTTACTCATAGAATGTTATCTAGACTAGAGCCATAAGGGTGAGGGAACGTTTTGACCAATGAAATTGGCTAATACATTAGTTAACTTGGTCCTTGACAGGATGAAAGTCAGTCTAGCTTAGATCGCAGAAGAAGGAGTCTCGTTGAACTCAATAATGTGTAATCATTTCCTCTGATTTAGGATGATAACTCTATCAAGAGTGACGAGGACGTGTAGTAAAGTTCGTGACTGAAATAATCTCGAGTGTTAGTACGGTACAGTTAAAGATTGTCTGCTTAGGATTTATGAACTCATCAAGTTAGCTGGAATAGCACATTGTAAAATACACCACACATTAATAAATTAGTAATTCAACACTGTTCATAGAAGTACCCAACCCGGAAATGACCCTGAGAGCTAGAAAGCCAGAGCAGATCCTGAAGGAACAACAGGAGGAACAGCAGTATCCTGACATCTACCTGAAAGAAACATCTCTCGACAGTTATCAGGAAAAGAGAAGCAACACCGCATCGTTCATCAAACAAGGGAAGTGAAATCATTTATATGAATTCAATTAAAACAATTATAAACTAAAGACACAGAAAAACTTGTAGGAATTAAGATTTCTCTAATTAGAGTGTAGGAAAGAATTACTTAAGTCTAAAGAATAGGTCAACTTACTTACTTACTAGCCAACGCCCACCCTTGGCTGTTGGGCCATTAGGCGGCGCGCTGACCAGTAGAGACGTGAGAGCCTTGCCCTACCATCTTCGTCTTGGACTTGCGTGTCTGAAATCAAGGCTGGACATGTAATTAGGTGATCCGCATTCATGGAAGTGTATCCACAGAAAACACATTCAGGAGATGACAACACGCCAATGCGGTGCAGGTGGGAGGCCAGGTAGTCATGACCGGTTGTAGTTCTAAAAAGAGCAATACTAGTTGCTCGGGGTAGAGTTCTGTTGATGGGGCCATCCGTAACCAATGTTGCCCATCTTTTTCCCACACAGGCTCTTATTTTTTTTTTCTTTTAGCCATAGGCTTATTGAGGAGTTTATTCTTGCTTTCGCAGATGCATATGAGCTGGGGGTCTCTGGCTGAGGTAGTGCTGCGCCCATTTTGGCGAGGATGTCGGCTTTTTCATTTCCCATGATGTTGACATGGCTGGGTACCCATTGCAGTTCAATCTGCCAGCCTAATTGTACAAGGTTCTGCAGTTCTCGCCTACACTCAATTGTCAGGGAGCAGTTTGTGTCACCATTTGAGGTCATGTTTTGAATCGCTGCAGTCGAATCTATGAGGAAGATGGCTTTGTTAGGTGGTGAGATCTTGGCAAGCTCAATAGATGCTGCCTTTATGGCTGCTACCTCTCCGTCATAGTTGCTTAGGCGGCCTCCTGCAGCAAGGTGGCCTTCAAATAGAGAGCTGTAGAAACCAGCCCCTGTTGCCCCTGTAGATGGTATAGAGGATCCGTCTGTGTAGATTCGTATCCACTGCTCAGCGGGAAAACGTTTTTGTACAGTGTGTAAGGCTGCTTGACGAAGCTCGGCTTCAGTCGACTGTTTTTGTCTTATTATGGTCGAAGAGTTTCAGGTTAGCATTTGGGAGTGGGCCAAAGAATTCACGGTGATGTATAAATGGTGCTGCCTCATTTGGTTCAATGTCATATTTGCGTTGGAGTTCTTCATAGATCGCAATTGGGAATTTCTGAGTTTTCAGCCTTTCTGCCGCTGTTTTATAGTTATTCCACCGTTGTTGGTAGGCTCTTTTACATCTCTCCCAGGATATCAGGCACAGCTTTTCCCGTCTTACTTGGATAGGTTCGACTTGCAGCTGTGACTCCATGGCAAGTATAGGAGTTGATTTTGGCGCACCAGTTATCGTTCTAAGGGCTGCATTTTGGACCAAGTGCAGTTTCTGGCATGCTGCATTGGAGGCAGTAATAGTTGCTTCTACGCCATATTCCAATAGCGGCCGAATGTAGCTCTTATATGCAGTTGTCAGAACATCTTGATTTGCTCCCCATGTAGTCGCAGTGAGTCGTTTAAGTAGCCGGCAGCGCCTAGACGCACTGTTCGCGGACTGTTCTATATGGTGCTTCCACGTCATTCTGGTGTCTATAATAATACCCAGGTATTTAGATATGTTCACTTCCTTGAGTTCTGATCCACAGTAGCGCAGATTGACCGTAGGCCGCCTTGTTGATAGAGTGAAAAGTTGGTATGTCGTCTTGGTGGTATTTACCGTCATGGCATTTAGTTTGGCCCACTCTTCTAGTTTAACAAGTGCACTATTAATAGTTGCCTCAAGACCCATGATATGGCTGCTAGTTGCCCAGATGATAAGGTCATCGGCATACAGGGGCGCTTGTACTCCCGGCACACACCGAACAGCCACCAGAATGTCATTGACCATAAGGTTAAATAGGCTGCAGCTGATAACGGCACCTTGGGGTAGCCCTTGGCGTTGAATTCGGTACTTTGAAAGGCAATTATTATAGCGGACACGAATTTTTCTTTGACTCAGGAAGGACGCTATCCAGTTAAAAAGGTTACCTGCGACGCCACTCAAAGCAAGTTTGTGAAGCAACATGGGTCTCCAGACTGTGTCGTACGCATTTTTTAGGTCAACGATTACTGCCAGGGAGGACATTTTCTTGTGGTACCCATCCTTAACACTATGTACAAAGTAGACGACTTGGTCCATGGTGCATCGGTGCGCTCGGAAACCTGCTTGGCATTCATCAATAACCGCATTCATTTCAAAGAACTGGTTCAGATGCCGCACGACCATTCTTTCGGCAACCTTGCAGCAAGCACTTGTTAATGTGATGGGGCGGTAGCCCTCAGGTGTATCACTTGGCTTTCCTTTCTTGGTAATAGGTATAATCTCCCCTTTCCTCCATTGCTGGGGGACGCGTGTTTTCCACGTTAGATTAATGAGATTGAGCAAGGCTAGTTTCGCTGTGTTACCAAGATTTTTTAGGAGCTCTGGGTAGATTGCGTCAGCTCCTGCTGCCTTCTTGCCCTTTGTGTTTGATAGTGCAAATTCAAGTTCGGAGAGGCTAAAATCGCTTAGGCAAATTTTTTGTTCGGTTTTGTTGAGGCATTGCATTAGAGGTTTTTTATTCAGGTGTCTGTGTTCGTTTCTTGTCTTTCGGGTTCGGCTTATATTTGCGTAGTACTTGCAAAAGGTGTTAGCTATTTTTTTGGGATCTGTGATAAGATTGAGTCCGTTTTTGAAAGGTTGTTGTCCTCTGGCTTCAGTGTCATTATTTAGCCATGAGACAAAACGGTGTGCTTTTGCTCCAATGCGCCGGAAATCCAGCTCCGATAGGAAGGTTTTGAAGGCCGATCTTTTAGATTGCTTAATTTCTTTACGTAGTATGGCCTGGGATTTTCGGAATTGGATACAGTCAGATAGTTCTTTAGATTTCTCTGCTTTCCTTCTCAGAGAGTCTCTTGTTCTCTTGAGGGATGAAAGTCTTTTATTCCAGAACGGTCGAAAACCCTTTACTTGACCCCTTGGTATAAATAATAGAGCAGATTTCAGTATAGCATCGTTCAGGGACTCTATAGCTGTTTCAGGTGATTTCCAATTTATTTCGTGTGGTATAATATCATTTGCTATCTTGCCGTATTCGCTCCAGTCGGCTTTTCTAAAGTTCCACCGGGGGGCACGTTTGTTAATGTATGTGGCTTTTCCTGTCGCACATTTGATGAGAATGGAGCGATGTCCACAGCCTCCTGCGTCATCCATCAAGTGAACTTTTGTCTTCTGTGCGATGCTAGGGTGCGTAAGGACGAGATCTGGTCGGGAAGTCTGTCCAGCAAATGACAGGAAGGTTGGTGGCGTGTCTTTCAGGTCAAGAAAATTTTCGTCGATGAAAAGTTCTATGCGTCTTCATGCGGGTGTTAACCTGTCATATCCCCATCTCGGTGATTGGCTGTTAAAATCACCTATGATTATGCTATTTGCTTGGATCGTTGATTCAATTGCATCAAGGGATGGAATATTGCCAGGAGGGTTGTATAATCCTATGACTGTGAAATGTTTGTTATTTTTCCATATATGGGCTAGAATTATTTCCACTTTGTCATCGTCTTGCATCTCATGGATTATCTCAAATTTAGAGCAGAGATTATTTTTAATTCCAACAATTATCCCCGAGGCGACTTGTCGTGATCGAAGTAAAATATGGCTGCAATATCCGGTAGTTTGGTAAAATTCAGAGAATTCAGTCGCAGCGCCTGCTTCTACTATAACATATAGATCCACATCAATGTGGATGTCAATGTCAAGAATAGGTCAACAGAAACTGTTAATTTTATTTTGCACAAGAAACTGTTAATTAGTTTTATTTTGCAACAGAAGTAGTAATTAATTTTATTTTGTACAGAATGAGTGATTCATTTATTTGTATTAGAAAAAGTAAATACATTTTTTGTGTTATAGTAAAATATTGTGCAATTTAAAAAATTAAGGAAAATCTTCAATAAAAACTGAAACATTCCATTATATAATTATCTACTTATTCTACTTATTATCGACTACTCTACCTTGTAAATCACAATATATTTGAACAAAGTTTAAAAAATCACTACGCTAAAGACCTTAGTGACTTACTTGACTCATAAAAAGTGATAACAATTTTCTGGCATGCACTTCCTGCCCTTGACCCATTGATATGGATTTGCATTCCCTTTCATTACGTTTTGCTGCGTTTTCTATTAGTGGTGTTGGGTCAGAACCCAAACTTAGAAAACATGTCATTGGTGTAAGAGGACGAGATTCACTCAATAAAACATCAACGTTAAGAATGACAGGTTCTGTGTACCTAGCGTCCAAACTTGAGGCTACATACTTTTTTGACTGTGACAATGTACGATCTGGACACCATGCTCTAATCAAAGCACAACAAATAATTGACAAATAACATTATATTATTTCTATTTTCACTATGTACACCATAAACTAAATCAATTTGTTTCCTCTAAAATTTGAAACCCCTTTTTTTACAGTAACCTATCATATGAAAACATAAAGAAAATATATAATTTATACTGACCTATGGACAAACTACGTAATTAAATTGATAAAACTACAAATATTTTAACAATCAAATCTATAACACTATTTTGCCTATCAAAATTACACAATGAAGTGATTATTATTTGAGAGTGAAATTACATTATATCATCTTTGAGCATTTTTAAAAGCAGTGAACAGATGCAATATTATAATTGTGACACATATAAAGTGCTATTTCTTAACTCAGTATTAAAAAATATTCACTTTGTGTCTGTGTACTCCAGAATAACAAATCTGTTTTTGAAATAACAAAACAGAATTTGAGAATGCTTACCTAATCAAAAGAAGCCTGTGGAAAGGGTCAAGTGCTTCATATCCATCTGGAAGTACTTCATCTTCTGGGGCTGGTTTGTCAAACCACACTTTCCACTGTTTTTCATTTGCTGAAATCTAACAAAACAGAGTAGAGGCTAAAGTAAAAATTGTAATTCTGTAATAAAATTAACTTTGTGACTAAAAAGGTTGAGATGTAGTCACTGTTAACAAAATGTAATCACAAAAGTGTGACTTCTAACACAAATGGAAGTCATGTTTACCACATGGTTGAACTACTAGGATGGTGACCATATTAAGTGATATAGTCCTGCAGAACAACAAACAATGGAATGGTGGAAATAAATTGAGGAAGATGGCAGGAGTGATCGACAGGACAAAGTGTCTTTCAAAATTATATCTGCAATACAAGCCTAGAACTAAGTCAGCAAAAGTTAAAGAGAAAGAAGTGAATGTGCTAGTGAATATTGATGGTGAGCATGGTCAATAGAAGATACACACAGAGATATGGTAGAATAATACAGAATGAAAGGAATATCTTCACATATAATAATGTGGGTAGGAGCTTTTCCTAAAGTTTGCGTTAGGAGCACTTGGTGACGATGGAGGCACTGGGATGTGGATACAGACAAAGATAAGTGTGGCTTGATAAAGACAAGTTGCAACAGAGAAAATCAAACAAATGAAGAAAAAAAAAAAAAAAAAAAAAAAAAACAGAAGAAGCAGAACTTATAAAAAGTAATGCAAAACAGGGAGACACGATTTCCAGGTCATTTGTTCAGACATACTGGACTTATTCTCTTAATTTCTGATACAAAAATCTTAGGGAAAGAAGGAAAGGTCGACTGAATTGGTACTTGAGTGATGAACAGATGATGATTGAGCTGGAAGATGTTTCTGGTTGCAACAAAAAGTTTAGAGCTCTTTAAATGAAGAAAAATACTTCACCTCTCCACTCACACTCACAGACAGTCTTGGTGCAAAGTACAAATATTATCTCAGTTGAGCCACTGAGGATGCCTATTTGGAGTACTGGTGAAACACATGGTTTACAGAAAACAGAAAAATGAGTGTTAAACTGAAAAAAGTATCATTATTAACACTTTTGTGCCAAGTCCATGTCTACCACAGGGTGTCGCATGCAATCTTATACAAAATCCATTGATGGATACATTATGACAAAAACCATTTTGTACAAATCTTTTGAATGTTGTCTGTAATTGTGTGCACTCTATTCGCCACCAAATAAGCTTTTAGTGTGATATAACTGACATAAATAATTGGTATCATTTTGCATTGTTTGGTGTTCATATTAATAGATTATATACTGTGGCACATATCACACAGTAGCAAAATCTAGTTAGAAACAAACAGCAATGAATTTTGTTTTTTTTTTCTTTAACAGAAAAATATAAATTAAACTCATGATATTGATTGATGAATAATCTTTGGGCACTTGGTGAAACATATTAATACAAAGGTTTTTAAAAAAAATATACAAACACTTGGTAAGTTTCACAATTTTTATTTACCTCTGACAACTGTTTCAGCTTATTAAGCTATTCTCTTGACCTTCCCTTACTAAATTCTCGACTCCTCTCATCATACACACCCTACACATGTCCGGATACACACTCTAAACACATGTTCACCACCCTTACATTCTTTGTTTAGTTGTTCCTTGATCTCTCTGAGAATAGCTTAATAACTGAAACAGCTGTCAGAGGTAATAAAAACTGTGAAACTACTTCTTTTGCAAAATAAAAACTTTTGAAAAGTATTTAGTAGTTACAAAATTTTTCCTAATTGTAGTACCAATCATTAGACTTTTTTTGAAAAATAAAAAACATGGTTTCGTTTAAGTGGCAGTAAGATAGATGTTGTAAGGGTACATATCTTCAACATGCATTAATGAAGCAACATGATAAGAATAATGCACTAAATGATTAACACTATGAATAAAAAGGGATGAGTCAGAGATGAAGGAATGGGTAATTAACATAATCATGCGATCAAACAAATAAAAGTAATAGTAAAAGTAACCTCTGAGAAGAGAAATGCAGCAAGCAACGAAGCAAACGTTGAAAACAATAGTACAATGCGATTTAACCAAAGTAACCCAATAGATTGATAAGTGAATAAGTAGAACCAGCCCCAATACCAGTGATAGGATATATCAAAACAATCAAAATAAGTGAATAAGTAGAACCAGCCAATACCAGTGAAAGGATATATAAGACAAATAAAATAAGTGAATAGCTAGAACCAGTCCCAACACCAGTGATTGACCAAATAAAATGAAACCAGATGAGAAGGTGAAAACCAAAATATAAATGAAATGAAATGAAAAGACACAAACGAATAATATAGAACAAAAAAGGAGAAATGTTACACTCAAATAAAGTAGTGAAAAAGAAACCAATGAATGATTAATGTAAATGATAATTATTAGTATCAACCAAATAAGCAATGTAAATGATAAGTGTTAAAATTCAATAACTTAAGAGATAAACAAAGTACACTAACCAAATAAATAGAGAGTAACTATGATAAATCACTCTAATATGACATGAACTTGTTAACAGTATAATTAACCAATGTAAAGTGAGAGATAGAGAGATAGTGAACATTGTAAAGTGAGAAAGAGAATTTGATGTTAGGTAATACACACTAGTAACACTTAAATAAAACATGAAAAGTGCAAAGTGATAGTGTAAAAACCCCAAATTAAATAGAAACCCTATTGATAGGTATGAACACCTAATAATCAGTGACAAACACTAAAGATTTATTGGTGAGATGTGTTATTAAATAAGACTTTTGTTATTATTAGTAGTAAGATTAATTATAGATAAGGAA
Source organism: Magicicada septendecula (assembly GCA_034769895.1). Taxonomy (NCBI): domain Eukaryota; kingdom Metazoa; phylum Arthropoda; class Insecta; order Hemiptera; family Cicadidae; genus Magicicada; species Magicicada septendecula. The sequence continues at coordinate 64,839,074 of CM068371.1, forward strand.
TACTATGGTATTTAGGGAAGGAATCCCATGGAGAGTCAAAATGTTTGTGTTACAATGGATAGAAGGTAAAGTTTATTTTAGAAAGAATATGATAAAGAATGTAAAGACAAATTTAATAAACATCCTATGTTTAAAGGGAGAGTTAGTTAAGTAAAGTTAAATGGTGTGATGATGTTTATCACCAAGAAATAAATAAGAAGTAACAAATGTAAACGAGAGTAGTATAATAACAGTTAAAGAATTGTTTGATTAAGTTTAAGTATAGGAAAATGGATGAAGAGTTATACAGGCCATAAACCTAAATGTTATATTATATTTTATAGAGAATAGTAAATAATAGCCAAATTATAAACAATGGCAATATAAATAACAAAAAAGATAAATTAATACAAATCTAATAATACTGAAAAGGCAGTTAGAAAGCAATAGACAAAACCATAATATAAAAAACATACAATTATTATAAACAGACACAAAACCATTCAACAAGTAAACAAATCATGTGTAACACAAAACAAAACATGTATAAGGGTAAAATAATATGTAATCTGTATAAATTAAGAAAAATAGCCAATTACTACCTAGGCCTATGAAATGCCTAATTGTAAGAAACCAATAACAACAAATTGTAAGAAATTAACTATGATATTAGCAAATCAAAGGCCAGTAACTAGTCAATGGTAATTAGTGGATCATATTAAGAGATAAATGTTAAATTAAGGACATAAAATAAGAAAGAAATATAATTAAATAATATCAACATGACTGTTCAAACACTAATAAATCAGCAAACCCAGCTTTGTGGGATGTCAAAATGATCTTTGAAAGATAATACGAACAGTAGTGATAATATCTCATACTTAAATAAGAAGACCAAAGAATAATAGCAATCACAAGATATTTAATCATTTTGAATAAAAATTCAAATATTCTAACAATGGTCTTAAGTCATGCATAGCCAATCAGAATTAATCAGTTACCATGACAACTGAACATTATGTATAATATTCCGTTAGAAACTGTTAATCTTATAGTGACGCTCACGAGGAAGAGACGCCAAGCTGTAAAAGGCCCAATTTTTTATTTAAAAACAGTTAAAGTAACCAGATTTCTTGAAGTGAAGAACCAAACTACCTGATGAGGGACTAACACATTCAACCCAGGCAACAGATCAGCTTAATTAATCCCAAATTAATTAAAATCGATCAACTAATATGAAAAAGAAGCAAGGCGTACCTAAATCCCAAGATGATTGAAGATTGAAGACCCAATCGATGAACCCAACCTATTACAACTGTATGACACCACACCTCAAATCAACTGATTGATAAGTATTGCTGAGTTAACCGAATTTCTGAAATAAATTCTCTTTAAATTTTCTCACTACACTTTGAACTCTCACTATAACTGACGATATTATTTCTTTCAAAGATTAATTAATAAAACATATTTATCATACTTAAAAGAATTCATTGGCAATTTTATTGTGTATAAATAAGAAGACGGCGTCCATCATGGCATCTGATTAACTTGTAATGCCAGCCCTGCTTTCTGCTGAGTGAATAAATAATTTATTGCCGAGGCTAAAAACTATTATATTAATCTGATTTGTACAAACATTATTGAAAACTAATAAGCTATAAAGCCAAATAAATAAGTGTGAATCGTTACTAGCTGTCCTGTAATTATTTCAAGTGTATTATGTATGTTGTGTTCTGTAGCAGTGAATAGAATTAGCCAACAACATTTTATGTTGGCAACACGTCCCCCCACACAAGTGAGAGTCGAGTTCCCGCCAGTCGGCGAATAATTCGAATCGTTCACTGCAGTACCGTAAACAACTGAGATAGAATCTTTTAATTGTTTTCTTGCAAAACAATTTGGCGCCTATCGGGAAGAAGTAACTAGTGAGTAAGGACAGGTAAGGACACACAGGCTACACAAAGCGTTTGTAACACAGCACGCATCCAACGTGTGACTTAATAAACGCACCGACACGTCAAAGGTTTATTACCAATTACCAACGACGATCAAAGGTTATATATTACAAAGTGGCGCACCAACTAATGAGGCTAGATTTACAAGAAGAATAATATCTAGCGGCAAGTACAAAAAAAGAAGAACAAGATGCATAAGAGGGCGTCATCACTGAGACGGACGAAGGAGGCCGAAAAAGAAGTTAGAGTTGGCGACAAGGAAGTGACTTCGGTCGACGATGCCGAACAAATGTCACCCCCCAGGGAGCCAGTCAAACCCGTTCAGCCAGAGAATCAACCGGAGAAACCCGGACGCAGATTTCATAGAAATGATGAGAATAATGATGGAAGATAACCGGAAGAAGATGGAAGAAAAAATGGAAGAAACCTTGAATAAAAAAACGTACGAGACCAACAAAAATATAGCGTCATTAAAAGAAGATTTCAAGGAAGAATTTATGAAAAATAAGGAGGAAATTAATGAAAAATTGGACCAGAACAGGGAAGAGACCAACAAAAATATAACGTCATTAAAACAAGATTTTAAGAAAAATAAGGAGGAATTAAAAGAGGACAACCAAAAATTAAGCCAAAAAATAGACGAACTGAAGGAAGACAGCCAGAAAAATATGGAGGTCTTAAACGAGAAGATAGCGGAGAACAATGAACTGATAAATAAGAAGATCGAGGAGGAGATGACGGGGGTCCGACAAGAGATTTCCGAAATAAACGGAAAATGGGAAAACACGAGTCAGGAGTTACGACAAATGAAGGAAGACTTCGGCAACCGAATGACTAACTTTGAAGAAGACAGTCAGATTCGAATGGAGTCCATACGAACCGCAACCGAAGAAAACATAACACAGGTGCGGACAGATTTCGGAGAGAAATGCCGGGAGATTGACACCGCCGTAAGCGAAGTTCGCAGGCAAGGTCAACACAATAAAGATAAAATTGAAGAGATCCAGAAACGAGAGATCACCAAAATCAGAGAGGAGTTGGAAATCATTAATAACAGACCACCCATAATATCACAATTCCAACACATGGACAACCGGGAGGTCATCAATTTCAAACAATACAAGCATAACCCGATGGAGTTCCTTGAGAGAGTTGATGAACAGCTGGCAAAGACTCGGGAGAATAGATGGACCATCATCCGAGGATACCTGGACGAGTACTTCCGGGACATAAATGATAATTGGTGGACGGCAACGAGACACGACCTCACGAGCTACGAGGAGTTCAAAGACGTGTTTAAGAGGAAATACTGGTCGGAGGCAACTCAAAACATCGTCCGAGATAGCATATGCTTTGGCAGGTATGATGCCAGCAGAGGGACGACTTTCACAGCATATTTTTTGGGGAAAGTCTGTCTAGCAAGGAACCTAGAGCCGAAAATTCCTGAAGAGAGCTTGGTAACAAAACTTGCCTTTCATTATGAAGAGGGTGTCTCCAGAGCGCGACTGGGCAGTCAGATCAAAACAATACAATCGATGGCAGCCCTGTTAGAAGACTATGAAAGGGAGCGATACTATCGCAGGAGTCGACAGTGGGACAACAGGGGTGACAACAAAAGCTCCCAGAACAATAACCTCTTCAATAACAACAATTACTGCTCAAACTATAACAGCCGTAATAATACTAATAACCACCCCAATGAGTCATATAATAAACCACATAATAACCATCCGGCCAGTCAACCAAATAACGGTTATAATAACAACAATCGGCCAAACAACCAAAATAACCAATACAACCGGCCAAATAATCCACAGCATCAACCCTATAGGCCGAATAACTCAAACTACCACCGGCCAAATTTCAACAACAATATTAATAATAACGACAATAGGAATCGCAATAACCAAGAGCGTAACTATCGCCAAGTACACTATGTGAGGGCCGAAGATGACGGGAGAGGCAGGTCGTATTATCAAGGACGACGAAGTACCGACCGAAACGCCTACGGACACCGGTACAGTAACAGCAACTACGGACGGGATACCAGAGCCAATTTAGGCCGAAGTCGTAGCCAAGAAGTATACCGGCGTGAACACTACGAAGAAGATCGTAGACAGCCTGAACCCCGACCGTCAACAAGCAGAAGTCAGCCGACGAGTCAACCAGACAGGCATGACGAACAGCCCGAGACGGCTTTAAACTAAGAGCAGCAGTGAAAAATCTACTTGTACCCTCACTGAACCAGTCTATTGGGTTAAATCGCAACGTTGCTCAAGCAAACGATGAACTCACAATTACGATCATACAAAGTAACTATTTACAGAATATAAGAGAAGAATTGCTCAAGGAAAAAGACAACCAATCTGATAATAACCACAACAGTGAAAATGCTTATATCGCGACGAAAGTTAATGGAGTACCAACGCGAGTAATGATAGACACGGGATCAAACATTTCATTAATCGACACTATCGAACTTCATAAAATCCAAGAAGCTAGTAAGACGACAATACTTACGTTACCCATCAGCAACATTGTCCTTGTAGGAGCGACCGGACGACAGAATAGAACCGTCCGAAAACAGGTACAACTCGAACTGACGAGCGACGGACAAACCGTAACAATGACATTCTTAGTAGCCAGTGGATTACCATTCCAGATGCTAATTGGTTGCGATATGCTGCGCCAGTACTCAGCCATAATTGACCTAAGTAAATCTAAACTATTCTTGAAGAAGGGTGACTTGCAATGGACAACAGAATTAACCAGCAGCGACAAAATACAGTCGAATAAAACCATGTATCATATCCAGAAATACCGAGATACTGGGGAACAAACACCTAACAATGGAATTTGCGACGAGACCGACAATGAACAGCTATGGCACGAAAAAATCGAAGAAATCCGAACTTTCCAGAGAGAAAAGACGAACGCACAATTAACCGTTCCACAAGCGGAACAACTTATAGACGTGTACAATAGATACCGACACGTATTTTCAGATACACCTGGGAAGGTCAGAGATTAGCAGTGCGAAATTGAATTCCGAGAGCCTGTCAACTTTAATAAAAAATCTTACCCAATCGCATTTTCATTGAAGGAAGCGGTGAGAACAGAAATCAACCAATTAATAGAAGAAGACATAATTGAACCGAGCTACTCACCTTACACCAGCCCTATCCTAGCAGTTCCAAAGAAACATGGGAAGGTGAGAATATGTCTAGACGCCCGTGAGATTAACAAAAACATTGTAAATGATCGTACATCCCCAGGGGAAATAGAAGAGATCCTGAAAAAATTCTATGGGACCAAATTCATCAGTATATGCGACACTGTCTGCGGCTATTGGCAGGTCGAGTTACACCCATCCAGTAGAAGGTACATGGCATTCATATTTGAAGGGCGGAACTACCAATTTAAAAGATTACCCTTCGGATTGGTGAATTTGGTAGCAGTACTTGTGAAAATTATGGACCAGATACTTGGACCGGATGCCCTACAGTTTACGACAGTCTACGTAGACGATCTCTTAATAACTTCCGATAATTGGGATGAACATTGTCGCCGGGTAGAGCACATATTAGAAAAACTATCAAGCAACCATATAACCCTCAAACTGGAAAAATCCAAATTTTTGGCTGACGAAGTACAATTTTTGGGTTCAACTTGTCTGGACATGGGACAACACCATCACAAGAAAAAATTGAGTGCATACACAAGTTTCCGACACCTAAAAACAAGAAACAACTCCAGTCATTCCTCGGTCTATACAATTATTACTGAACGTTTCAAAAGAATTACTCGGAAATGACAGCCAAGTTTTCACATCAATTGTCATCCAAGGACAAATGGACGTGGGGAGTCGAACAAGACACAATACTCCAAAATATTAAAAACAAATTCATTGAGTCAGTAATGTTACATCATCCCAATTTCACCAAGCCATTCTACTTAAATTGCGACGCCAGTGACATTAGCCTTGGATCCGTTTTGTATCAGAAGGATGAAGAGGGGAATCATTGTGTAATCAGTTTCGCAAGTAGAGTGTTAAACAGTAGCGAGAGAAATTATAATGTCACGGAGAAGGAATTGCTAAGCGTTGTGTTTTCCTGTGGAAAATTTAGGACGTACCCGATTACAGTAAGGACTGACCACAAGTCCATATCATTCCTCAGAAATTGTAAATTAAGTCATGGAAGATTGACTAGATGGAGTTTGATATTACAGGAATACAATTTAAATTGGGAATACATCCCAGGCAAGAAAAATGTTGTAGCAGATACCCTGTCCAGAGTAAACATTAAAGACCAGACGTACGAAGGAGAAAAGAAAACTCATTAAGATCTACCATATTATTAAGAGCAGAACTGACTTGGCTAACATCATGAAAGAACTGGAACAACAACAAGAACAAGATCCCAAGCTGAATAAAATTCAACAACGGTTAACAGACCAAGACGACCATGTATCCCAATATTACTGCAATCACCAAGGAATACTTTTTATTAAAACCAAATATAAATTCAACACCTGGAAAATAGCCATACCTCGAGCCACAGGGAAGGACCTAATTCTCGATTATCATGAGAGATATGGGCACATGGGTGCGTTAAAAGTAGTAAAGGCCTTACAAGAACATGTATACATAAAAGACGCCAACAGAAAGGTGCGGAAATGCATAAAACAATGTCACATCTGCCAACTAGTGAAGGTCAACAATGACAGAAAAGAGGGCACCATGATACCTATCACCACATCTTGTAAATTAGAAAGTTTTTGTTGACATATGCGGACCATTCCCGCGTAGTCGAGAGAGGCATCAATACAAATACCTCATTATTGTGTTCGACCACTACACCAGGTTCACGAAGCTTTACCCCATCAATCATGCCACTACCCAGAAAATTTTAAACTTAATACTAGTACCATACATTAGTGAAGTGGGAACACCCAAATGCATCATCACTGATCATGGAACGCAATTCAAGGGGAATAAATGGAAGAACACTTTGCTAAACCATGGAATAAAAACATACAAGATATCAGTGTACCATCCAAGCAGCAACCCTACAGAGCGAGTCTTGAGAGAAGTGGGGAGAATCCTCCATACATACTGTTACGATCAGCACAGTAAGTGGTCTGAATACATACCAATGGCCGAAAATTTTATAAATTTATCGCATCACCAATTTATTGAAAAAACACCATACACAGCAATGTTCCAAAGACCACCACCAAGAGAAATTACTTTATTAATCCAATTTCCCAATGGAGCAGAATACCAATTCGATAACGTGCAATTTCACCACAAGATACTCGAGAAGACGGACAAGATCAGACAACGATATGAGCAATTACAACCAAAACCCTTAAAATATCAGATCGGAGAGCAAATATTAATCAAAAACAGAGAGTTACCAAGTACCATGGAAGGGATAGCCAAGAAGCTATTGCTACTTTACACCGGACCTTATATAGTGAGTAAAGATAATCAGAATAATACATATGAGATCGTAGACCCAAGTACACAAAGAAAAAAGGGAACATATAACCAATCTTCAATGAAAAAATATTAAATGCAAGAAAAGCATCCTGAACCCGATTAATAAATAATTAGTGTTGAAAGAGAAGTAATAAAAAACTAATAATAACAATATCATGTGTATCGTACCCATCAATAATATCGTATCACTAAGAGCTAAAGAGTACGAGTCAGAATAAAAAGAAGAAAAAAATATAAATAAACTATAATTTGAAATAATGTATTGTATAAACTAAATAACAATAATGTGAAGAATCCCATAATGATATTTATTTATAGTCGTACTTAGACTACTTATATAATTTTGTTAATGATTGACTGTAGATGATCCAGCAATCATGTGCCTGGGCAATCATATGTTCCTCTGTACCCAGATGGTATAATTGACGGCGGAGCAAAAGGAGTCAAAAGTACCCTCCTCCGATCCGATTCAATATAATGTTAGGGAAGAAATGTTAGGGAATTAGATATTAAAGGGATAAAAAACATTAAACAAGAATATAATACAGGAAATCAAGGAGAATACTGACACTAAATAAAACATTAAGAACCAATAGCTCAAAACTAACCAGTGATTAATGAAATAAATTAAATAAGTGATTGATAATTTCAATCAAACACCTGAACGATATTTACTGAAATAATCAATTTTAGTGGCAGGGCAATATGTACGGGTACATATCTTCAACATGCATTAATGAAGCAACATGATAAGAATAATGCACTAAATGATTAACACTATGAATAAAAAGGGATGAGTCAGAAATGAAGGAATGGGTAATTAACATAAACAAAGTACACTAACCAAATAAATAGAGAGTAACTATGATCAATCACTCTAATATGACATGAACTTGTTAACAGTATAATTAACCAATGTAAAGTGAGAGATAGAGAGATAGTGAACATTGTAAAGTGAGAAAGGGAATTTGATGTTAGGTAATACACACTAGTAACACTTAAATAAAACATGAAAAGTGCAAAGTGATAGTGTAAAAACCCCAAATTAAATAGAAACCCTATTGATAGGTATGAACACCTAATAATCAGTGACAAACACTAAAGATTTATTGGTGAGATGTGTTATTAAATAAGACTTTTGTTATTATTAGTAGTAAGATTAATTATAGATAAGGAATACTATGGTATTCAGGGAAGGAATCCCATGGAGAGTCAAAATGTTTGTGTTTCCATGGATAGAAGGTAAAGTTTATTTTAGAAAGAATATGATAAAGAATGTAAAGACAAATTCAATAAACATCCTATGTTTAAAGGGAGAGTTAGTTAAGTAAAGTTAAATGGTGTGATGATGTTTATCACCAAGAAATAATTAAGAAGTAACAAATGTAAACGAGAGTGGTATAATAACAGTTAAAGAATTGTTTGATTAAGTTTAAGTATAGGAAAATGGATGAAGAGTTATATAGGCCATAAACCTAAATGTTATATTATATTTTGTAGAGAATAGTAAATAATAGCCAAATTATAAACAATGGCAATATAAATAAGAAAAAAGATAAATTAATACAAATCTAATAATACTGGAAAGGCAGTTAGAAAACAATAGACAAAACCATAATATAAAAAACATACAATTATTATAAAACAGACACAAAACCATTCAACAAGTAAACAAATCATGTGTAACACAAAACAAAACATGTATAAGGGTAAAATAATATGTAATCTGTATAAATTAAGAAAAATAGCCAATTACTACCTAGGCCTATGAAATGCCTAACTGTAAGAAACCAATAACAACAAATTGTAAGAAATTAACTATGATATTAGCAAATCAAAGGCCAGTAACTAGTCAATGGTAATTAGTGGATCATATTAAGAGATAAATGTTAAATTAAGGACATAAAATAAGAAAGAAATGTAATTAAATAATATCAACATGATCGTTCAAACACTAATAAATCAGCAAACCCAGCTTTGTGGGATGTCAAAATGCTCTTTGAAAGATAATACGAACAGTAGTGATAATATCTCATACTTAAATAAGAAGACCAAAGAATAATAGCAATCACAAGATATTTAATCATTTTGAATAAAAATTCAAATATTCTAACAATGGTCTTAAGTCATGCATAGCCAATCAGAATTAATCAGTTACCATGACAACTGAACGTTATGTATAATATTCCGTTAGAAACTGTTAATCTTATAGTGATGCTCATGAGGAAGAGACGCCAAGCCGTAAAAGGCCCAATTTTTTATTTAAAAACAGTTAAAGTAACCAGATTTCTTGAAGTGAAGAACCAAACTACCTGATGAGGGACTAACACATTCAACCCAGGCAACAGACCAGCTTAATTAATCCCAAATTAATTAAAATCGATCAACTAATATGAAAAAGAAGCAAGGCGTACCTAAATCCCAAGATGATTGAAGATTGAAGACCCAATCGATGAACCCAACCTATTACAACTGTATGACACCACACCTCAAATCAACTGATTGATAAGTATTGCTGAGTTAATCGAATTTCTGAAATAAATTCTCTTTAAATTTTCTCACTACACTTTGAACTCTCACTATAACTGACGATATTATTTCTTTCAAAGATTAATTAATAAAACATATTTATGAATACCAAGTAACTGAATTATAACCTATGTATTAAATGAATAACACTGGCACACACTTTTAACACCACATAGTTGAATTCAATGTAAACCTCTTTCATAACTAATTACCACAATTGTAAGGTGGTGTACTTTATTCAAATATCTTGTCTAAACTTTTTTATCATACTTAAAAGAATTCATTGGCAATTTTATTGTGTATAAATAAGAAGACGGCGTCCATCATGGAGTCTGATTAACTTGTAATGCCAGCCCTGCTTTCTGCTGAGTGAATAAATAATTTATTGCCGAGGCTAAAAACTATTATATTAATCTCATTTGTACAAAAATTATTGAAAATTAATAAGCTATAAAGCCAAATAAATAAGTGTGAATCGTTACTAGCTGTCCTGTAATTATTTCAAATGTATTATGTATGTTGTGTTCTGTAGCAGTGAATAGAATTAGCCAACAACATTTTATGTTGGCAACACGTCCCCCCACACAAGCGAGAGTAGAGTTCCCGCCAGTCGGCGAATAATTCGAATCGTTCACTGCAGTACCGTAAACAACTGAGATAGAATCTTTTGTTTTCTTGCAAAACAATTTGGCACCTATCGAGAAGAAGTAACTAATGAGTAAGGACAGGTAAGGACACACGGGCTACACGAAGCGTTTGTAACACAGCACGCATCCAACGTGCGACTTAATAAACGCACCGACACATCAAAGGTTTATTACCAATTACCAACAACGATCGAAGGTTATATATTACAATGTACATGTTTCATATAATTTCAAAGAGAAAACTGTTCATTATTTTATTTAGGATATTATCTTTTACCTCTGTTTTCAAAAACAAAACCTTGAAAGTACCAGGTTTCCTGGTATTAATAGGCCGATACTGAACGTGATAAGAAATAAAATTGCATTGCCCTAGATCAGTACTGTGATTATTCATTACATTCAATATTCCTTACTGACAAGAAATGAAAAGTGACTGAACTATTTTACAAAATTCCACATTATTTTACCTGATTCAAAATGAATTTGTAATTTGGCAGTGTTGATAGCTGCACTATGTTCAGCCACATGACATCGGTAATCCATTTACAAGGTTTTGGTGGACAGGCGTTTAGATCCAAAGCTGCTCCACCTTAGATGTTGAAGACAAAACAGTGATTATATAAACAGAAAATACATAAACTGTAAGACATCATTCATAATAAACATATCTTGTTACTACAGTTAGTACTGGTACTGTTTCTATTACAGCTACTTGAAGTCGCCTTAGTAAAAAATTTTCATTTTTGCAAAAAAAACCATGTATTCCGATTCAGTGGTATTATACTAATATATTAGTTAAATGCGTGGTTTTTAACGTAACACTTCATGTTTTAAATCTGAAGCACAAATTACTATTAGGCTACTTCTTATTCCGTATACCGAGTCGAGAGGAAGCAAGGCAAGTTTTCTCTGCTAGGCGTCTTGAATTTACTAAAGATGTATACCACTGAGACTTAATTAACATTATAACATTATTTGAGCCCAACAAGGCAAGTGTTAACACAAACACAACTTACTAACACAAACTGTTTATTTATATGTTACATCTACATTTATATATTCACAAAAGAAAGTTATTCTAAATAGCACAATGTCAACAAATGTCCAGTTTACTCTCATTTTTCAATTTCTTTTTTTCTCTTACTGACACATTATGTACCTGTGTTCTTACTCATGGAATAACTTACAATTTGATACCCCATGATATGTCCATGGTTTAAAAACAGTGTTAAAAATAATATTTAATGAAAATAATGCGCAGAATATCGAAAAATCCTTCTTCAAGACTTAATACAATAGATAGCAGGATTAAACAACGTAAAAAGCATTGCCAGACTTCCTTCCATCACAGAACCAAAGAAGACCTGAAAGGCAAACTATATAAAAATATGTCTAGTCTCTACGCTGAGAACAAAGAACTTCCAAGAAGATTATCGGCTGCCAATTTCCGCATGACCACAGGACACAACTGCTTAGCAGGCACCTCAACAGGATCAACATCCTCACATCTGGGATATCCTCACTCTTTGCAAATGCCCTGGAAACAACATGGACAACATGGAAACCTCCTGGTCTGTGAAAAACTGGATAAAGAAAGACATAATAGAAAAGACCTACCTGGTCTTTATTGGGAAGCTAGATCAAGAATAGTGTGAGCCAAATTGAGGCATTAGAAACAACAACAACAACAATATCGAAAAATATTGATACAGTCTCTTTACTGAGTATACATACAGTATAATTGTGACAGTAATACTTTTAGAAGTGCAAATGCTGAGATTAACAAACAATTCTGTAGGAATGCTACCTGCACATCCTGATAAACGTGGAATATTCATTTCACTGATCTTTTGTTGTATTCTCCTAGCAGTTAGAAAACGAGGATTCCTCAATTTTAATTAATTATAATTTAATTTTTTTTAATATAATTTTATTCATTTTAATTTCTTGTTCCAATAATTTATATTAAATCTCAATTTTCGATTTTATGTTTTAATAGAAAAGTCTTTTTTTCCCATATCATTTTCCTTGCATGATCCTGTGAGTCATAGTAACAACCTGACTGCTCTTACTTGTAGTATGACAAGCATATACAAAATCAAGTAAATAAAATCCATGCTGCAAATAAAATCTGTCTCATTTTCTATTTTATTACTAAATAAAATAGAGAGAAAAGTAATAAGAAATACAATAAGTTTACTTTATTTTGTTTTGCATTTTATCCTAACTGCACAATGAAGCTGAAAGCAGTACAAAAAAATACAGCTACACGAAAATCATTCTACAGTTTTGAGCAATGGGAGAATTTTAATTGCGTACAACAGTTTAAGATCAGCTGTTGGCACACATCAATACTATTTTAGTAACCAAGAGGCTGGCATCAGCTGGTCGAAGAATTTTGTTTTACAAACTATTATAATTGATAATTCATACATTACTCATCTGATGTATACTTTCACGGCTTTTGCACTGCTTGTTGTGTCTTTGCTTGATGTTAATTAGTATTAAGTAGTTTGTACAAGAAGCCTACAGTTATCATGCAGAGTATGTACCAGTCATAAGGAAAATAATTAGACTGTAAATAGTGGTGAGATGACTGCCATTAAGAACACTGCACTAGCTTCTAGACAGTAGGCTACACGGTACTGCACTAAGTATGAGCCATTATTTGATGATTTCCTGATTTGTGTTCCTATTCCTGATTAGGAAACTCACTTCTGCTAATGTAAATCTGTTGAAATTAATATATACTAGTTTTGCAAACGTGCTATCTCTATTCTCTGTAGACTTTCCTTTATCACTTTTTTGTGCCATTCTCTTTCCTTACTCTTCTCATTCATTCTTTTGACATGCCACCAACAACTCAACTACTTTGATGCATGCATTTTCTTTACATATATTACCTGCTAACTACATGTACAAATTTATGAGTTAGTATGTAGACCTTCTTTGTACGCATCAAAAGTATCTCATGTTAGAACAAAATTAATGAAATTTTTGGAGAAACAGGGAAAATGACTACCTTGAATTTACATCATTCTTTTTTATATTTGCATTTGTATTTTCTACATAACTGCATATATGCAAGTGCACGCGTGCGCACACAGTTCTCTTACACATAACATTACAAACCTTTGATGAAAGCATTAAACTCATCAGGAACAACCGATTTGCGCTGTATGTCAATTTTCAGTGCCAAAAGCAATGTAAACAGGTACTTATGGTTTTCATAGAGGCCTCTGCATTTATATTTGAATACCTCAAAAGTAAGATAATCTATGATAAATCCAATACGACGCTGTGCAACCAGGCTCTTCTCTGACCTGTATAAGACACACTGCGATAAAGTACGAAATAACTAATGATAATGAACAATGTAATGTTATTATGTTTTTTGTACTATGAATCTAATGCATGGATTCGTATTCATATGTACTTACTGACGATTCACATACTTTTTTAATACTAAAAAAGTATTACATATAATACAATGCACTTGTAAAGCAAAATTGAAAGTTAAGGGCATAGGAATGCGTGAAACACTTATGCTCAGAGGGAATGGTGATGTGATGAGTTTCTCTGAGACGTGAGAAGAGAATTGTTGTTATGAGTGTCAGTGCAACCAACGTATGAGAATTATTTCGAATAGTAACCAAAACTTGCATACAAGGTTTGTTTGTAAACTGTGTTTCACTTACCACGGATCTCTCTCTCTCTCTCTCTCTCTCTCTCTCTCTCTCTCTCTCTCTCTCTCTCTCTCTCTCTCTCTCTCTCTCTCTCTCTCTCTCCCTCTCTCCCTCTCTCTGTTACATTTCAAATGTTATGTAAACCTATCTCAGAGTTTTCTTTAGTCCTGCAATTGTCTGCTATCAAGACGTACTACCAGCTATTATCACAATGGAATGGAATGTGCAAACTATGCACTTGTGCACTTCCGCTCCTTAATTACACTCGACTATCTATGCAGTGCATCATAAATGGACGACTTCTTCATATTAGCTTACTTGCGACAATATTTTAATCCTAGATTACAAACATCTGTTTCAAGAAGAAGGAAAAATCATCTTATTTTAATACAGTATTTTAGGAAATAATATCTATTAAGAACATCTGTTAACCCCACAAGTATTACAACCCGTAAAAATAACAGATGAATGACAGAGAGATCATTTATGTTTTACCAGCTGGCAAAACAACCTTTTATTGTAAATACAGTGAAATGATTTTTTTTCATTTCAATATTCTAATTCATTTTATTATTATCTACTCAAAACGAAAAGACATGCTCACAGACACATACATACATTTTATATCATAATAAAACTAATATTTGACTATTATTTCTGTACTGTTTTTTTAATACTTACTTATTTTTATTGTAAAGATAGGCAATACTTCAATAAAAATTCAATCAAGTATGTGCAATAGCTAGCATGAATAATCTGGTTTTTATAAAAGCTAATTTTGGTTCAGTTGGTGTATATTGACCTTCACGTCCATCTTTATTCAACTTTTCTTAGAAAAAAGAATGAGGTTTCCTGTCTTTGCTAGTCGAATTTGAAGGAGCAGTATCCACTTTAGCAAATTTATGATAACGCTAATTATGAAAATACGTAATTACAGAATTAAACTACCAATATAAATTAAATGACAAAATTAAATAATGATTAACGTGAACTGTAAAACAACAGAATAATAATAAACTGAGATAATAATAACAATAGCAAGACTGAGGTAGTACGTAACAGTAATTAACAACTTAACTAAAACGTGACATGCATGTTGGTATGTTGGTACACCTTTGCTTACAAAGCAGCTGATTCTCCATTACCCTCCTGCCATTAACAATTTCAAAGTGGACTCATCCATGAAGAAACTGGTTTCTGCACACGTGCCTTTAGCTTTCAATTTTGCTATACATTACCTACAATGCAATATATGCCTTGCACCAGACATTGCCTAATACCTGAATTATTACAAAAAGAGAATGAATGGACACAGCATGACTGTGCTGCCACAATCCAAAAAACCTGTTTAATAGCATTTTGTAAAACCAACTTGTATTTTGTTTCTTGTTTTATCTGCCAACTCTCAGGCACAACTTCTCAACTAAGACAACAGGTTATGGCCCATCAACATATAACTAAATCCAGATACCCATCAAAAATCAGCATACGATTATATTCTTCTACAGGTAAAAAACCCTTTGAATAAAATAATCTCTTATAAGTCACTAAATTCTCCACCAATCCCTCACAGCCAGCACACAGAGGTACATAATAATTTTCTGACAATGATAAAGACAAAACTGTTGGTAAGTTTTCTATTGTTTTGACTTGATACCACTGCCCTCTGTCTTTTTCTCTGTGTGCTGTATATTTCTCTATTACTGCTGAACTTGTTGGTGACAGTGAACTATTGCAGACGTACCTTGTTCTTCTAATATACATACGTATTTTGAATACAGTGAATTTGGCAAATTTCTTGCCATCTCTAAAATAATCGTAGGAAATAATAATATTTCATAGGGCAGAAGGAAGTAAGTCTTATTATAATCTTGACCAAGCCAATCTGGTCCAATCTGAACTTGATGGTCTCTTAAACCAATATTTAGAGAAAACTGAAACTGAGTTTTCCTTGACATCTCAAAATAATTTAAAACAAATCCCTGGCTCAATTTTTAAGTTGGACTTTAAGTTAATAAAAAATGATTTATTGAAATATTTACAAAGTTGTTAGTGAGACTGAATTTAATGAAATACTAATTGTTCAATGTTGTTACAATTGGTATTTATAATTCTAAGAATAAAAATAAAACGCTCATGTTTCATTCACGTGACAGACCAAACAATGCAGCAGGTTTGAATGAGACAATCTCCTCTGCACCTGATTAAAATGAATGTAAATAAAACCTCTGATAAAGTCTTTGTGCAAAACTGCAATAGCACAGTTCAAAGTTGCAATTCAGGACATAGCTAAATATCATTATGCCCTTTTTGTTCACTGTTATGCCCATCAGCTGAATTTAATTATAGAAGTTGTGTTTTCAGAAATAAACAAGTTCAATTTTTTTAGGTTTGTAGACGTTTTCACTTTTAAATCCAAGTTGCCTGAATGCACTGCCATTCTTGATGACAGAAAAAACTAGTTGTCACTGCTTCATCAGATGGGTATTTAAAACACAGTGCATATGACCACTGTTCACAATTACAAAAACGCTAAATTATGGAGTGCCCAGACAAAATGATTGCTGACAGCAATAACGATTACAAAAAAAAATGGTTGCAAAATAAGAGAACTTTTACAGGACGTTTAATTTCCTTTTTGGATACAATTGTTTATAAAATTATGCCTCACTATGATTTTTTGTTCAGTCAGGCTCCATAAAAAAGTGATTGATTCAGTAAAAGCATGAATACATGTGTCTGAATTTCAGTCATCTATCCAGCAAGTTTAGTTTTGCTTGACTTGTTCACCAATGGAACCAGGAAAACCTTGAAGTTTTATTGAGACATAAAAGACATGTCCAAGGAATTTTGTGGTATCGCCACAACACAAACTAAAGACATCTTTCTTAAATAATAGTGACCACTTGTAAGTTGCAGTTTTGTTAGACCAGTGGTGCTTTTGAAACACCACACGTTTTCCTTGAAATGAAGGCTCACATCACATTCTCAGTTGTCTGAGCTCCTGCAACCACTACACTGTATACAGACATTCTTGGGTAACCTGTTGTTTGAAGGTTAAGTAGCTTTATGAAGCAAACTGTCGCACAGATGAGTTGAGTTAGGTACTTTACTGTAATTGGACAAGGAAACCTTGTTCGTCAATGCAAAAGCTAACTCAAAGTTTCTGGTACCTCAGGTTGGGGGGGGGGGTTGAGCAGTATGATTAGTAACAAATTCTAAGATTTTAAAAACTTTCAGTACAAAAATTCAATTAAAATTAATTTAATATTTTATCACTTTTAAAAAATGAATCACAAAATTAATATTTTAATAATTACTTGATTCAAAGAAAAATAAGTCCATTTTAACTCAAAACCTAAAGCCAAATCCCCATATCCACCAGCCAAATACCTAAATGCACTCTACCCATATCCCCCATTAGGTGCACATCTAGCCACACTTACCTAGCCAGTGAGAGATCAAAGCGTTCTAAAAACTGGACAAGAGATGTCTGGTACATACAGTTAACCATAGACATTTCAACGATTAAAAAGTACAGTACACTGCCCCTGGTGGCTACTGGTCTGAACTCTTCTCTGGCTGTGTTTATCATTATTTCAGTTGCAGCTGCTACTTTCAATTTCTCACGGACTGAAGCGGCAGTGTCTTTGGTTACATTCAACACTGCGATAACACTGTCATCGTCCACTAAGGAACCCTTAAAAACAGGATAATATAATTAATTACACTTAATGTGTAAGTAGTTGTTTACGCTAAAACATCAGGTACAGAAGGCTACATAAATGAAGCTAAGCTTGTGATATACTGTATATTTTATTTACATATTTTATAAGCTGATTTCATATATTATAATTATCATCAGAACACAACATGATATCATCAGAAAACCACACAAATTAATCAGTTCACCACATCTAAAATTAGTACATAAATTTCACAGCTGTTCAATAAGTGTCAATTCTGTGATTGTTATGAACATATAGTTAGTTAGACTATTGCGTTATGAAGGATAGTTATGTCATATTACAAAACTTGTGCCAGATATAAATTTATGGTTACCAACTTACATGTTGTTTCAAAAAAAAAAGTTCTCAAATTCAACTTGTACTATTTTTTTGGTTAGACTAAAAAATTGTTTCAATGATTCTTTTTTATTTTGTAGAGTTTCACCTTGCGGTCCCATATTAAGCTTTCCAGATCATCTAAGAGGAAGCTACAAGAAAGCTATTTGTCTACAGTATTATGCAGTCTGAGATAACAACACTAGTATGCTTCCTGAGCTCCAGAACTCACTCCTATTTTGAATGAAGTACAGATATTATTGGATATACCAGTATTTTGATACTGGGTAATTTCTCAATTATCATAAAAATTATGGAAATCCTGATTATCCTATGTTTTGTTTAGTAAAGTAACAATTGTAGAGAGTAGTCAGTCATACAATAAATGCTAAAAATATTAAACAAGTGGATTTGTGTTTAAATTCTGGTTAGTCTGAACCCAGCTAAATTTTTACAATTTTTAAAATTTTTGGCCCCATTTTGAGATCCCGTGATCAAAAATTTTTGAATTCTCCAAAACTGTACTCTATATTCAGATTTTGGTTAAAGATCTTTTTCATTTGATTTGTGGAATTTGATTCACATGGAATTTGTGACTTTATCAAAGTTTTCCCCCAATTTTAGGGCCCTGGCAACAGAAAAATTTTGGAAATTTCCAGA